>OX104067.1:41046416-41098110 GCA_944474145.2 Dicrocoelium dendriticum | reverse complement strand
ATGTACTTAGGCATATAAGGATAGGAAGCTGAGCATTATAGAAGCGGGTTAGGATTAGATGGATATGTACGGAAGACTAAGTGTCGAAGGTAGGACGATCGAGAAATGGCGCTAATGTACTGGGTTACAGTGGACAAAAGTGTTCGTTGGGTTAACCGTTCTAGTTACTAATGAATAACTACAGTGTCAAAGGATAGTCAACAAACCAGCAGAAAAATGTGATGCAAACAGTCTATTAGAGTACAGTTGGAAAGGTCGAGAGTGGCACTTAGCAAGTCCCGAATATGCGCAAGGATGGAAGGAGCGTACACCAACGCACGGTAGCTAGAGGTATTGAAGGTGTGGCAACCGAGATAAAAGCGTTGGTGAACCGATCATCAGTTGCCAAATGAAGCCACTCGATCCGGAAACCTACAGTGTCACAGAATAAGTCACCGAATCAGTTGCGTTTTGAACGCAAGCGAATAAATGTTGTAGGGATGGAGTAACTCCCAGTGAGCTCAGGATATCCTCAGCGTTGCATGGAGTCTATCGTGCCTAGCCGCAAATAAACAGAGAAAATGGCGCTAGGATAGAGAGTAACAGTGGGCGAGTAGAGATATTCGATTAGAACTTGGTGACTAGTGGAAACCGTGTGTCACGGAATAAGACACTGTACCAGAAAATTTGTGACGCAAACGGTCCAAGAGAATAAAGTCTGGAAATAACTGGTGGCTCCAAGCATGCTACAGCTTTGCACAGAGGTACATGGAGCCAACGTCGACTAACTGCTGCCAAGCAGATTTGACGAGAGTAAGGCGAATAGCAGATATTGGTGCTAGGAGGAAGGTCAGAGGCTGGCAATGGCATTCAGATTAAGCTTACAGTTATTAGCGGATCCTACGGTGGCACACAATAGGTGACCAAACCAGCTGAGCTGTGATGCAAACAATCCAAGAGGATAAACGTTATAAGGAAAGAGTTCCTCCTAGCGAGCTGCGGATATCCGCAGAGTTGTATGGAGCCTATGGCAACTAGCTGCTGCTAAGCAGCGATAATGGTTCTAGGAAAGGTAGTATCAGTGGCTGGTGTAGCCATGACATTAAGACGCTTGGTCTCTACTGGATACCTACAGTTTCAATGAATAAATCAACAAGTAATCGAAGATTAGAGAGACAGATTTTCGAGGAAAATGAAGGCTGGAGAGTAAAGGAGTGGCTCCTTCCAAGCTACAGATATGCACAGAGATGCATGGAGCCAACAACGACTAGCTGCTGCCAAGAAGAGTTGACGAGAGTAAGGCGAACGGCAGATAAGGGCGCTAGGAGGAAGTTCAATGGCCGGCCATGGTATGCGGATTGATCTTCCAGTTACTAGTGCTAGCTGCAGCGTTAAGTCCAGCAGTTCTGTGTTCGTACCATCTTAGCTTTGATCTGCAAGGTAGATCATCCCTACAATCTTCTATGGAGCTGAAGTCTTCCAGCATCAGACACTTTTTCGCAGAGTGAGTGTATAAACGCAATGCTTTTATTAGAGGTGCTCATAGAGCTTGTGTACCATAACAAGATTGTGGCGTGCACCGAGGAAGCTCAAATCAAGGCTGCGAGAGCCTCAACAGTTTTGTTGAGACTGGAAAGCGCTGGTCGTCAATACGTCGATGTGATACCTCACATAAAGAGCTAAACCACCCCGCAATTGCCGATGGAGCAGTCAGCCCGGAACAGTGCGTAGCCTGGCGGATATACTTTGCAATCTGTGACTTCCTAAGACAGCCAAGTTTTAAAGAAAGCGAGCATATCGGGACGAGATTTGTCTACGAGCAGACCCATCTCGCACGTCTTGTTCCTCAGGCTACACACATTACTAAGTACTACTTGTGTGTATGACAGCTTTGAGGTTCTTGCGCATAAAATACGTGCAGATTGGATGAAGGCGGTAGTGAACTCATGCACTCACAATCACCGGTGATTCTTTCGTTGACAGGGACAGTGCTAACAACATGCCCTTCCACCGAGCAGGTTGCAGTGTACAATGGAACATTTAAATTGTGTGCGTATGTTTCACTACACCGAACTGTAATATGGGCCAAAATACACACAACCTACATAACACCTTGAGCATGATAAACCTTTTCGCTGAAGTAAACTCCTTTTCATGTAAGCCTAAAAATGGCCTCAGGTGTGGCACCTTGACATTCGGCTTATCCTTTCAGTGGCACATGCTGCTACATGCGGTACAACATCCGCGCAAGGGCTACTTTGTGCTTCTGCTAACGACATGTGTGCTCCTTTCCCAACGAAACTCCGCATATGAGAAGGAATGTTTTACGGTGATCTGACTCAAATGTCCAATCGAGTAGTATTTCAATCCCGCATATAGTTAGCAGTTTCCAATCAAGTGTATACTTGCTCACTCCCACGGGTACTTATGGTTGCCATCTTATGGCTTATTAACGCGTACGAATGTTTACGAGGTGTTCCGCTAAACTAGGCTTAAAAGTACTGCCCCACAGACATTCATGTGACCTTACGCGGTGGCATGCGAACTGAGTGCTTGCGCGGACTTTCAAGGCTAGCAGCCCTGCCACATCCGGCCACTGCCTGCCTTCACCTTACGAACCATGCCGGTCGCTACTGTTGATCCCACATCGAAAATCAAATGCGAACACAGTGCGTGCGCGGACTTGTAAGGCTAGCAGCCCTGCCGCATCCGGCCACTGCCTGCCCCGGCCTTAACGGCATTAAAAGAGAAGCATGGTAAATGAACGACATTTTACAGCGTCCAAGTAACGACCAGGTATACGACATAGCGCACTTGCAAAATTTTCCCTGCTACTTGCGTACAGACCGAAATAACCACGCGAATAGGGTTCCACGCAGAGCTTTATAGTCTATGATATAACTGGAACACTGTCTGGCAGATTGTGCAATGCGCTGAAATTGCGCCAATTTGTTAACAGGGTACGGATGCAATTAGGTTTTCAGCTTAAAGCACCTGACCGACTTCCATATGGCCTTCTTTATGGTTTGCGCGTTCAACGGGCATGGATGAGCCGTTTTATATACGAGGACAATGGTCGTTGCAGCAGTGCCTTAACAAGGCAGTCATAGAGGCGCTTCAAGTGCACCATCATCTGCGGTTCTCAGTTTTATAACTTAGACAATGTGGCCGCAGGCACTAGTGCTAATTATATGCGGATAACTCCAACAGGTGTAGGAGTCAGCAGAGGTGCGCGCGGGAGAGTTTGTGCGCTTATGGAACGTGGAGTCCGAGCCGTGGCTCCGATAGTCCTATAAGAAAGGGGTTGGGACAATATGGAGAGATTTAAGCAGCACTAACCGGATTGGCAATCATTGACCTGGTGCACAGGGTGTGGGGCAAACAAGAAGCGGTGTTGTGTGGATATGGTATCTGTCCGCTTATTGTGTTCAGGGCAGAAGCTGGAGCAGAAGTGTAAGTGCGGTATGTATAGACAGCGTCAGGGCGTGACGCAGTTGGGGAAGTGTTGGTTACTACTGTGGCGACCGTCTAAAGGCGACATGAAGCTAGCGAGTCGAGACAGTACATCATTTCCTTATAGGACAATGCAGCTGACTCATACACAGAAGCACATATAAAGAACTCATTCCCATTCCTTGATTTCAGGAGCACGGCAAAGGTTGTCCAGTTAACAATGTGCATCGGGCGGTAGACTACCACCGTATCTGTTGTTGTGGAATAGGAAGTAGGCCGCTTTAAATAAACAGGGCAATGCACTAATCTAATAGCACTACCCTAGAACGCATGGCCAACTGACACTCGGGTCGATGGAATGTCCGGAGTAAATATGAAGGCAAGAATATATTGCACTTTGGTTGAGCGGTAACGTGCTGCGTCCCAGCCGCCCAAATTGCTACGTGCTAATATACTTGCATACGTCGTTGTTGCAGCAGGTTGGCCTCACTTTAACTCAGGCAGGTTGAAATCTGCTGCAACCAGTTGGTAGTTGCACAAAACATTTGACGATTGCTCACAAGTAACCATAAGTTTTGTTGTCACTATTAGCTGAGGTACGGGTGGTCTGTAAACACACCAAAATGCGTCCGTCGATCCCAGGATATCATCCATTATTCATACCCATTCCATGATTACAGACAATATTCTTTGGTTTGTATTGTTGACATAAATGGCGGATTACCCCTTTGGTCATGCACACCCGATTGCTTGCAAAGCTGATAGGCGCGAGATAACTGTACCTTCTCTGTAACATAAGAGGGAAACCATGCTTTCATAACAAATATTGCGTCCGGGTCAGCGAGTCAGGACAGTTGGCGCGCAATGTACATTTTATTGTTTAGGGACTTACCATTTATAAGCGTCATTGAGGAAGAACAAGTACAGTCTACTAGCTTAACGAATAAAGCAGTGAAGCAATTAATGGCTACTTGGCCATCTGCGGAAATAGTGGGCAGTGAGTGAAAAGGTATTGCAATGTGTACTTGTGCGTTTACGTGTTTGGTGTTGGGCTGAGTGGCTCATCCCCACCTAGTTTAAAAGCCCCCGCTTCGGGGTAGGAAGCAGTGGATCGATTGCTATAGGTATCTGAACCGGGAGCATAAGTTTGCAGAACGTTGCCGTACGTAATCACCCAGGTGCGCGTGAAGTTAAACGGATCTGTGTATATCGCCCAAGGAAACGCTAATGCGCTGTGTCACTCAAAATGTGTAAGGGGTGTTCGCTTGCTAGCGAGAGGGAGCAGGAACACGAAAATTATTGGTAGGCTAGTGGGAAACATAGCATACAGGTTTGAGGCCGAATACCGGGTGTTCCGTAAACAAAAAGCAATAACCTGAGACAAGTAATGAAACATTAGTACCGTGCTTCGCACAAGGATATTAAGAGTTGCTAAGTTGCTAGCAAGTGGGAAGAGGAGCATGACACCTATTGAGAGGCTAGTGGAAATGCAATGCTGTGCTGCTGCGTCATACAGGCTCTTTAGTACTCCAAGCTTGCTTTAGATTGGAAGCTGTACCTACCGTCTTTCTTTGCATGTTTCCTAACTAAGAGTGGTCAGGCTCCTGTTAGCACCACTAATGTACCTGGGGGTGTTAATTTGAGAAGTAGAGTGCCGGGCGTTGAGATTCTTACTGTTAGTGGTAGTCGGTTCCATGCAAATGCATACTTGCATAGGAAGTTGTTACCTCGTATATTGCATTTGGCACTTGTTAGGATGAAGGAGTACGGTTTATTAGCAGGGAATACCGATGAGCAGTGGTCGGTTGAGCGATTACTGCTTGCTGTTTGGAAGCAGCCAGTAGGGGTCACTGTGTGTAGCTTAAAATCATGGCCTTTAGGGACAAAGCCCCCTTACTTTAGGTGCGCTCGATATATTTTATATCGGCAGTGTTAGCCCAGGAATTTCTTAAATTCAATGGTTTTCGGCTTTGGACACCTTGGGGTTGAAACCAAAGCACGAAATCACCATCCTGCGGCGTAGCCATAAAGGATTCCGCTGGAACTGTTTGCACGTTTACGAAAATTTAGTGTGGAGGGGCTATAGTTGTTTCGCCTTACCGCCGCCTTACCCTGCAGCGGTGAAGCAGTCCGTCAGAGATGTGCCTCCATACGAAGGCAGTACATCAAAATGCCGTTGAGTTTCTGCACCGAGGTGTTGTCGCAATAGTTTGGTAGATTGGGTTTCACTAAGTTTGTTGTGGAAGTGTGTAATTGCGAAAAGCTCAAGAAAGTCATGGTAGGTTCGCTACTAAGGATGGCTTGGACATCGTGACATTTCAAAAGCGATTAGGCGGGGTAAGATGGCTCACAGCAAATAATTTTAAGTTTAACCACTGTCGCTAAGTGTCACAGTTTAGCAGCTGCGGAACTAACGGTCAGTGGCTGTTTTGTAGCCCAAGTCTTGCAAACCAAAACAGGTCAGGAAAACGGAAATCAAAAGTGTACTCTAAACAGCACGTTGTACAACGCATAGCTACACTATGCTAAATTATGTGAGTCGATGCTTGGGTGAGCGAGTTACTGACACACTCCAGCAGATGCAGACTGTGGTAACCATGTGAACAAGATCGATTGGCTCAGTCTCATTGGTTGGCTTGCTGACTCATTCCTACCTTACTATTGGTCGTGTGCCTGTCGTTTGACTCTCCGTTTAACAAGGGATTGAGACTCAGTTGTACTTGGTTATTATTACGAGATACATTTTACCTGTTCTGCGGCCTTCTTGATACAGTATCCGTGGCGTCGCGGAGGCAAAAATGAACCTTTCCATCCAACCCCCATCTCCTTTTTGGACTGATTGCGGCAGCAGACCGACATCGGATGCCTGGTTCCGTTGGAAAACATCCTTCCTAAACCACTTGGACTTAATCAGCGACCTCCCTACTGCTCTCAGTGAGGATGAAAGATTGAAGCTACTTCGACCTTTACTCGGAGATGAGGGACAGCGGCAATTCGATGATTTGGGTCTCCAGTGATGCAAATCGATTATAGACGCCTTCAATGCTTTCGATCGTGCATGGAGTTACCAAATGAACTTGTTTACCGCGCGATATATTTTCGCCCGAATACACCAATAAGCAGGCGAACCCTTGAATGATTTCATTGCTCGGCTGAGTCGTGCAGTACGACCGCGTGCCTACTCGTTTATTCCACAGAAAAAGATTGAAGGCTGTATGCTCACTCAGCAACTGCTCACTGGAATCGCTGACAATCGCATACGTGAGGCGCTGTTGCAGGAAGACGCTTGCACAGTAACGTGGGATCGAGCTTGCGAGTTAGCTCGAGTAAAGACGGAAATTTCGTTGCAATCAAAGCAGTTTTGTTCCACCAGCTTGGCTGAAGTGGCGAGAGTACAATCTTTCCGCCAACGTCCGACAGACAAACTATCTTGCTATCGTTGTGGAAGCACGTCTCACAAAGCTAATTTTGCCGGTTGTCCCGCAAGCAGCCTCAAATGTAAAAACTGTGGTAAAATTGGTCACTATGCCCGCTGTTGTCGATCGCAGGCTGTCGCGCTCATTAAAGAGGATGATACACCGGAATGCCATGTTACCGATCCAACTCAAGACAATATCTATTCACTCACCGCTGACTCCATATCTTCAGGTTGTGTAACCATATCCGTTGTTGAACCGAAGTTTCCAGCTGCTGATATTCGTACTATATTGTTCCTTACTGTTAAAGGTGCTGTTCCATTGGAAATGGAACTTGATTCTGCTTCTCCAGTTACTATCGTGCCTTTCCAATTTTATGAACGCTACCTATCACAGCATACTTTACATCCCACCTCACATTCATTCTGGAGTTATAGTGGGAACACACTAACCATATTGGGATTTATTATCGTGCCTTTGCAGTTGCATTCTGTGATTGCCGATGTCGCAGTGTATATTTCTTCGGACAACAGACGACCCTTGCTTGGGAGGAATGCTATGGTGGCTTTGCACATTGTACCATCATTCGATCGCATGCTTATCTCTTCCGTCAACGTAGCAAACTGGCAGGAACATCATCCGAAGCTCTTCCAGAAGTCCATCGGCAGTATTCCATGTGGTGTGCATCGAATTCAGCTGAAACCGATTGGGAAACCGGTCGCCATTGGTCAACCTCGACCCATTCCGCTAGCGAAACGTGAAGCGGTCTCAGCAGCCCTGCAAGCGATGCTAGCAAATGAATTGGTTGAACCCATCGACTGTTCTGAGTGGGTGCATCTAATGGTTAGTGTCATGAAAAAAGACGGTACTGTCCGGATATGCAACGATTTGCAGGCCCTGAACAAACAGCTCGTCGTAGAGCGTTTTGTTGTACCCTCTAATGATGAACTCACTGTACGTTTAGCTGTTGCAACTGTTTTCTCCAAGCTACATCTGAAAAGCTCATTTTTCCATATGCCATTGGCCGATGATTCTAAACACCTAACTGCCTTCCTTGCTCCTGATGGCCTATTTCAGTACAAAGTCTTACCCATGGGTTCCGCGCCCACCGCCTGGCAACAGTTCATGACCCACGCCCTGGCAGGTATCGATGGGCAGGTTGCCTACATGGATGAGATTCGTGTCTTCGGCCGCTCACAGGAAGAACGTGATGAAAGGTTACACAAAGTCCTCCAGCGCCTCAGTGATCTCAATTTGCGTCTGAACGCAGAAAAATGGTCTCTTCATAGCACCAGAAATTCAGTTTTTGGGACACGTCATTTCACGCAGTGGCATTCGACCAAGTGCTGAAAACATCAGGGCCATCTCTGAATCGTCAACACCCAAAAACTTGACAGAACTAAAGTCCTTTTTAGAAATGTGCTCTTATAACCTGCGCTATCTGCCGGATTTTGCTA
Organism: Dicrocoelium dendriticum; assembly: GCA_944474145.2. Classification (NCBI taxonomy): domain Eukaryota; kingdom Metazoa; phylum Platyhelminthes; class Trematoda; order Plagiorchiida; family Dicrocoeliidae; genus Dicrocoelium; species Dicrocoelium dendriticum. The sequence continues at coordinate 41,089,805 of OX104067.1, read as the reverse complement.
CTGTGGCAGATCCATTACGACAGCTAACAAGGAAAGGATCGTCGTTCGGTTGGGGTAGCAATCAGTAAAATGCCTTTGATGAACTGAAAAGGAGAGTTGCGTCTGCTCCCTTAGTTGCCATTTTTGACGAATCTTGCCGCACCTTTGTGTCCAATGATGCGTCTGATGTCGGTCTCGGAGCTGTCCTCTCACAAATACAAAACGGAGAGGAGAAAGTTATTGCCTACGCATCACGAAAGCTATCAGCTTCCGAACGTCATTATTCGGTTGGGGTAAAAGAAGCCCTTGCATGTGTGTGGACCTGTGAAAAGTGGCATTTATTTCTGTTCGGTCGTCGTTTTATTCTGCGTACTGATCATTCAGCCCTAACAGCCCTTCTCAGCAATGGAACTAAAGGATCTCGCCCAATGTGAATCGACCGCTGGTATGCCAGGCTCCTTAACTACGATTTTGAACTTGTGTACCGGCTACGTTTGCAAAAGCAGATGGCTGACGGCCTATCTAGCTTACCCGCAGGGTTAAAAGATGAAAAAAAGAGACTCAGAGAGGTGGTATTAGTTTTCAGTCTCGGAGCTAACCCGCCTGCCTTGACGATCGAGGAACTACGAAGGAAAAATGCTAACGATCCTTTACTACATGAGATCATTGAATATGTGCAACAGGGCTGGCCCAAGAATAACAAAATCCCCGGTGAGTTCATTCCGTATTATGCAATCCGACATGAACTATCAGTGGTAGATGGTTGCCTGATGCGCGGTTCGGTGTTTGTAGCTCCGCCCCAGTTGATAGCCAAGATAATGGCTTGCGCAAATGAGGGACATCCAGGTATAGTTCGGACCAAAAATCGAGTGAGACTCTATTTCTGGTGGCCACGAATGGCATCTAGCATTGAGACATTTGTGGCCAATTGCAATGTTTGCCAATGTACAGGCTGGTCGGTGTACAGACCGCGGAAATTAAAGAAGTAATCATGAAGAATAAAGTCGTCAATGGATGTCAATACTTTGGGTTGTATTGTGCATAGTGCAACCAGTCAAGGCACTATAAGTATAGTGAAAACAGTAGATGCAGACAGAGAATCATATTATTGTACGTGTCAAGGAAAGATTTAAATATTACTTTAGTCGACTTGTCAGTATGTAGTTGTGGGCAGTGTCTTTATTCTGTAGGGAGTCACATCCGCCACGCCGCAGCGTTGTTAAACGGACATTTGTGGTTTTTTATAGGGTGAACGCTTGCTAAGCGAAAACCCACCACTTCCTGGAACACTGCCATAAATGCTTTTGCACACTAATGTACAATTAGAAAAGCAGCTTGCTGACTGATTTCACACTTGGTTATTCGCAGTCAAATGACTGCCAATTTCTTCTCTTTGCTTATGAGATAGCTTGATCAGGGCCGCCATAATCGCTGGGGATGGTCGCGGATCAGAGGTTCAGGAAGAGTAGTTCTGTAGAGCGTCCAGGTGAGCAAACGTTTCAAAGTTCCAAGTTGCTGAATTTTCCAGATTATGTATATATTTCGGACCTGAAGAGGCTAGTTATGTTCGACCATCGGTGCCTTCGCAATTACACTCCCATCTGGTGGGAACACTGAGTTACCAATGGGCATATTCGGCGCCTTGTTCAAGGCACAGGAAAAGCACCGTTATTTCACGCTCCAGGCTCCGATGGCTCGGCCACGTGTAACACATGCCAGCCCACCGACTCCCGCGACGTGCGTTGTTTGCGCGCCGGGGAAGTGACAGGAAGAAGAGGAGAGGTGGCCAAGCGATGACTTGGTAGAGAGGAATGAGGACCCTCGTTTCGGAGCTGGCATCGGTTGGAGCGTCTCGGCTCCCTGGTTGGGGTCCGAAAGACGATGAACACATTTGGCTAGATACACTTGCTGATACGGCTAGGAACCGACCTCAGTGGCGTTCGTGCTGTGAGTTTCTTTGTCACACCACATCCCTCTTAGCCTCCCCCTCTAACCACGATCTCAATATTTAGCCTTATATAATTTTGCATGGTAATTTTTTTGCTACACATTAGCTAGCTGGTAGCTTATCGGAACCATGTCCATCCGTTACCGGTAGCTCAGCCGACTTGCATCAGTTGCATTTGTTTCTCCTTTTTTCTTCTATGTATTGCAGCACAGTAGCTGAGGTGTTTCCCACTTCTAGATAGCGTGCATAATGATGATGATGCTGAATGTTTAAAAATGTGCAGAGCGAAAATGTGCGAATCTGTTTTTCGCCGTTTAAAACGTCTTGCACAATTTGCTATTTTCAGCAAGTTTCAATGGTTTTGTATTTTTGGGAAAAGTGGGTAATAGCATACAAAGGTGAGAGGCAGGTTCTATGCAAAATAGCAATCGCCATCAAAGTCCGAGAAACGCGTGAAGTTTGAGCTTCCAAGCATGTTGATTCGATAGTGGATCGAGAGTGGGTGCCGTCGGTTAAGGTTGTAGGTTTAGCTGGAGCGAACTGGCTGGCGCTCCTGGGTCCGAGCCTGCCGGCCCAGCACCGAGGGCTGAGAAAATTGCTCAGTTGCCGATCGAGGAGACGCTTGGTATGACTCCCAGTAAAGTTCATGCAGAAACGACAGCGTACCAAGGAGTGATCAGAGTTGACGCAGGTATTCCAGAACGAGCAGCAATCCAGTATGAAACCACGCCACTTGTAACTTATGTCAACGTGGTCAATTTGGGTTCACCGCTGGCCAGCTACAGAAAAACACCAAGTGACACTTTTGCGCCCACTTGGTCTGAAAGTAGAGCTACTAAGAAACAGCTGGTGCTTCGCACACAGTTGCAACAAAAACGCGCCATTAGCAGTTCGTTCGAAGCTAAGCCCATAATTGACACCTAGCTGTGTTTTTAAAGAGCTCAAACGCCTTACTTTTGCGTACTTTTCCCCTTTAAGTAGGTACTACCTGAACTCGTAGCCCTGCGTACTAGCGCGTTCAGTTCCTGATAGAATGTGTCCTTGGCAGTATCGGGACGACAGTCGATGGGAACATAAACGAAACTCCAACAAACAGCGTCTTGTATTACTTCGTGTATCAACCTTAGTTGATGTCGTCAGACGAGCTGCACACAAAGCGCTGTTTACCGGAATCCAACCAACCAATGATAGCTCAGCTTTGAACCTGCGAATTGTACCAATCGCAGCTCGAAAGGTGGGTGCTGCAGCAGCGTCTCCGGTTGCGTGCGACCAATGGTGGGAGGACAAGGCGGGAGCAGTTTTTGCAACAAGCTCATTAGGGTCATTGATCCTACTTTTGAACACACAACATTCGGCAATACCCTGTGTGTTTAACGTGCGTACAAGAGCAGCCTGTTGACCAGTTTGACTTAGAGTGGGAAAGTTTTAAGCCTTCAGGAAAACGAGACAGCGTAAACTTGTAGGGTTTTAGTCAGTAGGCGTCCGGTAGGCTTTGTGGGAAGGTGGCTGCAAATGGTTCTACTCCAGCAGGGTTCGGTGGCTGACGGTTATGCTGGGAATTAAAGAAGGTAGGTTAGAAATTGAGCTTTGGATGGGAAAATAAAGAGGTGGAACAGAAAGAAGGGAGATACTAGCAGTAGAATATTTTTGGTTATGTACCTCGCTGTATGCAATAGATAAGACGACGCTTGAGAATCTGCGTGACGGCCAATGTAGGATGTAGTTAGACTTTGGGGAAATTGTCATAGTCTTAGGTGGGCTGATACTTCCAAAACGCTCAGACTTAGACAGGAGGACCATTATGGCACTCAGCCAAGGCTTTATGCTCAAAAGCCTGTCCGCAAGGCAGCGGGGAGGTGGCAATTATACGGTTTTACATAAATGGACACCTTCCCATTTGAAACCCTAACCTGAAGGACCAGGCTACTGAGTTTGTCTATCTCTAACCAATGAACAACCTGGTAGGAGTATCTCTCAAGAGGCCCGTAAGCACCACACAGTATAGTTCAACAGGTCAAGGATGTACGTAAACCGTCGCACTACGTTAAAGTCCAGTCACATTGCCAAGGCCGGTCCCATTAAACCTTAAGAAACACTAGTTTCCTAATACTCGGAGAGTTTGGAAAAGCATGCAAATCTGAAAGGACAGTCGATGGCGTTTCGCGATCAGAGTAATGGGTCGCTATGTGTTAGGAACAATGAAATACGAAAAGTAAGAACACTCAGCTGATCCGAAAACAGTCGTACAACATTCATTGCTTTCTGTGAAGTCCAGTGTAAGGATGCCTACAGGCGTTCTCTGTTTAACTTAAAGCAGACGCGTGAACGAATTAATTAAGAATTAAGCGAACAGCGGAATAGACTAATTCATGAATCTATTCTCATATAATTCCTTGATGCTCTGACTGCCAGCAAAGGATAACCAGCAGTGTTCTACATGCTACATCGTGCAGGGTGGGTAAGTGTTTGGATGCTACAGCTTAAGCCTTCCCGTTCCCTAATCCACCTCTAGCGATATTTCGCCCAAACCGTCCCTTTCTAATTACACATTTATACCCGCTTTAAAACTTCAAATCCTGGCCCTTCCCGCAACTTGCAATGACAAGCGTTTAGCTTCTATAAATCAGAATAGGCAATTTCAAGCATAGTGCTATTAAGTCAGCTTGTTAAAAAATCAGAATGACGTGTTGTTCATTCAGGTTCACGCTTATCAATTCACTCTCGCCCTGAGCGGCTGCATGTACGCGCTAGCAGTAACACTCTCAATGGTCATGGGTTATTAGACAATGGGACTCCCTGGATGTAAGCACAGGGCTAGATGTGTGCGTCTAGGGGGGACAGGTATACCCCGAGTAACTTGACAACTTGGTGTTAACGGAAGGCAAGCAGGGCTGCGAGTGTCAGTGCTAGAGGTCACCAACGCTACGCTTGAATGTAGCTAGTCAACCTAGGATGAGGTGTTTTTAAACGTTCTCTCTCAGCACTCATTTAACAAATCTTTTGTAATAAATAGTTACCATTGGTTTCTTATTTTGGCCCGGCTGGTAGCCGGTGTCCTTATGCCAAATTTCCAGCACTTGTCCGAGCAGTCAGTAACGTATCGAGCGCACACTATGTGTCGGTACAGTGGCACATTTCGGAAACAGGTTAGCATTGACTCTGTTCGAAACAAAGTAAAGCATACAGATAATAATACTAATAATGATAATAATGGGCATATTTCGCATCAAATGAGCAGCTGTGACAAAATTTGACACCGAACATACACGCACAGGTGATGTCCTGCTCTTACAAGGTCATTATCAAGTCATCTTATATTTGTCCGCATTCTTGGCAAGCTATTTGCTCCATACATTTGTCTTATGCCATGGTAAGAGGCCAGTTTGCAGTTTGAGTATGTTGTAGACACTGAGGACTAATTACATTGCGTGAATTGGTGATATTGCACCCATTAGACGTTATCTGGACTTACATTGAATGGATGTTCAAATGATCTTCTTCACGAAAGAACGACATAATGGTGTCCAGGTAGAGGTAGCTTCCCAACTTACTGCAAAAGGATTGCACAGTCTCACAAGACGTAATGGTGAAAGGCAGACGATTCCACAGAGAAGCATACATGGTGAGACGAAAGTTAAACCGCAAATACATCCAACTGTTGGTACAATCAGGGTAATGTCTTTGTTACTTATGTCTCACGTGTGATTGTGCCTCAATGTTAAAGTGCATCAGTTGCAATGGGTATTGCCATGAATCAGATTCTGTAGCAGTCGAGTTATCTTTTAGTTATTGCAGCCAAAGCGGATAGAGATGGAGTAGCTGGCATTGCTCCCCAGCGTTTAAGACACAATGTTTCCCCAATACCTTCTTACTAAATGACTTTTGAAGGCTTTCTATCGATGTTCTGTCTGATTCCCTCATATTGCTTCAGATTACGCTGTGATACTCTATGGTGGGATGATTGAGGATTTCAAATAGTTCAACTGTAGTTGCGCTTGTGTTCATGTTATGAGAGATGTTAGCGAGGGATTGTCTGGCTCCTACTATCGGGTACTCAATCTATTCTAAGAAAATGAAGGTACAAGAAAAATACTGTTTCCAAGGTCACGAGTAGCCCGTTGTACACAAATGTGTTGGCGGTTACGTGTAGTAGCTACTTCGGGTGTCAAGCGATCGCAACATATGATACTTGACTGTTGTGCTTAAAACGTCATCATTCATTTGTCGCACCAGGTCTCAAGCAAATGAATGTATTCTTGAACGAATGGTAGTACATTCGGAAGCTCAAAGCGTCGGTACTTGTGGACAATTGTTATATCATCAATCAATAAAAACGGTACGCCATGTTTGTTGACCAAACGGCTATCATTAACACAAAGAAGGGAACTTGATTTACCGAGCGCACATCCTTGTTTAACGCCGCTGGTAATTGAATGCGGGGAAGAGCAACAGTCGCGGGACCGTTCATGTTTGGAGATAGCCAACCCATTAATGTGTTCCAGACTTCAAAGAGATCTATTTGAATCGCTAACCATTTTTGTGGTATCCGATCTAATGTTTTCTGCATGTCCAAGCGTAGAATTAATAGTGCACGTTTTGAGTCAATGGATACTGGTATGTGGTTCAGGTAACGCACCTACCAGGATGTGTACGATCATTAGTCAAGGAAATCAGTATAGGATTTGTCTATCAGCTCCATTGATTTGAGGAAATTCCTCACACTATTTTACCAATTGTACGAATACTCCGCCTAGTATAGGAGTGTTATGGCTTGGCCTGTAATTGTCAGTCTCCTGTTTTGCGCAGTCCTTGTGGCGAGGGCTGATAAACGAGATTTTCCATTGATCTGCAAAGTACTTGGATCCCAGTCAAACGGTAAACATATACAGAAGGAGCAGTGACATATCAAGCACTCCCAGTTTCATGGCGGATTGGGGGATGCCAACATCTTCCAGAATTGGTCACAGTTGAATAGAATGTGTTGCTTGGTGGATATTGCGGAGAGCAATAGCACTTTAGATAGAGCCATAAGGTAATTCTAGCGTTAGTGTCGACATTCATGTAGGTGAAGAAACACGAGCTAAGTGCTTCACAGATGGTGCCTGGATGTCGTCCACCAGTTCATTGATCGTGGAAAAGCGTTTGTTGGTTCTTCGACGGAGAAAACTTGCCATATATTTTGCTTTACATGTCAATCATAGGGTTGTTTGATCTTCCTGTGTTCTCCCTAACAATTGTAACGGCTTAGTTTCAGAGATGAGTCGGTGCATCTTTGGAAGCATTGTAAAATACCATATCCTTTTCCTGCGCGCGATCGGTTTACTAGATTTTTAACTCAACGCACGTTCGACTGCATCTTTTTAAACGTAACTCATCCGTTTTTTTGTGCAGCAACAAGGGTTATGGCCTACTGAACCTAATGATAGAACGACTCTACCGCTGAGTATGCATTGTTGGAAAGAAAGAAGGCATCCCAATTGCAGGACCGAATTATTTGATGGAAGGGTTCCCAATTAATACTGCGGCTGGTGTGGTAGGTAGGAGATACTTGTTTGGTGGCCATTTCAAAGGTGCAAGTTAAGAGTATCATGTTGCCGCTGTTACCATGAATGTTCTCTAAAAGGTCCCTCTGTACTTTAGCCATACCAAATGTAAACATCAGGTCAAAGTTGTTTGTCAAGCTAGTTGGTATAGTAACCCACTGTCCAACCAACTCTGACTGGATAATAGAAGGCTCTGTGTATGGACAAGCTGGTCTGGAAAGAGCATTGTATCTTCGGTATGTTGAAATCACCTACAATTATCCTGTGTTTGTGTGTCAATTCCGATGCAAATTAGAAATCTGAGGTGATACGGACAACAAACTAAAGGTTGGTGATTTTGGCGGGTTGCGGATAGATGCAAATAAACCGAGGCTCCTGAGACGGAGAACCAGAGAGAATCAGGGACATTTGCCAGTCGTGGATGTTCAAACCGTTCAGCTGTACGTGTGTGATTGAGTTACATGAAGCATCGTCCACCTTTTCTTTTACAGCGATCTTTACGAAAAAGGTGTTAAAGGTGGTGGGTAACAGGATTACAGTCTAATATATCAGCGTGGAACAACGTTTCGGCAGCTAGAATTGCTTGCAGCTTGTTCAAATGTGAAAGCATGCTTAAGAAATACCGTTTGTTGATAATCTATCTGGCAAACCGAACTTTTGCTGTTCTGTCCTAATGGCTGAGAGCTTTGGTAGAATAGGATCCCGGCGCACGACGCAGGAGCATCTGCTTGTGGCATTATCAGTCGCCACCCCACAAGCCCCTGGATATCCGAGAGGTCGGTGAACCTTTTGTTATCCAGAAGAATGCTCCCGGTTGACGCTGAGCACAAAGTGACCAGACGGACTATTATTCGCGAACTAAAGAGGAGCCTGCGTGCGTAAAAGAAAGTCTGGTGGACCAGTCGGGCTCAATAAATGGGAGAGGCAGGAGCAGTAGGAAATTATCGCAAAGTCTTCAAGCTGCTCCGCACTACTGATTCCAGGAAACCAAGCGTCCGTAAGCCAATCAGCGACAGCGCGAGTACACTTATACAACAGAAGGAGCGCCGTATGGCTCGTTGGACGGAACACTTCCAGGATCAGTTTAGTTGGTCCACTGCCGTCGGATCCCACTCCACTCAGATGCTTCAGGACAATCAATGGACGGCTAGTTTAGAGGCTGCCTCGGGGGCTAAGGTCCGAAACTCGATCAGAGCCGTCAATCGTTTTCGAGTGGCCGTTTCAGATTCCCTCCCAAGTGCACTATCTAAGGATGGAGGTGACGGCCCCTCCAAACCACTGATCTGCCTTTTCGAACACATCAGGAAGCAAACGAGCGTTTCGGCTAACTGGAGTGAGTCGATTATAGTGGCAGTATACAAGAAGGTCAGTCGCATCTACCGACTGTGCTAACCACAGAGGTAACACAAAATGATCAACGGGTTTATGCGTAAGCTGATCCCACGAAGCGATGGTATACCAGAAAATAGTACAGGATCTTGGGGTTTGCTTCCGTTTCCGGCTGAACACGAATCTGACTCACCTACATGTTCATCTGCTGTTTTCCAACACAACGTGGGCGTATCTGATCTGCGTCACCGCGCTATCCGACCATTTAACTCGATATCTGCTTGGGAACATCACCTTTAATTACGGCTGTAGGTTGGCGACAGCGCTCATGAAGATGTCGTGTATATACGGGATTACCCGGCTTCCAACTTGAGTCGCGGTTATATTGCGATGCAGCAGCCTTGTCTTGCTTTCTCTCCATCTGTGACCTATGGCTAGAAAACAGAAGATCTGGTCTGGTACGGAGCGTAGGGCCCAACATCATCTCCGCAGTTGATTTATCGCTGGCTTCTGTTTACGTTATCCTGTAAGCAAGTAGCTAGCGAGCTAATCTCGCCTACATGTTTTCTGGATCTTGTTTCAAAAGACCTCTGTTAACTGTCCTCACCTTCCTTTCCGCTATCCCATTGTAAGTGGGCTGATGTTGAGCTGTACTGAGGTGCTGGACATTATTTCTATTATGGATGATCTCATATTCTTTGAAAGTGAAACATGACCTATCGCTGGTATAGAGTTCTCTGGTATCTTAAATATGGCAAGTGACTACCGCATATTTGAAATAGGGGTCAACTTAATAAGGTGGGAAACGGGATAAACATCTATCCATTTCGAATGAGCACTAACTAGCAGCAGGAAAAATGCAGCATTAATGGGTCCAAAGTAGTCCGCATGGATGTGTTGTCATGTAGTTTCAGGTCAACTCCAATGGTATACCTGACCGGAAGGTTTATTTGTTTGATACTGCTGACACCGACCACATGTTTTTAGATAGTTCTCTATTACGGAATCTAGGCCAAGCCACCAGTAATAACAGCGCGCCAAGGATTTCATTCAGCTTACGCCTTGATGTGTGCTGTGGAGTTCGTTTAGGATGAACGGAAGTGCCTTTAGCGGTGGAATCAGACGGGATCCCCAAAACAAACATTCATCGTGGGGGCTCAATTCATTTTCCCGTTGTCCGTAAGGCTTTAGATCGACGGGAAGTGTAATAGGCCAGCCGGTTTTTGTAACTCGTATTACAGAAGATATCGTTGGGTCACGATCATTCCAATGACGTACGGTATGATATGTCAATGGAGATGTGGCAAGGAGCTGCATTAGATGTACTAGCTCTACTGGTTCCTCCAGTATTTCGTTTGAAATCGCATGTGGTAACCCGCTTAATGCATCCGCTGTTTGATTGCTCAACGCAAGAATATGGGAGATTAAATACTTATATGCACTTAATATTAATGCCCGGCGTTGCATTCTCGGTGAAAACATATGCTCGATTCCCTTGCCTCTCTCAGCAAGGATAACAGTTGTTTGTGGTCAGTTTGTATTTTGAACTAGTTGCCCCAAATGTATTGAGGAAGCCACTTGAGCCAAATATAACTGATAAGGCTTTTTATCCAACTGGGAATAATCCTTTCGGCGGGTTGTAAAGTTCTTGAGACAAACGCAACCAGGTGAATGACACCATTTGACATTTTGTGGCATAGCTCTGCTCCGACTCCGTATGGAGAAGCGCTACACTGTAAGATCAACGGATTTTCACTATCGTAATGGATCAAAACTGATGCGGAAGCAAGACAATTCCTTGCACAACCAAAAGTAAATTGATGCTCGCTGTTCCACACCCACGGGATGTTTTTGTTTAGTAGTTCGTCCAGTGGAGCAAGAATGGTTGAGGCATCCGGCAGGAAACGACGATGGTGCGACAGCATTCCTAGGAATGATCGTAGTTCATCACTTCTCTTGGGCTGAGGTGCCTGCACAATGAGCGCTATTTTATCTTGCAAGCCATGCAAATTGATTTTATCCAGTCTGTAACCGAGGTAACAAACAGAATCGGATAAGAACTCACATTTGTACCTTTTAAATTTCAATGCACGCTCTTCGAGAAGCTCGAGAACAGTGCGCAATGTGTTTAGATGATCAGTGTCGCTGCTGCCAGTAACAAGGATATCGCCCAAGTATGCGAAGGTGAAGGGTATGTCTTTAACTATATTATTCACGATCCGTTGGAAAATGCTGAGTGCTGAATTTATTCCAAATGGGAGGCACGTGTACTGGAATAGTCCCAGGTGGGTAGTTATTGTGGTCTGTTCCTGTAACTCATCATCAAGTTCGACTTGAGAGTATATGTGACGGAAACCCAGTTTGGCAAAATCTTGGCCGCCGGCTAAAGTCGCGTACAAGTTTACAATACGGGGTAGGGGATATCTTTTCGGTTTCGATTCGTGGTTTATTTTAATGTTGTAGTCTCCGCAAATACAGAAGGAGCCGTCAATGAAACAATGGCACAATGGGGTATTACGGGTAAATAAATAATTAAATAAATATTTTATTCTCTTCACTGCGAGGCACACCATCATGGGCGTGATCATGGTAGTTCAGACATGTATGCTCAGCAATTGCACAAATGAGTACATTTTGACCAATAGCATGGGAATTTATGTGTGTGTTGAGATGTAAAACGTTGTTTAACTGTGTATTTGGAAGGGGACGTGTTGTGTGAGTAGGTAAATGTAACAGTGCGTGCTTTTGTTCGTTGTGTTCGCCATCAAAGGGGGAATCAATGGAACGCTTTGAATCAGATGACGTCCGTGATGTGTGAATGATCCTCCGGAAAAGGGAAGAGGCAGTGACTTTATTTAGTGGCGAGTCACATCCGCCACGTCACAGTGTTGTTAAACGGATACTTGTGGCTTTTTATAGGGAGAACGCTTGCCAGGCGAAATCCCACCACATCCTGGAACACTGCCGCCGAACCATTTGCTGGAACGGGAAAAACCCGAACCATCCAGCTGGCACCACGAGGAGGTTGTTCGGCTAGCCTGCCAAAAGGCATTGCTTAACAAGTCCCGTGGGATGGAAATTATCGCGAAAACTGAGTTGCATGATAAAGTGAAAAGCGGTTTGGTGGACTCACCATAGAATTATATAGAACAGCTGGGATGTTCGCTTATGAATCGTGTAAATCCACAAATCCATTGGTTGGGAGTTTGGTAAGACACCGTTTGATTGTGTTTTGTAGCCCCTGGCTAACAATTCATAAAATGAAATGCAAATGATACAACATATCGTCACCTCGTTTTTAAATATCGCCAGATTGGAAGCCGTAACGACATAACTAAGGAGAGCATTCCAAGGCTGGAACACGCGGAGGAGAAAGGAATTTTTACGGCATTCAAGCCGGCTATACTGAATTGTTAGTTTCAGAGGATGACCTCTTAGATTAGTGTTGTGTTTCAATTCCAACAGCGGACAGCAAATGTGGTTTGGGTTCTTCAGAATCTGGTACAATCAGAGTGCCTCAATCTGGTTTGCACCTGAACTATGACTCATTCTGATCGCAGCCGTTGAACAGCTGCCTCAAATTTAGGGCGCATTGCATAAAGCGAGGATCCGGCTTTGTACATTTTTGGCTGGGCAACCTCTCAGAGTTTGATAACAGCGTCGAAATGTCACATTTTCCCAGCATGTTTACAAATAACGTTGAGAACTGTTTTAATAATCCATTAAAACTGCTATCTTCAACACTGAGTCGCATGGTCTCGGGAAAATATTTCATTCAGTTTCTACCCATCAGCTTCGGTTTGTTCCCAGGTAAAAGGATTGAGGGTAGGGTGAATTCGCGCTCCCCGTGTTGGCCTTAATGGAACCTCCGCCCAACACCTGAATTGGGTCACTAGTGTACGTATGTAAGCTCGAATCGCAAACTTGCAAAACTGACAGCCATTTCATCGAACGGCGGTTTATAATGGTGAGAGCCGCCGCAGTAGCCACTTCCATGTCTATAGTTACATCCTCCATCGTCAAACGTATTGTGTAAGGAGGACAGTATTTTGAGTTTCACACTGTTCAAGTACACTAAGTTCACTGTTCAATTTTTCTGGGAACTTATATTCACGAAGCTCTATCGTGCTTTGACGACTCGATGAGGTGACGTTCGTAGAGTGGGAAATCTACGCTCTACACACGCGAGCTAGATCGTCTATCTTGCCGCATTGCGAAAGACGCTTTCTTTGAGCTGGCAACCGGAAGCGTGAGAGTACTTCAAACTGCAACGAGAACACAACTTGTTTTCCATACTCACTAGTATCTGGTTTGCGGACCACATGCACGTAATCAAATACAACACGACCAATGAACTTGAGTAGATGGTATGTAATATTCTCGCTGATGAACAATTAGACATAGCACAATTAATTAAATCCAAACTCCCTACTCATGAGTACATGAAAATGAATCCGCCCTAAAAGTTTTAAATGCAATACCATACACATTTACTGTTAGTATACGTCGCGTCATTCGGGTCAACTCTGTCCTCTGTAATGTTCGTAACTTGCATGGCAGTGGAGAATAAGACTCGCTATATCACAGTTAATTTGTAAATCATAAGGGTCCAAATCTGTCCTCCGTGGTCCAATGGCATAAGCTTCTGACTTGTGGTGCAAGTCGCTGGTTGTCATGGGTTCGAATCCTGATGGATGTGATGGATGCGATGGCTTTGTCTCAAGTTGTACCCACGGACGCCGCGGAATTTTGCTAAGCCGTGCTGGGTTTGCAATTTTCTTTTGGAATACTGTGTTATACGTGTCTTCTGTGTTTGAATTTTACACCAATACAGTTCTTTTAGTGTATTGTTTTATCTGTGCGAATTTGGGGAATATCCCCTCGCCACTTTCGGAGATCTCACTGATCACCCAACTACAGGCGGTGTCCGCCATCTTAGATTGGTGCTACAATGGCACGTACCTCTTACCCGCGGAAAGCGAAGCCTAAAGCTACCGAGATGAACGTTAGTTGCGGCGTTGGCAACTGTGTAAAACTTGTGCGGTTTGGCATTGAATGCAGTAGCTGTCGAAAATACTTTCATCCTCGGTGTGCTCGCCTTAGTACCAGCCAGATAAAAAAACTCCATGATACGACCGATTCTCTCTGGTTCTGCATTGAGTGTTCATCTCTTCCACTCGTCAGGTGTATAACTGTGCTGGCACAGAAGTGCGATAGGTTGTCAAAGATTGTAGAGCAAGCAACAGCAGTGAAAGCTGTCCCAAATGAGCCAGATAACTCTGTACATAAAGATACATGCTCAACATCATGCTCCAATCCAGAACGGTGTAAGAACAATGTTCCAGTGTTAGTCACCGCGACAGTAGCGGCTGCTCATAAAGACGCGTTCACCGCACACTCTCCACCAGAACCACCCACCACGCTGAACGCTGTTAAAGGCACGACAACATACGCGTCCGTTGTCACTACTCATACGGCTGAGGCCCCTTTCATCGTTACGCAACCCGCTGCCAAAGAAGTTAATACTACCGTTACCACCACGGGACTCAAAACCTCATCATCTACCCAAGCGAAGAAACCAGTTACTGCTCCTCACAAGAAGGTGGACATTAAAAACACCATAATCCCTTGACAGTTATATGCTCCAATGTGACTGAATCCGGGGCGAACTCTATAAAAGATAAGATATTGGACGACAAAAACAGTGGGACTCCCTGTGTCAACTGATGGAGGTTCAAGTTAAACCAGTCAGTCTGATGCGTCTCGTCCGTCACCCAAACTCCATACACTATGGTGATCCACGTTTACTCCAGGTAACACTACAATCAGCTAATGATGCAGAGGAAGTTCTCTTGTCAGCTACTCGCCTCCGTACCACATCATGCACAGTTCGAATCTTTCCAGATGTTCCTTGGAGCGAACGTCAAAAACGCAAACAATATCCGGACGACTTCCGTAAACGATAAGACGCCAAATCTGTTCTTATTCACGGTGTCCCCGAGCTCAAGACCTCAAGCTATCTAGAGGCCAAAGTGCATGACTGGGATGAATGGCGTTTTATTCGCGAATTGCTCTCACCCGAAAACGTTATTGCTACTTCGACATCAAGGTTACCACTCTCACCTAACTACAAAGGATGTGGTCCCCGAGTGATGAAAATATCGTTGCATTCCGAAATGATGGTAGAATATGTGATCAATACGTGGCGCAAAATGCGTCAAATGCTACCATCCGAAATACGTATATAGACGATGGGCACTGAACCACCAACAGGCCATGTCACACTGAGCAAACAACGTACCAATACAATTCTGCCGCCATGTAGCTCAGACCAGAGACAATGCCAAAACACTCTGCCGGCTGAAGGGGGACAAGTTGGTCACCCACTTGTTGGCACTGAGAGCTCAATACAACGACCTGTACTGGCCCTAGGGTCTGCAGCATTGGTCCTATAAAAATACTACCGACAGCCGACCCTATAAGGGTCGGCTTAAACTCCAACCGAAAACCAGAATCTACAAGCACTCTTCTAACCACCGATACCCTCACCTGCTTCTATACTAATGCACAAGGTCTTCTCAGCAAGGTAACCGAACTTCGATTTCGCCAGGTCTCCACGCCCTGGGACCTAGTTATGGTCACCGAAACCTGGCTGAGAACGGAAATCGCGGATGCCGAGATTGCGCTACCTGGCATGAGTTCCTTACGAAAAGATCGGCCTAGCAGAGGAGGCGGAGTGCTTTTGTATTATCGATCCGACCTACATGTTGAGATCACTGAGGACTCAGAAGCAAACATCAACGATTCTCTTTGGTGTCGTATGCACCTGAGACGTGGCGATGTGTATTTGCTAGCAATAGTTTACCGTCCTCCAATGTCTACCTTGGAAATGGATCAAGGCCTTGCTGCTTCGATGAAACGAGTATTGACACATCCACACAGTCACGTTCTTCTGGTGGGGGCTTCAATCTGCACGCACTCGAAGTTCCAGCATCGCCCAGCGAACAGTTCAAGGCCGATTTACAAGAACTGATTGCCGGTGTACCACCGTATAACAATGTCACCTCCCCCACTCGTTTCAGAACGGGTGACACCCCCTCTGTCTTGGACCTTGTGCTCACCAACGAAGAACTAATGATTGACACCATTACCATAGCTACACCACTAGGTCGTGGTGATCACGCGGCGTTGCACTTTCGTTACATCTGTTATTCGGAGTACGTTAGAGAGAACGACGAGGAAAGTTATATGGTTACACATTACGACATCTTGTCTAACCTTGTTCAAGACACCAACTGGTCCTTCCTGACCGAGAATCCGCCCGATGAGGCTTGGATGGTGTTTGTCACCAAATTCACATGAGCTAGTGGCAAATGCATCAGAACGCAAGGCCTTTCGCCCGAAGCAAGTGGATTCGTTCCTAAGAAGCCGTACGAGAAAATCTATGACCTTAAGGGATTCGGCCTGGCACGCTTACAAAGTTTGCCCAAGTAATCTGATCTGGGGAGTCGACACAACTCAACGAAACCACTGCGTCAAGTTGATTCGCGAAGACAAACTCCAGCACCAACAGAACTTAGCGGCGAAATTCGGCAAAACTCCAAAGCTGTTGTATAGACATATCAACAAACTCCGTAGAGTGCAGCGCGGGATCCCGGTCTTGCGTGCAACAGATGGTCATGCGCTAACTGCACAGGACGCGGCCAACGTGTTTCGTCAACACTTCCTCCATACTTTCCGGAGTGAACCATAACTTCACCCGATTTTGACAGAGCTCTCACCGTTCACAGGTTTACACAACGTATCGTTCACGGCAACCAATGTGTTGAAAACGCTAATGTCGTTGCGTGTGCACAGCTCGCCAGGCGTAGACGATATTAAACCGAAGGCGTTGAAGGCAGCGGCCCTAAACATTGCCGAACCATTAACTCGGTTCTTTCAACGTTGTCTTGACGAAGTGCTGATTCCCACAATGTGGAAACATGGGCTAGTCACTCCCATTTACAAAAGCGGTAATCGTGCGGAGCCGTCGAACTACCGTCCAATCACTCTCCTCCCAGTTTTATCCAAAGTAATGGAACGTATAATTGCGGAGACACTGATGGGATATCTGGAGAACAACAATATCATAGTGCCACAGCAACACGGATTCGGCCGAAATCGATCCTGCACTACAAACTTGCTGCTGGCCCGAGCAAGCTGGATGGAGTCAGCTGATGCTAGATTTGGAGTCGACGTTGTCTACCTGGACTTCTCAAAGGCGTTCGATCGTTTGGACTACCGCATCCTCCTACACAAGGTTCGAGGCTACGGAATCAGTGACCCTGTGCTTGGTTGGATTGCCAACTTTCTCACTCAACGTCAGCTGAATGTGAGAGTCCGCAGCTCCATGTCCGACCCAATTGACGTCCAGTGCGGTGTGCCACAAGGGTCAGTACTGGGGCCACGTTTATTTTTAACATTCATTAACGACCTTGCCAGTGTACTACAGTCGAACTTCTTGCTGTTTGCAGATGATGTCAAAATTTGGCATGACATCCGGACAGAGGACGATCACACAACACTGCAGAGCGATCTGGACAGGGCGTACACTTGGTCATCCGAAACATGCTCCACTTCAATGTCGCCAAGTGCAAAGTCGTGAGCTTACGCCACCAGCTCATCCATGAATACTTACTCGGGGACCAGCCGTTGCAACATGCTTCCCAGGAATGCGACCACAGAGTGATCGTGTAGGACGACCTTGGCTGCTCCAGACAAGCTGAAAAGGCATCGAAAAGGGCCAGTCAACATCACGGACTCTTAGGGAGGGCTTTCGGAAATTTCGGGCCATCTATATTTCCGCAAATGCTGTACGCTTGCGTGAGACCCCACGTGGAGTATACGATCCAGGCCTGGCATCCCTGGCGCAAGCGCGACATCAGTGCACTTGAAACTCCACAGCGTAGAGCAACGAAGCTCGTCAGAGGCCTGTTTCACATCCCCTACCAACGCAGACTGCAGTCTCTGGGATTGTACAGTGGTGAATATCGTCGTCACCGAGGAGACCTCATCATGGTCTACTTAATACTGATGAATCCAAATCACCCATGTCGCAGTCACTTGCAGCTGAGCCAAAATACCAACCTGAGAGGTCATCAGCTCAAACTGGCTACACACTACAGCCGACTTGATTGTCGACGAAACTCTTTCTCACTCCGTGTGTCCCGTGCTTGGAATGCGCTCCTCACTCACGTCGTCCTTGCCCCCACATTGGCACTATTTAAAAAGCGCCTAGATGACACATTTCCAATTTGCATTATTTGGCATAGCACGTCCTATTCGGAGGACGAAATAACAAGACCCAAACCATGAGGTTACTTACCCTCCCCGCAAAGTGGCGGTGATGTTACATACAGAAGTGTCCCAATGAGCGACATGGATGTATACAAAATGGAGTAACGTACCACATCTCTCAACGGAAGCAACACACGAGTGAGCGTTATCCGTTCCTTTGATTTCTTTTTCCCACATTTGCTGCAATATAACAGCTCTACTTTGGGTGCAGACATCCAGTCCATACTTCAAACTATCATTATGAAGTGGTGCGTTGAAATCTGTAGAGGCTTAAAAAACGATTTACTTGTTCGATTATCCTTCCATTTTATCTATTGCTCCAACCACCCTACGGGACCTGTCAAGCACATGCTTTTTTACCCGTTATAAATCATTGTTCATTGTTCATTACTGATGATGACCAACAGGCTGAAACTGCAGTCTAGAAGTGATTCTTCGGGCATGTGGACGACTGTCTGATTTGGAATCTGGCTGCAAAGCATAAAGTAATGGGTCAGGTTACGGTTGTGTTAGTGTATAGAAGCCCTATGAGCACCTCCAATGGAATCATTGACTTTATACGCACTCACTCTGCGAACAAGTGTCTGGTGCTGGGAGACTTTAACCTCCCGGATGTTTGTTGGGATGATCTATCTTGCAGTTCGACGCTGGAATCGTTCGGTACAGAACTGCTGGACTTGACGCTGCAGGTACCACTACACCAGTTCGTGGACCTCCCCACTAGGTACATGAGCAATCAGCAGCCGTCCATTTTAGATCTTGTTTTTGCTAAGTCACTTGACTTTGTAAATGACATTAAATATGACTCGCCTCTTGGCGCTAGCGATCACGTTTGCTTGTCTTTCCAGTGTGCTCTTATCAGGTCTTGCCAAGCTACTACCAATTGGTATCCGAACATTTGGGCCGCGGACTTCCAAGCGATGCGGGATAGAGCTAGATCATCGCCTTGTGTGATATCTGAGACCGACACTGTTCATATAGCCTGGGAAAAGCTTAAGGCTCACCTCGTCGACATTTCTGACTCTCACGTCCCACTGGTAAAAAGAAGGGAATCGAGAGCGCAGCCTCTGTGGATAGATTCCGCGGGGAAGGGCCTGCTAAAGAAGCGGTCTAAATGCTGGCGAGCTTACCGAACAGCTCCGTCAAACGGCACGTTTGACAAATATCGGTTGGTTCGAAATGTGTACAAGCTACATCTTAGGTTGGCCCGGCTTCAGTATGAAAAGGGCTTAGCTCATACTGCTTCGAGAAATCCCAAGAGATTCTTTGCTTACTTTAAACGACGCTGTGGTGCAAACTCGCCCATTCCACCATTGCTTCGAGGAGATGGGACCCATGCCTATAGCGACTATGACAAGGCATGCGTGCTTGGTAGGCAGTACTCAAGCGCCTTTGTCCGTGAGACAAATACGCCATGCAAAGAGTTAGTTCCAAGAGTCCCTGAGGACTGTTGTCTGAATGAAATTCCTGTAACTTAGTCCCAAGTTCTCCGGTTGCTAAAAGAGGTGAACCCAACTAAGGCTTCTGGGCCAGATTCTTTTCATTCAAAATTGTTGCACGAATTGGCAGGGGAACTCAGTGGACCTCTGACTTGTGTGTTTCAGAAGTCACTCAACAGCTGTATCTTGCCTACCGAATGGAAGGAGGCTGTTGTCTGCCCGATTTTCAAGTGCGGTGACAAAGACCTACCTGCTAATTACAGGCCTGTCAGCTTGACTAGTGTGGTCGTTAAGCTACTTGAAAAAATAGTACGAGATACAGTGGAGAACCATTTAAGTAGGTTTAACCTGCTGAGCGTCGAGCAACATGGTTTTCGCAAAGGATTTTCGTGTCAGACGAACTTGCTGGTAGCTCGAGAGTGCTGGGCTGAAGCCGTAGACAGTGGACATGCGGTGGATGTGGTGTTCATTGACTTCGCCAACGCCTTTGACACTGTCCCCCATTCGCGACTCTCGCTGAAGTTGAGGTCGTATGGAATAGCTGGTCGTGCTCTCCAGTGGGTGTCAGCTTTTCTGGATGGACGGGAACAGTGTATTCGTGTGGGAAGCAGTCTTTTGTTTCGACAGGCAGTGCTTAGCGGCGTTCCGCAAGGCTCTGTCCTAGGTCCGCTGCTGTTCTCAGTCTACGTGAATGACTTGCCGGAGGAGCTTGAGGTACAATCGCTTTTATTTGCTGATGACCTAAAGCTCTGGAATATTGTTGATATCCCTGGAGGTCCTATGGCTCTTCTACGGGCTCTGGATAAACTCTGGGAATGGTCTGTCTTGTGGTTGCTGCCTATAAACCTGGCAAAGTGTTCATTGCTGCGTATCGGAGCGTCTGATTCCTCCACAAGTTATGTGCTCGATGGGACTGTACTTCCTCACGTGACTCATCAGGTTGATCTAGGTGTCGTCCACTGTTCCACATTACACTCTGGAGACAACTGGAAGAAGGCGGCTAGTAAAGGGTTCCGGATGTTGTGGTTTATCCGTCGTTTTTTGGGACCCTAACCGCTGATGTGTTTGTGAAGCTCTTCTCAGCGTTTGTGCGACCCCACCTAGAATATTGCGTCCAGGCCTGTCCACCATGCCTTGTCCGGGACAAAATGGCACTAGAAAGGGTGTTGCGTGTCGGTACTAGGTTGGTCAAGGGATTACGAGGGCAAACGTACCCCGAACGCCTACTTAGTTTGGGAATGCAGTCAATGCACTATCGAAGGATTAGTGGGGACCTAATCCTAACCTGCCGTATTTTGACTGGGAAAGTTGGCCCTGATTTGTCCATGCTATTTAGTCCTGCTAGATTATCTGGTCTCCGCGGGCATTGTATGAAGCTGGACAAACCGCGGTCCGATCGAGTTAGAGCGGAGACACGCTTATCGCGTCGAGTCATCGAGCGCTGGAACCTGCTTCCTGAAAATGTTGTCAAGGAAGCTACGGTTAAGGGGTATGAGCGTCAACTAGATGCTCTTGGGTGGCAACACGAAACCTTTCCGTTTTCCTGACAAATTCCCATCTTCATACTTCGATTCTATTTTCTTTGCTTTTCCTCGTCATTGGTATTATTCTCTTCTTTTAACTGATTTCCCCTACTCTCTTACCTTCGATTCTCCTTCCTCTCTTACTTACTTCACGTAACTGACACAGCTGGGACAGCTAATGTTAGGAACGTGGGCATTAAATTGGTGGACCAGGGTGTTTTTCGGGTGTTTTCCTTTTAGACCCATCAAGAAGTCGGCGCACCCCTATCAACTCCTGGATCGACGACCCGCTCAAGAAGGAACACTTACGGGATTCATCCTATCGTTCCAGTCCCACTTGAACTTGAACTTGAAAAGCTTTCCCACTTGGCGGCCGACTCATTCAAGGATCACAAGTTCTCTCTAGCACTATTGTCTGATCAAACCGCAATTAAACATTGACTTTTAATCTACTTTTCAAATTTTCCCGGAGAAACATCAGCATACTTACTCTCAGGAATAGACTGATGAATATGTACAATATAATCATGGACACTTTCGTTCGGTGTCCGCACAAGTTTTGAAAAGCAGTAGTTAGCGGTGTAAACAGATTGTTTCCGCCCCCATAACGTGGTATAAGTATCCAAATCAGAACTGAGGGTGGCATAGTTTTCCAGCTGCTGCGTATCGTAGTGCCGTTGAACTTCATCGCCAAACACTAGCTTGTTTAGCGTGATTTTGTGAGTGTTAAGAAGGCAAATAATCGCATTCAGTAGGGGAAGTAATTTCACATAGTTAGTAAATGATTTCCTCCATCTTCTCCAGTTCGATAAGGTTGGGTTTTCCTTAGCAGATAACGAGAAGATAGGAGGTGTATCCAACATTGGGTTCGTCAATTTCGTCGCTCCTAAAATGTAGTACCGCTAAGAATGCAACACACGCTTCCGCGATACGTAATCCCTGTAAGCAGAAGTGGTCTGAATAGCAGGTTTATCAATCAATTGAGGAGGGTACAAGACTAAGGGTGACTCGCGTTGCGAGACCAGGGGACGTATGTCAAATGAATGGCTGGCTAGTGTCAGTGGAAACCCATCCGCGCACAGCTGAAGTAATGGGCTCGAAGTCATTCGTGTACAAGACAGTGGGTATTAGCCTAACGCCACTTGTGACGAACTTACCGGCGTTGCTCCTCAATTGTTGCCACTCTGTGGAACCGGTATCTCTGATTAGGGAAGAGCAGGTAGGTTTCCGCCCAGGAGCTGGCTGTATAGAAAATATCTTCGCTTTGTGGCAGGAGTTAGAGCAGGGCCACGCATATCACAGACCGACAAGAGCTTTGTTTCTCAACTTGAAGAGTGCGTTCTACTCAGTCGATTGATGAATTCTGTATGAAATACTTGCGCGGAAAGGTGTTATCAAGAAATATGGGAACATATTACGTGCTCTATACTCGAACACTACAAGCCGCGTTTGAGTCTACGGTGACCCGTCTGATAGCTTTCCAACAGCAATTGATGTTCGCCAGGGTTGACCGATTTCCCCATTTTCCTTCAATTTCGTCTTGGAGTTCATCATGAAGTGTCAAGATGTAGGAATTAAGGTCCCGCCTGGTAAAAGTTTTGTTGATCTTGAAAATGTGCGCGATATCGTGTTGCTGTATAACGATGTTGGGTGGCCCACTCAACCCTAAATAGCCTCTCTAGAATAGTCCCATTATTTGATATGCGCTTCGCATCTTCAAAGTGTAATGTGATGCCGCAATACCACCAGCCAATTGATGACCTTTTGAACCTTGATAACGAGGAAGCCGAGCTGGTTGATAGATACACCTACCTTGGCAGCTACATCAGCAACGATGGGCGCATAGAAACTGAAGTCAGTTCACGCATCACAAAAGCCAGAACTGCCTTCTTGAAACTGCAGCATCTTTGGAGACAGAAGGGAGTTTCCTTAGGTCTGAAAGGTCGTGTATGCAAGGCAACATTGAGGGCCGTCCTGCTCTGTGGACGTGAGACTTAGTCCCTCCGGTTTGAAGATCTGAGGCGCATTTAAGTGGTTGATTATCGTTGTCTGCGAAGCCTTGCTGGTGTCGGATGGCACTAGCGTGTCCACAACGATAATGTGCCCATACAAGTATTAAGCAGTGATAACCAAGCCTGTTCCTTAGAACAATAGATAGCACTGAATAGGTTGCGTTGTCTTGGGTATGTACTACATACGCCTGGTCACCGCTTACCTAGGAGGGTCTTGTTTAGTCTTCCAGGTGTAGGGTGGCGCATAGCCCGAGGTGGACAGAAGTTGACTTGTCAACAGGGAAATAAAATTACTGACGACCAAACTGGTTGCTTTTGGTCCGTGAAAGCCGAAAAAATTGCTGTCTCGCTGATGTCGCATTATCTTTGCATAATAACCAGCTTTTTGTGACGGTATGTTGTTAACACAAGATGTAGGCGACTTGACCCTGAATGTTTGCTAACGGCATTACTGTTTTTCGGTAATTCCCCCTTCTCTCCCCCTAATTATTCTTATTCTGTTGGTCATCATGGCTATATGGCAGCAAAGCGTCAGTTCAAATGGCTGATGTGCTACTTTTGTTGATGATGCTGATTGCAGGACTGATTGCGCCCCATACAGCGCTTGCGCACCGTTCGGTGAAACTTCCTTGGTTTCCGATGACACCATGTCGAAGAATTCCATCCTTCAGAGACAAAATTGTTTATTCGACAAAGCAATTACAGCAAAATTGACATCAAGGTTATGCTGTAGGAGCCTCAATGCATATGACTAGATCGTTTCTATAACTAATGACGCTTCTTCATTCGAGAGATATTCCTTTGATACAGCCAAACAAACTCACCACAGCGCAGCCATATATTAACCAATCGGTATAGAGACGGAGGCGCGTATGCGTTCTGGTATATGCTCCGTTCGCTTGCAGCAATCTATCCGCCTGCCTCCTCATGTAACTCCGTCTCGTTCCTCTGATTGGATAATCCCATCATGGGAAGTACAGACAGGGCTTCACTATGTATTCGTCCGGTCAAAAATCTCCAAGTCAATCACACATTTAATTCCTATTTTAGTGCAAGTTTGCAAAACTAATCAGTGTAACTCAATATCTATCAATCCCCATATTCTGGACTACCAGAAATCAATGAATAAGAAACTGCAGTGTAAAATTAAAGGCTTATTGCCATATTTTCAAGAGAAATGTGAGTTACTAAAGTGCGAGACTAACATGAAAATCAAAATTGTGACCATTTTGGGTTTCCCTATTTAATCCACAATTATTCATAATAGAAAACGGCTGTGCGAACAGAGTTTAAAAAGAAAAGCGTTTTAAAGCTTCATTTCTGCATTTTGTGAAACATGTGTAACTTTTGCTTCAAAGTTTTCAACCTCATTACGTATGTAAAATTCTGAAACGCAGTATCTCGACTCGCAATTGACTTAGAGACTTCATTAAAGTTGTAAATTGGTTTATAATTGATCCATAAACATGTTTTTCATGGTACGCACTATGAAAGAAATAACTTCATTGGTCTGTTTATTTTATAGAGGACATCTTTTTCAGTCAATCAGTGCACTCATTTCATAACATCATACCGGTCGCTAACCTGCGGTGTCTGCAATTATCTGTTGATATGCGGACAAAGCCATTTGAGGACTGTGACAAAAGATTCTCTAATTACGGGCAGAAGAGAGGTTAACCGAGGTGACAGACCACGAAAACGTATATATCATAGCAATCAGTACTCTAAGAAGTAGGAACAGGTTGCTGGAATTGATGAACTTCGGAGTTTCGATGAAAATAACGAACTATCTACGTCTGGTTCTAGAATCAAACTTGGACGTTAAACCTAGCAGGCTGAGTTTGGTAAAACTGAGGAACTCACAGCTTTTGATTTTATTCGACGTTCGGTTTCTCATTAACTTTGTGAACACTTTATTGTGCAATCAGTGTAGACAACTTCTGAGAGAGAACAAGTCCTATGTAACAAAAGAGAGAATCTGGCTTGCCTCAAAGTTCACTTACCACTGTCACTTGCAATATACTGTTTCTTTTATGTCCTCTAAAAATGTGTTGAAACGTACGAAGTAAACAGAAGGCATCCAACTGCTCTCTTTGCTATAGGAAGGAACTTTATGCATGGCAAGAAATTTCTTGGCAATATGAACATACAAATTAATATGCATAAAATCAGTTGGTCACTTCCTAAGAAGCAAATTCCTTAGGCTACCGAGACAGTTGCATATACTTGCCTGCAGAGAGTTGCATCTACAATGAAAAAAGAAGGGAGGATCTATCACAGTCGCCAGTGATAGCACATAGCAGAGAAGGGGGTTCCAGAGCAAAAATGATGTAGGCATTATTCTAACTGTGGATGGACACAACTCAAGAATTCTAGACACTGCAGTTTTGAATAATTATTGCATCCATTGCGCAGAACACAAGAATCTGAAAACTGAGGCCGATTTCCATGCATGAAAACTTTCCAACGTTCAGAACTGCGATAAGAAGCACAATGGATCCGCAGGCAGCATGGAGCCAGCTGGAGCACTAGAAATGTTCTGGCAGAGTGAAGAGTTGTATGGTCTGCGCTAGGTTTCCTTTCTTAGAGATGAAAACAGTAAATCATCCACATCAGTTGCAAATGCAGAACCACCAGTGTATACTACTATCGATATTGCAAGACTAGTGTTGTGGGCATGTGCAAAAGGGAATGGGGCGACACCTTAATAATAAGGTACATGCGTTGAAAAAGGAAAACTTTACGCACAATGGCAAGAGTGTTTAAGGTATTGGTGGGAGAGGCTATCTGACAAAAAAGGCAATCCTAAAGATTCAAGGACATTATGGTGCTGCAGTACGTAAAAACACCAACATTGTTCCTCAGATGCGGAAAGAAATCTGGACCATATGGGAGCACAGGAACCGTTACCATATCAAATGTGGAGATTGGTGCTCCTCCCAGAATCAGCCTGCTCCAGATCCTGATAAGAAATGCTTTCCCTCCCTATGTCTGTGAGGCCATAAGATCTATCTTTGTAACTCCCACCAGTGAGAGATTACTGTCAAAGTGTGCTCATAGAGGGACACAAAATGCAAATGAGTTTTCTTAATTCCATTTGGCAGCGATATCCAAAGACTGGGTTTGTTGGAAGGTGTACACTAACTCTCACAGTTTATGATGCTACAGTAGTTTTCAAAGTTGGAGAGAGGGATAGGCTACGTATAGTTGAGATGCAGGGTATATCTACTGGATGCTGTATCTGTCTGTGTTTCAATAAGTTGGAGAGAATACGAATAAACTTAGCAGCTAAAGGACTATCATCAAAGGAAAGGCAAGCACGGAGAATATCAGCCATCAAGGATGGGAAAGATAGAAGATTTTTGCCTTGCTTGTACCCATGAGTAGTCCAGCTTAGTCCCATCTTTATAAGTTATATCTTGAGACATACCAAAAGGGATATAAATAGTTAAGGTGCTAGATATGGGTGATTGACTTACATTTGAACTATGGTAAAACTTTGAAGACCATTTTCTCAAAATAGCGTTTTCTCACCTGTGTGTTGTCAGAATAATTACAAAATATTGAGCCACATTAAATAAAAGTTGGAGGAAATGCTCTTCATAAGTCTCTGCTTGAAAAGTGTTAAAATCAAGAGTCCTACACTTGTGGTCTACATTTAACTTGAGTTCAAAGTTTATACAAATTTTTGACATCAGTATAAGAAAATCTGACATACACACAGACTTAGGTCTAGTGTAGATTAGAGCCTAACCATATCACAGCAACTATGCAACATTCTACCGGCATACATAGAATAGTTTTTAGCAGGAGTGACAATACTGTTGCAATAAGTTTACTCATCACCGAAATAGGTAGCATGATCAAATAGAAATAAGTATTAAATAATCAAATATATCTTTATTTCTCTATTAGCCATTGTCAGTATCATATATAGGAGGTTTATGCAAAGTTGCATAATGGTCCTAGTATATTTAGATATCTGTAACCGTTAGCCAAAATTTTTGCATCAGTTATGCTTTTCCAACTTGTTCCGTCCCCTAAAATAATCGTTGTTGAAGGCAGAAAAATGACGCATACCTTGTACGCAAACTGGCCATGAGTGGCCCTCATAAAAAATACTGAGCAAACAGATGCACAGTAAATACGGTCCTATAACTAGAGAAACAGGTCGCAAAGACGCCACAAGTGCCTCAGGTTGACAAATGTTGATCGGGCTTCAGCGATGCGAAGAGAAACTTTTTGTTTTTAGTGCCTCCAACAGAAAACAGCTTCCAAGGTAGACGAAAGTATTTACCAGCTCAATTTGTGCATCTTTAAGTATATGCACAGGAGTAGATGTGGGCCAAGCTATACTTAGATGCCTCAACCGCTAAAAGATTTAGATTGAGCTGCATGCCCTGTGGAGCGTCAGTAAGTAAGGTCATATCATGGCATAATCTAAGTCGGTCAAGCGCTCACCCGGTAGATGCTCTAGACCAAAATTTCGGAAATCTTCCAGAGTCTTCGACAGGACGTCCTCGATTGCGAAGCTGCAAAGGAATTGTTAAATAAGACAACCCTTTCGCACACTGCTATTGACAGTGAAAGACGAAAAAAGCTTTCCGTACATCCACACTCTGTCCTGGGTATGAAGGTAAAGTGCACGTAAGATGGTGGTATACTTGTTAGGTACCTCGTTCTTCAGCAAGCAACGCCATAAAGCAGGTCGATCAAACGAGTCAAATGCAGTTCCTTTGTCTAGAAAGACGAGGAGAGGGAGCCTGCGGTAAATGTGGCGATGTTCGAGGAGTTGGCGGAGCGTGAAGATTTGATACACGTATCCACAGTAGAGACGGAAACCAGCTTGTTCTTCACGGTGGTATGATTCACGTACTGGGGAGAGTCTACGAAACAGTATGGATGCCAAAAGCTTCGAGGCAACCGAAATAAGATTAATCCCGCGATTATTGATACATGAGTTATGAGCGCCTTACTTGGAAATCAGGACAAGATCTGGTTTGCTCCAAAAGGAAGGCACTTTTTCTTTATACCACATTTTTGCGGACAACGATGTCCTCTGGTTAAAGCTCACTATACCGCCGTACGTGAATAGCTCCAGAGGAAGTCCGTCTAAGCCCGCAGCCTTGAATTGCTTCAGGAGTCGAAACTTGAGTTAAACTTCCGCTTTGCTTGGTGCATTAATTAGGACGAGGCAGGGGAAACAACAAGATGGACCGCATGCACGTATGGACGGTGGAGGCCAGTTGACTGTGAATGAAAGTGCTCGATTCAAGGATCCAAACGCCGCCGTTGGTTGGTGATCGGAGACACATCCACTTCGTAAATTAGTTCACTGACACCAGGCTTCCCGACGCCAGTGGACCGAATTAGTTGGACAATTCTACGAGTGTTGCCAGAAAGGGCAACGGTCTGCATCTCTAATGCACGCTTAGATCACCATGCCTCGCGATCCTTGCCTAGGCCTTGCTTGAGCAGCCGATTGGCAGAGCGGCGCCGCTCGTTTCAATATGTCTCCGCCAAGGTATTTTTGTGGCGATCGCACAGCTCCAGAGAACGAGCAGAGATCCAAGCCTTTAAGGGGCCTCTCCGGAAGTGATTATCGCATTCTGTAACTAGTCCAGTGCTACTCTAAGTCTTTCGGTGGATTGCAACTGAGTGCGTATGCCAGTGAAAACTGGTAGCTAGCTTGGACCGAGGAATCTGTTAAGCTGTTTACATCAGTCTTGCCGGTTGTCGTGACGTGAACTTGAGCGAACGTGCGTGCAAATCGCACACTTGTGCACTCATGGTTTTTTCACTGTGGCTCAGCGGCATTTTGTTGCAAACCTTTGGATCTATACTCATTCGTCCTGCTTTTAAAAGCTCCACCTTTTAATACTATTTTCACGAGTATACTCCAGTGCATCCTACATTTACTCTAAATTCTAAATTTCGGGCAGTGTTCCGCTGATATCCAAGCTCCAAATGTTGCCTAACTCCAACCATCGGCGACATTGTTTATTCTCACTCGATAGACCTCTTCAACGGCTTTCGAACGGTCACTCGTTCAAATGCAACATTGCTTGCCACAGGTCTCAAGGCAATTCACCCGGCGCAATTCATAGTCTTAACCACGAAAATTCTCAATCACATTCGACTGGCAAGCCAGAGAGGACAGTTTGCGAGCACACAACTGCAACGTGAACACTCTGACCTTACCGACAACGTCAATAATAGAACGACTTTTTAACATTATGGGTGAGTCATTCAAATCGTTCGTAACGTTTGCTCAACAAGCGTGATTCCCAGTGTGCCACAGACTAAAGACCTATGCGAATCATGTACCAAACTTGGTAAGGGGGCATTTTGTGCCGTAAGTGTTGCAAGTTCTTCCATGCGAGATGCCTCCGAGTTAAACCTAGTCAGGTCGTTATTAAACAAACCAGACTCGCTATGGAATGTGGAATGCACCTCGATCCCATTGATAAAAATAGTGCTCTTATTAGCTCAGAAGTATGATCAGCTACTAGCCAACTTTGAGGAAATGGTGACCACCAAAATCACTACGGTTGGGGTAAGCATAGCCGACTGTGTAACCAAATCTTCCCCCTTGGTTTCTGCTAGTAACCCGCGAAGAACTGCTAATAACACCGTATGCAACCCGTCACCTAATGTCCATAACATCAACTGCTGTTCCACTATCACACGTGTCTCATATTTGACTAAAGCGGTTCTCATTTCGATCAAAGTAACTACACGTAAAGCTACTTCCAAACTCCCGACGGAGTGTGTAGAAAAAGAGCAAGCCGGTACTAGTGAAAGTTAGGTTATAGTTGCTAGCAAGAAGAGCCGTCATTTTAAATTAACATCACTACCAAATGGATCGGATACTGAGGGGCGTAGCCGTGTTCTCCTAGTGCAATCACCAACGCTTTCCTGCGGTACATTCCAGAGTATTTCAATCACTAACCGCGACATGTCAAAAGATGTCGAGAAACAACTACTTGTACTGAGCCTACTATGCTCCAATATCCCAGAATCAAAGTCGACATCAATAAGAGGCAGGCAATTAGATGACGTTAGCCACTGGAATATTTCTAATAACCTAATAGGAGTTGTATTGAAACCAGTACACGTAGTGCGCATTACGCGACACCCCAACTCCAAGCATTTCAGAAAGCCAAGAATTTTACGCGATGCGCTGAACTCTATCACTAAAATAGAATCAGTACTACTGTCGACACGTAGTCTGAGAAATAAACACTGTTCCATTCGTTCTCCAGACATCCCATGGAGCGGGCGTTATCGAGTTAACCGCAACTTAGAGAACTACCGGAAGAAAACTTCATCCAGAACCATACTTCTTTACTGGGTTCCTGAAACTGAAGCAGGTGATGAGCATGAAGCACTCTGCTTGAATAATGTGTTAGCGAAATCGGTGTCAGGACTGCGTACCTCACCGAACTACAAAGGAAGTGGCCCGAGAGTGTTGAAGGTGGTTCTACAGTCACAACAAATGTTAGCACGGATACTAAAAAGCTGGTACATGTTCCGTTGCAGCTTACCATCTGAGCGTCGGCTGAGGACAGTCAGCGATATGCCTCCTAGAGATGACATGTCACTCAAAGAACCAAACGCTATGGGATCTATAAAAAAACAATGCACCAGTAGTGTGTCGAATGAGCCCGTACAACCTGTAGAGGACGACGTTGACCCGACACCTTACACTGTACGTAGAAGATTAGACAAGGGAGTAACTACGCGCACGAGGAATAAGACATTAATCCCCTCGCTAAGTGCACATCGAAAAAACGATTAGTCGCCGGCCGCTCACTGGTCGGCGAAACTTCACGTATGAGTTGCACAACCATCAAGATATTGCTTAAATCTGAGAAACTTTCATGTATGTACACTAACGCCCAAGGCCTCCTCAGTAAATTTACCGAACTTCGGCTACGTCAGGTCGCGAATGCTTGGGACCTAATTTTTATTACTGAAAGTTGGTTGCACCAAGAAGTGACTGATGCTGGGATGTTGATAGCCGGAATGTCACTCATCCGGAACGACCGCCCCTGCAGAGGAGGTGCGGTCCTACTCTACTACCGCAGTGATCTGCAATGTGTAATAGTTGGTGATCTGGAAACTCATGTTAAATACTCACTCTGTTGCGGTCTCCGACTGTGACACAAGGACGCATATCTCCTAGCTGTCGTTTACCGCCCCCCAATGTCCACTCCGAAAATGGATTCCCGCTTGATACGTGGCCTGAACAGGGTAACGCGCAGGAGGTACAGCCACAATCTCGTCTCCAAAGACTTCAGTCTACACGAGCTGGACGTTTCGGCATCGTCCAGTGAGCAGTTGAAAGCAGACTTGCATGAATTGATCACTAATATACACTTATGGGGCCGTGTACCGTCCGTCGGTAAACATATAAATTTATTTCTTTATTTATTTACTTGTACGAGCTTGTCACCACGCCCACTAGATTCAGGACATCAACCAAACCACCCATATTGAACCTTGTCTCACGAATGAAAAGCTCATGGTTGACAAGTTATTGATGCATAGTCCATTAGGTCTCAGTGACCAAGTAGTAATAACGTTTAACTATGTGTGTTATCCAGAGTATCCATCTGTACACTCGGAACAAACTCATACAATCATACGCTACCACGTATTGAAAGAACTCGTCTACGCAGCTGCTTGGGAATACTTAAACAACGGTCCCTTGAAACGTGTGGGCAGAGTTCGTTAATAGACTCAGTGACATCGTCAAGAGAGCACCAGAGACCAAACCACTTCGTCCCGCAAACATGCATTCAATTCTAAGGAGCAGGACTAGGAAATGCCTGGCGATAAGGGATGCTGCATGGCGTGCTTACAAGATTAACCCCGACTCAGAGACCTGGGGCAATTACCTGACCCATCGCAACTATTGCACTGCACTTGTCCGTGAGGACAAAGTGACTTAGCAACAGTGCCTAGCCAAAATATTTATGGCAAACAACAAATTGCTGTATAGGCATGTCAACAATCTCCGTAAAGTGAAGCATGGAATCCCTCCACTTTCACAACAGGCGGAGTACAAAGAGTCCAAGAAGCAGCTAATGCCCTGCGGCTATAATACGCCACAATCTTCCAACTCACAGCCTTTACCTGTCCCATAATGTCATGCACATTACCGACTCCACTGTTTACACATATAATTTTCAACCCATCAGTTGTGCTAAGGAAGTTACTCTCCCTGCGCAATCATAGCTCTTCGGGAGCAGACAACATCCGCTCTAAGGCAATGAAGGCTGCGGCCAACAAGCTAGCTGAACCATTGTCACAGTTCTGCCAAAGGTGCTTTGATGAACAACAGGTCCACACTATATGGAAGTGTGGCATCATCACCCTAATTTTTAAGGTCATAGCCGTTCAGATCCTGCAAACTATCGCCCAGTGACTCTCCTCCCTGTGCTCACGAAGGTGATGCAAACGGTCATCGCTGAGGATCAAATGGGTTACCTGGAAAAAATGCGACATCTTTGCACCGGAGCAGCATGGCTTCCGTCAACACCGGTCATGCACCACCAACCTACTGATTGCACGAGATAGTTGTACAGAAGTGGCTGATGATGGGGTCGGAGTTGACGTCAGCTAGCTGGGTTTCTACAAAGCTTTCGACCGCCTAGTTCACCGCATCCCATTTCACCGGCTACAGAGCTAAGGAATCAAAGATCATGTACTTGGTTGGATCTGCAACTGTTTTTCACCAACGGAAGCTTCAAGTACGCGTTAGGGGATCATTCTCTAACCCGATTGAAGTAGAATGTGGTGTTCCACTGCGCTTATTCCTGGTGTTTATCAACGACGTGGCAAGGGTTATCTCCTCAAATTTCCTGTTTTTCGCCGATGACGTCAAGATATGGCGGGCGATTAGGAACATTGAAGATCATGATCTACTCCAGCATGATCATGATTGCATTTATGAATGGTCAAAGAGGAACCTGCTGCAGTTGAACATAGCTAAGTGCAAGGTGATCCATCTGTGTCACCAGCCGGTGAGCGTTTACAAGCTTGGTGACCACACCTTGGAGAAGGCCGCTCAGGAGCTTGACTTAAGTGTATTGGTACAGGAAGGTCTCCGGTGTTAAAAACAAGCCGATAAGGCGACGAGAACCAGCAATCAACACTTCAGCTTGCATCGCAGAACCTTTGGTCACTTGGAAACCTCATTATTTTCCCAAATGCTTAACGCCTACGTGCGATCGCACGTGAAATATGCTATTCAGGCGTGGCAGCCGTGGCAGAAACCGGATCACGTTGCCCTCAGGACTCCTCAAGAAAGGGCAACCAAGAACGTAAGTGGCCTCTTTCATCAGTCCTATCAGCTTAGACTGGAATCTCTAAGAATGTACAGCAGTCGATATCAGCTTTTGCGGGAGGATCTCATAATGGTTTATCAGATTCTGAAGAACCCAAACCACATTTGCTGTCCGCTGCTGGAATTGAAACACAACACTAACCTAAGAGGTCATCCTCTGAAACTAACAATTCAGTATAGCCGGCTTGAATGCCGTAGAAATTTCTTTCTCCTCCGCGTGTGCCAGCCTTGGAATGCTCTCCCTAGTTATGTCGTTACTGCTCCCAATCTGGCGATATTTAAAAACGAGTTGACGATGTGTTGTCTCATTTACATTTCATTTTATGAATTGTTAGCCAGGGGCTACAAAACACAATCAAACGGTGTCTTACCAAACTCCCAACCAATGGATTTGTGGATTTACACGTTTCATACGCGAACATCGCAGCTATTCTACATAATTCTATGGTGAGTCCACCAAACCTCTTTTCACTTTATCATGCAATTCAGTTTTCGCAATAATTTCCATCCCACGGGACTTGTTAAGCAATGCTTTTTGTACCTGTAATACCCCATTTTTCCATCGTTCCATTGTTCGCTTTTGGTGACCCCCAAAATCACGTGCAGAAATTTCGCGCAGACCAGTGTGTGATCAGTCAGTGAAGTTGGACCAAAGGGACCTGCAGTCCCGTACGCTGCCACGCCATCTACGGCTGAATGTAATGTGATTAGTTTGGGACCACGCGTGTGTTGGCGAAGGGGGAGGACAAGTTGCGGAACGCCTCTTCGAGAGAAACGTATGGTAATCATCGCACAAAATGAGGTCTCTCTCCGTTTTCTGCGCTCCTCGAGCGCGAGGTGACCACGAAGGTGGCTTTTGCATTGTAACAGGCGGCCAACCCGTGCATACAAATCCACAGTAAGGACGATGACATAAGACATTTAGTGTTAGTCAAGAGCTGATGAAGCTCCCGATAGAAGTCGTCCTTGACCGAGCAACTAGTGCAGTCATTTTGAGCTCTCGCGAAGATAACAAACAAGTAGCACTTCTCGCGATGCTTGCTGATTCTATATGAACCCCGAAGCCGAACGGCACACAGTCGGCTGTTAATCGGGAACTAGTCCGGTAGTGCCGCTTCGGCCACCCAACTTAGTGCTATACTTACACCAGCTGAACGCACTGAGCAGCTTCTGGATCACCGGAAAGACGCAGGTGACATCTGGCTTTGTGGTTAGTTAGAGCTGTCAGGATAAACACATCGCTTGAGTTTTGCAATCGGGTTTTTGAAAGCCAGCAGACATCAATATCGGAGGACTCTAGGGTGTGCGATAGACCGCCTTGCTGTCCAATCTGCATAAATGTCCGTACGTTGAAGCACGCAGACAGAACGAGGATCGGGGTTGAAGGGGAGCCATAGGTTGAACGCTATAGTTCGCGGAGTAACGGGAATCACAACCAGAATTTTGAACACAGGAATCGGGTAACGGATCTTAAGCATTGTTAACAAACTGCGGCACAGTAGCTGAGGTGTTTCCCACCTCTGGCTAATGTGTATACTGATAATGATTGTTAAACACAAAGAATTGGCGTGTAATTAAATCGCTTGAATGAAAGAACCAGAAACGGTAGCAGGTGAGCATGTTGCAGAACAATCCATGGTTCTGTGGGTGAGGTGATACAATCAGGTTGCCAAAGCCGAAGTAGGGAGTTGACTTAAATGTCTTACCCTGCGTCTTTGGCTAAATTGTAATGGTTCAACGTCACCTATGTTGCGCAGACAATTGCAGTATAGTTCTTAAGGTCGGAGTAACATGTTCTATCTGCATTAGATCATACTGTCCGCAATGTATAGGCAAATCCGTCCAAGAAGTGTGACAGACAAATAAAGTTGCTGGTACAATTTCATTACTTCCGACATATCAAGTCATTCCAGTTGTCAACTGTTTATCTTTTCTCATGAAATGGTGCGATAGGATGGCTGAGATAATCGCGCATTTTTTAAATACTAAGTTCGATCCCACGGAGGTAAATAGGGCTACGCTAAAATCTCAACCAGCCAAAGTAAGCTCTGAATCCAAACCGAAGAAGGGAGCTAGACGCTCCAACCGCACAGCAGTGTCTGTATCTCTAAATCCACTGAGTTACCTCACTCTGATAAGTGGACAAGCCTCAAACACGCATGCTTCCACTTCTCCAACCATAGACGCTTCACGTGGAGATTCAGCCATGACACCGACAGCTCAGAGCCGAAGGCACTCCGGTGCAGATAACAAGCAGGTAACGTACGCATCGATTGCCTCGACAAACACACCGGGAGCGACACACGTAGGTCTATCTTCTATACCGAGCACACGTGGAGCAACGCAGCTTTCACCATCAACTCCAGTGGTGTCTTTCAAACAGCCCAAATTGCCGGCAAAATATATAAAGTCGACATTCGCTAGACAAAACCACGCTGCGTTAACTCTCGTGTGCACCAATGTTTCCGAGTCCAAATCTAGCACAATAAAAGACAAGTTGCAAGACGATGGCAACCAGTGGAGTTCCATCTGCGATACCATTGGTATTCGGGTTAAGCCTGCTACGCTACAACGCGTAGCGCGTCACCCGACCACAGAGCACTCTGGTGAACCTCGAATTCTTCGAGTAACACTAGACTCAACAGATGAGACAGAGGCTGTCCTACACTCAGCAGTTCGTCTTCTCAACTCATCGAGCTTAGTGCGCATATTACCTGACCTACCTTGGAAAGATCGCCCAAAAGAAGCAGTTGACCAACGCGGCATTCATAATAGGGATAGCAAAAAACAATATTTGTTCATGTTGTTCCCGAGCTTCTGCATTCTTCAGAACACGATGCACAAACACATGACCGAGAGCAGTGGTGCTACATCCGCGAAGCACTCTCTGTTGACAATGTTATTGCCAAATCTTTGACAAGAGTTCCGTCATCACCTAACTGCAAGGGCTGCGGTCCAAGACTAATGAAAGTAATATTACACTCCGAGGGGATGACGCAAGTTCTGTTAGATAACTGGTTAAAGTTTCGAGCTAGGTTGCCAACAGAGATCCGGCTAAAGGCAGCAGGCGAACGGCCAAAAGTCGTAAGCAATTCGATGGAACTTGCAAACGCTGCAAATTCTTTATCTGCACAGTCCTGCGGAGATACCGACACAACAACGCCTACGGCACACATAAGGACAGAGCACAGCACGAGTGAAACGTCCGTTCAGGAACGCTCAATAATGCCATGCAACTTGACTGAAATTCATTAACTAGAAAACGATTAAAGGCCAGCCACCTAACGGTCGGCTTAAAAACTTAACACAAAGTTGCCATCCATCAACGCACTCCTAACAACAAGAACCCAATCTTGTATATACACAAACGCTCAAGGCCTTCTAAGTAACTTGGCCGAACTTAGAGAACTCCATGCCTCACAACCGAGCGACCTCGTCATAATTACAGTGACATGGTTAAACGCTGAGATAACCGATTCTGAGATCAATTTACCCGGTATGTCGCTGCTTCGGACCGATAGAACCGGAAGGGGTGGCGGTGTGATACTTTACTATAATACAAACCTCCAATGTGAATTTATCGATCACCCGGAAATCCGCGCTTCTGATTCGCTTTGGTGCCGTCTATGGTTGCGAAACAAGGACACATGTCTAGTTGCCGTGATTTACCGCCCACCAAACTTAAAGTCGCAAGTGGACTCCAAACTGAATCACGTTTTTCAGTTTGCTTTGAACAAGTCCTACATCCACATTCTTATCGCTGGAGACTTTAACGTGCACGACATAGAAAAGCCAGCAACCGACGGTACGCAGTTTAAAGCTTGCTTGCAAGAGTTAATTGCTAGCCACCCTCTGTACAACCACGTAACCTCTCCCACCAGATTTCGAACTGCTAACAAGCCATCGATACTGGATTTGTGCTCACTAACGAAGAACTCATGGTTGACGGGATAGTTACAAGCACACCACTCTGTCGTAGTGACCATGTTACTCTACTCTGACTATGTATGCCATGCGGATTATCCTGAAAAGGAGGATGATAAAGTGCATACTGTCACGCACTACAATGTGTTATCTACGCTTGTTAAGAATACATCTTGGACTTTCTTAACCGAATGCCCCCCAGGTGTTGCCTGGGAAATCTGTACAAGGACGTTTAACACATTGTTAGCGCACTCATTTGAACAGAAGTCCTTCCAACCCCAAAACAAGCAAAACTCATTTCTGAGGAGCAGAACAAGTAAATGTATGTCCCGGAGGGATTTGGCATGGCGAGCTCACAAGGACTGCTCGAATGCAGAAACCAGGACTGCATACGTGACACATCGTAAATTCCGTGTGAAACTGATCCGCGAAGACAAGGTCACGCATCAGCAGAAGTTAATGAAGCGATTCTGCACGAACCGCAAACTTCAGTACAGGCACGTTAACGGCCTTCAAACGGTGAAGCGGGGGATTCACGGCTGATGGATGCACGCGATTAACAATGAAAGCAGCCGATCTCTTACGGCTTCATTACTCCCAAACTTTCCAGCAGGTAACGTGCCCAAACATTCTCATCGTTTCTATTACTCCACTGTCGGGTTTAAACAATATTACCTTCCTTGCGGAAGCTGTGTTTAACTTGTTATTCTTGCGTATCCACAGTTCTCCTGGAGGCGCCACCATCCGACCAAAGTCTCTGCAGGCGGTAGCTGGTGATGTAGAAGAACCACTGGTTGTTTTCTATCAGCCATGTCTAGAGGAGAACCAAATTCCACCAGTGTGTAAGCGGGCGGTCATCACTTCTATCCATAAAGGAGGTAGCCGCACTGACCTTACCAACTACCATTCAATAACACTAATTCCTGTACTATCCAAAGTTATGAAATCCATCATTGCAGATGCGCTGATGCAGTATATGGAAAGCCACAAGTTAATAGTCCAAGAGCAACATGACTTTCATTAAGAGCGTCCATGTAATACCAACCCACTAATTGCACGTAATAGCTGGACTGAAGCCGTTTATGATGGAGCAGAAATCGATGTCATATATCTGGACTTTTGGAAAGCGTTTGATCGCTTAGAACATCGAATTCAACTTCAGAGTCTTTGGAACTACGGCATTGGCGACCCAATCCTGAGTTGGATTAGCAATTTTCTACACGAACGACGGCTAGTGGTGAGAGTCCGAGAATCATTGTCCGATGCAATCGATGTGGTGTGGTGTACCACAAGGCTCGGTGCTTGGACCTCGTCTATTCTTGGTGTTCATTAACGATTTGGCGAGATCAATTGCTTCCGATTTCCTATTTTTCGCTGATGTTATCAAGATATGGCGAAGGATCAGAGGACCGGACGACCACGAACGGCTCCAGTGCGATCTTAACACTGTGTCGAACTGGTCAGTTTAAAACGCCCTACCATTCAACGTAGACAAATGTCGCGTTGTGCAATTACGCCATAGACATAACTGCACATATTTGCTTGGGACAAACGGATTGCAGACCAGCTCCCAGGAATGTGACCTTGGTGTGCTCGTACAGAGCGACCTCAACTGTTCAAAACAGGCTGCGGTAGCTGCGAAAAGAGGTGACCAACATGTCGGCATGCTGCGAAGGGCATTCGGGAGATTTGACCCATCAATCTTCCCAATGACTCACAATTCCTACATGCGCCCACATGTTGAATACGCTATCCAAGCTTGGCAACCTTGGTTGAAGCGCGACTTAGAAGCGATAGAGGCACCACAACGAAGAGCAACAAAGAACGTGAAGGGCCTGCGCCATCACTCTTACAACCGAAGGCTGAAGTTACTGGGAATTTTCAGAGGACGCTATCGAAGGCTGCGCGGTGATCTCATATTAGCGTATCAGATATTGAGTGACTTCAACCACGTATGCCGCCACTTGCTGAAACTTAGCCACAACACGCAGCTCACGGGTAACCGCTTAAAATTGAAGGAACAATATAGCCGTCTAGAGTGTCGACCTAATTACTTTTCACTTCGGGTTTGCCAACGCTGGAACGCACTTCCAGACTCAATTGTATCCTCCCCTACCATGGACGTTTTCAAAAAACGATTAGATATTGCTCTTAGCTCCCAGCACTTTGTTACCTAAACTTCTCAATTGTGGATTACGCCAAGCATACTTTTCAACAGGATTTTATGTATCAAATGGACCCAAGTAAGCGACCATATTTTACTTTTCTCACGCCTTATATCAACGACCAATGCACCCCGGTGTATTTCTGAACGTTTACGCTCGATTTTTTAATTTTACACTGATGCTATTTATCAAAGTATTCATCTCGGAAGATGTTCGGTAGGTGACCCAGATATATTTTGATTTCATCGTATTCACCCCAGCCGTCCTACGGGACGTGTCAAGCACTTGCTTTTATCCCGTGATAAATCATTGTTCATTGTTCAAATAGCCCAACTGCAAGGCAGTGGGGCGAATTCGGGGAATCGCGCCCATATTGGGAGCATGTGACTTATTGCTGCGTTTGTATGCTTTTTGTTTGGTCAATCACCAAACAAGGGCCCAATCCTCTTACACTTTCAGCAATAGGATGCTGGAATACAATGCTCCAACCGAGTGTAGCAAGGGGCCGTGACTTTATTTTGTAGCGAGTCACATCCGCCACGTCTCAGGATTGTTAAACGCACATATGTGACTTTTCATAGGGAGAACGCTTGCCAGGCGCCACCGCACCAATACTGAAACACGGCCGCCGAACCATTGAGTTGAACAAGATAATCCTGAACCGCCCAGCTGACTCCGCTATGGTGTCATTCGGCAAGCCATTCACACGCGGACTAAGGGCACTGCGAGTGTCGCCCGGTCCATACACAAGCTTGAACCCGCGCGCTCGGATTACAAAACAGGCTTGTGATTTATAAGGCTACGGTCTGTCTCATCTTTCCAGATGATGTTTGAAAAGATGACGGTCATCCAGTGCCCTTACGGATGTGTGACGGTTGCGAGACT
Source organism: Dicrocoelium dendriticum (assembly GCA_944474145.2). Lineage (NCBI taxonomy): Eukaryota > Metazoa > Platyhelminthes > Trematoda > Plagiorchiida > Dicrocoeliidae > Dicrocoelium > Dicrocoelium dendriticum. The sequence goes on along the minus strand of OX104067.1, from coordinate 41,049,368 downwards.
GATTTTGTTCGTGGCGAATTAAACAGGTGATATTTAACTATGCACTCCACTCCATTGTTGCCTCATTGCACCGGCTCTCTTGTTCGGGTTTTGCAAATTGTTGCATTGTTAATCTGCTGTTGGATACGGCGATAACTAGGCTACGTCAACCTCGTGCTTTTCGAAAGCCGAAGGGCCAAAGTTACTCGCAGACAACCTAGTTAACAGTATCTACCTGATTTCATACTCAGGTAGTCTCGAAATATTGCATACGGATTCGAAGCACCACTGCATTAAAGCACGCTAATGCATGTGCGTTAAAAGAAACAACATTATCAAAGGCAACAATTTAGCAGGAATTTAGAAAAAAGGTGTAGTGATTAACAGTAGGTAATGGATAAAGGATGCAATTTCATCAGGGGAAGTTGCTTACAGGTCCTTTGTAATAAAACCTTCGCACGTATATGTTTTCATTATTCCTTTTCCTTTCACAAAAAATTCCCCACGATACGCAAAGTTAAAACGGGTTCTCAGTAAATTTTTCACATCCTCTGTAACTTGAATCGGCCCTGGCACACTAGTGTAGCACATACGGCTGGCTACGTTCACCGTATCACCCCATATGTCGTAATGTAACTTCTTGGTTCCGATAATGCCGGCAGTAACCGGGCCACAATTGTAACCAATTTTTGCTTTCAGAAACGCTACTCCCGTGCGGTCGTAAATACGAATTTCCTGAAGCACTTTTCGCAGCAAGAAACAATACCTCATCAGGGCACACAAGTGACTCAGTTTGTCCGCATTTTTCGCCACTTCTTTACGATTCAAACCCGCAGCAACCATGTAATTCTCGTTCATGGACTTAATCTTCTCAACACCCTTCGCACTTGGATGATGTAGCAGCTTGTCGAATGCACACATAAGTGTGTAATAAGCGGAGGGACCGCTCCGCGCCACCTAAATCCTCCCGGTACGGTGTGGAGAAAAGTTCGAGACAGAGATGAAGGCAACACCCACCAACGGATGGGCAACAGCATAATGAAGTGTGCCTTGGTTTTTGGTCAAATCTCCCTTTCTAGTCTCCTTTAGCTCTTCGAACACGTAGGCTGGAACAATGTTAAACAACATTTCATTGGCCTCGGCGATGGCCTTCTCGGATGCCTCACTTTCGATTTGTGCCTCTCTATGTACAAAGAAACATAGCTTGCATGTTCGCTCCATCTCTCTCGCAACTATGATCACCAACAAGCTGCAACAAAGCAAATGATATATGTGCACAATCATCCACTTGTGTACGTGAACCCCACAAACGAGGTAAAGGTTAGTTAAGCAGAATTGTCCTCTGGGTAGGTGGTGTAAATAGAAGATAAATGTAATAATCAGCGTGACGAAACTGAGAATGCAACTCAAACCTCTGGCCCAGGAAGCGGACGAAGATGGGATCACGTGCACAAGGATACTAATATAATTGAAAGCTGCAAACAAGTACATTCGTGTGGCCGCATTTTCACCAACGGTGTTGTACCTGAATGTTGTCGTAAGTATCGTAGGGAGAAAGGTAAATAGACCAAGGTAGCATTCTCGAACGATTGGATGTGAAGCAAACCGATAGTACTGTTTCAACCAGACGTTACCAATACTATCTGCATGAAATGTTCCAAGAAACCACAGCGTTCCAAAGATAATGCAAGCTATGCAAAGTGCCACACAGCAAACGACGATTTGCCGAGCATCAAATTGGTTAAAAAGTCCGATGCTAGACAGCAGCAACGTGAACATAAATAAATAATCGCGTCAACTGTACGAGCCAGTTTCTCCGAATCCACGTATGTTGGTCCGATGTTGGAGCGCAAATGTTGCTGATAATGCCACTCGATTTCAGAATTCACGAATTGCAGAAGCACAGGGTCGACCGGAGGTGACTGAAACAAAAGACGCTGCTTTGCCGGATCAGTACGCAAGTCTTGAATGTGTTCCATATCTCGCCTCAGATGAAGCGCATTTGTCTGATGGCTTAACTTAATGTCAGCAAGTGCCTCAGGGGATAATTCGAATTCATACCATTCACCGCTACTGTCGGTGCTATCAAATGAAGAATCTGAGTTCTCTGTGATGTCGGTAGAATCGGAAGAGCTCCACTCTAACGCGCTTGGCTCTGACTGCTCCTGTGTGGAGTCATAGATTGATCTATTACGCGGGTGCGCATATCCATGGTAAATACTCCTGACGCGTAGCAATCTGGCTTGTGGTTCAATGAAATAAGTCGGGATACTCACTGATGCAGCGGATCCGTCAAGCAAAAACGACTGTTCGCGCTTATCGACCACCAAGTCTGGACCGGGTGTGACGATGTATACGTCTTTTACCTCGTCGTACGTCGCCTGGCTGATATGGATGAAACCGGGTTTCCCGGTGGACTCAAGTTCGTTCGCAATACGTACATCGTAGGAGTAGACATCATAGCGGAATCTCTCAAATCCAAGAATGGCAGCGTGAGCGATCCCAGTGTGAATTCCTATACGTACGTTCACTGAATGTTGACGTTCGGCATTGAATGCCTTCAAAATGTCACACATGCACATGCCCATCTCAATACAGCACACAGCGTGGGAAATACTAAAATCTTGACTTCCTGCCATGCAGTAGTAACAGTCTCCAAGTGTGCCCAATTTTTCATAATGCGTAGCTTCACATACCTCATCAAACTGTTTCATCAGGTCACCCAACAAGACGACAATTTGAAGCGCCGTGAGACGAGAACTTAGTTTGGTAAAACCCACAATATCCGCAAACAAAATTGATACGCTGTCTAGGGTGCGCATATACAGCCACTCAGTGATGTCATGCTGTTCATTTAGTTGACATAATCTTTGATACTCCCTACTCACTTGCAGTGGCATAATAGTCTCTATCCAATGCATGCTGCCCTTGTGAGCGCGATGCGATTCATTTCGGGCCTGCACTCTTCTTTGC
>OX104067.1:40978419-41043220 GCA_944474145.2 Dicrocoelium dendriticum | reverse complement strand
TTCGATCGATTATCCGGTGTCCTGTAGATAATTTGGAATGCTTCGCCTGGCCTAGGGTTGTTACTTGTGGCGGCAAGGTGGGCACCTATGGCTGAGTTACATACCCTTCTGCATCCGATCACTGGCTATGCTAGAGGGTGTTCTTTCCTTCGTTCGGATAGACACATAGTCGTACGACCAATTTATGCGGATCCACAGAAGCAGATACATGAATGGATGCACACAGAATTGTCGTGGACAGGTCTACTATTCTTGAGGCTGAACTTCCCCATTGGTGTACTGATAAAGTAGGTAAGCAATTTTACTGCTGGAAACGTCCGGCTGAGCTCCTGTGATAGATGGTGATTAAGAATTTCGACAGCGATTTTACCTTTTGTAACGGAGTTGTAAGGAATGTGCTTTCCTGTTAGCTGTTAAACCAACCGGTATGTTAATCCTCTTCCCCATGTGGACTTTTATGAAGTGAACTGGATAACCCTTTGTGCGCAACAAACAGCCTAATCGCTGTACTTCATCCACAAGCGTATCATGTGAGCAGATTAGTTCTACCCTACTGACCAGATTATGAATGAAACACCGTTTCAGCCTCAGTAGTACAACGCTGTGGATGTTGGTGTACTGGCCGTTCCGTAGCTTTTTCTTTATACGTGGCGCTGTAATGTCCTGCTATCGAGTCTCTTTAAGCCCACGTCCAAAATTGAAAATAGCCATTGTCCTCTACCTCGGTGGGAAAATTCATCGCATTATGGGCCCAGTTGAAAGTTTTGGTAATATCTCCAATATTCTGAGAGGACTGAAACAGCACAAATAAGTTATCAACCTAACGATGGTAGAGATTAAAACTTGCGATGGTAGATGTTTGATTCCCTTGTCCAACATGTCGATGAAGATATCAGCGAATACTGGCCCAACTGGCGAGCGCATCGACACTGCATCTCGTTGTCGGTATATCTCCCCCTTAAATAAAATTTAAACTTTTAAAAATTCATCTAAACAGCAGTTCTTTCAATGCAACGGTGGGTATGACTTGTTCATATACTGCATTCATAAAAACATATGCAGGATGGTGTCAGTGTACCATGAAAAGAATGATTTTGTCATCAGATTGGCCTAGACTTTACGTTCCAGTGGATTCCCTATGTTTGGGCCGCCAGAGCTTGGATTAGCTGGGGAAATATTTTTAACATGATTAGCATAAGGAATATCACATTTCAAGCCACATCTCTTTCTTTTATAGCATTGAAAAGATTATTTATTGTATGTTTATTCCAGCATGAAAGATACACGTCTTTCAGCAGCACATAATTCTCAGATTTTGCTGAGAAGGTTGGCAATAGCTGAGTGTCGTCAACTCCAACATCTCACCCAGTGGACCGCGACACCAACTGTAGCTTTCCAGGGTATTAGGAGATAATCGTGTCAATTGTTCAGTGAGATTATATGTAATCGATCTCACGGTATCTTCTGAGAATACGGCATTTTATGCAGGTGTTGCTGACCGGGGCAATGGATGACCCGACACTCGATATTCCAATGCTGTAGGATTTTTCGTCCAGCTAAGCTGGTTTGAGGTCGCCCAAGTATGTTCTTGGCGTGCAGTGCAGATGTTTCCAAATGCACCGACGTTTTATTTCATCAATGGATGCAAACAATGTCTAATCAGTGTCTCAGTTTATGGTTTTCCTTACAGTACGGAATCAGGGTTTAACAGGTACGACGATTCATTAACCAAACTGAGTTCTTGGTACCTATTATTCTCGTTTAATGAAGATCGCACGCGCCATAAGGACATTGATGGGTAGCATGCCATTACCCTATGGCTTGTTAGCTCTGATAATGCGGCATAACATAAGATGGACATTTTTAGTAAAGTATCTGGTCTGCGCCGAAAGTATCCGGTAGATCGCTACTCGCCTGCGAGTGGGTGAACGTTGCAGGTTGTCGATGATATGGTGCTAATCGATCCAAAACCGGACGTTGCGGAATCAGGCATTGAGTTGATACGCAGTGGTTCCTCGTCACACTGATTACGAACAGCACCTACTAGGTCATCTCAGGTGGTTACATTTGCTCTCCAAATCCAATTCAGTAATTTAGAGCTCATCGGCTGCCATAGTCGACAGACACAAGTAGACAGATAACATTTTATCTAGAATAAGGTTAATAGTTGTGCCATTTTTATACTAGAAGAAATTAGAGACCACCCTGCAATTTCCCATACAGTCAAACTTATGTTTTCCGTTTGGAGTGTATGTGGGGTACCGTTCTGAAATACTTCAAAGCACATCTGCGAATCCATACCATCTTACTCCATTTGTTTTCTTTACACACTTTGTTCGTACGAAATATTTTTCATTCATGTGTGTAGCATAATATTAATATTGGCCAAAAGCTTATACGTAGCCAGATATTCACAAACATCTCAGGTGTTGATTTACTCGCTGCAGGGGTCAATTCAGGTGCAGAAGTTCCCTGGGTTATTGCAATGCTACCATTACGGCGCCTTCAGATGTATCAGATATGAATCCTTACCTCCTGGCAATTATGCTAAGAAATGTACCGGCTACTCGACTGATCCTAGTGGCAGTTTAATAAGCCCCCAGACATATTATCTCCAAACTTACCGCCCATGGACGCAATATGAGTCCCTCGAATGACCTCAAATAGCCACGTATATAAAATCAACCTAGTACCAGCCAGTATTTGGCTCCGAATGTGCCGAATTATTAAGACAAACGAGAAAAGTCACTTCCTATTGATGCATTGAAAATGTCCTCACAACTGGTATTGCGAGTTCCGCAAAAGTCCTGAGAAGAAAAATGTTAACACGAAAACCAGCTTGATACAATAAATTCTCGGGTCATACTGAATGAACCACTGATCTCGCATGCTTACTTTCGTTTCAGGAGCACAGTGGTGGTATGTTCGTTGTGCAAATTGGGAACAGCAAGTTTGTCGCTGGTTTACTGGTGAAACGAACTGAGAGGAATGGACAATTACTTTTTACTCGTGTGTCATTGTACCATGATTGGGTTGTGGAAATGATGAATGATATGTAATTTCAAGGTATAACCAATATATTCTTGTGAACGGTTTACTGGCTTTTGTAGTAAAGAGATATAGATCGTTTGACGATACTCACGATGGCTACATCAGACAAAAAGTCTAATAAAAGGTGCATTGGTGACGGTTCGGCAATTTAGCTGAGTGACACCTACCTAATATAAAAATTAAGTTTCTTTTTTTGCACAAAGCAGCTGTTGCTTCGATATATTAGTAAAGAACGAAAGATGATTTTTCATACATCCGAACCATTCTACTGTGATTTTTAACATTCCTACGGACGAAGGCGTTGTATGAGCAAACTACGATAACAACGCTATGAAAGGTCTGAAGTGGCTAAATTTTACACTCAATGTGCTCATCGCAAAACATCAGTCTGTGATGCTGCTTGGCCCTTATTAATTCCTAGTAACGTCGAGTTCGGCTGTGAGCGGAATAAACACTCTGGACTGATCACAGTGATATCCGCCACTCCATAGCCAAGCAGCAAGTAACAAACAGTTAATCAACTTGTTCCGATAATTTCTAACATCAACATTCTCTCCGGTTTGACTTCAACAAATGATGGTTTTATCACACAAAACACTGGTTGCTTTACCTGACGCTGTGCATGTGGTTGCTTGTGAATATCCCATGAGTGAACAAACATATGGGAAAGCCAGAGAAATTACCAAGTGGGTCAATTAGCCTGGTCCATGGCAAAATTTCAACGCAATTAACGACCATTTAGTTGACATCGAACATTCAACATGTGTTCTTCCAGATTCCATGCTTGCGTAACGTTAGAAATATTATGAGCAGTACCAGGCAGGTATGCGTTTTCGTGGGAAATCAAGGTCGATTTGCGAAATTAGGCTCACAAACGCAGCTTACTAAAAACGGCTCACTTTGCCTACCTTGCCTTGGAAAGTTACACACACGCAAATTAGTTAATCATACAGGTGACAGTAGCAAATGCGAGCACTCGCCTATACATCCGGATACGTTCTATTGTCTCTCCTTCTAGGTTACAGGCCATGCTGCCCTTCACGCTTTTGAGTAGAAACATTACAGAAGGTTGTCCACACCCGGAATTAGTAGCTCATCCTAAGTATTCGTGCATTCGGACCAATTCTCTACTTAGTGTCTTAAACTGGCTGTGTTATGAGGCTACTTTCATTATGTCACTTGCGTAAAAATAAGCTGGATGCTACCTTACAGATACCGCAATATAAACGAGCGATAACCAGGTAACGGCCAACCACTATCCTCTGCACGTGCGATAACCTGCACGGCAGTGGAGGATGGGTCGGACTATGTCGCAGTTGGGTTCAATTCGTAATGGTTAGCTGTCCTCCCCCATGGATCCGTGACGTAAGCTGCTGGGTGGTTGGCGTTGGCCTTTAGTGGTCATGGGTTCGAACCCCAGTAGAGGGCCACTGGATGCACACCATTGACATGCCCCAATACTGCGAAACGCGCGTCTGGTGCTTCTCCGGATTGGTAACTTCCCTATGCGGCTTAGAATCTAATTGCGAAAAACCAAATCGAAACATATCACAACGCGTCTACTCATCAGTCATCATTATCAGATAAGTCAAAGGTGTTCTGTGAATTAAATGTGGATGACTTACTCACAGAGCTTCGTTGAAGTCATTCCGCTTTTACATAGGATATCTCGTTACACTCTCTGCTCATTTCTCATGTTTGGACCAGTGTGGATGTATATTGGAGACGCATTAGTTTAAATGCGTGATGTGCTATTTTCGCTGTTACCATTATGGTGCCAATAAGGGTATATGGCAATGAATCCTTTATATCGTCCGACATTTGAGACAGCATCATCTGTCGCACATGCAAGTATGTTCTGTATTGGAATGGAGTTTTCAATCAGATAGTTATTGACTACATCAAGTATAGACCGGCCATTAGCGTGAGTTTTAACTCGCCTGGCAAACAGCATCACTTCCACTACTTATTTATCAATGAAGAACCTGACATATGTCATGAGTAGATTTATCTAGTTTTAACGAAATCTTCTTGGACGGAAGTAAATTTACTAAGGTACTTTCCATGTCCTGAGTCATCTCATCTATTCAGTTAGATACAGCCAAATTGCCGGGTGGAATAACTTGAAGTACTTCGTGTGGAATCATATTCATCAGGTCAGACAGTATTATTGATACTGAATGCAAGATAATAAGTTCTCCAACCTTAGCTTGACTACAAATTTTGGCAATCAACTTGCTGACTTCATCAGACAAAGTAATTTCATTCGCCATCTTTTGCTCTTTCAGCAACGTTTTCTTATATGGCTTACCAAAGGTGTATACCCCCGATGTACTCACTCGACCTATTGTAAATGGCATGGATTCCCAAACGCATAAACGAGCTAGGTACTTGGCTAGCAAATTGCAGCCCTTGTCAGAACAGACGAATACGTTCGTAATGGACTCTTGAGTTCGCGGGAAAGCTGTCGGTATTTCAGATTGAGTGGGATTGAATGATGGTCAGTTTCGACGTCAACTAGCTCTTGACTAACGGGCCAATATGCGACGGTTTGGAGATAGTGAAATACCGTCTAACTGAGGACAGTAACCTGGGAGAACGCTTACGGTAGATTAACTTATGGAAGGAATGTCACTGTACCTTAACATGTCTTATTTCATGCTCCAATCTAGATTATACACTCAGGAACTAGGGCTTGCCATGGTTTCGCCAATATCCCCTGTATTGGCAAATTGGTACATGGAAGACTTTGCAAGGAGGGAGCGGACTGACTCTCGTAGCTCACCGAAAACTCGGTATCACCAGTTGGATAGAGACATCGTTATCATAAAAAGGATAAGAAAAATGCGTTTTTATACCGCTTGAACAGTCTTGCCGTGATTCTAAATTTCACTATGGAATTGGAACATAGCAGGGGCACGTTAGCATTCTTTGACTGCATTCTTTGACAGGAATAGGGGTAGTCTAAAAAAGACGATATATCGTAAGTGTATGGACACCGATGTTGTACCCCTTTATAGTTCAGGTAACCCAAGGCATGTGTATGCTGGAATCGCTTCAACAGTGTTTCAGGGAGCCCAGACCCTGTACACAGAGAAAGAATGTAGGAAGGCCGCAAGGAAAGAGACAGTGAACAAATTCTTTGGCAGCAGTAAATAAGCAAGAGTGTATATGACCTGATGCACTGGTAGCTCGGGTCGATCGTTCTTGAGTACACTTGTTCGCCAAGCATCCCAACTCCGAAGTTCGGCGAACAAGTGAAATCAGAAAGAGTGTAAATGTTGAATACTAATTAGTATCGATTTTATGGAGGGTACATCAACGCTGTAAAGCACTGGCGTAGTACAGAAATTAAGCGATGGAAATAATTAGCCGCATGGACCATACTATTTTATGCATTTTAAGCGGATCATACAAGGTTGAGTGGGAATACTTAGGCATTAAAGCACCCTATGTTCATCGTCGGCGATGAATCTGTAGGGAATTAAGAAATGCGAGAAACGACAATGACGAATAACAAAACCTTGTCAAATTTAGAATAGACTTAAACATTGTTGCCGGATGAGAATGCCTTCATCTTACTTAAGTAATCTGCCCACTTTGCTGTGAGCTTTCTAGAGTATTTACATGCTTCAATTTGGCAACGTCCTTCATGTGTTCCAGTTCATCTGGTGCTTCATGCTGCTTTGCGGTGCGATACGTTTGGTGCTGCACTCGGGCGCTGGACAAATAACGCGAAATTTCTGCTAATTTGTTCTCCAGTCAATTGTCATCATGAAGGGATATCGCAGTTTAGAGTACCAGCTGGATGTGGAGATCCTGAAATTTTGCATCAAAGGATACTTTGTGAGTCTAATGAGGTTGTGTGAGATGCAACCATCAGAAACACACGGGTTCATGAATTACAGTCGACTGGGATGCAATGCCAGCTTGGATATAAGACACAATAAATGGTTGAGGCTTTGGACAACAGTGGCAATCAGGGTCAGCCACGATTGCCCCAACCACGTATTCAAAACTGCAGACCATGGATCCAAACCAACCCTGGTAAACATGCTACGGTCCATCTACAATCTCACATGACCCCATTTTTGTCTGTCAAATATTGCTGAACGCTTTCGCTTGGTAAGTACGAAAGCAATTGCGATGTCCTCACACCAAATAAATCCTCTGATTTTCCTGTTTGACTTTCGATTGGTGCAAAATGTTAAATGTTGAGGGCAGCAGCAGGGATATGGTAGTTAATATAGAGGCTCGCCAGCAAAAGATAGGCTCCAAATCATAGTCGATTCGCCTCGACTGCGACTGTTTGTGCCCTAGAGGTAATGGTACTGTCTGCCTGTTTATGTGTTATTAACTGGTTACTTGGGACTTATGTTACAAGACGTTTTGGCATTATTCTAGCATAACTATTTGCTGTCCCAAGGTCTGTGAGAACTGTGCCGATGACCGAGCTAGCGGAATGTTAAGCAGTTTGAGTTTGTTCAACAGAAGTAGCCAATCTCAACCAAATCATCAGTCGCCTAGTTGACAGTGTACTTTAGACCCATGTTCTCTTATGTATGGCAGGCTCGGATAAGGTGCCATTGCACAACTTACACCGAAGTATTCATCGAAGGATTTCAGCTTTCGAGACAGCGCGCGTCGAGTCGACAGGGGCCAGTCGCTGTCGGTCAACGGGCACGATCCAATTACTTCGACATGTGTGCGGCACGGCCCAAACCAAAAAGTAAGTTTTCGCAAAGAACCTCTACACGTGTGCGAGATAAAGCGACGAGCCAACATATGTTGCGAGATTAGACTATGTATCGTAACCCTGTAGTCGAATTATGCTTGCATAATTCATTAAGAGCTCACATGCTAAATTGTTGGACGAGTCGCGAAGACATCAAGCGCACTTTTAACAGGCCTAGGTGTTCACATTTCCCTGTTATTCCACCGAACCAACTGTTAATGGCTACATCAACTGGGATCAGATGCAAGCAGTGGCGAACTATAAACGGCTGACTGCAGAAGATGGACAGTATGAACTCTTGGAAACACTATCTACACAGCGATTACCTGTTTTACCGATAAATACATAACGACATCGTCTTATTAGCATGCAAACCCAGGTAGCGAAATGCTTCCTTCTACACGCTATAAAGAGATTAGCATTCAACAAGATTAAATTATGTGTGAGTTTTTATTGACTTGCAGACTATATTTTAACTATGCGCAGTTTCTGAAATGAAGTTTCTTAATGCGCTTACCAGTACACCATATGCAAACAACTGTGTACGGCCCACTCAGGTTAACGTGTGATCAAGTGGAGCTTACAGTTTACTCTGGATCTTCCGATAAGAAATTGACTGTCCCAGACAAGCCAGAACGCATTGCTCATCTACTCCCTCACTGATCTGTGCCGTACGGATAGACCACCGTGAGAAGTATGGCAATGCTCCAGTACGTCTGCTCTATGCATAAAAAGTAATATTTGTTGTGGTGGCCAGCTCAACAGAAAGTAGACGAGGTCAGTGGTCAAGACAATCCTAGTTAACTGGGTGCGAATAAAAGAAAAAGACCTGAAATCATGGAAACTATTAGGTCCTTAGCGAAAATTGTACTTGAATCTAATATTTTTGTGTGAACTAGGGGCTCCGCATAATCTGGATTGTCTTCCTCGCCACGCAGCTATCGATACTAGATGCCAATTTTTCTTGAAAGAATGCCACGTTTTATAACCGGAGCAAAGTGCAGTGTTTGGGTATTGAGTGCCATTTCTCTGTTATCCAACTTCACACAACGCAGCATATACGTGTCGCTTCACACGGTTGCTGCCCACTGTAGAGACAAAGTCTTGTGCATATTTTCCACTTCTATCATGGACTTTGACAACTCAGATGGAATTGTATACATGCATCCACCAATCCACATCCTCAGAGCAGCAAACTAATCTCGTTGTACCCGTTACTTTCTAAAATTGATGTTTCGTGCTGGTTGAAATCAGAATCGGTCATATCATCGGTGACCTGTCAGGTGGTTGATTCTCAAGAGCAACCTATAGCAACCGAGACTTCAATCTGTGTCAAACAGCATGGAACAACTTCAGTATCCAAACATAAATGCCCATCACAGAGCTGGTGGCATGCGTATCTGTGGTTGCCTGAACTGTGATGGATAATGACCATTGATTTATCACGGTATAAAAAAATAAGTGATTGACAAGCCCAGTAGAATGGTTGCGCTTGACGTAGAGCGTGAGCAATTAAATCATGGTTGCGCACATACGCGCCACCTCTTAGGTCCATGTGACACAAACAAGGAAGAAAAGTACGAATAATGTAATCCCCAATAGCACTTTCAAATGTCATAATTTTATTTTGACAACTAACGCTTTATTAGCGTGAAATAAGGGAAGGAAATGTCTTGTTCTGAGCTCGTTGATTTCCAACCAAATCACTGCACTGTTTTGGCGTTCAAAAGATGTTCTTGCGATCAAACCGAACGACAAACAAACAAAATAATCCGTAAATATCTGTTCTACAAAGGGAACTTACTCCTGATATGAATAACCATGTAAAGGTAAGTGGGTGAATAATTTTCTGGCCCGTTGCCTACAGACAACATTATGCTGTAACCGGTTAAATGGGTCTAGGAACGGTATCCGTCGGTACGCTGTATCAAGGCTTCGCTGCCGCGCAATCAACACCGGTTAACGATACCGCGAGGATCGCCCTGCCTTTACGCGGGCTCGAACCCACGCCATCAGATTACAAGACAATCTCGTTACCTTTAGGCTAGAGGCCGGTGCTACACGGGTCTACCTCGCTTTGTCTATTGAGCGCAAAGCAAATTCGCTTGACGCTAAGAGGGGTTTGCTGCTGGGCGAATGAAGATTATTCTGCAGCTGATCCACGCAGTGTTGGATGTAACTCTTAAGGGTTTCCTCGAACACAGTCGAACTGCTCTATCGAGTGAGGCCAAACAAGGAGTTCAACGATTGCAATGGTGCAACTTTGAATGTGGCTATAGGAGGAACAATGCCCGGCGTTTACACTTTTAGGTAATTATACGATGCACTGTAGTATACTCGAGAGAAGGTGGCGACGAGATAAAGCTTGTAAAAATAAGGCGCAAATTTTAGACCCAGTGGCATGCGAAAATATGACAATGAGAAAGGGTGAAAAATCTAGAGTGCACCAATGCACCATTGGCATGCTTGCTCGGTCAAGGTCATCGGTGAGGTCACTTATCACATGCCCAAGCCAACGCCATAATGCAGTTCTATCAGTTGTTCTAAGGAACTACCCAGGTTATCACTGCTTAGTACTCGACTACGCACGTCATCTTTGTGGACACGCTAGTGCCATCCAACACCAGCAATTATTCGCAGGCAATGATGGTCAAAGACCTGAAGGCGTCGCATGTTCTCAGATCGGATAGGCCGTCTCGCTTCTAAAGAGGGACAGTCATCAATGTCGCCTTGTGTGCACGACCTTTTAGAGGAAGGGAAACCATTTGCTGACGCCGCAGCTGTCGCAGATTCAAAAATGCAGTTCTACGTTTTGCAATGCCTGAACCGACTTCAGTTGCTATGCGCCCATCTTTGTTGATTCAACTGACAAGTTAGGTGAGATGCTCAACTACCTCGAGTTTCTCACCATCAAGGGTCAAGGGGTCTTCAAGTGGCAAGTGGTCCCGGAACAGCACTTTGCAAATAAAGATGTGACAAGCACGCCAAATGATGGGATCACTAGAGAGTTATTCAGATTTGATTACACCACCCCAATATCGTTAAAAAGCAGGACAATATGGTCCGCACAATCAAGATCAACCAGCTTTTTACCTGGCAGCACCACAAAACCTACATCTTGAGGCTTCGCAAGGGAACACACCATGATGAAGTTCTCGACAAAATTGAACAAAAATCACTCGGTCTGTCTCTAGCTGATTCATGCGTTCATATATTTAACCATGCTTACGGGTGCATGTAAATTGGTCGGACTGAGCGAGTGTTGAACAGTCTTGTTACCCGCCAATTCGTACAATAAGTCGCTGTCCGATGGCGCAATGTAGAAACATCATCTTGAATCATTCAAGGTGATTAGTAGGCAAAATATTTTAAGCCTTCTCCGGGTACCTAGACTTCCGTCATTCAGCGACTGCGGTCCCATATTTAAGAATAGCTTTACTTTTGGTCAACCTAGTTTTATCCTGGAAAGGTGTAGGCACATCACCGCAGCATACAGTTCGTTGTTTGCGTTGATCCCTTGTCACCGACATCCATATTACCCTATCGCCACATGCATGTAAGCGCTTGACTCAGAATACACGCAATAAAATGAAGCCAGATTATCCCGCTGTTCACAGTTCTGCTACATTAAACGTTAGGGTATTGGGAACCTCCCACGGAGTAGACACATTAGGACACAGCCTTTGATATAGCATTCGATTGACGTGTGATGTTGGTGAAAATGTTCCCTCTAATGTAGGACAGGGGCCAATCCCTTTGGTGTTGATGGGCTCAAAACACGGGTTTTTTCAGATGCCTCAGTGACCTGCCAGGCTGCAAGATTGCTAAATATGACCTAACATGTGGATCGATGTCCACTTAGTTTGAATTTCCTCCGTCTTACACTTCAGGTTCGATGCGTGCCTGGTATCGTGGCCTGAATGATTTCGGTGAAAATAGCATATATTCGCACTTTTCAACCGACCTATTCAGGGATGACCGTCATGGATTCGAAGTATTTCGAGAGTACCTGATTACGCTTCGTCGTGTGTTACATTCGTTGGAATTTCAATCCAATTTCATCAACGACTACTTTTATCAATTATGGCTGTATCGCACCAAACGACAGTATCGGACGGTTATCAAATTTTTTATTCTTTCAAGCATATTTTGTACTTTGGAAGCCGGATTACTTTGTCCAATCACCAAGGTGTCTGGCATGCACATTTTCGGATTTATTGGTTTAAGGTTTCTCGGTCTATATTTTCTCACATTTCGTGAATGGAGTTACCAGGCATACTGTCGATTTGGACTATTCGCCTGTCTGCTGCATATTAGCCTACTGACTTTCGTTCGATGTCAGGTATACGCAGGTAACGGGCCTCTCTGGGCCCTTATTTTTGTCTCCGTGCTGACCACTTTCGTTCTGCTTCCGTTACGTGTGGAGCTTGGTATTTGCATAACGCTTATTTTAGTTGCTTTATTGGAGTCGTTGGATGTCACCTACAACCGAGAGGCTTACAGAAATAAAGCAAAGGAAGCATTAACTTGGAATTCAACCACATGGGTTTGGTTTGACGTGGCCCGTGTTGCTAGCGAAACTATGGACATGGCTCCTCGAACAACCAAGATGATGGCAGCGCGTATTCTAGTGTGGATCGTTGTCTGTTTCAGCGCGCTTTATCTACGGTTGTGGAGCAATGTGCGTCGAAAGTTTGCTTTCTTCAAGTTAGCAAAGAGCGTGCAGGCCCGAAATGAATCGCATCGCGCTCACAAGGGCAGCATGCATTGGATAGAGACTATTATGCCACTGCAAGTGAGTAGGGAGTATCGAAGATTACGTCAACTAAGTGAACATCATGGCATCACTGAGTGGCTGTACATGCGCACCCTAGACAGCGTATCAATTTTGTTTGCGGATAGTGTGGGTTTCACCAAACTAAGTTCTCGTCTCACGGCCCTTCAAATTGTCGTATTGTTGGGTGATCTGATGAAACAGTTTGATGAGGTATGTAAAGCTACGCATTGTGAAAAATTGGGCACACTTGGTGACTGTTACTAATGTATGGCAGGAAGTCAAGACATTAGTATTTCCCACGCTGTGTGCTGTATTGAGATGGGCATGTGCATGTGCGACATTTTGAGGGTATTCAATGCCGAACGTCAACACGCAGTGAACGTACGTATAGGAATTCACACTGGGATCGCTCACGCTGCCATTCTTGGATTTGAGCGATTCCGCTATGATGTCTACTCCTACGATGTACGTATTGCGAACGAACTTGAGTCCACCGGGAAACCCGGTTTCGTCCATATCAGCCAGGCGACGTACGACGAGGTAAAAGAAGTGTACATCGTCACCCCCGGTCCAGACTTGGTGGTCGATAAGCGCGAACAGTCGTTTTTGATTGACGGATCCGTTGCGTCTGTGAGTATTCCGACTTATTTCATTGAACCACAAGCCAGATTGCTACGCGTCAGGAGTATTTACGATGGATATGCGCACCCGCGTAATAGATCAATCTATGACTCCACACAGGAGCAGTCAGAGCCAAGCGCGTTAGAGTGGAGCTCTTCCGATTCTACCGACATCACAGAGAACTCAGATTCTTCATTTGATAGCACCGAGAGTAGCGGTGAATGGTTTGAATTCGAATTATCCCCTGAGGCACTTGCTAACCTTAAGTTAAGCCATCAGACTAATGCGCTTCATCTGAGGAGAGATATGGAACTCATTCAAGACTTGCGAACTGACCCGGCAAAGCAGCAACTTTTGTTTCAGTCACCTCCGGTCGACCCTGTGCTTCTGCAATTCGTGAATTCTGAAATCGAGTGGCATTATCAGCAATATTTGCGCTCTAACATCGGACCAACCTACGTGGATTCGGAGAAACTGGCTCGTACAGTTGACGCGATTGTTTTATTTATATTCACTTTGCTGTTGTCTAGCGTCGGATTTTTTGACCGATTTGATGCTCGGCATATCGCTGTGTGCTGTGTGGCACTTTGCATAACTTGCATTATCTTCGGAACGCTGTGGTTTCTTGGAACATTTCATGCAGATAGTATTGATAATGTCTGGTTGAAACAGTACTATCGGTTTGCTTCACATCCAATCGTTCGAGAATGCTACCTTGGTCTATTTACCTTTCTCCCTACGATACTTACGACAACATTCAGATACAACACCTTTGGTGAAAATGCTGCCACACGAATGTACTTGTTTGCAGCTTTCAATTATATTAGTATCCTTGTGCACATGATCCCATCTTCTTCCGCCTCCTGGGCCAGAGGTTTGAGTTGCATGCTCAGTTTCGTCACGCTGATCATTACATTTATCTTCTATTTACACCACCTACCCAGAGGACAGTTCTGCTTAACTAAGCTTTACCTCGTTTGTGGGGTCCACGTACACAAGTGGATTATTGTGCACATATATCATTTGCTTTGTTGCAGCTTGTTGGTGATCATAGTTGCGAGATAGATGGAGCGAACATGCAAGCTATGTTTCTTTGTACATCGAGAGGCACAAATCGAAAGTGAGGCATCCGAGAAGGCCATCGCCGAGGCCAATGAAATGTTGTTTAACATTGTTCCAGCCTACGTGTTCGAAGAGCTAAAGGAGACTGGAAAGGGAGATTTGACCAAAAACCAAGGCACACTTCATTATGCTGTTGCCCATCCCTTGGTCGGCGTTGCCTTCATCTCGGTCTCGAACTTTTTCTCCACACTGTACCGGGAGGATTTAGGTGGCGCGGAGCGGTCCCTCCGGTTATTACACACTATTATGTGTGCATTCGACAAGTTGCTACATCATCCAAGTGCGAAGGATGTTGAGAAGATTAAATCCATGAACGAGAATTACATGGTTTCTGCAGGTTTGAATCGTAAAGAGGTGGCGAAAAATGCGGACAAAATGAGTCACTTGTGTGCTCTAATGAGGTATTGTTTCTTACTGCGTAAAGTGCTTCAAGAAATTCGCATTTACGACCGCACGGGAGTGGCTTTTCTGAAAGCAAAGTTGGTTACAATTGTGGCCCGGTTACTGCCGGCATTATCGGAACCAAGAAGTTACATTACGACATATGGGGTGACACGGTGAACGTAGCCAGCCGTATGTGCTACACTAGTGTGCCAGGGCCGATTCAGGTTACAGAGGATGTGAAAAATTTACTGAGAACCCGTTTCAACTTTGCGTATCGTGGGGAGTTTTTTGTGAAAGGAAAAGGAATAATGAAAACATATACGTGCGAAGGTTTTATTACGAAGGACATGTAAGCAACTTCCCCTAATGAAATTGTATCCTTTATCCATTACGTACGGTTAATCACTACATCTTTTTTCTAAATCCCTGCTAAGTTGTTGTCTTTGATAATATTGTTTCTTTTGACGCACATGCATTAGCGTGCTTTAATCCGGTGGTGCTCCGAATCCGAATGCAATAGTTCGAGACCACCTGCGTTTGAAATCAGATAGATACTGTTGACTAGGTTTTCTGCGAATAACTTTGGCCCTTCGGCTTTCGAAAAGCACGAGGTTGACGTAGCCTAGTTATCACCGTATCCAGCAGCAGATTAACAATGCAACAATTTACAAAACCCGAACAAGCGAGTCGGTGCAATGAGGAAACAATGGAGTGGAGTGCATAGTTAAATATCACAAGTTTAATGCATCACGAACAAAAGCAGTCTCGTAACCGTCACACATCCGTAAGGGCACTGGATGACCGTCATCTTTTCAAACATCATCTGGAAAGATGAGATAGACCAAAGCCTTCTGAATCACAAGCCTGTTTTGAAATCCGAGCGCACGGGTTCAAGCTTGCGTAGGGACCCGGCGACCTTCGCAATGCCCTTAGCCCGCGTGTGAATGGCTTGCCGAATGACACCCTAGTGGAGTCAGCTGGGTGGTTCAGGGTTATCTTGTTCAACTCAATGATTCCGCGGCAGTGTTTCAGTATTGGTGCGGTGGCGCCTGGCAAGCGTTCACTTTATGAAAGTTACATATGTACCTTTAACAATCCTGGGACGTGGCGGATGTGACTCGCTACTAAATAAAGTCACCGCCCCTTGTTTCACTCGGTTAGTGTGTTATATCCCAACATCCTATGGCTGAAAGTGTAAGAGGATTGGGCCCTTGTTTGGTGATTGACCAAACAAAAGGAATACAAGTACAGCAATAAGTCACATGCTCCCAATATAGGCGCGATTCCCCCAATTCGACCCACCGCAGTGCAGTTGGGCTATTTGAACAATGAACAATGATTTATCACGGGATAAAAGTAAGTGCTTGACACGTCCCGTAGGACGGCTGGGGTGAACACGATGAAATCAAAAGATATCTGGGTCATCTACCGAGCGTCTTCCGAGATGAATACTTTGATAAATAGCATCAGTGTAAAATTAAACAAATCGAGCGTAAACGTTCAGAAATACACCGGGATGCATTGGTCGTTGATATAAGGCGTGAGAAAAGTAAAATGTGTTGGCTCACTTGGGTCCATTTGATACGAAAATCCTGTAGAATAGCATGCGTGGTGTAATCCACAATTGAGGAGTTTAATTAACAAAGGGCTGGAATCTAAGAGCAACATCTAACCGTTTTTTGAAAACGTCCAAGGTAGGTGAGGATACAACTGGGTCTGGGAGTGCTTTCCAGGGTTGGCAAACCCGAAGGAAAAGTAATAAGGTCGACACTCTAAACGGCTATATTGTTCCTTCAATTTCAAGCGGTTACCCGTGAGCTGCGTGTTGTGGCTAAGTTTCAGCAAGTGGCGGCATACGTGGTTGAAGTCACTCAATATCTGATCCGCTAATATGAGATCACCGCGCAGCCTTCGATAGCGTCCACTGCAAGTTCCCAGTAACTTCAACCTTCGGATGTAAGAGTGATAGCGCAGGCCCTTCACGCTCTTTGTTGCCCTTTATTGTGCCTCTATCGCTTCTAGGTCGCGATTCAACCAAGTTTGCCAAGCTTGGATAGCGTATTCAACATGTGGGCGCACGTAGGAATTGTGTATCATTGGGAAGATTGATGGGTCAAATCTCCCGGATGCGCTTCGCAGCATGCTGAGGTGCTGGTTGCCTCTGTTTGCAGCTATGTCAGCCTATTTTGAACAGTTGAGGTCCCTCGTACGATCACACCTAGGTCACATTCTTGGGACCTGGTCTGTAATCTGTTTGTCCCAATCAAATATGTGTAGCCATTTCTATAGCTCTACTGGGTTCGCCCGATGGGTACATCCGCGTCATTGTTAATGGACGCTCCTTGTCATGCCTTTCTCAGCAGCGCTGTTTGCAAGAACATATTCCATTGGTTTTTTTCTTCTCATTACTGTTCTACTTCGTTATGTTAAAGGAATATTTAGTGTCACACAATTATTGTACTAGTTTTCAACTTTCGGGTCTGCATTCCTTAGTCGCGTTTGGTTCGTGACTTTTGTTTAAACGTTTCATTTCGTCATTCTGATTGGCCAGTGCCCGTCACTGTAAATGGTCGTTCGCTTTACGCTTGGAGTCCAATGATGCTATTTTTAGGGACTTACGCGATTCGCTCTTACATACGCGGTTGCTTATTCGCTGTTGCATTTTACGTTTTTCCTTCAGTTGGTTGGCTCAAGTGTACTTTAGTAGCTTCGCTTCATTTTGCCTTCAAACTATATAAGCAACTGTGATTTCATGTATACAAGTCTCCTTCTGGCTCGTCTTTGGACTTCTTCTTGCGGTCGTGGGGTGAAGGCATCAGCGGCGACGCAACAGGTTTCCACTCACACCAGCCAGCCAATCAGTTGACACAAAACTTCGGTCTCGCAACGCGAGTTACCGTTAGTCTTGGACCTTCCTCAATTGATTGATAAGCCAGCTATTCAGACCTCTTCTGCTTCCAGGGATTACGTATCTCTGAAGCGTGCATTGCATGCTTAGCGGTACTACGTTTTTGGAGCGACGAAAATGACGAACCCAAGGCTGGATACATCTCCCATCTTCTGGTTAAGTACTGCTAGGAAAAACCCGACCTTATCCAACTGGATAAGATGGAGGAAATCATTTACTAACTACGTGGAATTACTTCCCCTACTGAATCCGACCATTTGCCTTCTTAACACT
Source organism: Dicrocoelium dendriticum (assembly GCA_944474145.2). Classification (NCBI taxonomy): domain Eukaryota; kingdom Metazoa; phylum Platyhelminthes; class Trematoda; order Plagiorchiida; family Dicrocoeliidae; genus Dicrocoelium; species Dicrocoelium dendriticum. The sequence goes on along the minus strand of OX104067.1, from coordinate 41,025,349 downwards.
CACAAAATCATGCTAAACAAGCAAGTGTTTGGCGATGAAGTCAACGGCACTACGATACGCAGCAGATAGAAAACTATGCCACTCTATTTTCTGATTCGGATACTTATACCACGTTATGGCGGCGGAAACAATCTGTTCACACCGCTAACTACTGCTTTTCAAAACTTGTGCAGCTACCGAACGAAAGTGTCCATGATTATATTGCACACATTCATCAATCTACTCCTGAGAGTAAGTATAATGATGTTTCTCCGGGAAAATTTGAAAAGTAAATTAAAATTCACGGTTTGATCGGACAAGAGTGCTAGAGAGAACTTGTGATCCTTGATTGAGTCGGCCACCACGTGGGCAATCTCTTGTCTCATTAGAATTTGCAGCCAGATTCCAAATCAGATAGTCGTCCACATGCCCGAAAAAGCACTTCTAGACTGCAGTTTCAGTCCGTTAGGCATCATCAGTAGTGCGCATCCATCGCATCCATCAGGATGCGAACCCATGACCACCAGCAGTTTGCACGACAAGTCAGCAGCTTATGCCTCTGGGCCACGGAGGACAGGTTTGGACCCTTATGGTTTACAAGGTAACTGTGACATATCGAGTGTTATACTCCACTGCCATGTAAGTTACGAACGTTGTAGAGGACAGATTTGACCCCGAATGATACGACGTATACTAATAGCAAATGTGTACGACACTTCATTTAGAACCTTTAGGGCGGATTCATTTTGATGTACTCATGAGTAGGGAGTTTGGATTTAATTAATTGTGCTATGTCTGATTGTTCGCCAGCGAGATAATATTACATACCATTTAGTTAAGTTCATTGGTTGTGCCGCATTTGATTATATGCACGTGGTCCGCACACCAGATACTAGTGAACATGGAAAAGAAGTTGTGTTATCGTTGCGGTTTGGTGTACTCTCAGGCTTCCGATTGCCAGCTCAAAGAAAGCTTCTTTCGCAATGCGGCAATATAGTCCATCTAGCTCGCGTGTGTAGAGCGCAGATTTTCCACTCTACGAAAATCGCTTCATCGAATCATCAAAGCAAGATAGATCTTCGTGAAGATAAGGTCCCAGAAAATTTGAACCGTGAACTTAGTGTACTTGAACAGTGTGACACAAAAACTATCCTCCTTACACAATATGTTTGACGATGGAGGATATAACTATAGACGTGGAGGTAGATACCGCGGTAGCTCTCATCATCATAAACCGCAGTTCGATGAAATGGCTATCAACTTTGCTAGGGTGGGATTCGAGATTACATACGTACACTAGTGACCCAATTCAAGCGTTGGGCGGAGGTTTCATTAAGGCCAGCAAGGGGAGCGCGAATTTAGCCTATCTTCAATCCTTGTACCTGGGAACAAACCGAAGCTGATGGGTCGAAACTGCATAAAGTTCTTTCCCGAGACCATGCGACTCAACCAAATCATTGTTGAAGACAGCACTTTTAATGGATTATTAAAACAGTTCTCATAGTTGTTTGAAAACACTGAAAAAATGCGTCATTTTAAGACGTTTATCAAACTCTGCGAGGCTGCTCAGCCAAAGATGTACAAAGCCGGATCCTTGCTTTATGCAATGCACCCTAAATTTGAGGTAGTGATTCAACGGCTGCGATCAGAATGAGTCATAGTTCAGGTGCAAACTTCAGATTGAGGCACTCTGATTGGACCGGCTTCTGAAGAAGCCAAACCACATTTGCCGTCCGCTGCTGGAATTGAGCCACAAAACTAACCTAAGAGGTCATCCTCTAAAACTAACAATTCAGTATATCCGGTTTGAATGCCGTAGCAATTTCTTTCTCTTTTGCGTGTGCCAGCCTTGGAATGCTCTCCCTAGTTATGTCGTTACTGCTCCCAATCTGGCGATACTTAAAAAACGAGTTGACGATGCGTTTTCACATTTACATTTCATTTTATGAATGGTTAGGCAGGGGCTACAAAACACAAGCAAACGGTGTCTTACCAAACTCCCAACCAATGGATTTATGGATTTATATGTTTCATACGCGAACATCCCCGCTATTCTACATAAGTTTGTGGTGTGTCCATCAAACCGCTTTTCATTTTATCATGCAATTCACTTTTCGCAATAAGTTCCATCCCATGGGACTTGTTAAGCAATGCTTTTTGTACTCGTAATACCCATTGTTCCATTGTTTCATTGACCGCTCCGTCTGTATCTGCGGAGACTACAACTTTATACTAAACCACACATCAAAAGTGGAAAGATATCCCCTACCCCGTATTGTAAACGTGTACGCGACTTTAGCCGGCGGCCAAGAGTTTGCCAAACGGGGTCTCAGTCACGTATACTCTCAAGTCGAACTTGATGATGAGTAACAGGAACAGATCACAATAACTACCCACCTGGGACTACTCCAGTGCACGTGCCTCCCATTTGGAATAAATTCAGCACTCAGCGTTTTCCAACGGATCGTGAATAATATCGTTAAAGATATACCGTTCACCTTTGCGTACTTGGGCGATTTCCTTGTTACTGGACGCAGCGACATTGATCATCTAAACATATTGCGAAATGCCATTCGCCGCATGACCGGCATTCTGGGGCGGTTTGTTCGTCGGCTTCTTGAAAGGTTTGCTTTGGTTGCCGGTCCTGGCCTTTTTCACGTGTTGCACGGTATCTGGTGGTGCGCGGCCACTGCGTTCGACCATGGCAGTGTCGTGTTTTAGAGTGAGCAGCCGTTTACATTCGCTTACGAGGGCCTTCAGTGTCAGATCAGGATCCTGCTCCAGCTTAGCTAAAAGCCGCGTGCGGATCTCAGCATCACTGGGTGCTTGTAGACCACTGACGAAAATGAGACGCTTAAACTGATCGTCCGTTAAAGAGCGTAGTTTGAAACACACACTCACGCTAAATCATGTCTGCTAAGGCTCCAAACTCGTCAGATAGGGATGCGAGCTAAGAGCAATATCCAAATACTTTTTTAGAATGTCTTAAGTGGCCTAGGATACAACTGAGTTTGGGAGAGAGTTCTAGGGTTGGTAAGCCCGAAAAAATTGATTCCGTCGACACTAGACGTATGTGTTGTTCCTTCAGTTTTAGGCAGTTACTTCTGAGATTGGAGCTTTGACTAACATTCAGCAAGTGACTTCACACATAGTTGGGGCCACTCAATATTTGATACACCAATATGAGTTCGCTGCACAGCCTTCAGTTGCGTCCACTGAAATCTCCCAGTAACTACAGTCTTCGCTGGTAAGTGCGATTGCATAGGGCCTTGAAATATTTTGTTGCCGCACGTTGTGGTGTTTGTAGCGCATCCATCTTCAACCAAGGTTGCCTAGCTTGGATGGCGTATTCAACGTGCAGGCGCATGTAGGAAGTATGCACCATGAGGAAGTTGCATGGGTCAGAGCTCCTGAATGAACTTCGTAGTTGGCCGACTTGCCGCTTGCCTCATTTTACAGCTGCCTCGGACAGTTAAGGTCCCTCTGCACGAGCACACGAAAGTCACGTTCCTGAGAGCTAGTCTGCAATATTATGTGTGTCCAAGAACACAGAACACAAGGCTATACACAGAAAGCCCCTCGCTGGCTTACACATGACCATGAACAACGACATTCACCTACACCATGTCTAATGGATACGTGAAGGAGAAAGACCGGGAGGCCTATACATGAAGACCAATGGGATATATATATATATATATATATATCGCCTGGAGCACGAAATACCATATCACTTGTTTGGTTCATTACACACGTATCTATCAGCAACATAGTAAAATATTAGTGCAAAATTAATTGTATAAGCATGGAAATTTAGTTCAAAGTAGTATGTGCTCAATGTGTTCACCAATTTGTTTTATCACCTCTTTCATTGTTCATTGAGAACATTGAGCAGGATGGAAATCCCTTGTCAGCCCCATCGATTCCGTATCATACTGGGTTTGATACGTGTCGTTGCATTACGACGTTCCTCGAGGGTTCGTCGCAATTGCTGTGACAGCCGCCAGATTCCAGCATTCTCAGCGAATGTTTGTGTATCAGCCGCTTGTATGCCAACCTTTGCTTTTATCACTACCTTCCTGCCAAATTCTTCAAAAATTAAACGGCATAACTTGTCCTCTGCTGTTAATTTCTAGACCAATGTTATCTACTAATGGAAAATTTGATGACCTGAATGCAGAATCCTTTGTATGGATCGAGGAGATATTCCTAAGCCGGCAGTCGTCCTACTAGTTTATTTTGCTAGGAGTTCGTGTTCAAGGAAATCGAACTGCTTTCAAGTTTTTAGGGGGGGCGGACACCTGGTCTGCGCCGTCGATGCTTCTCAACTACAGAACCGGTTGTCTCAACTTAACGATACACTCTTTGAATGGTTTGTTTACCTGGTGCCCATTTTGTACGAAAGTGTGCACGAAAACGTCCTTGTGTCGTTACAAAACGCAACATTTCTGTGGATTAGTGCAACTTAGACATATAGGGTCAAACATTTCGCAGCATTGTGGGATAGCTGCAACGCGGGATATATACTTCTCTAACAAATAATCATATATACTTCATACCGAAACATTGGATCGTAGTCGAAGACCGTACGATAAAATCCCGGTGCTCAGTCACTTAATCTCCTCCCAGCAGCCAGATTCCGCAACAATCACTAAATAGTTCAGCCTCATGGTATCCTAGTAGCGCGACCTCCACATGTCTTTCTAAAAATGTACTCATGCTCAGTGTACAATAGGGCACATTCCCCGGCAAACATATCGCAACCGTGTGGATATGATCAAGCCAGATGAAATTCCGAAACGGCGAAGAACCAACCGTTATGACAGTGCCAATAATGCAAAGAACCCCGGTGTCCGGTATTAAGATACAATTAAGGATTTACCAAGTTACTTGTAAAAGCGAAAGATAGGAACGTTTCAGATAACGTATGCCTTAGTTCTAGCCTCTGCATTTTGCGTATGCCGAAAATGTGCTGTCATCCACTTCTATGCAATGGTTGGAAAATGCTTCCTTGCATATTTCCACTTTCCCCAATAGTCCCGCACGAACTTGCCTAATGAGTACGCTGCTAGGAGTATTTTTGCAGAACAGATGCCGCAGGTTTACCAGTCCAGCAAAAGTAATTCATCAAACCGATACTATGAACCACAGGACGTACACACTTGGAGGCGGAAAAGCGCCTACTGGATTACACGGGTACATGAACCGTGAGAAACGTGTCTTCGTTTTGAGGCTCAATCATCTTGTCTAGCAGTCCATTTGCATTGAACTCAAACCTATTGCAGTCGTCCCGGGATGCTAGTATTTATTTGATGACACATTTGCTTAGGGCATGCCGTCCCCTGCATAACGCTAGCGTGAAATGCAATGGAAGATTGCAGGGCTACAGAACAGCGCATTAATCATTTGTATCGGTCCCATCTACCATTTTCGTACATGAGGTCTTCAGGGACAAGCGCTTTTCGCTTATGTAACACAAAAACAATTACCGTACGTTCGATATGCCGAATTTATTGCAAAATAGTGTCGTTCGCTTCCATGAACAAGGACCCTTACGTGTCTGAGTTGTTGACCAGCTCCTCCGTTATTTCGTGCTGCGCGAATTGTTATTTGGGGTTGTTGATTATTGCTTCTGTTGTCCTAGTGGTTAGTAAATCGGTTGCAAATAATTATTATAATGTTCTAGTTTGAGTAACCAAGGCTTTCCGTTGACGCAGAATAAAATCCACCACGACTTTCCTCTAAGATCATTCGGGGACACTATGCAGCTTCAGTGGTTCCCTCGTCGCCCAAATATGGTGTAAACGGCCGGTCTTAAAGTTTGACACCCGATCTCTGCGTTGATTCCTTACTGCAGTCTAGAGCATAATCATCTTGCTCGGTTATTGATACAGTTCGTATCCTAATGAACACGATGAAGGTGTTGCTGTATTTTTCATAGAGGGAATGATCCGATCAAAATACGGTTGCCCTTGAACATCTAGCCGTCATGTACAGTGACTTAGTCCCAAAATCTGTCTTTGGTTGCAAGCTCTTTTAGCAACTGTTTCATTTTCTCCGTCTATCCATTAAATTAAAGTCTCGCAAATTGAAATATTTGCTGTTTTCTCGAATGGTCGAAGTCAGTGACTACCCGGAAAGCGGAACGACAACAAAATCGGGATTGTAGCAGATTAACAACGGACGCAATGGATGGGACGAGAAAATGCTCTGCGATCGTTGCAGATCGAGCCGACATGGGATCACGGGCGGTATTTAGTGACAAGACTGGTCCCAGAACAATGGAAAAGGTGGTTATGGAGAACATAATGAATTCGGCAAATGTGCCGCTAGCGAAGCCCACAGGAGTGAACGCGGGTCGAGTGATGCAGCCACGGGAGAGAAAATTGCGAGCTTTCGGATGACTCATGGCGGTCCAGAATTGGATGTGACGAAGCGGAGATACGGGGTGGAAAGTTGGAGGGGTTGTCTCGAAGCTCAACTTCGTAGGCACTTGGAATGCCTGGTCACACAAATCCTCATCCGCGTTGCGTCGTGGGAAGGAAACGCCGTCCAAACCTGTGCGGGTTTGTGGGTTGCTGGTGTCACGTTCTATACCATTTCCCGGCCAAGTTGTCCACTTGGGCAACAGAAATAATCTGAGGGGGCATTCAAAATGAGTCTACTCATTTTTCAATGGTCAGGCCAGGTGTCAACTCGTCCTATTGCTCTATCATCGCCTAATACTAAGTACGTCCATTCGGCCGTGCATGTGCTCCCCGGTCGCCAAATGGAATACGCATGCGTTGGTGCAACAACACTGTTCACAACCAACTGGACGAGGCAAGTCACGGACTTTGGTATCCGATGGCAACAACCGGCGTTATGCACAGGAGACACTGATAAGTGTCGTGAAATCCTGTGCTATGTTGCAAGGCTAGTGCAAGGCTTACGTAACACGGAAACAGCAAATTCCTCATCCTTGCTATTGGGGATCGTGATACTGTGTCATCGCGTTGTAACAAGAGGACGCATCCAAAAACACAGACCTCTCCAAGTAGCAAGGGGGAGGAATTTGCTGTTTCCGTGTTACGTCAGTCTTGCACTAGCCTTGCAACATAGCACAGGATTTCACGACACTTATCAGGGTCTCCTGTGCATAACGCCGGTTGTTGCCATCGGATACCAAAGTCCGTGACTTGCCTCGTCCAGTTGGTTGTGAACAGTGTTGTTGCACCAACGCATGCGTATTCCATTTGGCGACCGGGGAGCACATGCACGGCCGAATGGACGTACTTAGTATTAGGCGATGATAGAGCAATAGGACGAGTTGACACCTGGCCTGACCACTGAAAAATGAGTAGACTCATTTTGAATGCCCCGTCAGATTATTTCTGTTGCCCAAGTGGACAACTTGGCCGGGAAATGGTATAGTGGCAATATACGCTCTCCCCCCCCCACCGTCGTTTTCGCTGCACTGGTGCCGTGACCAATCTGGATGAGGCTGACCTGGCCAGTGCGATTCGCGCATACAGACTGGAATCCTGGCTCTAAGAATTCGAGGCCACCGCTGCATGCAACGGTGTCGGAGTTGACGCCAATTTGCTAACTGCTTTGGGCAGGCTGTTGAATGGAAGAGTGAAAGCGGTGTATTTGCTCACTTGGAAGGCTAATTCCGGCTGTTCGTTAGCTGAGATGAGTGCAGCATTGTGTGTAGAATTGGGAAGGAAGAGGATAGACAGCGAACAATGGAGCAATTGCACTCAGCCAGATAGGACGAAGAGGAGGATTTGATGGTGTTATTCCAGCAGCTGGACAGACATTTGGCGATTGGGCTTCCCGAGTTGGAGGGTAGCGCAAGAGAACGGCTACTCAAACAGCAATTTATGCAAAGCCTGCCGCATCCACTGCAGGATAATTCAGGGTTGTCAGTGACGGTTGGATGGATCAGGGTGAAGGATGACGGTTGACCAGAATTTTAGAACACAGAGTAAACCAACTGTCCGGAATAGTAGAGAAACTGTTGTCGAGGCAGACTCCGAGAGCAATCTCACAGCGCAACAAACATGGAAGCCGGAACGTTCACCGCTGTTTTCCATGCCATCAGATGGGTCATGTGGCTAGATTTTGCCCCAGCTACAATTCGTACCATTGTTTCTCCCTATCCTGGTCGAGTAGGTGGCAGGTACCGGTCATCAGGGTGACTATTGAAAGTGTGTCGGTCCGGGCCATAGTGGACAAGGGAGCGGGAGTGTCCATTACGCAAAGTTTCGAAGAAGTTCCAGTAACTCAGTTCTCGATCGTGATGCAGACCGTCGGTGGACATCGTTTGACAGTGACGGGCACACAGCGGTTGTGAATCTTGATAGGGGAAACACTCATCAGCCATGCCTTGTTCATCGTGGAGAATACTACCGAAACATTCATCGGCAACGACATCCACAAATGGCTCGGTGCCGTAATTGATCTGAGAAACCATTTGATTATCATAGGCAGCGAGACGATTGAGATGAACACTGGAAGAGCCGATCGAGTATGCGTCATCAAGTTCGTGCCTGACTGCCAGCACTTTGAAACACAGAGTGTACTGAGCAAGTATGCCCAACTGTTCACGGACACAGATAATGATTACGGATTCCGCAGCTGGGTGAAAACTCGATTACCATTAATCTCTGGAGGGCAGTGCAAGCCGACCTTCAGAAGAATACCGCAGAATACGCTGACAGAGATACACAAGCAGATAGTAGAGATGGGAGCGAAACGAATCATCAGGCGAACACACAGTCCCTATTTATCAGTTGTGCAACTGACGAAAAAAGCTGACAGTACCTATCGAACTTGCATTGATTTCAGAGAACTGAACAGAATGATAGTGAAGGTTGCATTTCCGGTGCCCCAGACGGAAGAACTTTTCTCCATCCTTCACAGCGCCAAGCGGATTTCCTTGATAGACCACCAATCGGGATATTTGCAGCTGGCCATTGCAGAGGAAGATCACTAAAAGACGGCTTTCAGTCTAAATGGTCAGCAGTAGGAGTTTATAAGTATGCCGTTTGGATTATGTAACAGCCCACTACATTTTAGAAGCATATTGATTATGGTCTTGGAGAATCTATAAGGCGTGGTTGTCTACGGGGATGACATCATCATCTGCTTCGGAACAAAGCACGAACATGGTATCAGGCTTGCAGCAGTACTACAAAGACTTGAAGAAGCTGGTCCCAACCTCAGTCGCAAGTAGTCACAGATTGCTCGAGCGTCGATTTTATGCCTGGACCACATTGTGGGCAATGGTCAAGTCCATGCACTTCCGGAGAAACACGAAACGATCAAGAGTTTTGCAGTGTTGAATTTCAAGTGTCAGCTCTGTTCGTTCCTGGGACTGGTAGCTAATGCCTCGATGTTTGTGTCCTATTTTGCAGCGAGGATCAGCCCGTTGTTAAAGCTGCTTCACCGTTTGTGTGAACGGCCGAAATGGATCAAGCCATTAGCCACCTAAAGGCATTCATAACAGAAGCTCCAACATGCCTACGAATACCCAGTGCATAGGAGAGATTCACTGTGGCAGTCAACACAAGTAACGTCGCAATCGGTGCAGTATTGTCCCAATGGTGAGCCTGACGGCAGACGTAAAAGCGAAGTTCTGACACTTTGCTTGATTTCTACGTGCATTCTCAACGGATCGCGGACTATTATATACCATTTAATCCCGTTTTGCGTCCTCTTTCCAAAATCGGAACAAGTGCTGAAGGATATCTGACGGTCCTCACAGAAACTCTGCAAAACCTTCCAAATCACTCCGTGCCGCGCTCTGCAGTGCATTTTTTCTTACACATCTCAACATACATCAACCAAATTCCAATCATTCTTCTCGGAATTACCAGCTCTATTCAACAACCACTTCGCCAGCTCCATATTATCGCAATCTACAACTCTTGGCGGCACTTTGCGCCATATTCCCTAATACGACCAGCAAATCGGCTTTCCCACCATCGGACCCAAGCTCCATCGTGCGGACTACATCGCACCGACAACCGACCCAAAACGGCATCGATCAATAGACGCCAGCTTCCTCTCACCCCAAAGCCACTCGACCTTGCGTGCGTGTCACATCGTGTGAGCGAATCATCTAAACGTCAGATTGTCATTTACCACCCGCCCGGGAGCGTACTCCATAGACCCGTGCACATAGACGAACAAAGGAAACTAACGAACAAACCGCGCGGGTGACAGAGAAACCAAAGAACTGCCCCATCAGCGAAAACAACCCGGAATTTAAACCGGTTGGTTTGCACCACTTATAGTAGTAAAAACTGCGCCATATTTTTTCTCGTCCCCCTGCGGTTGTATTTCTATTCAACACTTATTAGACCTACACTCAGCACCATAACATTCTTCCGAGTACCCACTAGAAATGCCTGTTAATAATGTGAAAACGAGAAACGCCCTCCTCAGGCTGAAGTTGAAAACAGAAAAGACTATAAAACCCTCTGATAGCACGGATAGAAACCCACCCGATATTACTGTAAAAAAGGGATGTCCATCATCTAAATCCCAAAAAAGTCGATGTAGTTACTACCATAATTCCGACTGACACGACAGACCGGATTATAGCCCTTGAGGAAGAAGTAGCCACGCTGAAATGCAAGCTTCATGAATTCAGCACATGCTATGAACAAGTCCTATCATTCTGTGAACTGCTTAGAGGCTCAGAAACTGTTACACTGGACCGTTTGAGTACAGCTGCTTCCTTACTAGACTCAGTTACATCCGAAACGCAAGAACGCCTCCGTAGATCGTATAACGTTATCATTTTTAACGTGCCTGATAAACCGAACATCAACAGGGTAACAAATACTTTCTTAAAAGCATGCAATATGGATGGAGTCGCCTGTCAGTGCCTCAGACTGAGGAAAAAGGAAAACATGACCACATGTCCGATACTCTTACAGTTTCCAGACACTAGGAGCGCATCTAAATTTGTACGCGGTAAAAGACAAGTTGCTGCACAAACTAATTTTAAAAATATTATTACTAAACACGATCAAACACCTCTTCAAAGACGACTAACAATGAAACAAAAGCCCTCCACCCATCATATGCTCCATGTTCCTACTAATGAAGCCAGTACTGACGCAATCATCAGCAATGTCGATCTTGACAAGTCAACCGCGTCGTCTAATATAGGCGATGATGGACATCTCAGTCTTCAGCGGCCTCATGAAAGAATCTCAAATAGCAGTAGTGATGTGTCCAAAACTAAAAATAGCAACCAAGCTGAAAATACAACGACGCAGACATCTGCTGACCACACACTCCACTCCCCTATCCCTTTTCCAAACTGCGAGCCTTTACAAAAGTTTATAGTAACTGTACCTGAGACCTGTTGTGAGCGAGACAAAAAATCAGATTGTAACGTTGGCAGCCCGAAAAATAAATCTCAATCCGACCCGAATGAACTAAGCTATAGGTTATCTCCGGCCAACCGAGGCGTAGGCAAAAACAGGGGAAAGCACCCTGACAGAATTTCTTCCATAAGCACTCAAAGCTCATTAGGTCTGAAGCACCCACCACCAGAGTGCAGGCATATGCAGCTAGGCCAACTGAGAAAAAGTAAACGTCCTCAAGCCTTTGCATGCAAAACCGACAATGTTGTCGGGATAAGTTGCAGACAGCCGGCCCAATACTTACCCACAATGCCTCTGACTACGTTTCCAAATCCCGCGACCTCAAGCTGGCAAATTCCCTATGTGTGCGACACTGAATTAGCAAAATAAGTTGTTAGGCCACAAGGACTTACAAGTAAGAGGGTGCAACCCCTATCCACCTCAAGTCAAAATTCACCCACCACTACCCGCTGTATTACTCAATTGGCAACAATACAAACCAAAGCAAAATGAGTTCGTCGACTTCAGCATCCTCCCACCCCTGTATACTACGGATGTCAGTCCTTTTTTAGACTATCGAATACCACCACTTCCTCCCCCACCAATCTTGCCCCTATCACCTGCGATTATGAATCAGAGATTAATCAAACTACTGGAGTATGTACTTCATTCAATCCAGTACGATCTGGAGCTCAGTGTGCCTCAGCTACCTCACAACACACAATTCTCAGATACAATGACGATGAAACAAACATTATCCACCACTTTCATTCCATGTTAACAATGTCTTTCAATGCTGTCGTCATTAACATTCGTTTCCTTTTACCTAAATTAGATATACTTTCAACACTTATGTTTATGAGATTCCCCGATATTGTTTTTATCACTGAAACTTGGTGCACGTCAGAAATTAGTGAATCTCAGCTTAACATCCTAGGCTATAAGCTTTTCCGCAAGGATCGCTCGCACAAACGTGGTCGTGGCTGTGCCATATATCTTCGAAATAATCTGACTGCCATTCCCGCAGATCAACCTGTGTTCATTGACTTAGAAGATACACTATGGCTAGTGATCCCATCTATTGATCTTCTAGTGGGTTGTATCTATTGGCCGCCCCGAACTACTCAATTCGCAACCCAAAAGCTAATCGATATGATCAATGTTGCTTCCAGCACCACATACAAATCCAAAATTATGTGTGGAGATTTCAACCTACCACATGTTAACGGGACGCTGCCTACACTCAGAAACACGGCGGAGATTGAGGAAATTATCGCATATATCCACCTCAGTGGCTGGACTCAGCATGTTAGAGAGCCAACTAGAAGTGCTACTACCTTAGACCTTATATTCACGATGGGAATCGCGAAGGCTTATACATTCACTGATAATCCACTACCCGGCTGTGATCACAACACGGTGCTTTGTGATATGACTATTGATTTACCTAAACGACCAAGTAAAATGCTAAAACCCATTCGCAACCTCCATCGTGTGGACTGAAACGCATTTAATGAACTTATCAGTACCATGAATTGGAATACGTCATTCCTAACCCACAACCCTACTGTGGATACAAATGAGTTTACAAACAATGTTGCCCTTGTTGTAGATCTAATAGCACCTACTGTAAGGAGAAATACCCATGAACATAGGGGTGAACTCAAGCTTCTGTCCAAAGCCAAAATAAAACTAAAGAAACTCAAATCGCTATACAGCAGGAACAACAGCTTCGCAACATTGCTACAAATACACGAGAACTTACTATATTTACAACGTCTAACCCTAACGGTCAAAACCAAAGAAGAAAGCTGGGTACTCAGAAATCCTGAGAAAGTACGTGCATTGATGCAACTACTCAAAAGAAGAAACCCTAAACCACTTCAGGAAATTGCAACGTTGGCTCTAGACGATGGTTCAATAACGCGTGAAATCTCCTGTATATGCGAGGCCATGAACTCTAGTTTTGCCTCCGCTTTTGTCCCCAACATTCAGCCACTTCATCCTCCACTTCCAAAAAGAACGACCGAACTATACTGCAATATCTCTGTGATGTTAAGGGAGGTGCAAAGTGCCATCGCAGCCATAAAACCATCAACTCATCCAGGTCCAGATGGTATCTCCCCAACTGTTATAAAACTCGGAGGAAAAAACCTCGCACTATCGTTACTAAACATTTTCACACTTTCACTCACTACCGGCTGTTTTCCAGCTCAATGGAAGCAATCCATTATAATGCCTAAGCACAAGGGTGGACCGAGAAATCAAATGTCAAGCTACCGCCCAATAAATCACACCTCTGCTGCTTCCAAAGCCATAGAGCGAATAGTCAAGAAGAACATCGTCCAATATCTTACAGGATTGGATCTGATCAACCCTTCACAGCACGGCTTTCTCTCAAAACGCTCCTGCGTTTCCTGCCAGCTACAATTCCTCAATCACGTCATAGCTATGATTGACAGAGGAATGGCAATCATTATAATTCTGTTGGACATGCAAAAGGCGTTCGACCGCGTGCCACACCAGCCACTGCTGTCTGCTCTAGAGTCATATGGAATTGGAAATCCGCTGCTTAACTGGTTTGACTCATACCTAAACGGTCGAACTCAGGTCGTTAAAATCGGTCAGCAACATTCTACGCCGAAGCCAATAACCAGCGGTGTCTTCCAGAGAAGTGTGCTCGGACCGCTACTTTTCTTAATCTACGTAAACAATATATGTGACCAGATCAAACATGGACATCCATTTCTGTTTGCAGATGATGTCAAACTGGTTTACTCATTTCATCGAGACCAACTACATATGTGTTTGGGGAACAAATGTGAAGACCTATCCGCACTAAATATAGCTAGTGAGCGTTTATTAATGAAGTTCTCCGCAGTGAAATCCCAAGTACTTGTGTACAGATGCCGCATCCCAGAAGGCTCCATTATACTTGCCGGAAACGTGATCCCAACATCTGATTCAGTTCGGGACTTAAGAATTAGGTACTCCAACTCTTTCAATTTCTCCGAACATGTTCTTTATCAGGTTGCGAAAGCAAGGCAACTATGCGGATATATCACCAGAACTTTCTCCTTACCTGAAGTACGACTTGAATCATTCAAGACAATTGTACGACCGACTCTGGAATATTGTACTATCGTTCACAGCCAATTGAGAAAGAAAGATAGAACTGCCCTAGAAAACGTCCATCGATCATTTACCAAGCTGGTCATGGTGCGCTGCTCAAACCTGACTTATTATGATCGCTGTCTAAAACTCCAGCTGGATCCACTTTGGCTGAGACGCTTAAAGAACAACCTCGTTCTCTTCTACAACATTATAAACCAACGAATTTACGCAGTCCGCACCGCACTTGAACTACTGAAGATTGCAGTCTACCCCACACGTAATGGCGGCTACCTGATACATACAAACATTTCAAGTCATAAAATTCGGTCGAATTTCTTCTTTTTGAGATACGCTTATCTGTGGAACAAACTGCCCCTACAGATACTCATGTGTACAAGCCATGTCACTTTTCGAAATCTTCTTCAGACCTTCTTCACTATACCAAATGCTCTGAAGATATTTGACTCACAGCAAACACCAGGAACATTGACAGAAGTTGGTATAAATAACATTTGATAATAGCTTACAGCTAGCTTACCCACTACATGTCATTACATACCACACCAAATCCGGTGTCTTTGCAGCCTAATAGTCCCTTCCTTTATTATCTACTCTTGACGATACAAATATCCGTAAATTTTACATATGAGTTGCGCGGGTCTAGGACTCAACGAAAAGTAACCACGATCCAAAACGCTATCAATAAACTTTTCTTTGATGTTATGAAACGTGTTCACTATACAAATGATCGCTCCCACTTATGGGGCCGTGTACCGTCTCTCGGTACATATACAAATTTATTAATTAATTAATTTATTTATTAACCAGCCGGGGTGATGGAATATGAGAGTAGAGTACTGACAGTGGCGGAGCATATGTATTCCACGACGGCGAAAAAATGTCTCGCCATAATGTGGGCCTTGGATAAATGGGGAACTTACCTCCTAACGACTGATTTCCGGGTCGTTACTGACCATAAGCCGCTTTCATGGTTGATGACAGCAAAAGACTCATGGGGACGCCTGGCGCGGTGGATATACCGACTGCAAGAATGTAACTTCATCATAGAGCACATAGACGGAACGCAGCACATACTACCCGAAATGTTGTCACGCCGGTCATTTGCCAACATCATACCGGACAACACTATCCCGGTGCGCTCGGTCATAGTAGAGGAGAGAAACCTGCTGGGTAATCAAAGTACAGATAACTTCGTGTAGGTACTGTGCTCTCACTTACAGGCTGGCACCAAGCCGGAGGCCAAATCAAGAGAGTTGGGGGAACTTAGAATCTGGGACGGACTGGGGGTGGAAAATGATGATGTGCTGGTTGTGACAGACGGAAGGAAACTACCTTCCATTCCACCGGATCAGCGAGAACGGGTGATGCGAATAACTCATAATGCCGCCCATATGCGTCAAGCAGCACACGAGGTCACCAGTACAAACTGGTAGTCCCTGACCTCAAGTGGGTAGCTCATCCCTTGTGTCTTGAGCGGCGACTGGTGAACATGTGGAACCGTTTGCCCTCGCGGATAGTAGAAGCGAACTCGGTGTCGGAATTCAAACGATTCCTGGACGCGCATTTTGCGGATGCCAGATTCGACGAAGCCTTCACAGGAAACTGACGAAGCAATCGTTCAATGATTATAACCCATGGAGCCCATTTATCCAACAACTGCAGCTTCCGAAAAGATGCCCATCCGTAATAGGCGGCGGAGCTGGTGAAGGACTCCATGTGGTTCATCCAAGAATATATGTAAAGTACATGGAGATTTTTCCTGTGCTTGTAAATATTTTACTATTTTACTTTTTTCACCTGGGCTAGTTCACTACTACAGGTAACACTGTGTCAGTGGGACATGTCCTACATTGAGATACAGCTACATAGATGTTCAACATCTTTCTCGCTATCATGACAGTCAGTCAGTAATATGGGATTGAAAAATGTCTTTGAGTTTCTAGGGAGGCGTCTTATGACCTACCATGTGGAAGGATGTCGCAACATACATCCGGGGAAGCCCAAATTACCAAATGAGTAGCGAGATGGATGCACTGAGATCAGCTATGTGATGGATGAAAGTCAATGAGCCCTTCAATCTTTGGGGACCGAACATCTTTGGGTCTTTCCCAGTGAGTCGATCAGGAAACCGATAAGTTCTAGTGGTGATCGACCAGTTCACTAGCTGGGACAAAGCCATACCAATCACTGATCAGACAAGCGAGATCGTGTCGCAGGCATTCGCATTCAATGTACCAGCAAGGTATAGAATACCACACTGTGTTCGCACCGACCAAGTGGCATAAATGCATGTTCAGTCGTTTCGGACTAGCGAAAGAAATAGTCACGGACAATGGACCACAATTTTGTAATCACGACTTCACAGCTTTCCGCCAGTGCCATAACGTAAAACCTCCCAGACCTGCACCTTAAAATTCTGCGGCCAATGGCGTGGTCGAACGTCTAAACCGATCCCTCAAGTAAGCCACATAGATCAACCAATTCAGTGGGTCAGACTGGGAAGATGTTGTTTTAAGGTCTGTTTTCTTTTTACAGAAGTTGTGATCACAGGGCTACCGCAAGAATACCAGCGGACCTGATGTTAGGAAGGCTCTTACGCACCAAACCAAATGCTGCACATAACCTGTCATCTGTGGGAAGTGCAGAAGTTCAGAATCGCATAGCACGTGACCAAAATTCCTTCGCCAAATCATCAATCCCTATGAAACCTGTAGCATACGTTCGCGTTAAACATCGGGCTACGCTTAAAGACCACTCAGCTCTATCCGCACCGTTGCGAATTGCCCGGAGACTAGCTGCAGGGTCCTATCGTTTGGAAAACCGCCTAATTGATAACGCACATGGGTTGCACACGGTCCATGAACCAGCTACCCAGTCTCATCAAATTACGTGTGCACACCAGGCGAATCGCCGCTACCGCGAAGTCAGCCTCACCGGTATACCAGACCTTCGAAGTCTGTCGATCGATAGCAGCCCGTGTGACGCTGCTCTTCAAAAATGGAGATGGTCGTTGTAGCCGATTAATCACCGTGTCGCTACTCATGTTTTATTGGCTGGCGGAAACACATCAACCCACTTCTCATTGGTTGTGTAAAATCCGGACCGCTAAAATGGACTATAGTGTGTGTTACCTCTGTTGTACCGATACACATGCCGCGTTTTCTGTTGCCTCCTGGGTACAACGAGGAGTGGGTCCTGTATTCCAAAAGTAACAGTCATTTTCAGCAGCCGCTTGTGGAGCACTCGATCAAAACCTTTTCCATGGTTTGTAACTGAAGTATGGCTGGTATCCATTTGTGAGCCGCTTGTGACATCCAGACTGGTGTGGATCACCGGCCTGGAGTATTTGCGTCCAGTTCATACGTTGTAATTTGTATTCCATTAGGGGAAATCTAAGCTCGGCTCTGTAAGACTCCCTTTGAACGGGCGTTTGAATCATCACGACGCGCGGTACTTGGACGGTAGTAGTTTTTGCAATCTGTCCCGACTTTTAAAACATTCCGTCGCAGTCACAGCGTCCATGAACTGAAGCAATATGCGACAACTGCGGTGCTAGCCATGTGATCGGAAGAAATCACTTTTATTCTTATTCGCTGCAGCTCATCAGAAATGCAACGAAAATAAGCAGGCACGTGGGGGTATATGATCAACAGGCTTATCAGAACGCAGTTTCTATGTCTTCGGTTTCACACTTCATGTAAACGGCTCCAGTGATACCATGAGACAGGATGCTGTAACGCGCTCGTGTGGCTGACATTATGGAGTTATGCCAGGCGATAATGCAGTAGCAATTTTATTATGTATATATATATATATATATATATATATATGTTCATATGAATGGAGCCGCAGCCATTTAAACTCCCTACATACGCGACAGACGCCAAATATATGCACCTGTTATTTCTGCAATTTCTTCACATGACCAGCTAATCTTGATACATCTACTCTCAATTTCACAAGATATACCGGCGATGGCGGACGGCACACTACCCCTACCCGCAAGGTTATTAGCAATGGACTCGTTCCCAATGCTCCTACACATATTTACCGCTCAAATAATCCGCGATTACAATGGCTCACACAACAGTGACACGAACACTGCTTCCATTATGTACGATATGTTTCCATTACTTTTGATTAACGTCGGATGGATTATCAACAAATGGTATTTCCTAAACATGCTTGCACATTTAAACAAGCTGCAAGCAATCCTCGTTAGGGAAACTGGGTACCCCGCAGATAATTTAGACCGTAATCTAATTAGTCCCCTCTAAGGCCTCTTCGTAAAGATCGCTGTAAAACAAAAGGTGCAGGATGCCTCAAGCAACTCCATCACATATGTACAGCTGCGTAGTTTGAACACCCATCGCTGGCAAATCCCCCTGATTCTTTCCGGTTCTCCGTCTCAGGAGCCTCGGTGTACTTGCATCTAACCGCAACCCCCCAAATTCAACACCCATAAATGTTGTCCGTATCACCTCAGCTTTCTATTTTTTATAGGCATAGACGCACAAACAAAGGATAATTGTAGATGATTCCAACATACTGAAGATACATTGATCTACCCAGACTTCCTTGTCTATACACAGCATTCATTGATTCAGTCAGAGTTGGTTGGGCGCAGTGGGTTATTATACCAACTAGGTTGACGAACGCATTAGACGTGATGTTTACATTGGGTATGGCCAACGTACAGAGAGACGTTTCAGAGAACATCCCTGGTAGCGACGGCCATCAAACAAGTACCTCCTTCCTACTATAGCAGCCGCAGTACTAATTGGAAGCCATTCCGTCAAATAATACGCTCCTGTGATTGAGATGCCTTCCTTCTCTCTAACAATGAATGCACAGCCTTGGAACACTCCTATCATTAGTTTCAGCAAGCCATAATCCTCGTTTCTGCACTAGATAAACGAAGCAGTGACGTTTAAAAAGAAGCAGCTGAAGGTTCGATGAGTCAGAAATCCAGCAATCCGATCGAGCGCTAAAATAGGATCTGATACTTTACAATGAATTCACAGATACACCGACAGCTCTGCAATCAACAACTTACAGTTGATGGGGAGAACACATGAAGATCAAGCAACAATACGAACGACATGTAAAGCAAAAGATTTGGTATGACTTTTCTGTCGAAGACTCAACAATTGCTTTTCCTTGATCACTGAAATGGTGGACGACATCTAGGCGCATTTAGCTCTTTCTTCTCCAACTACATGACCATTGACACTAACGCTATGATTATACTAAGGCTCCATTTAAAGTGCTATTGCTGTCCGAATATCCGCTAAGCAACACATTCTATTCGACTGTGCTCAATTTTGGAAGCTGATGGCATTCCCTCACCTGCTATGAAAATTGGAGTGCCTGATATGTCACTGCTTCTTTTGTACGTGTTTGCCGTTTCACTGGGATCCAAGTAATTTGCATATCAATTGAACACATCACTCATCAGCCCTCGCCACAAGGGCTGCGCAAAACAGGACATGGACAATAAAAAGCCAAGCCAAAAAACTATTATAATAGCCAAATTTTTCGTGAAATTAGTAAAATTTGTGTGGAAGTTCATCAGCGCACTGGAGCTGATAGACAGGTCCTAAAATCATTTCTTTGGCTAATGATCGTACCCATTCTGGTAGCTGCATTACCTGAACTATATCCCGGACTCTACTGACCTAAAGTATGCCATATTAATCTTATGCTTACAATTGCAGAAAATATTCCATCGCGTGCCTCACAAACGGCTACCGAATTGGCAAGAGTTCTTTGAAGTCCAGGACATATTAATGGGTTGGCCATAATCACACATGAACAGTCCCGCTAAAATAGTCAGCTTAGGCGTCTATTGCTCTTCCCCGCGTCCAATTAAATTAGCATCGGGGTTAAACAATGATGTTAGCTCGGTACATTACTTTGCCTTCTTCGTGTCAATGATAGCAGTTCGGTTAACAAACATGGCGTACCGTATTTATTTGTTAACGAGATAACATTTGTCCACAAGTACCGAGGACTTGAGCTTCGGAATGTACTACCACTCATTCAAGAACATATTCGTTTACTTGGGACTCGGTGTGACAGGTGGAGCCAGACGTTTTAAGCACAACAGTCATGTAACATGTGTTGCGGTCCCTTGATACCCGAAGTATCCACCACACGTAACAGCCAACACGTCTGTGTACAACGGTCTACCCGTGACCTCGGAATCAGATATTCTTGTAACCTTTAACTTGGCTGAACAGATTGAGTACCAGATAGCACGAGCCAGACAATCCCTCGCTAACATCTCTCATAACATGCTAATACTCACAGCTACAGTTGAATTGTGTAAAATCCTTAATCGTCCCATCCTGCAGTATAACAGCATAATCTGAGGCAGTTTAAGGAAATCAGACAGAATATCGATAAGAAGCCTTCAACGGTCGTTTACTAAGCACGTATTGGGAAAAATTTCTATCTTAAACTCTCGGGTGTGATGCCAGCAACTTCGTCTCCATCGGCTTTCGCTGCAGAGCCTAAAACATAACTGGAGACTGCTGCACAATCTGATTTCTGACAATACCCATTGCAACCGAATTATCCTTAACATTGCAGCACAATTACACGCGAGACCTAGGTAACAAAGACCTTACCCTGATTATACCACAAGGCAAGACAAATTTGCGATCCAACTGTCGAATCACCATATATGCTTCTCTGTGGAATCGGTTGCTATTCAACAACTGGTCGTGTGAGACTGTGCAATCCCTACGCAGTAAGTTGCAAAGCTACCTCTACCTGGACACCATTATGTCGCCTTTATGTGGAGAATGACATTTGAACCTCCTTGCAATGAAAGCCCAGATAATGTCTAATGGGTGTAATATCACCGATTCATGCAACCTAATTAGTCTTCAGTGTCTACAACATACAAAACTGCAAATTGGCCTCCTGCCTTCACATTAGACGAACATATGGGGCAAATACCTTGCCAGAATTGCAGACAAATATAAGTGCATAAGATGATATGGTGCTTGCAAGAGCATGACATCACCTGTACATGTGTGTTCTGTTCCAAATATTGCCATAGCATTCCACTTGAGGAGAAACATGCCCGTTATTTATATTACCTTCATGCGGTATATTGTTTCGACCAGAGGCAATACCAACCTGGAGGATAAATGTGCCACAGGTACTGTGCAACTTGGACCGTGCACAAATTGTGCGCTTGATACGTTTCGGTTTCTAGGAGAGCGTTGGAAATTTGGCACAGTGACACTGGCTACCGGCCGGGTCAGCAAATGAACCAATGGTAGCTCTTTCCGACAAAAAATCTGTTAAAGTAGTGCTGACGGAGAACGTGCAAACACCTCATCCTAGGTTGACCAGCTGCAGGCACGAGTATTGTTTGTGATCCCTAGCGCTGACACTCTCATCTCCGTCTGCCTTCCGTTAACAGCAATGTGTCCACTCACTTGGGAGTATGCTTTTCCCCCATGGACGCATACATCTCGCCCTTTGTATCCAGGGCGTCCCATTGGTTAATGTCCCATGACCAGTGAGAGTGTCGCTGGTAGTGCTGCATGAATGGATGCCCGCGTGAACTTGAATGCACAACACATTATTTTGAGTTTTGTAACAATCTAACTTATTAGCCCTATGCGTGCATTCGCGTGTATAATGTTGTAGACGCAGCTGGAGCCTAGCGCCATAGCTTGATGCTCCTCTACATAGACCTCTACTATTCATTTTTTAGGTACGCAACCACTTTTGACAATATGTGTAGTGGATTCAGTAGCTTTCTCACGTACTTGCCCGAAGCCACAAAGTCTGGTAATGGGGTCACACCCCTGGCTAGATGTAGCCGGTTGTGAATGCATCGGAACGGTCTCATAAAGAGGGCTTGAGGCAGCAAATGAGATGTTTATTTGAGGTGAGCTAACAGGTGAGGAACGGAAGGTCAGAATTAACAATGTTTTCTTTGTATTCAGCCAGTGTCAACGGTGTTCCCTCTTACCATCCCAACCTCAGCTGTCACCTCGCCTCAAAGGAACATCTTTGCTCTTTCAAGACCTCTCCGTGGGACCGTTTTGATCCGTCCACAACCGGCTCGATCTAGCCAGAGGGCGTGACCTTGTGTTTCAGAAATGTTCACTGGTACTTCTGCGTTCATTTGGAACTGTGCTGTTTTCGCCTTACATTCGCATCTCAGGATTTAAGGTTTGGACCCAGTTTGTAAGCAAAGTCTTTGTAATCGGTGCATACACGGTGGAGTTATTCCGGATATTTCGATGCCTGTTAGAATAAAGCCCGTGCCACAGAAGGGATTCTCGAAATTCCGTCCGATCGCCTATATATCCACCATGCTGCAAGTCTTCGAGCGACTACTTGTGCCTCGGATCTCCACAAACACACCAGCCGTGGACGGAATCAACTAGTCTACAGACCCCAACATTCCACGTTGCATGACGTAGCATATCTTATTCACTCGGTAGAATCTTCCTTGGATGCGAACTGAAAGAATGTGGGGCTTGTCTTCCTTGATTACGTTAATGCTTTTTGGTAGTGTCGACATCAATCATGCTGTATTAGATGTCTACGAATAGTCTTCAACCAACCGTGTGCAACCTGATGAGCCACTACTTTGTAAACCAATCACCTTTTACTACGCTAAACGGTAAAAGTCCCTTACTCTTGGTGATGACTGGGGCGTCCTACAGTGGGCAATCCTCATCTTTCTTCTTCTCTCTCCATACATCGAAATGCTTCCAATTCCCCCCCCCCAAGTTTATTGGATGTACGTACGCTGACGATGTAGTCTTAGGTAACATTTATCCAACTGATGAATCATCAACCGCTCTACAAAACGTTCTGGATGAGCTTTAGCAGTGGTCGTCTTCCCGATCTCTTACTTTCAACACTTCGAAATGCCGCGATGTAACTTTCTCTTCTTTATCCACTGACCAACCTCCGACTGTGGCAAACCCTTCTCCTCCATGGTTGCAAGCGACCACAAGATAACCAGTTCATCCACTGTTAAGTACTTTGGTGTACATTTATCTCACAACTTATCTTGATCAACACACGCTAAGGAAACGGTCCGAAAGGTGCGGAGGTTATCATTCTATACCCACAGCTTCAAAATGCTTTTAGTACCCAGCTCTTTACTTTACAAATGCGTGGTTGCCCGTATGCTACTTCATTTGTTATATTGCGCGCCCATCATTTCTGCTGGTCTTCTACAAAAAGACTTCACATTGATTGTGCCTTTTATTAAGCTCAATGCCAAGTGGCTGGCTAGCCGAACAACCTCCTCGCGTTGCGAGCTGGGTGGTTCGGGTTAATCCCGCTCCAACTAATAGTTCGACGGCAGTGTTCCAGGACGTGATGAGCTTTCACCTGACAAGCGTTCTCCCGATAAAAAGCCACATATGTCTGCTTAACAACCCTGTGACGTGGCGGATATGACTCGCCACCAAACAAAGTCATTGCCTCTTGCCATGTCGGAGTAATTTAACCATTTCGTAAACGTCAACCACTTAAAAGACTGCATCTGATCCATTCCTATATTGGCGAGTTTGCCGAACAAACAAATTCACAGTAATAGTAACAAATTCACTCTACAAGATGACTTGCACATGAAGCCATATACATACTACACACACATACACACATATCTTGTATGTACTGGTTAAGTTGCAACATTTCTGTTCCACTACTGGGGACATACGCGTTTGCATTAGCATGAGAATGCCTTTTAAGGTGTGTCTCGAGCCGTTGAGAATAAATCATTTATGTATACGTGTAGCGGATTGTCGAGAGAATCTCTCCTTGAGACCATGGTTACTAAGCACTTTAGTGCATGTGAGAGCTTTTCAGTAAATGTTTTAAATGATCCTATTCACCAGTTCACGCTGATTTATTTAAGACCCTCTCCTACTCGTCTACTCACTTTAAATTTAGGGTTTTGTTTTCCCCCGACAATTTATCACAACTCTAGTTACCGTATTTATCCCGTTTTCTTGTGGACGCCAAGAAACTTCTCAGCACAACGCGTGAACCTTTACCTGTGTAAGGTGCATAGGCGTTTTCTTCGTTTTAACCTTTTATGGCAATGACGTGCTTGCGTTATGCCTCACAGCATCCGCAGTGCTAGTGTACAATGCGGAAAATGTTCCCACTCGGGTTCATGTAGCCTGTTTTAACTGCTTGACTTGACTTGACTTGAAGTCCCGGTTTCCACTCCACCTGGACGAGTGGATGGTTGAAGTCCATGTAGCGAGACCTCATACGATGGTTAGATGCCCCAGCTCTGACTAGGTTAAACATCCACGCTGGCATATTGTCCAAATGCTATCGGATGATAGCAGGAGTTGTGGATGCAATTTTCGTGACTATCGGATTATGATTTTGGCAAGCTGCTACGGATGAAAACGAATATGTTAAGGATGCAGTCATTTGAGGAATCGTATTTAACCCATTGAGCAACCTCCCCTGTGAACGTTTGATAGCCTTATTCACACAAGTGACCAGCGTCCTAGATGTAGGATATGTTCCAGTTGCCGCAGCTACACTCCATCAAGTGGGGTCTCCTGCGCAATCGAGATCGGATTTCACCCAAGTGTATCTATGATCACGATAAGATTATGGTCCATATTAACTACTAAAATTTACTAGTAGACAAACGTATTTCGAAAAGCGGCTAGCATAAGAGTATCCACAGGACTGGGAATAGACTTATCCGTCATCAGCGACTGGTAGATTCCAATCCATCCGTGAAAATAGTCTCATAGCATTTTAGAGAGCAGAAGGGAAAAACACCCTAGTCAGCTCGTTCACCTACCATTCATTGGTTAGATGACACGTATTATTGCTAAATTGTGTTTCCCGAGGGAGCATCACAGCTGCTGCAAAAACAGCGGAATTCAGGCGTTCTCAGCATGTAGAAATCCACGCGCTGCTGGAAACGTTCCTCTGTCCGGACACTGGCAACTTATGCTGGCAGGCTGGTCCATTACTTGACGATCCGGGTGGATAAGGTGACATCGGAGCTGAGGTGGAGTCCCCGCGATTTAAACAGTTTCTAAATGTGACCACGCGTCGAGTTCAAAACATTAATTTGGAAGCTCTTGAACCACCGTACCCAAGTCATTTGTAGGATGCGTTTAGTGTATACGAGATATCCATGGCGACGATGGTAGTCCAGAGAATAAGTTCATACGCTGAAGTCGAACGCGATATGACAACTCACATTACGTTAGTACAGACTTAGATCCAAGCTTCAGAACCTTCTTGATTAAAGCGCACACATACTTTGTGAGAGGGTATATATCAGCTAGTCCATATTCTAGTATTGGACGAACGCGGGAAGAAAATAGGAGCTTGAAGATCTCGCGCATCCGTTTTGGCTATGACCCTCGTACGTACTTTTCGCAACGTGTCCGGGATTGTTTCTAAGTTCGGGGATACAATCACCACATGGTCCTTCTCATAAGCAGTGTTGCTCAGCAGGAAAACATCAATGTGATAAGTGCCGAAAGGTTCTGAAGAACCGATTCGAAGAATACAACCTTTATCACGTTTGATAGGAAACTGTTATTTAACAGGCCAGTCGTGCAGCAAATCGAGCGTCAGTTGTAATTTATCAGAATCTTCAAGCCTAGATACCACTGATCATAGTTATAGGTCATCGGCGTAGATTAAGCAGTCCCTCTGAACCACCGCTGGAAGGTTACTGCTGAAAATTTTCAAAGGTTCAGGATCATGGACGGAGCCCTGTGGAACCCCACTTGTCAGGAGAACAGGCACAGGAAGAATCTCGATGGCCATCACCCTCGTGGTTCGATCATCCAGGAAATCAGTGATCCAGTAGAGAACATTTCCGGCGATGTCAATCTAACGGAGCTCGATAAGAGACCGTTCATGTGAAAGCATATCGAATGCTTTGCTGAAATCAGCAAAAAAACATCAAGGCGACTACCAGAATCCATCGGTTTTGTCCACTTCTCGCAGGCACCAAGTAGGTTTGTGATCCAAGCGCGTGCCAACTGAGAACTGCTGAGCAGGAGTGATGATGTTTAGTACCTTAAGACGAAGCTAAAGGGCTCGTCTAAAAATCCTTTCCAATGTCTTGCAAATGATTTACGTCAGAAAGATCGGTCTGTATTTTCCAGGATCCTCTCGGTTTCCACCTTTGTGGATACGCTTCGCAATAACTGTTTTTCAATCAACGGCAAGGTGGCCAGCCTCTAGGAGTGCCGAAACATCTGACAAATTCGCTTGTCAGTATACTCAGTTACTGTCTTCAGGAAAAAGAGGCGTAATTCATCAAGGGCTGGCGAAGAGTTCGGATTTAATTCGAGTATAATTCTCAGCACCATGCTCTTGAGCTGCAACGGAGTGGGATGCATGGACGCATAGTTCCTGCATATCGGGGCCTCAGTTCAATACACAGATGAATATTGCAGAGCAAGAAGACAGGTTTTCCTTTCATCTTCAAAAAGTAGAGCTTCATTATCTTAGGAATACAAGGTAGATATTCCACAACCAGTCTTAGTACTTCTTTTCATGGCAATAGGAGACTTTTTCGGATCACGGAAAGATTACTCAGCCAGGCGACACACAATTTTTCCAGCTCCCGCGTTTTTTCCTTGTACACAAATTCCTGAGCACTTTGTAATCATAAAGTCAGAGGCCGACCGTGAGAACCATGAGAATATATCCCACACTTTTCGTCTTCTATGCAGTAGGGTTCTCAGTTCTCTATCAATCCAATGAGGGCCTTTGGAAAAAAGGACTACTAGCAAGGTTTGGTACAAATTTGTCGATAACAGCAGCAATTTTAAGCCAACGAGGTTTCAAGTATCATGGAGAGCAAACTTCTGGGGAGTTCTCTAGTCCCTAGCATTTTCTGCCATTTGTAGGCGGAGGGGATCAGTTCGCCAGTAGTTCAGGCGAGGAGTGTCCCAGTGGTGAAGGGTGGGACGCCTTGTCCATAGAAAGGAAAGCACACAATGATCACTTGACCCTAGAAGCTGGGGAGTCGCTAAATCTGACAAATCATATGATTGGGGCGCTAACACGAGGTCGCGGATGTCCGATTCTTCCGGAATTATCCGCGAAGGTGCCGAGACATGTTAACTTAGACCCAGCTTAAGGACAGTTTAGAGTAGCACAGCGTCGAAGAAATCTGGGGCGAAAGCACACAGAAATAAATCCCAGTTGACGCTACGGGCGTTGAAGTCTCCCATTATTGAGCACTTCTTGCCTCTGTTGGGTATTCTTATCCAGTCCAGCAATCGGGATTCGGAGGTCATTGGGGTTGTCCGATTTCCCCATTTTTGTTCAATTTCGTCGTGCATTCTATCATGGAGTGTTCCCTTGCGGAATCTCACGATGTAGGCGTTGAAGTGCTGTCTGGTGAAAGGTTAGTTGACCTAGATTATGCGGACGAGATCGTCTTGCTTTTCGACGATGTTGAGGCGGTACAATCAACCATGAATAACCTGTCCAGAGTGGTCCCATTATTTGGTATGCACTTAACACTTTCAAAGTGCAAAGTGTTGCTGCAGGACCACCAGCCACTTGATGACCCCTTGAGGCTTGCTAACGAGGAACTCGAGGTGGTTGATCAATTTACTTATTTTAGCAGCTGCATCAGCAATGATGGACGCATAGAAACTGACGTCAGCTCACGCATTGCAAAAGCCAAAGCTACCTTCTTGAACCTGCGGCATCTTTGGCGACAGAAGAGAGTTTCCTACGTTTGAAATGCCGTGTATACAAGGCCACAGTGAGGGCTGTTCTGCTCTATGGTAGTGGGATTTGGCCACTTCGGTCTGAATATCTGAGGCGCCTTCAAGTCTTTGATCATCGTTGTTTGCGAAAAATTGCTGGTGTCGGATGGCACCAGCGTGTCCGCAACGATGATGTGCGTAGGCGAGTACTAGGTGGTGATAATCATGCTAGCTCCCTAGAAAAACAGATAGCAATGAATAAATTACGTTTGCTCGGGCACGTGCTACGTATGCCTGGTCACCGCTTAACTAGGAGGGCTATGTTTAATCTGCCAGGTGTAGGGTGGCGCAAAGCTTGAGGTGGACAGAAGTTGACTTGGCAGCGGCAAATGAAGTCACTGACGACCAAACTGGGTGCCGTTGGTCCGTCTCGCCTTACGGACAGGAGTCCACGTGATTCGCATTGTGCCTGGCTTGTGACTTTACAGGACATGGCTCGCAACCGACACCAGCGGCGCGTCTGCTGCCGTCCCGTAATCGGATTGTCTGTTTAAAGTGTGTTTGGTGCTGAGTTATCTGCGGGGTAATGGCTGATTATGACGCGGGGCAGTGAAAGCCTCGAGGAAGCTATCTCTACGATGCCGCCTTATGCACCATAGTCAGCTCTTTGTGACGGTATGTTGTCTACACAAGGTGAAGGCGTCTTGACCCCGAATGTTTGCTTAGGGCATTAAGGTTTCCAGGTAAATCCCCCTTCTCTCCCACTTCTTATTCTCTATTTCATAGGTCGTCATGGTTGTATGGCAGCGAAGCATTAGTTCAAATGGCTGATGTACTGCTGATGATGATGATGACGATGATGATGTCAGTTGTGGTTACAGGGAGTTGCGAACACGCTGAAACTCAGTGTTCATCGGAACCTGTTTCGCTGAATTATCAAGCTGATCGATTCTTCCGCGATCCATCCACCGTTACGACGTCTCAAGTCGGGTGTACAGCAACCGTCATAGGCATTATTTAGGGCACATTTAAGGCGATCCCAGTCAACGTTCGCTTTACCGACCTCATTCATCACTGCCAAATGATGGGCGAGTTCATTATGATGCTGTCCAACCGCAGACTGGGAGTTCAAGTTAAAGGTAAGGTGGTTGGAAGGAAGGAGCTTTTTTGAAGCGGGACGAGTGAGTCCGAAGCGTGCGCACACTAGAGCATGGTCGGAATGCAAGCACGTGCACCAAATTTACCCACAACCTCGGACTGCATTCCGCCATCCGTAGCTGATGGCTATGTGGTCAAATTTGGTCCAGGTCAATGAGGAATTCGCTAGGCGTCAGATGACATGGTGTGGGTTTTTTTTGCTGGAAAGCAGTGCTGCTAATGTGAAAGTTGTGGTCGGGCCACAGTTGCAGGAATCGATCAGCATTGCTTTTTCTGGGTGCATCCACTAAGAAACGATCACCGAGGTGCAGTTCAGAGCCTGAAACGCCCGGAGTCTAGATGATTATTGCGGATACGCTGTTAAGAGCCAACCTGCCGGTAGCTAAGCATCATCAGGAAGAGATCAAAACAGTAAAACCATTACAGTATCTAGCACTGATGGAAGTTGGTGAAAAGAAATAATGTTCCAAAGGTAAAATGTTGTAGCGAAAACGATGCGGGGATGAGGGGCGGAGGGCAGAGCGTATATTGCCACTAGAACGTGCCACTGACAACTCACATACCCGTACAGGTTTGGACGGCGTTTCCTTCCCACGACGCAACGCGGATGAGGATTTGTTTGACCAGCCATTCCAAGTGCCTACGAAGTTGAGCTTCGAGACAACCCCTCCAACTTTCCACCCCGTATCTCCGCTTCGTCACATCCAATTCTGGACCGCCATGAGTCATCCGAAAGCTCGCAATTTTCTCTCCCGTGGCTGCATCACTCGACCCGCGTTCACTCCTGTGGGCTTCGCTAGCGGCACATTTGCCGAATTCATTACGTTCTCCATAACCACCTCTTCCATTGATATGGACCCAGTCTCGTTACCAAATGCCGCCCGTGATCCTCTGTCGGCTCGATCTGCAACGATCGCAGAGCATTTTCTCGTCCCATCCATTGCGTCCGTTGTTAATCTGCTACAATCCCGATTTTGTTGTCGTTTCGATTCATGAGTAGTCACTGATTTCCGTCGCTCTACACCCGCTCCTTGTCGAAGTTGTTCCCTCGTATACCATGGTCGCAGAAGGGCTGCGTTTACCCAGTGATTCCTTCCTCTGCTGTCGATTTGCAAGTTTGTTCCTTTCCGATCGATTATGCTGTAGTAGCCTTTCCAGCGCTCCCTGAAATTGCTCCCACTTGGCTCTTTATGATCTGGACGAACATTGTTCCTTACCTTGACTTGTTCACCAGTCCTGAACGGCGTCCATTTGTGGGCCTCATGCCTGACGTCGTAGTTCCTCTTATTTCGTGGTTGTCGGAATTTGGTTCCTTTTCCAGCAATCACTTGCAGTCGTGCGTGATGCCGTGCCGGATGTTCCTCCTCACTTGGTTTCACTAAGCACGTATCGAGCGCAATCCTTGGTTCTGGGCAAAATTGTACTTCACTAACGAAACCTTGGTGCTCGACTGCATTCTGGTCGGGTACGCAAGCAGAATTACTAGCAATGCTTCCTCCCATGCCTACTTCGTGCAGTTTATCCACGTCCTTATGGTGCGGTTGAACCGCTCTGTTATTCCGTTGGTATGCGTGTGGTAAGGTGAAGTGCGTAGCCTGCGGATTTCCTACTTGTCCCAAATCGCTTTAAATGCTTTCGACGCGAAGGAGGGCACTTGGTCGGTGTGAACACAGTGTGGTATTCCATACCTTGCTGGTAAATTGAATGCGAATGCCTGCGACACGACCTCACTTGTCTGATCAGTGGTTGGTATGGCTTTGACCCAGCTAGTGAACTAGGCGATCACCACTAGAACGTATCGGTTTCCTGATCGACTCACTAGGAAGGACCCAAAGATGTTAGGTCCCCAAAGACAGAAGGGCTCATTGACTTTCATCCATCACATAGCTGATCTCAGTGCATCCATCTCGTGACTCATTTGGTAATTTGGGCATCCCCGGATGTATGTTGCGACATCCTTCCACGTGGTAAGTCAAAACACGTCTCCGTAGAAATTAAAAGACTTTTTCAATCCCATATGGGCGGCATTATGAGTTATTCGCAGCACCCATTCTCGCAGATCCGGTGGAATGGAAGGTAGTTTCCTTCCGTCTGTCGGAACCAGCACGTCATCATTTTCGACCTCCAGCCTGTCCCAGATCCTAAGTCCCCCCAACTCTCTTGATCTGGCCTCCGGCTTGGTGTCAGCCTGTAAGTGAGAGCACATTACCTACACGAAGTTATCTGTACTTTGATCAACCAGCAGGTTTCTCTCCTCTACTATGACCGAGCGCACCGGGATAGCGTTGTTCGGCATGAGGTTGGCTAACGACTGGCGTGACAGATATCGGGTAGTATGTGCTGCGTTCCGTCTATGTGCTCGATGATGAAGTTACATTCTTGCAGTCGGTATACCCACCGCGCCAGACGTCCCCGTGAGTCTTTTGCTGTCATCAACCATGAAAGCGGCTTATGGTCAGTGACGACCCGGAATTCAGTCGCTAGGAGGTAGGTTCCCCATTTATCCAAGGCCCACATGATGGCCAGCCATTTTTTCGCTGTCGTGGAATACATCTTCTCCGCCACTGTCAGTACTCTACTCTTGTATTCCACCACCCCGGCTGGTTGGGACAATACCGCACCGATTGCCAAATTGTTTGAGTCGAATGCCGCAGTGAATCTCTCCTATGCACTGGGTATTCGTAGGCATGTTGGAGCTTCTGTTATGAATGCCTTTAGGTGGCTAATGGCTTGATCCATTTCGGCCGTTCACACAAACGGTGAAGCAGCTTTAACAACGGGCTGATCCTCGCTGCAAAATAGGACACAAACATCGAGGCATTAGCCACCAGTCCCAGGAACGAACAGAGCTGACACTTGAAATTCGGCACTGCAAAACTCTTGATCGTTTCGCGTTTCTCCGGAAATGCATGGACTTGACCATTGCCCACAATGTGGTCCAGGCATAAAATCGACGCTCGAGCAATCTGTGACTTCTTGCGACTGAGGTTGGGACCAGCTTCTTCAAGTCTTTGTAGTACTGCTGCAAGCCTGATACCGTGTTCGTGCTTTGTCCCGAAGCAGACGATGACGTCATCTCCGTAGACAACCACGCCTTGTAGTTTCTCCAAGACCATGATCAATATGCTACTAAAATGTAGTGGGCTGTTACATAATCCAAACGGCATTCTTATAAACTCGTACTGCTGGCCATTTACACTGAAAGCCGTCTTTTAGTGATCTTCCTCTGCAATGGCCAGCTGCCAATATCCCGATTTGTGGTCTATCAAGGAAATCCGCTTGGCGCTGTGAAGGATGGAGAAAAGTTCTTCCGTCTGGGGCACCGGAAATGCAACCTTCACTATCATTCTGTTCAGTTCTCTGAAATCAATGCAAGTTCGATAGGTACTGTCGGCATTTTTCGTCAGTTGCACAACTGATAAATACGGACTGTTTGTTCGCCAGATGATTCCTTTCGCTTCCATCTCTACTACCTGCTTGTGTATCCCTGTCAGCGTATTCTGCGGTATTCTTCTGAAGGTCGGCTTGCACTGCCCTCCAGGGATTAATGGTATTCGATGTTCCGCTCAGCTGCGGAATCCGTAATCATTATCTGTGTCCGTGAATAGGTGGGCATACTTGCTCAGTACACTCCGTATTTCAAAGTGCTGGCAGTCAGTCACGAGCTTGATGACACGTACTCGATCGGCCCTTCCATTGTTCAACTCAATCGTCTCGCTGCCTATGATTACCAAATGGTTTCTCAGATCAATTACGGCACCGAGCCATTTGTGGATGTCGTTGCCGATGAATGTTTCGGTAGTATTCTCCACGATGAACAAGGCATGGCTGATGAGTGTTTCCCCTATCAAGACTCACAACCGCTGTGTGCCCGTCACTGTCAAACGATGTCCACCGACGGTCTGCATCACGATCGAGAACTGAGTTACTGGAACTTCTTCGAAACTTTGCGTAATGGACACTCCCGCTCCCTTGTCCACTATGGCCCGGACCGACACACTTTCAATAGTCACCCTGATGACCGGCACCCGCCACCTACTTGACCAGGATAGCGAGAAACAATGGTACGAATTGTAGCTGGGGCAAAATCTAGCCACATGACCCATCTGATGGCATCGAAAACAGCGGCGAACGTTCCGGCTTCCATGTTTATTGCGCTGTGAGATTGCTCTCGGAGTCTGCCTCGACAACAGTTTCTCTACTATTCCGGACAGTTGGTTTACTCTGTGTTCTAAAATTCTGGGCAACCGTCATCAGATCCTTCACCCTGATCTCTCCAACCGTAGCTGCCAATTTTAACTTATCCTGCAGTGGATTCGGCAGGCTTTGAATAAATTGCTGTTTGAGTAGCCGTTCTCTTGCGCTACCCTCCAACTCGGGAAGCCCAATCGCCAAACGTCTGTCCAGCTGCTGGAATAACACCACCAAATCTTCCTCTTCGTCCTATCTGGCTGAGTGCAATTGCGCCGTTGTTCGCTGTCTATCCTCTTCCTTCCCAAATTCTACACACAATGCTGCACTCATCTCAGCTAACGAACAGCCGGAATTAGCCTTCCAAGTGAGCAAATACACCGCCTTCGCTCTTCCATTCAACAACCTGCCCAAAGTAGTTAGCAAATTGGAGTCACCCCTGACCCCGTTGCACGTGGCGATGGCCTCGAATTCATGGAGCCAGAATTCCAGTCTGTATGCGCGAATCGCGCTGGCCGGGTCAGCCCCATCCTGATTTATCACAGCACCAGTGCTGCGAAAACGACGGTGGAGGGGGGGGGAGAGCGTATATTGCCACTAGATCATGCCACTAGCAACTCACAAACCCGCACAGGTTTGGACGGCGTTTCCTTCCCACGACGCAACGCGGATGAGGATTTGTGTGACCAGGCATTCCAAGTGCCTACGAAGTTGAGCTTCGAGACAACCCCTCCAACTTTCCACCCCGTATCTCCGCTTCGTCACATCCAATTCTGGACCGCCATGAGTCATCCGAAAGCTCGCAATTTTCTCTCCCGTGGCTGCATCACTCGACCCGCGTTCACTCCTGTGGGCTTCGCTAGCGGCACATTTGCCGAATTCATTACGTTCTCCATAACCACCTCTTCCATTGATATGGACCCAGTCTTGTTACTAAATGCCGCCCGTGATCCCCTGTCGGCTCGATCTGCAACGATCGCAGAGCATTTTCTCGTCCCATCCATTGCGTCCGTTGATAATCTGCCACAATCCCGATTTTGTTGTCGTATCGATTCACGAGTAGTCACTGACTGGGACCATTCGAGAAAACAGCAAATATTTCAGTTTGCGAGACGTTAATTCAATGGATGGCCGGAGAAAATGAAACAGTCGCTAGAAGAGCTTGCAACCAAAGACAGATTTTGGGACTAAGTCACTGTCCACGGCTGCTAGATGTTTAAGGGCATCCGTAGTTTGATCGGAGCATTCCCTCTATGAAAAATACAGCAACACCTTCATCGTGTTCATCAGGATACGAACTGTATAAATAACCGAGCAAGATGATTATGCTCTAGACTGCAGTAAGGAATCAACGCAGAGATCGGGTGTCAAACTTTGAGACCGGCCGTTTACACCATATATGGGCGACGAGGGAACCACGGACACTGCATGGTGTCCCCGATTGATCTTAAAGGAAAGTCGTGGTGGATTTTATTCTGCAGCAACGGAAATCGTTAGTTGCTGAAACTAGAACCTTATAATAATTTTTTGAAACTGAGTTACTCGCCACTAGGAAAACAGAAGCGATAATCAACAATCCCAGTTAACAATTCGTGCAGCACGAAATAACGGTGATCTGGTCACCAACTCAGACACGTATGGGTCCTTGTTCATGGAAGCGAACGACACTATGTTGCGAGAAGTTCGGCATATCAAACGTATGGTAATTATTTCTGTGTTACATAAGCGAAAAGCGCTTGTCTCTGAAGACCTCATGCACGAAAGTGGTAGATGGGACCGATACGACTGACTAATGCGTTGTTCTGTAGCCCTGCAATCTTCCATTGCATTTCACGCTAGCGTTGTGCAGGGGACGGCATGCCCTAAGCAAATGTGTCATCAAATAAATACTAGCTTCCCGGGACAACTGCAATAGGTTTAACTTCAATGCAAATGGACTGCTAGACATGATGGTTGAGGCTCAAAACGAAGACACGTTTCTCACGGTTCATGTACCCGTGTAATCCAGTAGGCGCTTTTCCGCCTCCAAGTGTGTACGTCCTGTGGTTCATAGTACCGGTTTGATGAATTACTGTTGCTGGACTGGTAAACTTGCGGCATCTGTTCTGCAAACATACTCCTAGCAGCGTACTCATTAGGTAAGTGTGTGCGGGACTATTCGGGAAAGTGGAAATATGCAAGGAAGCATTTTCCAACCATTGCAGCGAAGTGGTTGACAACACACTAAGGCATACATTATCTGAAACGTTCCTATCTTTCGCTTTTACAAGTAATTTGGTAAATCCTTAATTCTATCTTAATACCGGACACCAGGATTCTTCGCATTATTGGCACCGTCATAACGGTTGGTTCTTTGCAGTTTCGGAATTTCATCTGGCTTGATCATATCCACACGGTTGCGATATGTTTGCCGGGGAATGTGCCTTATGGTCCACTGAGCATGAGTGCATTTTTAGATGGACATGTGGAGGTCGCGCTACTAGGATACAATGAGGCTGAACTATTTAGTGATTGTTGCGGAATCTGGCTGCTGGGAGGAGATTAAGTGACTGAGCACCGGGATTTTATCGTACGGTCTTCGACTACGATCCAATGTTTCGGTATGAATTATATATGCTTATTTGTTAGCTAAGTATATCTCCTGGGTTGCAGCTATCCGCACAATGCTGCGCAATGTTTGACCCTATATGTATAAGTTACGCTAGTCACCACATAAATGATGCGTTTTTGTAACGACACAAGGACGTTTATGTGCACATTTTCGTGCAAAATGGGCTCCAGGTAAAATGACTATTCAAAGATTGTATCGTTAATTTGAACCAACCGGTTCTGTAGTTGAGAAGAATCGACGGCGCAGACCAAGCGTCCGCCCCCCTAAAAGCATAAAAGCAGTTCGATTTCCTTGAACACGAACTCCTAGTAAAATAAACTAGTAGGACGACTGCCGGCTTAGAAATATCTCGTCGATCCATACAAAGCATTCTGCATTCTGATCATCAAATTTTCCATTAGTAGATAACATAAATCTAGAAATTAACAGCAGAGGACAAGTTATGTCGTCTAATTTTTGTATATTTTGGCAGGAAGGTAGTGATAAAAGCAAAGGATGGCTTGCAATAGCTTAGGAGACAAATTGGTGAACACATTGAGCACATGTTATATTGGACTAAAGGTCTATGCTCATACAATTAATTCTGCACCGATATTTTACTATATTGCTGATATATACGTCTGTAATGAACCAAACAAGTGGTTTGATCTTTCGTACTCCATGCTATATATATATATATATATATATATATATATATATATACGTATCACGTTGCTCTTCATGCACAGGCCTCCAGGTCCTTTTTCTTCACGTATCCATTAGACATGTTGTAGGTGAATGTAGTTGTTAGTTGTTATATGTAAGCCACAGAGGAGCTTTCTGTGTATAGCCTTGTGTTCTGTGTTCTGGAGCAAAGATAATATTGCAGACTAGCTCTCAGGAACGTGACTTTCGTGTGCTCGTGCAGAGGGACCTTAACTGTCCGAGGCAGCTGTAAAATGAGGCAAGTGGCAGGTCCGCCAGCTACGAAGTTCATTCAGGAGCTCTGACCCATCCAACTTCCTCATGATACATACTTCCTACATGCGCCTGCACGTTGAATACACCATCCAAGCTAGGCAACCTTAGTTGAGGCTGGATGTGCTAGAAACACCACTACGTACGGCAACAAAATATGTCAAGACCCTACGCAATCGCACTTACCAGCGAAGACTGTAGTTACTGGGAGATTTCAGTGGACGCTACTGAAGGCTGCGTAGCGATCTCATATTGGTGTAACAAATATTGAGTGGCCCCAACTATGTGTGTCGGCACTTGCAGAATGTTAGTCGCAGCTCCAAGCTCAGAAGTAACTGCCTAAAACTGAATTAACAACACATTCGTCTAGTGTCGACGGAATCAATTTTCTCGGGCTTACCAACCCTAGAACTCTCCTCCAAAACTCAGTTGTATCCTAGCCCAATTTAGACATTCTAAAAAAGTGTTTGGATGTTGCTCTTAGCTCGCATCCCTTCGTTACCGGAATTGTGCTATTGGGGACCACATTATTCGTACTTCTCTTCCTTGTTTGTGTCACATGAACCTAAGGGGTAGCGCGTATGTGCGCAACCATAATTTAATTGCTCCCGGTCTACATCAATTATCACTGCATCCAGGTATTCCTGTATGGTTGCATCCGATTATTATGTCACATTAACTTTAATGAGCCCCGCATTTCACCACAGACAGTGGGTAGATAACTCACATACCTGGTAATTTTACAGCGTTCAGCCCGACCATTCTGCTGGGCTTGTCAAGCACTTGTTTTTAAACCGTGATAACTCAATGGTCATTGTCCATCACAGTTCAGGCAACCACAGATACGCATGCCACCAGCTCTGTGATGGGCATTTATGTTTGGATACTGAAGTTGTTCCACGCTGTTTGACACAGATTAGAGTCTTGGTTGCTATGGTTGCTGTTGAGAATCAACCACCTGACAGGTCGCCGATGATGTGAAATGAAAATGAAATGTGTCAGCTTATACGCCGTAACGGCGCTTCGCTGCCGCGCGACCACCACCAGTCGCGCGCGGGCTGAGTATACCGCGAGGACGCCCACCCCTACACGGAGTCGAACCGGTGACCTTATGGTTGCAAAGCAAACGTGCAGACCACTCGACCACCGGCCACCGGCAGATGATGTGACGGATTCTGATTTCAGCCAGCACGAAACATCATTGTTAGAAAGTGACGGGTATAACGAGATTAGTTTGCTGCTCTGAGGATGTGGATTGGTGGATGCATGTATACCATTCCATCTGAGTTGTCAAAGTCCATGATAGAAGTGGAAAATATGCACAAGACTTTGTCTCTACAGTGGGTAGCAACCGTGTGAAGCGACACGTATATGCTGCGTTGTATCAAGTTGGACAACGGAGAAATTGCACTCGGTACCCAAACCCTGCTCTTTGCTCCGGTCGTAAAACATGACATGCTTTCAAGAAGAAACGGCATCTACTACCGATGACTGCGTGGCGAGGAAGACAATCCAGATTATGCGGAGCCCCTAGTTCACACAAAAATATTAGATACAAGTACAATTTTCATTAAGGACCTAATGATTTCCATGGTTTCAGGTCTTTTCTTTTGTTCACACCAAGTTAACTAGGATTGTCTTGACAACTGACCTCGTCTACTTTCTGTTGAGCTGGTCACCACAACACAAGTATTGTTTTTATGCATAAAGCAGACGTACTTTAGCATCGCCAAACTTCTCACGGTGATCTATCGGTACGGCACAGACCAGTGAGGGCGTAGATGAGCAATGCGTTCTGGCTTATTTGGGACAGTCAATTTCTTATCAGAACATTTGGAGTAAACTATGAGTTCTACTTGACCACATGTTAACCTGACTAGACCGTACACAGTTGTTTGCATACGGTGTACTGGCAAGTGCATTAACAAACTTCATTTCAGAAACTGCGCATAGTTAAAATATAGTCTGCAAGTCAATAAAAACCACAGATACCTTAATGTTGTTGGACGATAATCTCTTAATAGCATGTAGAAGGGAATATTTCGCTACCTTGGTTTGCATGCTAATAAGACGACGTCGTATGTATTTATTGGCAAAACAGATAGTCGCTATGTAGATAGTGTTTCCAAGAGTGCATGCTGTCTATCTTGTGCAGTCAGCCGTTTATAGTTCGTCACTGCCCGCATCCGATCTTAGTTGATGTAGCGATTAACAGTTGGTTCGTGGGAATAACAGGGAAAAGTGAACACCTGAATTTGTTAAAAGTGTGCTTGATGTCTTCTAGGGCCCCTCCAATATTTTAGCAAGTGAGCTCTTGATGAATAGTACAAGCAAAATTCCATTACAGGGTTAACGTACATACTCTAATCTCGCAACATATGTTGGGTCATCGCTTTATCTCGCACAAGTGTGGAGGTTCTGTGCAAAATCCTGTTTTCTTATTTGAGCTGTACAGGTCGAAGTAGTTGGATCGTTCCCGTTGACCGACAGCGATTGGCGCCTGTCGACTCGATGCGCGCTGTCTCGAAAGCAGAAATCCTTCGATGAATACTTCGGTGCAAGCTGTGCAATGGCACCTTATCCGAGCCTGCCATACATAAGAGAACATGGGTCTAAAGTACAGTGTCAAGTAGGCGACTGATGATTTGGTTGAGATTAGCTGCTTCTGTTGAACAAACTCAAACTGCTTAACATTCCGCTAGCTAGGTCATCGGTACAGTTTTCACAGACCTTGGGATAGCAAAGATTTATGGTAGAATAATGACAAAACGTCTTGTAACATAAGTCCCAATTAGACAGATTTAATAAGACAAGAACAGGCAGACAGTTCCATTACCTCCACGGCACAAACAGCCGCAGTCGAGGCGATACGGCTATGATTTGTAGCCTATCTTTCGCTGGCGAGCCTCTATGTCAACGACCATAGCTCGGCTGCTGCCCTTAACATTTAACATTTTGCACCAATCGAACATCAAACAGGAAAATCACAAGACCTAGTTTGTGTGATGACGTCGCGAGTGCCTACGATCTTACCAAAGGCAAAAGTCCGGCAATGATTGACAGAAAAAAGAAGTCATATGAGAATGTAGATGAACCGGAGCTTATTCTACGAGGGTTGGTTTGGAGCCGCATCCTGCAATTTTGAATACATGTTTGTGTGCATCCACAATTGAAACTGATTGCCACTGTTGTCCAAAGCCTCAACTAGTTATTGTGTCTTATATCCAAGCTGGCATTGCATCCCGCTCGACTGTAATCCATGAACCCGTGTGTTTCTGAGGGTTGCATCTCACACAACCTCATTAGACTCACAAAGTATCCTTTGATGAAAAATTTCAGAATCTCCACATCCAGCTGGTACTCTAGACTGCGATATCCCTTCATGATGACAATTGGCTGGAGAACAAATTAGCAGAAATTTCGCGTTATTTGTCCAGCTTCCGAGTGCAACACCAAATGTGTTTCACTGCAGAGCAGCATGAAGCACCACATGAACTGGAACACATGAAGGACGTTGCCAAATTGAAGCATGTAAATACTCTAGAAAACTCACAGCAAAGAGGGCAGATTACTTAAGTAAGATGAAGGCATTCTCATCCGGCAACAATGTTTAAGTCTATTCTAAATTTGACAAGGTTGTTTTATTCGTCATTGTCGTTTCTCGCATTTCTTAATTCCCTACAGATTCATCGCCGACGATGAACATAGGGTGCTTTAATGCCTAAGTATTCCCACTCAACCTTATATGATCCGCTTAAAATGCATAAAATAGTATGATCCATGCGGCTAATTATTTCCATCGCTTAATTTCTGTACTACGCCAGTGCTTTACAGCGTTGATGTACCCTCCATAAAATCGATACTAATTAGTATTCAACATTTACACTCTTTCTGATTTCACTTGTTCGCCGAACTTCGGAGTTGGGATGCTTGGCGAACAAGTGTACTCAGGAACGATCGACCCGAGCTACCAGTGCAGCAGGTCATATACACTCTTGCTTATTTACTGCTGCCAAAGAATTTGTTCACTGCCTCTTTCCTTGCGGCCTTCCTACATTCTTTCTCTGTGTACAGGGTCTGGGCTCCCTGAAACACTGTTGAAGCGATTCCAGCATACACATGCCTTGGGTTACCTGAACTATAAAGGGGTACAACATCGGTGTCCATACACTTACGATATATCGTCTTTTTTAGACTACCCCTATTCCTGTCAAAGAATGCAGTCAAAGAATGCTAACGTGCCCCTGCTATGTTCCAATTCCATAGTGAAATTTAGAGTCACGGCAAGACTGTTCAAGCGGTATAAAAACGCATTTTTCTTATCCCTTTTTATGATAACGATGTCTCTATCCAACTGGTGATACCGAGTTTTCGGTGAGCTACGAGAGTCAGTCCGCTCCCTCCTTGCAAAGTCTTCCATGTACCAATTTGCCAATACAGGGGATATTGGCGAAACCATGGCAAGCCCTAGTTCCTGAGTGTATAATCTAGATTGGAGCATGAAATAAGACATGTTAAGGTACAGTGACATTCCTTCCATAAGTTAATCTACCGTAAGCTTTCTCCCAGGTTACTGTCCTCAGTTAGACGGTATTTCACTATCTCCAAACCGTCGCATATTGGCCCGTTAGTCAAGAGCTAGTTGACGTCGAAACTGACCATCACTCAATCCCACACAATCTGAAATACCGACAGCTTTCCCGCGAACTCAAGAGTCCATTACGAACGTATTCGTCTGTTCTGACAAGGGCTGCAATATGCTAGCCAAGTACCTAGCTCGTTCATGCGTTTGGGAATCCATGCCGTTTACAATAGGTCGAGTGAGTACATCGGGGGTATACATCTTTGGTAAGCCATATATGAAAATGTTTCTGAAAGAGCAAAAGATGGCGAATGAAATTACTTTGTCTGATGAAGTCAGCAAGTTGATTGCCAAAATTTGTAGTCAACCTAAGGTTGGAGAACTTATTATCTTGCATTCAGTATCAATAATACTGTCTGACCTGATGAATATGATTCCACACGAAGTACTTCAAGTTATTCCACCCGGCAGTTTGGCTGTATCTAACTGAATAGATGAGATGACTCAGGACATGGAAAGTACCTTAGTAAATTTATTTCCGTCCAAGAAGATTTCGTTAAAACTAGATAAATCTACTCATGACATATGTCAGGTTCTTCATTGATAAATAAGTAGTGGAAGTGATGCTGTTTGCCAGGCGAGTTAAAACTCACGCTA
This sequence comes from Dicrocoelium dendriticum, assembly GCA_944474145.2. Lineage (NCBI taxonomy): Eukaryota > Metazoa > Platyhelminthes > Trematoda > Plagiorchiida > Dicrocoeliidae > Dicrocoelium > Dicrocoelium dendriticum. The sequence goes on along the minus strand of OX104067.1, from coordinate 40,982,998 downwards.
ATGGCCGGTCTATACTTGGTGTAGTCAATAACTATCTGATTGAAAACTCCATTCCAATACAGAACATACTTGCATGTGCGACAGATGATGCTGTCTCAAATGTCGGACGATATAAAGGATTCATTGCCATATACCCTTATCGGAACCATAATGGTAGCAGCGAAAATAGCACATCACGCATTTAAACTAATGCGTCTCCAATATACATCCACACTGGTCCAAACATGAGAAATGAGCAGAGAGTGTAACGAGATATCCTATGTAAAAGCGGAATGACTTCAACGAAGCTCTGTGAGTAAGTCATCCACGTTTAATGCACAGAACTCTTTTGACTTATCTGATAATGTTGACTAAAGAGTAGACGCGTTGTGATATGTTTCGATTTGGTTTTTCGCAATTAGATTCTAAGCCGCATAGGGAAGTTACCAATCCGGAAAAGCACCAGACGCGTGTTTCGCAGTATTGGGGCATGTCAGTGGTGCGCATCCAGTGGCCCTCTACTGGGGTTCGAACCCATGACCACTAGAGGCGAACGTTAACCACCCAGCAGATTATGTCACGGATCCATGGGGGAGGACAGCTAACCGTTACGAATTGAACCCAACTGCGACATAGTCCGACCCATCCTCCACTGCCGTGCAGGTTATTGCCCTGCAGAGGAGAGTGGTTGGCCGTTACCTGGTTATCGCTCGTTTATATTGCGGTATCTGTAAGGTAGCATCCAGCTTGTTTTTACGCAAGTGACATAATGAAAGTAACCTCATAACACAGCCAGTTTAAGACACTAAGTAGAGAATTGGTCCGAATGCACGAATACTTAGGATGAGCTACTAATTCCGGGTGTGGACAACCTTCTGTAACGTTTCAACTCAAAAGCGTGAAGAGCAGCATGGACTCTAACCTAGAAGGAGAGACAATAGAACGTATCCGGATGTATAGGCGAGTGCTCGCATTTGCTACTGTCACCTGTATGATTAACTAATTTGTGTGTGTAACTTTCCAGGGCACGGTAGGCAAAGTAAGCCGTTTTTAGTTAGCTGCGTTTGTCAGCCTAATTTCGCAAATCAACCTTGATTTCCCACGAAAACGCATACCTGCCTAGTATTGCTCATAGCATTTCAAACGTTACAGAAGCATGGAATCTGGAAGAACACGTTTTGAATGTTCGATGTCAACTAAATGGTCGTTAATTGCGTTGAAAATTTTGCCATGGACCAGGCTAATTGACCCACTTGGTAATTGCTGTGGCTTTCCCATATGTTTGTTCACTCATGGGATATTCACAGGCAACCACATGCACAGCGTTAGGTAAAGCAACCAGTGTTTTGTGTGATAAACCCTTTATTCGTTGAAGTCAAACCGGAGAGAATGTTGAAGTTAGAAATTATCGGAGCAAGTTGATTAACTGCTTGTTACTTGCTGCTTGGCTATGGAGTGGCGGATATCACTGTGATCAGTCCAGAGTGTTTATTCCGCTCATAACCGAACTCGACGTTACTAAGAATTAATAAGGGTCAAGCAGCATCACAGACTGATGTTTTGCGATGAGCACATTAAGTGTAAAATTTAGCCACTTCAGACCTTTCATAGCGTTGTTATCGTAGCTTGCTCATACAACGCCTCCGTCCGTAGGAATGTTAAAAATCACAGTAGAATGGTTCGGATGTGTGAAAAATCACCTTTCGTTCTGTACTAATATATCGAAGCAGCAGATGCTGTGTGCAAAAAAGAAACTTAATTTTTATATTAGGTAGGTGCCACTCAGCTAAATTGCCGAACCGTCACCAACGCACCCCCTTTTTAGACCTTTTGTCTGATGTAGCCATCGTGATATAGTCAAACTCTTTATATCTCTTTACTACAAAAGCCAATAAACCGTTCACAAGAATATATTGGTTATACGTTGAAATTACATATCATTCATCATTTCCACAACCCAATCACGGTACAATGACACACGAGTAAAAACTAATAGTCCACTCCCCTCAGCGCGTTTCACCAGTAAACCAGCGACAAACTTGCTGTTCCCAATTTGCACAACGAATATACCACCACTGTGCTCCTGAAACAAAAGTAAGCATGCGAGATCTGTGATTCATTCAGGATGACTCGAGAATTTATTGTATCAAGCTAGTTTTCGTGTTAACATTTTTCTTCTCAGGACTTTTGCGGAACTCGCAATACCAATTGCGAGGACATTTTCAGTGCATGAATAGGAAGTGACTTTTCTCGTTAGTCTTAATAATTCGGCACATCCGGAGCCAAATACTGGCTGGTACTAGGTTGATTTTATATACGTGACTATTTGAGGTCATTCCAGGGACTCATATTGCGTCCGTGGGCGGTAAGTTTGGACATAGTATGTTTGGGGGCTTATTAAACTGCCGCTAGGATCAGTCGATTAGCCGGTACCTTTCTTAGCATCATTGCCAGAAGGTAATGATACATATCTGATACATCTGAAGGCACAGTAATGGTAGCATTGCAATGACCCAGGGAACTTTTGCACCTGAATTGACCCCTGTGGCGAGCAAATCAACGCCTGAGACGTTTGTGCATATCTTGTTACGTATAAGCTTTTGGCCAATAATAATATTATGCTACGCACATGAATGAAAAATATTTCGTACGAACAAAGTGTGTAAAGAAAGCAATTGGAGTAAGATGGTATGGATTCGCAGATGTGCTTTGAAGTATTTCAGAACGGTACCCCACATGCACTCCATCAAAAGGAAAACGTAAATTTGACTGGATGGAAAATATCAGGCTAGTCTCTAATTTCTTCTAGCATACAAAATGGCTCAACTATTGCCCTTATTCTAGCTAAAATATTGTCTGTCTACTTGTATCGGTCCACTATGGCAGCCGATGAGCCCTAAATTACTGAATTGCATTTAGAGATAAAATGTAACCACCTGAGATGGCGTAGTAGGTGCTGTTCGTAGTCAGTGTGATGAGGAATCACTGCGTATCAACTCAATGCCTGATTCTGCAGCATCTGGTTTTGAATCGATTAGCACCATATCATCGACAACCTGCAACGTTCACCCACTCGCAGGCGAGTAGCGATCTACCATATAGTTTCGGCGCAGACCAGATATTTTACTGAAAATGTCCATCTTATGTTATGCCGGATTATCAGAGCTAACAAGCCATAGGGTACTGACGTGCTACCCTTCAGTGTTGTTACGGCGCGTACGATCTTCATTAAGCGAGAATACTAGGTACCAGGAACTCAGTTTGGCTAATTAATCCTCGTACCCATTAAATTCGGATTCCGTAATGTAAGGAAAACCATAAACTGAGACACTGATTAGACATCGTTTGCATGCAGTGATGAAATAAACCGTCGGTGCATTTGGACACATCTGCACTGCACGCCAAGAACATACTTAGGCGACCTCAAACCAGCTTAGCTGGACGGAAACTCCTACAGCATTGGATTATCGAATGTTGGGTCATCCATTGCCCAGGTCAACAACACCTGCATGAAATGCTGTATTCTCAGAAGATACCGTGAAATCGATTACATCTCCTCTTACTGAACAATTGACACGATTATCTCCTAATAACCTGGAACGCTACAGTTGGTGTCGCGGTCCACTGAGTGAGATGTTGGAGTTGACGACACTCAGCTATTGCCAAGCTTCTCAGCAAAATCTGTGAATAATGTGGTACTGGAAGACGTGTATTTTTCATGCTGGAATAAACAGACAATACATAATCTGTTCAATGCTACAAAAGAACGAGATGTAGCTTGAAATGTGTTAATCCTTATGCTAATCATGTTAAAATATTTCCCCCAGCTAATCCAAGCTCTGGCGGCCCAAACACAGGTTATCCTCTGAAACGTAAAGTCAAGGCTAATCTGATGGCATAATTATTCTTTTCGTGATACACTAACACTGCTGCATATGTTTTTATGAAGACAGCATATGAACAAGACATACCCACCGTGGCATTGAAAGAACTGCTGTTTAGATGCATGTTTAAAGTTTAAGTTTTATTTAATGACAACGACATGCAATGGCGATGCGTTCGCCAGTTGGGCCAGTGTTCGCTGATATCTGCATGGACATGCTTGAATAAGGGAATCAAACATCAACCATCGTAAGTTTTAATCTCTACCACCGTTAGATTGATAACTTATTTGTGCTGTTTCAGTCCTCTCAGAATATTGGAGATATTACCAAAACTTTCAACCGGGCCCATAATGCGATGCATTTTCCCACCGAGGTAGAGGACAATGGCTATTTTCACTTTTTGGACGTGGGCTTAAAGAGACTCGATAGCAGGATATTACAGCGCCACGTATAAAGAAAAAGCTACGGAACGGCCAGTACACCAACTTCCACAGCGTCGTGCTACTAGGGCTGAAATGGGTGCTTTATTCATAATCTGGTCAGTAGGGTAGAACTAATCTGCTCACATGATACGCTTGTGGATGAACTTCAGCGAATAGGCTCGTTGCTGCGGACAAAGGGTTATCCAAATCACTTCATCTAATTCCGCATGGGGAAGAGGATGAACATACCGGTTGGTTTAACAGCTAACAGGAAAGCACATTTCTTACAACTCC
>OX104067.1:40959921-40977949 GCA_944474145.2 Dicrocoelium dendriticum | reverse complement strand
TACCGGTTGGTTTGGATCCGTAGTCTGCAGTTCTGAATACATGGTTGTGGGCAACCGCGTTTGACCTTGAATGTCTCTGTTGTCCAAAGCCTCAACCTTTTATCGTGTCTTATCTCCAAGCTGGCGTTGCATCCTGCTCGACTGTAATTCAAGAACTCGTGTCTTTCTGATGGTTGCATCTCACACAGCCTCATTAGACTCGCAAAGTATCCTTTGCTGAAAAATTGCAGAATCTCCACATACATCTAGTATTCTAAACTGCGATATCCCTTCATGCTGGCAGTTGGCTGGCAAACAAATTAACAGAAATTTCGCGTTGTTTGTCCAGAGTCGGAGTGCAACACCAAACGTGTCACATGGCAGAGCAGCATGAAGCACCACGTGAAGTGGGACACATGAAGGATGTTGCCAAATTAACGCATGTAAATGCTCTAGAAAACGCACAGCAGACAGAACAGATGACTTAAGTAAGATAAAGACATTCTCGTCTGGCAACAGCGTTTAAGTCTATTCTAAATTTGACACGGTTCTTTTGTTCGTCATTGTCGTTTCGCGCAATTCTTAATGCTCTACGGATTCATCGCCGACGACGAAAATAAGGTGCTTTAATGCGTAGGTATTCATACTCAACCTTGTATGGTCTGCTTACGGTGTTTAAATAGTAGGCTCCATACGGCTAATCATTTCCATCGCTTAATTTCTGTACTACGCCAGTGCTATACAGCATTGATGTACCCGCCATAAAATCGATAATGATGAGTATTTAACATTTACACCCTTTCTGAGTTCACTTGTTCCCCGAGCTTCGGAGTTGGGATGCTCGGCAAACAAGTGAACTCAGGAACGACCGACGCGAGCTACCAGTGCATCAAGTCATGTTCACCCTTGCTTATTTACTGCTGCCAAATAATTTGTTCTTTGCTTCTTCGGTTGCGGCCTTCCTACCTTCTTTCTCTGTGTACTGGGTCTGGGCTCCCTGAAACACGGTTGAAACGATTCCAGCATACACATGCTTGGGTTATCAGAATTATAAGGGAGTACACCATCAGTGTCCATCGACTTACAATATATCGTCGTTTTTAGACTACCCCTATTCCTGTCAAAGAATGCAGTCAAAGAATGCTAACGTGCCTCTGCAACATACCAATTCCATAGTGAATTTTAGAGTCTCGGCAGGACTGTTCAAGCGGTATGAAACCGCATTTTTCCTAACCCTTTTTATGATAACGATGACCATCCAACTGGTGATACCGAGTTTTCGGTGAAATACGAGAGTCAGTCCGCTCCCTCCTTGCAAAGTCTTTCCTGTACCAATTTGCCAATACAGGGGATATTCGCGAAACCATTGCAAGTCCTAATTCCTAAGTGCATACTCTAGATTAGAGCATGAAATAAGACATGTTAAGACACAGTGACATTCCTTCCATAACTTAATCTACCGTAAGCTTTCTCCTCTCTCTCAGGTTACTGTCCGCAGTTAGACGGTGTTTCACTATCTCCAAATCGTCGCATATTGGCCCGTTGGTAAAGAGCGAGCTAACGTCGAAACTGACCATCACTCAATCCGACTCAATCACAAATACCGACAGCTTTCGCGCGAACTCAAAAGTTCTTTACAAATGTATTCGTCTGTTCTGACAAGGGCTGCAATATGCTGGCCGAGTGCTTAGCTTGTTCATGCGTTTGGGAATCCATGCCATTTACAATAGGTCGAGTGAGTACGTCGGGGGTATATATCTTTGGTAAGCCGTACAAGAAAATGTTTCTGAAAGGGTAAAAGATGGCGAAGGAACTTACGTTGTCTAATGAAGTCAGCAAGTTGATTGCCAAAATTTGCAGTCAACCTAATGTTGGAGAACTTATTATCTTGCATTCAGTATCAATAATACTGTCTGACCTGATGAATATGAATCCACACGAAGTAGTTCAAGTCATTCTACCCGGCGATTTGGCTGTATCTAAGTAACTAGACGAGATGACCAAGGACATCGAAAGTATCTTAGTAAATTTACTTCCGTCCAGGAAGATTTCGTTAAAAATAGCTAAATCTACTCATGACAAATGTCCAGTTCTTCGTTGATAAATAAGTAGTGGAAGTGATGCTGTTTTCCAGGAGAGTTAAAACTCACGCTAATGGCCGGTCTATACTTGAGGTAGTCAATAACTATCTGATTGAAAACTCCATTCCAATACAGAACATACTTGCATGTGCGACAGATGATGCTGTCACAAATGTCGGACGATATAAAGGATTTATTGCCATATACCCTTATCGGCACCATAATGGTGACAGAGAAAATGGCACGTCATGCATTTAAACTAATGCGTCTCCACTGTACATCTACACTGGTCCAAACATGAGAAATGAGCTGAGAGTGTAACGAGATATCCTATGTAAAAGCTGAATGACTTCAACTATGCTCTGTGAGTAAGTCATCCACATTTAATTCACAGAACACCTTTGACTTATCTGATAATGATGACTAATGAGTAGACACATTGTGGTATGTTTCGATTTGGTTTATCGCAATTACATTCTAAGCCGCTTAGGGAAACTACCAATCCGGAAAAGCACCAGACGCGCGTTTCGCACTATTGGGGCATGTCAGTTGTGTGCATCCATCGGTCTTCTACTGGAATTCGAACGCATGACCAGTAGAGGCCAAAGCCAACCACCCAGAAGCTTATGTCACGGATCCATGGGGGGGGGGGGGGGGGACAGCCATCCATTATGAATTGAAAGCCAACTGCGACATAGTCCGACCCATCCTCCACTGCTGTGCAGGTTATTGCCCGTGCGGAAGACAGTGGTTAGCCATTACCTAGTTATGGCTCGTTTATATTGCGGTATTTGTAAGGTAGCATTCAGCTTGTTTTTACGCAAGTGGCATAGTGAAAGTAGCCTCATAACACAGCCAGTTTAAGACACTAAGTAGAAAATTGGTCCGAATGCACGAATACTTAGGTAGAGCTACTGATTCCGGGTGTGGACAACCTTCTGTAATGTCTCAAGTCAAAAGCGTGAAGAGCAGCATGCACTCTAATCTAGAATGAGAGACAATAGAAGGTATCCCGATGTATAGGCAAGCGCTCGCATTTTCTGCTGCCACCTGTATGATTAACTAATTTGTGTAAGTTTCCAAGGCCGGGTAGGCAAAGCAAGCCGTTTTTGGTAAGCTGCGTTTGTGAGCCTAATTTCGTACACCCACCTTGATTTCCCACGAAAACGCATACCTGTTTAGTACTGCTCATAACATTTCAAACGTTACGCAAGCATGGAATCTGGAAGAACACACTTTGAATGTTCGATGTCAACTAGGTGGTGGTTAATTGCGTTGAAAATGTTGCCATAGATCAGCCTAATTGGCCCACTTGGTAATCTCTCTGGCTTTCCCAAATGTTTGTTCACTCATGGGATATTCACAGGCAACCACATGCGCAGCGTTAGGTAAAGCAACCAGTGTTTTGTGTGATAAAACCATCATGTGTTGAAGTCAAACCGGAGAGAATGTTGAAGTTAGAAATTATCGGAGCAAGTTGATTAACTGCTTGTTACTCGCTGCTTGGCTATGGAGTGGCGGATATCACTGTGATCAGTCCAGAGTGTCTATTCCGCTCATAACCGAACTCGACATTATTAAGAATTAATAAGTACCAAGCAGCATCGCAGACTGATGTTTTGCCATGAACACATTAGGTGTAAAAAATAGCCACTTCAGACCTTTCATAGCGTTGTTATCGTAGCTTGCTCATACAACGGCTTCGTCCGTAGGAATGCTAAAAATCACAGTAGAATGGTTCGGATGTGTGGAAAATCACCTTTCGTTCTGTACTAATATATCGAAGTAGCAGATGCTTTGTGCAAAAAAAGAAGCTTAATTTTTATATTAGGTAGGTGCCACTCAGCCAAATTGCCACACCGTCACCAACGCACCCCATTTTAACCTTTTTTGTCTGATGTAGCCATCGTGAATATAATCAAACGCTTTATATATCTTTATTACAAAAGCCAGTAAACCGTTCACAAGAATATATTGGTTATACTTTGAAGTCACATTTCATTTATCATTTCCACAACCCAATCACGGTAAAATGACACACGAGTAAAAAGTAATAGTCCACTCCGCTCAGCGCGTTTCACCAGTAAACCAGCGACAAACTTGCTCTTCCCAATTTGCACAACGAACATACCACCACTGTGCTCCTGAAACGAAAGTAAGCATGCAAGATCTGTGGTTCATTCAGGATGACTCGAGAATTTATTGTGTCAAGCTGGTTTTCGTGTTAACATTTTTCTTCTCAGGACTTTTGCGGAACTCGCAATACCAGTTATGAGGACATTTTCATTGCATGAATAGGAAGTGACTTTTCTCGTTAGTCTTAATAATTCGGCACATCCGGAGCCAAATACTGGCTGGTACTAGGTTGATTTTATATACGTGGCTATCTGAGGTTATTCCAGGGACTCATATTGCGTCCGTGGGCGGTAAGTTTGGAGATAGTATGTTTGGGGGCTTATTAAACTGCCACTAAGATCAGTCGAGTAGCCGGTACATTTCTTAGCATAATTGCCAGAAGGTAAGGATTCATATCTGATACATCTGAAGGCGCCGTAATGGTAGCATTGCAATAACCCAGGGAACTTCTGCACCTGAATTGACCCCTGAAGCGAGCAAATCAACACCTGAGATGTTTGTGCATATCTGGCTACGTATAAGCTTTTGGCCAATATTAATATTATGCTACACACATGAATGAAAAATATTTCGTACGAACAAAGTGTATAAAGAAAGCAATTGGAGTAAGATGATATAGATTCGCAGATGTGCTTTGAAGTATTTCAGAACGGTACCCCACATGCACTCCATCAAACGGAAAACGTAAATTCGACTGTATGGAAAATTTCAGGCTAGTCTCTAATTTCTTGTAGCATGCAAAATGGCGCAACTATTGCCCTCATCCTAGCTAAAATGTTGTCTGTCTACTTGTATCTGTCCACTATGGCAGCCGATGAGCTCTAAATTACTGAATTGCATTTGGAGAGAAAATGTAACCACCTGAGATGACGTAGTAGGTGCTGTTCGTAGTCAGTGTGATGAGGAACCACTGCGTATCAACTCAATGCCTGATTCCGCAGCATCTGGTTTTGAATCGATTAGCACCATATCATCGACAACCTGCAACGTTCACCCACTCGCAGGCGAGTAGCGATCTACCATATAGTTTCGGCGCAGACCAGATACTTTACTGAAAATGTCCATCTTATGTTATGCCGGATTATCAGAGCTAACAAGCCATAGGGTAATGACGTGCTACCCTTCAGTGTTGTTACGGCGCGTACGATCTTCATTAAGCGAGAATAATAGGTACCAGGAACTCAGTTTGGCTAATGAATCCTCGTACCCGTTAAATTCTGATTCCGTAATGTAAGGAAAACCATAAACTGAGACACTGATTAGACATCGTTTGCATCCAGTGATGAAATAAAGCGTCGGTGCATTTGGAAACATCTGCACTGCACGCCAAGAACATACTTGGGCGACCTCAAACCAGCTTAGCTGGACGGAAACTCCTACAGCATTGGATTATCGAATGTTGGGTCATCCATTGCCCAGGTCAACAACACCTGCATAAAATGCCGTATTCTCAGAAGATACCGTGAAATCGATTACACCTCCTCTTACTGAACAATTGACACGATTATCTCCTAATAACCTGGAACGCTACAGTTGGTGTCGCCGTCCACTGAGTGAGATGTTGGAGTTGACGACACTCAGCTATTGCCAACCTTCTCAGCAAAATCTGAGAATAATGTGCTGCTGAAAGACGTGTATCTTTCATGCTGGAATAAACAGACAATACATAATCTTTCAATACTATAAAAGAACGAGGTGTAGCTTGAAATGTGTTAATCCTTACGCTAATCATGTTAAAATATTTCCCCCAGCTAATCCAAGCTCTGGCGGCCCAAACACAGGTTATCCTCTGGAACGTAAAGTCAAGGCTAATCTGATGGCATAATTATTCTTTTCGTGTTACACTAAAACTGTGTTGCATATGTTTTTATGAAGACAGCATATGAACAAGACATACCCACCGTGGCATTGAAAGAACTGCTGTTTAGATGCATGTTTAAAGTTTAAGTTTTATTTAAGACCGACAACGAGATGCAATGGCGATGCGCTCGCCAGTTGGGCCAGTATTCGCTGATATCTTCATGGACATGCTTGAACAAGGGAATCAAACATCAACCATCGCAAGTTTTAACCTCTACCACCGTTAGGTTGATAACTTATTTGTGCTGTTTCAGTCCTCTCAGAATATTGGAGATATTACCAAAACTTTCAACCGGGCCCATAATGCGATGCATTTTCCCACCGAGGTAGAGGATAATGGCTATTTTCACTTTTTGGACGTGGGCTTAAAGAGACTCGATAGCAGGATATTACAGCGCCACGTATAAAGAAAAAGCTACGGAACGGCCAGTACACCAACTTCCACAGCGTCGTGCTACTGAGGCTGAAATGGTGCTTCATTCATAATCTGGTCAGTAGGGTAGAACTAATCTGCTCACATGATACGCTTGTGGATGAACTTCAGCGAATAGGCTCGTTGCTGCGGACAAAGGGTTATCCAAATCACTTCATATAATTCCGCATGGGGAAGAGGATGAACATACCGGTTGGTTTAACAGCTAACAGGAAAGCACATTTCTTACAACTCCCTTACAAAAGGAAAATTGCTGCCGAAATTCTTAATCGCCATCTATCACAGGAGCTCAGCCGGCCGTTTGCAGCAGTAAAATTACATAGCTACTTTATCAGTACACTAATGGAGAAGCTCAGCCTCAAGAATAGTAGACCTGTCCACGACAACTCTGTGTGCATCCATTCATGTATCTGTTTCTGTGGATCAGAATAAATTGGTCGTACGACTATGTGTCTATCCGAGCGAATGGAAGAACACCGTCTGGCATAGCTAGCGATCGGATGCAGAAGGGTATGTAACTCAGCCATAGGTGCCCACCTTGCCGTCACAGGTGACAACCTTAGGCCAGCCGAAGTATTCCAATTTATCTACAAGACCCCGGGGTAATCGATCGAGGACTATGCGCAGACGGATACTAGAAACCGCTGAAGCTATAAAAATCCGGTTGTATGAAACATGGTTATGCACTCAGAAGTGATTTGTTCAGGCCTTACAACTGGCCTGGCCCGATCAAGTAGTGACTTTTACACAGTTGGATCGTGTGAAGACTCCAACATTGACCTGAATATTGGCAATAGTTGACCACTTATAAATTGACTTTATCCCGTTTTAACAATCGCAGTAGTCTGTCTAATGGATGTAATGGGTATATACTTGTACTAGTCTGATGAAGAATTATCGAAAACATATGTTCGCTCAAGTTGACTTTTGCTTATCTTTCTGGATTTCTTTAAAAATATCATTCTAATTGAAAGGACGTATCCCTGAAGCCCAGGGTATACAGTGTAATTGTGGTTATTATTCTTATCATTAGATAAGCCCTGTGATCATACACACAGCATGTTCCCTTGTCGGTAATAACAATGAATGCATCTCTGAGACACACCACCAAGTAGGTTGACCATGAACATGCAAACGTTGTGCTTCGTGACAGCAATTCATCATTTGGCCTCCACTTTCTTCACGTATATCATCATCTAAAGAATCAGAAACCAATGAAAACTCGCCATGCACATCGGTCGCAGGATGGGCATTACAGACTACAGCTTAAGTACCAAAACCAACAACATCATTTACCGATCCCTGCTCAGTCAGTGGCCAGCCGTATCATCAGATAACTCAAATCAGGCAAGCAAGACAAGCCGTTTTCAATAGGCAGCTGGCGTATATGCTTGGCGCATGGCCAAAACAAAGGGCATTATGCAGCCTTATCAGAAGATCCGACGAAAGAGTCTAGCAAGGACCACATAATACTGATCTTCGCATCCCATCGTAACAAACACATGGACACAACCCGGAACCTGTAATGCTTAATAGACGGTAGTGTTGCAAGGCTTGTATTCACTTAGAACAGTTTTACTCCTTTAGAGAATGTTTCTCACTGTGGTCCCGTAAAAGGCTACTGAAGGTCAAACAAAGATTTATTCTTGCACCGAAGAGTACCACGGGTTGACAAAAGCAGGTAAGAATTTTGCAATACATAAAATGATTTCGACTCATTTGTCAGTCTGTTGTTTCAGCGAAAATATAAGTAAAAAACACCATGAGATGGTATGATTATGGTGATTCCGCGACACACGTTTGTAACGTAAATGAGCAAAACTCACAGAGAAGAATGTGACTACTCCGGGTTGTCACTTGCGGGGTGGCTGTTCCTCCTTGAGTTTGTTAAACGGCATGAAGATTTTACTGGGTTGATGTAGCTAGTTTACTTCACTATGACAGAATCCGAACACCTGAACCCACAGGCTTAACTAGTGGGTACCCTCAATGAATGGATAGAACTGCCGGACTGACACAGTTCCAACTATCTCGAGCTGCTCTCAGATATGCATTTAACATCACTTTTGATCTTAACGTAAAATGAAACTTTGGATAATAAAGTGTATTGTCCGCTGAAACATTATACACCAGCTCTATCGTAAGTAGTTTGTACGAAATGGTACGATTGACCCAGTAAGAGGCACAATTGACCTCAAGGAACATAGCTATCAACGGTCGGCTTAAAATTAAACACGAATTTGTTGTCCACCCACACACTTCTAACATCAAAAACACTATCATGTTTGTATACTAACGCTCAAGGTCTTCTGAGTAAGTTGGCCGAACTTAGAGAACGCCAGACGTCACAACCGCGGGATCTCATTATGATTACGGAGACCTGGTTAAGCCTTGAGATAGCAGATGCTGAAGTCAATTTACCTGGTATGTCATTGCTTCGGAATGACAGAGCTGGAAGAGGTGGTGGCGTAATTCTGTATTACAACACTAACCGCCGATGTGAAGTTATTGACCACCCAGAGATCTGTGCCCCAGATTCGATTTGGTGCCGGCTATGGTTTCGGAACAAAGACACATGTCTTATAACTGTGATTTACCGTCCACAAAACGCGACGTGTGAAATGGACTCCAAACTAAACCACGTTCTTCAGGTTGCTTTGAGCAAGACATACAGTCACATTCTCATCGCAGGTGACTTTAATCTGCACGATCTGAAAATAGCGGCGACCGATATCACGCAGTTCAAAGCCTGTTTACAAGAGGTAATTTCCAGCTACCCTCTGTACAACCAGATGATCTCTCGCCACAGATATCGAACTGCTAACAAGCCGTCGATACTTGCTCTTGTGCTCACCAACGAAGAACTCATGGTCGATGGAATAATTACTAGCACACCACTGGGTCACAATGACCATGTCACTCTACTGTTTAAATATGTATGTTATGTTAGCAGAAAGTAGAAGTCACGATTATGTTATGTGTTATGCGGAATATCCTGAGGAAGAGGATGAGAAAGTATATATGGTCACGCACAGCAACGTGTTATCCGCACTTGTTAAGGAGGTATCTTGGACCTTACTAACGGAAAGCCCCTCCGTAATCGCCTGGGATGCTACTATAAGGACATTTACCACACTGGTAACGCACGCGTCTGAGCAGAAATCCTTCCATTGTCAAAGGTGATGGAAGTCATTTCTGAGGAGCACAACACGAGAATGCATCTCCTTGGGGGACTTAGCATGGAGAGCTCGCAATGACTCCCCAACTTCCGAAACCAGCACTGCTATGTGGCACAGGGTAACTTCTGTGTGTGTTTGATCCGCGAGGACAAGTTGACGCGACAACAAAATTTAATGAAGAGATTCTGCATGAACGGCAAACTCTTGTACAGGCCTGTTAATGGCCTTCGTAAGGTGCAAACGGAATTCCAGCACTGATCACGACTGACAGGTGCGGGCGACCAGAAACCGAAGCAGTCGAATACTTACGGTTCCATTACTCACAAACGTTCCGGAGAATAACAGGCCCGACGGTTATAGCTGTTTCCGTTGTCCTACCATCAACCTTACCCAATATTACTTTTACTTCAGCAAGTGTGCCAAAGTAACTGTTGTCCATGCTTATTCACAGATTTCCTGGTGTCGATAACATTCGACCGAGGGCTTTACAGGCAGCAGCCAGTGATCTGGCTGAACGTCTGGCTATACGTTATCAGCGCTGCATGGAGGATAATCATATTACAACAATATGGAAGCGAGGGGGTATCAATCCTATTCTTAAGAGAGGTAGTCACACTGACCCAACGCATTAGGGTCCATACACTGTCCAAATTTAAGGACTCTATCATCCCTGGTGCACTCGTGCAGTAGCTGGAAAATCACAAGATGACAGCACCAGAACAACATGGCTTCCGACAAAAGCGCTCATGCACTACGAACCTGTTAATTGCACACAATGGCATGAACTGAAGCACTTGATGGTGCAGAAGGAGTTGATGTTATTTACCTGGAGTTCTCAAAACCGTTTGATCGCTTAGACCACCGAATTCTCCTCCATAAACTTCAGCTCTATGGCATTTGTAACCTACTATTCTGTTGGATAAGCAATTTTCTCCATGAACTTCGGTTGGTGATGAGAGTACGAGAATCTTTGTCCGACGCAATTAAGGTGGATTGCGGCGTATCACAAGGTACGGTGCTCGGACACCGTCTATTCTTGATTTTCATAAACAATCTGGCAAAGGAAATTACTTCCGATTTCCTAATCTTCGCGGATGATATCAATTTATGGCGAGCGATCAAAAAACCGAAGGACCACGAGAAGCTACAGCGTGACCTCAACACGATTTCAACCTGGTCCGTTTTGAATACCCTACCGTTCAAGGTGGTAAAGTGTGACGCTGTTCAATTGCGCCATAGACACGACTACGTGTATGGGCTTGGGTCACATGTATTGCAAACAACTTCCCAAGGACGCGACCTTGGTGTGCTCATTCAAAGTGACATTACCTGTTCGAAGCAGTCAGAGGCAGCTGCGAAGAGAGCCAACCAGCACGTCGACTTGCTGCGGAGAGCATTCGGAAGATTCGACCAATCCATTTTCCCCACGAAGCACAATTCTTACGTGCTCCCACACGTGGAATACGCCATCCAAGCTTGGCAACCTTGTTGAAGCGCGACTTAGAAGTGCTAGAGAAACCCCAACGCAGGGCCACATAGAACGTCAAGTGCCTATGCAATCTGTCCTACCATCAATGGCTGAACTCATTGGGAGTTTTCAGTGCCCGCTACCGAAGACTGCGCGGCGATGTCACATTAATACTTAAGGGTTCGTTGCAGCCAGTTACAAATCAGATGGTCATGAACATGCCCGGAAAATCACTAGACTACATTTGCAGCCTGTTGGACATCATCAGTAGTGCGCATCCATCGGATCCATCAAGATTAGAACCCATGACCACCAGAGGCTTGCACCGCCAGTCAGCAGCTTATGCCACTTGATCACGGGGGACAGCTTCGGACCGTCATGATTTGCAAGCTAACTGCGATCTCATATTAGTCAAACAAATATTGAATGAGCATAATCACGTATGCCGTCACTTGCTGAAACTCAGCGACAACACCAATCTCAGAAATAACCCTGGAAATTGTGTGCACAGTTTAGCCGCCTGGTATGCCGGCGGAATCATTTTCCTTTTTCCGGTTCGCCAATCCTGGAACTCTCTCCCACACTCCGTTATTTCCTCCCCGACCTTGGATGGTTTCAAAGAACGATTGGATCTTGCCCTTGGCCCCATCAATTCGTTGCCTAAACTGTGTAGGTTTAGAATATATATTTATTATCCCTCCAAACCGGATTAGCATGTTACATAAACTCGAGAATGCGGTATCGAAATGAGTATTCTCGTATTAATTTCGTAATTTTCTCACAGAGTAAAACAACTATAACTGTCCCCATTTTGTCTCGTCGTTCGCATACAATTCCTACTTACACTACTATTATTCAGCAGCGTATCTGCTAGATAAACGCTCAAACAGACAACTCACCTATATTTTGATAATTGTAGTTTTACCCTCACCAACCTGCGGGACATGTCAAGCAACTGCATTTTTACCAGAGACAAACCATTCTTCATTGTAACCTTTGCTAACCTATCGTAATGTCTGCGACAATTCGCATCTAAGGTGATACCGTACTACTCGGATCAAAAACCTATCGGATCTATCACTGCAGGTTGTCGTTCCCATGAAGTACGGTAGAGGAGATTTTAGGAACGTAAACGTGAGCCGATCTCACTGCTACAGAATCTTTTCTTTGCACTAACACTCAGCTGAGGCGCAATCCTTCCTAGTGGCAGTGTAATTCCCATGCGGTCGAAATGGGCACATATGCCGTAAGCAACATCAATGCTTTTCACTCCTACTAATAGTGAAATTTGTGCCATTAACGCGGTACATTTTGATTGTTGCCAAAACGGTAGCTGATCCACTCATCAGGCTAAATATTGATTGGGTGTGGAGTATTTACAGTAACATTAGAAGAGTGTTGAACAACTTTTGGCACTCACCAGGTCGAACATTGCTTTGGAAGGTGGCAATATGTTTGCACAAAACTGCGAGTCACTGTCGTATTGTTGGCCTGTTGCGTCAACACACTGCTCATCCGAAACGACCCGTAAATTAGCAGATTGCGGTATAACGTAATCGTAGTTTGGGATCCCCTCATCCCATCCGATATACACACCTGTGTCATTCTCCACAGGTGGTAGTACTGAACCAGGTCCACGACTAAGAATCTCTCCATACTCTGTCAGTCTGTTGGTCAAGTGCAACTGTTTTTCCAACTTGAGAATGGCAATATTTCCACTGCGACTTTGATTCACTGCAAAGGGAGTATATCGTGGTACACATTGACCGTGGACATATATTGAAGCATTCAATAAATATCCGCTCATTCGCGTAAATGTGATATATCATCGCCTGCGCATTGAGCACGGCGAAAAAGGCATACAACTCACGTCTTTCAAACTCAGGGTTTATTACCCTTTGAACCGCTTTCACCAAGGTCGTGTCTGACGGAGATTTCAGTCTTTGCAAGAAATAGGGAAAAATAAGAAAAGTAATGAGATTTCTATTTCACAACTATGTTCACCTCAACATCTTGTAGAAATGAAAACAAGCAATTGCGTCGGTTTTGTTTATAGTGTGCATATCACGGCTCCAGAATAGTGTGCGTACAACTTACACTAACCTGAAGGATGTATCGAAGCTGATAGTATGCTGATCATTATTATTGGTAGACCAATTGCACCGAAAGCCGGTTTGATTGATAAATCTACCAGAAGCTACCATTCAGCTACACAGCCTACTTGGCCCTTGACTTACGCTATCAGACTGTTCGTTATCTACTGGTGTGGGTGCTTGGGTATGGTTCTTCGTATTTCCATGAACATTCTCGAACATTCAATGAACGGGCAATGCGATTACTTTTGATATTCACAAGCGGACATCTCTAGCAGCCAGTTGTATATCTCGTACCACTGAAGAGTAACAGGGATGTGAGGTTAAAAGGCGTCCGAGGTTGAAGTGAACTCATGCTTCATGTTCCCATTTAGCTAGTTGGCTGTATTTGATCTTCTGATAAGTGCCCCGCTTCACGAAGATTTCACACAGTTTTGCAGAGGTGTGCTTGGCTACAAACTGAGCAAAACAGAGCTTAGGTATAATCGTATGTGTATTTTAATCGTAGGATACGTGCTAGTTTAGCGTACATTTGAGAAACCGTCGGTAATTACCAACAAATTGAATTGGACTGTTTGTAGCCGATCGGATGATCCCTTACAAATCGAGTGTAGGAAATTCATAATGGTTATTGAAAGTTTTCGAGGACAGACCTGATGGGTAAATTAAGTTCGGCATGTGTCAACAAGCTAGGCTTGTTGTTATGACGTTACTTATAGCGTAAGAACTCTAGTTGCAACACAGACTTGGCAGAAACCTCTCCCAGTCATGCGTTTTCGAGGTATGATTTTGAAAATGCAAAATAACACTAGCCCTCCAATGACTTACTGTTGGCGAACTTCGCGGGCGCTCTGGATGGAAAATTGGCATGTTCAAGTTATACAATATGGGACCCAATGTCAATTTCCTATTTCTTACTAATTGTTAGAAAAAGCATCTGTAAATATCGTACCTAGCCACAACTAGTAACTTGAATATACACCTTATATTTGGTGTGCTGAACGAAAAACGATATTTACTGTCACTTAAGCAGTTCCGATATTAGCTTTCAGATTAAGTAGATGGTGCCTTTCCAGCCAACACAGTTGTATCAAGTACACTATAATGACTCCTTAGAGGGCCGTTTAGGCATGACCCAAATGATCGGATGGGAATCGAGCTTGACAACACTCGCTTGAATGCTAGGCATATCAATGCTGGTGTTGCGTTCAACGCCATCGAAAGTAAAAATGATTCATGGTACTCCCTCGCAGAGAGCACACAAGTTCACTTCATGTCTCTTGCATGAGTCTAATTGTAACATAACCAATGTATACCATATGGTACACCTACCAATTTCTAGTATTTATACAAAAGACACGCAGCTTCCCTTCGATTAACACCAACGTGTTAGAGTTTGGACACAAAAAGTGAGTTATTGTTTTATATCGTCAACTACCAATACTCTATCTGCGCTTACAGGATTCTAGTTTAGAAGAGCTACTAGGATGATGACACTTGTGTGATGTTTGTAGAACGTAGAAATCACGATTAAAATTCACGCACAATAATGTGCCTCGACTGGAAATCGAACCCGGTCCACGAATTTCCGGTCCGCTGCTCTACCACTGAGCTACCGAGGGCTGACGATTAGGTGCGCAAATTTTAACACATGACTTCCGCTTGGTGTGTGATGACCTGATGTTGTAAGTACAAAGTCACCACTATCTAAATTCACTATCTTAACGAAGATGCCTCTGTGTAAACGTAGTTAATACTCACTCTTAATTCTCCATTCTACCTTGTGCACACGTGCGTGCACACCTCTCACTTGTGCACCCGTGGTTTTTTCACTGTGGCTCATCGATATTTTGTCCCACACCTTTAGATCTATACTCATTCGCAGTGCTTTTAAAAGCTCCACCTTGTGATACTATTTTATCGAGTGCACTCCAGTGCATTCAGTCAGAGCAACAAACAACGGATGTTTTGGATTGATGGCGGAGAAATCGGAAACGTCTTTCTTCTGTACTTCGGTTAAAGGTCGGAGAAGTTTAGTACAGGTCAAATATTAAAGCAACTGAAACAGCAAGCATACCGACGAATGTACAGAAGCGAAACTTGACTGCTGCTTTAATTGATTTGACCTAGATCTAAACGAAGACTGGGACGCACCTTGGCCGAATCGAGTTGCAAACGTGATACCATTATCCCAAGAACAAAAAATCGAGTATTTGTCGACCTCGCATCGACCGGCGATCTACCATACTTGGCCTATTCACTCCTCAATGCGCTTTTACAGACCGCGATACTGGCCTGTTTGCATACGAATGCGCATGGTCTTTTTAATATAATGGCCGAACTGAAAGTTCGCCAAACTTCCGGGCCATATGATGTCATTGGTATCACCGGGACGTTGTTGCACACGGGAATGACGGACGCTGAAGTTGCGCTACCGGGCATGTCGCTGATCCGAAACAACAGGCTCACAAAAGCAGGAGGGTTAATGCTGTATTACCGAAGGGACGTACAGTGCGAAGCCGTGGAGCCTTCAGACTCGCAGTTCCTCGACTCACTTTGGTGCCGGTTGCAGTTAAAAAGCAGGGAGGCTAGCCTTATTGACTTGGTGTACCCCCCTAACTACACCCGAAATTGACTGCCACCTAGCGGCTGCTTTAATATGCAGTTTACAACGAAAATACACTCAGATATTTATCATGGGTGTTTTCAACCTACATAGTCTAGAAACTCCTACCACGATCGGAAAACACTTCAAAGCCGATCTACAAGATCTCGTAACCATTGTTTCTCTTTACAAGCACATCACTTTGTCCACTTGGTTCAGAACAGGTAACATGCCATTTGTGCTAGAGCTTGTGCTTAGCAACGTGGAGCATATGATTGATGTGTTGGTTTTAGACTGCCCGGTTGGTGGCAGTGATCACGCAGTCAGCAGTTACACCTTCGGCTGCTATGCGGAATATCGGAAGGAGAACGATGGGACTGTACGAACCATCAGAAGCTACGATCGATTAGCTTAGTTCGTCTGCGCTACAACTTGGTCGTTCCTTGCCGAAGAAACGCCGGAAGTCACCTGGCTCGAGTTCGTCAACAAATTCAGTCAGCTGATTGCAGAGGCTTCAGAGATAAGAGTTTGTAATAAGTGTAAATCGGTGGCTTTCGTTAGGAGCAGAAGTCGCAAATGGATGAGAGTACTCAACGCAGCATGGCGAGTGCGCAGAGAAGGTCCAGAACCGGAAACTTGGAACAACTACGGAGTCCAACGTAACCACTGCACTCAACTATTAAGAGAAGACAAAGCCGCCTATCAGCAGAACCTCGCAAAAGCCTTCAGTGCTGACCACAACCTGCAGAACAAGCAAGTCAATAGCCAGCGAAACTTGCGGCAAGGATTTCCTCCACTCAAGACGTTCGATGGCCCAACCAGAACGGCTGCGGGAACAGCAAACGTGCTGCGGATGCAATATGCACCCACATTCCAGAGGGTCTTGCCACCAAGCGATCTTCCAAGCTTATCTTTTCCAACAGTGTGCCCAGTAGATTGTCGTTTAACAGTACCAATAGCTGACATTTATTAGCATCATCGTGCATAAATATGTTGCAGAGCAGCTTCATTCCGCAGCTGCAGTAGGAAGGGTTAATGAATAACGTTTGGTGGCAGCACAATGGCGCACCTGCATATTCGGCCCAATCGGTTCTTGCCAACCTGAACGAGACAAACAATGGACGTTGGATCGATCGCGGACGACCGATGGAATGGCTTGTGCGATCACCGGATCTGAATCCGATGGACTTTTTTCCTAAGGGGATAATTGAAGCACATATGGTATAGACAAAAACACTACTGCCTTGAAGCACTGTAAGAGAACAATGTGAACAAACATAGGCAGATTTTGTTGGAGACATTGCAGAAAGTGTTCTCCAACACCATTCGGCGAACGCTCCTCTGTAGCCAAAACGACGGTGGCAATTCGAACATCTAATTCGTTGATATTTATTGACACTGGACACAATACATCAAATATAAGTAAGGAAATGAGTAAAGGTATATTCTCCATTGTACACGAGAAACACCATCGGAAGCCTGATCAATTTGTACAGCTACCAATTGTCGGACTGTGAGGGCAATAGTTGCGTTCATGGCTAAATTATTGTACTGTCTAATAGTGTCATCAATGCGTCGGGACAGAATGAAAGCTAAGAGCATTGTCACAGCAAGTCGTCAAGAACACGTTTTTATGCACCCATGAAGGGTGAATTTTCAGTTGCAACACACACGCGATCGAAGTGGCAAAGCGAAGAACACTGTAACTTTCTACTGTGCTCCCGGCAGTGTGATTACATTTAGCAGCGAAAGCAGCCTACTAGAAGTTTACGGCTTTGTTACAAGCCAGTCATGAGGCGATAACAGCTTTAGTGGCGATAGCAATACGGCACCCACCAACCTGTCCTCAGATACGTCCGGGCTGTTTCTCTCAATTGCTAGCACAGCGCCCAACTAGGCACTTCGCGGGAAACCATTTTGCTGGCTTTCCACCTGTGTGAAGGCCGACTACCGATCGATCGAACCATGACAGGTTCAGTGCGGCTATGTGGTGTCCGGCTCAGGTCTAGTTCTCACAGCTGAAAGGCGTGCGTTCCCTAGGTCTTGCCATGCAGTCGAGGCATGACACGTGCATTGCGGCTGTGGTATCTGCCTAACGTTCACTTCTCACAGCCGAAAGGTTCTGTGTGGTATGCCATCGTAGGCATACATGAAGTCTGTGTCCCATCTACCCCTGCCGACAAAGCAATTTGTG
>OX104067.1:40908053-40959839 GCA_944474145.2 Dicrocoelium dendriticum | reverse complement strand
CCTTGAAATAGCAGATGCTGAAGTCAATTTACCTGGTATGTCATTGCTTCGGAATGACAGAGCTGGAAGTGGTGGTGGCGTACTTCTGTATTACAACACTAATCGCCGATGTGAAGTTATTGACCACCCAGAGATCTGTGCCCCAGATTCGATTTGGTGCCGGCTATGGTTTCGGAACAGAAACGTCTTATAACTGTGATTTACCGTCCACAAAACTGGACTTGTGAAATGGACTCCAACTAAACCACGTTCTTCAGGTTGCTTTGAGCAAGACATACAGTCACATTCTCATCGCAGGTGACTTTAATATGCACGATCTGAAAATAGCGGCGACCGATATCACGCAATTCAAAGCCTGTTTACAAAAGGTAATTTCCAGCTACCCTCTGTACAAATAGATGAATTCTCGCCATAGATAGATAGATATCGATCCTTGCTCTTGTGCTTACCAACGAAGAACTCGTGGTCAATGGAATAATTACTAGCACATCACTGGGTCATAATGATCATGTCACTCTACTGTTTAACTACGTATGTTGTGTTAGTAGAAAGTAGAAGTCACGATTATGTTATGTGTTAAGCGGAATATCCTGAGGAAGAGGATGAGAAAGTATATATGGTCACGCACAGCAACGTGTTATCCGCACTTGTTAAGGTGGTATCTTGGACCGTCTTAACGGAAAGCCCCTCAGTAATCGCCTGGGACGCTATGACAAAGACATTTACCACACTGGTAACGCACGCGTCTGAGCAGAAATCCTTCCATTGTCAAAGGTGAAGGAAGTCATTTCTGAGAAGCACAACAAGCAAATGCATCTCCTTGGGGGACTTAGCATGGAGAACGCACAATGACTCCCCAAATTCCGAAACCTGAACTGCTATGTTGCACAGGATAACTTCTGTGTGTGTTTGATCCGCGAGGACAAGCTGACGCAACAGCAAAAGTTAATGAAGAGATTCTGCATGAACCGCAAACTCTTGTACAGGCCTGTTAATGGCCTTCGTAAGGTGCAACACGGAATTCCAGCACTGATCACAACTGACGGGTTCGGGCGACCAGCAACGGAAGCAGCCGAACACTTACGGTTCCATTACTCACAAACGCTCCAGATAGTAACAGGCCCGACGGTTGTCCCTTTTTCCATTGTCCTACCATCAACCTTACCTAATATTACTTTTACTTCAGCAAGTGTGTCAAAGTAACTGTTGGCCCTGCTTATCCACAGATTTCCTGGTGTCGATAACATTCGACCGAGAGCTTTACAGGCAGCAGCCAGTGATCTGGCTGAATGTCTGGCTATATGCTATCAGCGCTGTATGGAGGAGAACCATGTTACAACAATATGGAAGCGAAGGGGTATTAATTTTATTCTTAAGGGAGGTATTTACACTGACCTAACTCATTACCGTCCTATAAGGCTACTCCCTGTGCTTTCCAAATTTAGGAACTCTATCATCCCTGGTGCACTCATGCAGTAGCTGGAAAATCATAAGATGATAGCACCAGAACAACATGGCTTCCGACAAAAGCGCTCATGCACTACGAACCTGTTAATTGCACACAACAGCATGGACTGAAGCAGTTGAAGGTGGAGAAGAAGTTGATATCATTTACCTGACTTCTCAAAAGCGTTTGATCGCTTAGACCACCGAATGCTCCTCCATAAACTTCAGCTCCATGCATTGGTAACCCACTGCTGTGTTGGATAAGCAATTTTCTGCACGAACTTCGGTTGGAGATGAGAGTACCAGAATCTTTGTCCGACGCAACTAAGGTGGACTGCGGCGTATCACAAGGTACGGTGCTCGGACACCGTCTATTCTTGATTTTCATAAATAATCTGGCAAAGGAAATTACTTCCGATTTCTTAATCTTCGCGAATGATGTCAATTTATGGCGAGCGAGCAAAAATCCCAAGGAACACGAGAAGCTACAGCGTGACCTCAACACGATTTCAATCTGGTCCGTTTTGAATATCCTACCGTTCAAGGTGGTAAAATGTGACGCTGTTCAATTGCGCCATAGACACGACTACGTGTATGGGCTTGGGTCACATGTATTGCAAACAACTTCCCAAGGACGCGACCTTGGTGTGCTCATTCAAAGTGACATTGCCTGTACAAAGCAGTCAGTGGCAGGTGCGAAGAGAGCCAACCAGCACGCCGACTTGCTGCGGAGAGCATTCGGAAGATTCGACCAATCCATTTCCTCCACGAAGGACAAATCTTACGTGCTCCCACACGTAGAATACGCCATCCAAGTTTGGCAACCTTGTTGAAGCGCGACTTAAAGTGCTAGAGAAACCCCAACGCAGGGCCACAAAGAACGTCAAGTGCCTATGCAATCTGCCCTACAAACAATGGCTGAACTCATTGGGAGTTCTCAGTGGCCACTACCGAAGGCTGTGCGGCGATGTTATAGTAATACTTAAGGCTTCCTTGCAGCCAGTTCCAAATCAGATAGTCATCCACATGCCCGGAAAATTACTAGACTACATTTGCAGCCTGTTGGACATCATCAGTAGTGCGCATCCATCGGATCCATCAAGAATAGAACCCATGACCACTAGAGGCTTGCACCGCCAGTCAGCAGCGTATGCTATATGATCCAGGGGGAAGCTTCGGACCATCATGATTTGCAAGCTAACTGCGATCTCATATTAGTCAAACAAATATTGAGTGAGCATAATCACGTATGCCGGCACCTGCTGAAACGCAGCGACAATACCAATCTCAGAGATAACCCTCGAAATTGTGTGTACAGTTAAGCCGCCTGGAAGGCCGGCAGAATCATTTTCCTTTTCGGGTTGTCCATTCCTGGAACTCTCTCCCACACTTCGTTATTTCCTCCCCCACCTTGGATGGTTTCAAAGAACGATTGGATCTTGCCCTTGGCCCCATCAATTCGTTGCCTAAACGGTGCAAGTTTAGAATATATATTCATTATCCCTCCAAACCGGATTAGTACGTTACATAAACTTGAGAATGCGGTAGCGAAATGAGTATACTCGTATTAATTTCTTAATTTTCTCACACAGTAAAACAACTATAACTGTCCCCATTTTGTCTCGTCATTCGCGTACATTCCCTACTTACACTGCCATTATTCAGCAGCGTATCTGCTAGATAAATGTACAAACAGACAACTCACCTATATTTTGATAATTGTAGTTTTACCTTCACCAACCTGCGGGACATGTCAAGCAACTGCATTTTTACCAGAGACAAATCATTCTTCATTGTAACCTTTGCTAACCTATCGTAATGTCTGCGACAATTCGCATCTAAGCTGATACCGTACTACTCGGATCAAAAACCTATCGGATCTATCACTGCAGGTTGTCGTTCCCATGAAGTACGGTAGAGGAGATTTTAGGAACGTAAACGTGAACCAATCTCACTGCTACAGAATCTTTTCTTTGCACTAACACTCAGCTGAGGCGCAATCCTTCCTAGTGGCAGTGTAATTCCCATGCGGTCGAAATGGGCACATATGCCGTAAGCAACATCAATGCTTTTCACTCCTCCTAATAGTGAAATTTGTGCCATTAACGCGGTACATTTTGATTGTGGTCAAAACTGTAACTGATCCACTCACCAGGCTAAATATTGCTTGGGAGGGGAGTATTTACAGTAACATTAGAAGAGTGTTGAACAACTTTTGGCACTCACCAGGTCGAACATTGCCTTGGAAGACGGCAATATGTTTGCACAAAACTGCGAGTCACTGTCGTATTGTTGGCCTGTTGCGTCAACACACTGTTCATCGGAAACGACCCGTACGGTAGCGGATTGCGGTGTAACATAACCGTAGGTTGGGATCACCTCATCCCATCCGATATACACACCTGTGTCATTCTCCACAGGTGGTAGTACTGAACCAGGTCCACGACTAAGAATCTCTCCATACTCTGTCAGTCTGTTGGTCAAGTTCAACTGTTTTTCCAACTTGAGAATGGCAATATTTCCACTGCGACTTTGGTTCACTGCAAAGAGAGTATATCGTGGTACACATTGACCGTGGACATATATTGAAGCATTCAATAAATATCCGCTCATTCGCGTAAACGTGATAACTCGTTGCCTGCGCATTGAGCACGGCGAAAAAGGCACACAACTCACGTCTTTCAAACTCAGGGTTTATTACCCTTTGAACAGCTTTCACCAATCTCGGGTCCGATCGAAATAGCAGTCTTTGCAAGAAATAGAGAAAAATAAGAAAAGTAATGAGATTTCTATTTTACAACTGTGTTCACCTCAAGATCTTGTAGAAATGAAAACAAGCAATTGCGTCGGTATTATTTATAGTATGTATATCACGGCTTCAGAATAATGTGCGTACAACGTACACTAACCTGAAGGATGTATCGAAGCTGATAGTATACTGATCATTATTACTGGTAAGCCAATTGCGTCGAAAGCCGGTTTGATTGATAAATCTACCAGAAGCTACCATGCAGATACACAGCCTACTTGGCCCTTGACTTACGCTATCAGACTGTTCGTTATCTACTGGTGTGGGTGCTTGGGTATGGTTCTTCGTATTTCCATGAACATTCTCGAACATTCAATGAAGGGGCAATACGATTACTTTTGATATTCACAAGCGCACATCTCTAGCAGCCAGTTGTATATCTCGTACCACTGAAGAGTAACAGGGATGTGAGGTTAAAAGGCGTCCGAGGTTGAAGTGAACTCATGCTTCATGTTCTCATTTAGCTAGTTGACTGTATCTGATCTTCTGATAAGTGCCCCACTTCACGAAGATTGCACACAGTTTTGCGGAGATGTGCTTGGCTACAAACCGAGCAAAACAGAGCTTAGGTATAATCGTATATGTATTTTCTTGTAGGATACGTGCTAGCTTAGCGTACATTTGAGAAACCGTCGGTAGTTACCAACAAATTGAATTGGACTGTTTGTAGCCGATCGGATGATCCCTTACAAATCGAGTGTAGGAAATTCGCAATGGTTATTGAAAGTTTTTCGAGGACAGAGCTGATGGGTAAATTAAGTTCGGCATGTGTCAACAAGCTAGGCTTGTTGCTATGACGTTAATTACAGGGTAAGCAATCTAGTTGCAACACAGATATGGCAGAAACCTGGCCCAGTCATACGTTTTCAAGGTATCATTTTGTAAATTCAAAATAACACTAGCCCTCCAATGACTTACTGTTGGTGAACTTCGCTGGCGTTCTGGATGGAAAATTGGCATGTCCAAGTTATACAATATGGAACCCAATGTCAATTTCCTATCTCTTAATAATTGTTAGAAAAAGTATCAGTAAATAGGGTACCTAGCCACAACTAGTAACTTGAATATACTCCTTATATTTGGTGTGCTGAACGAAAAACGATATTTACTGTCACTTAAGCAGTTCCGATATTAGCTTTCAGATTAAGTAGATGGTTCCTTTCCAGCCAACACAGTTGTATCAAGTACACTATAATGACTCCTTAGAGGGCCGTTAAGGCATGACCCAAATGATCGGATGGGAATCGAGCTTGACAACTCGCTTGAATGCTAGGCATACCAATACTGGTGTTGCGTTCAACGCCATCGAAAGTAAAAATGATTCATGGTACTCCCTCGCAGAGAGCACAAAAGTTCACATCATGTCCCCTGCATGAGTCTAATTGTAACATAACCAATGTATACCATATGGTACACCTATCAATTTCTAGTATTTATACAAAAGACACGCAGCTTCCCTTCGATTAACACCAACGTGTTAGCGTTGAACACAAAAAGTGAGTTATTGTTTTATATCGCCAACTGCCAATACTCTATCTGCACTTACAGGATTGTAGTTTAGAAGCGCTACTAGGATGATGACACTTGTGTGATGTTTGTAGAACGTAGAAGTCACGATTAAAATTCACGCACGATAATATGCCTCGACGGGGAATCGAATCCCGGTCCACGATTTTCCGGTCCGCTGCTCTACCACTGAGCTACCGTGGGCTGACGATTAGGTGCGCAAATTTTAACACATGACTTCCGCTTGGTGTGTGATGACCTGATGTTGTAAGTACAAAGCAACCACTATCTAAATTCGCTATCTTAACGAAGATGCCTCTGTGTAAACGTAGTTATGACTCACCATTATATCACCATTCTACCTTGTGCACACGTGCGTGCACACCTCTCACTTGTGCACCCGTGGTTTTTTCACTGTGGCTCATCGATATTTTGTCCCACACCTTTAAATCTATACTCATTCACAGTGCTTTTAAAATCTCCACCTTGTGATACTATTTTATCTAGTGCACTCCAGTGCATTCAGTCAGAGCAACAAACAACGGATGTTTTGGATCGATGGCAGAGAAATCGGAAACGTCTTCCTTCTGAACTTCGGTTAAAGGTCGCAGAAGCTTAGTACAGCTCAAATAGTAAAGCACCTGAATCAGCAAGCATACCGACGAATGTACAGAAGCGAAACTTGACTGCTGCTTTCATTGACTCTGACGTAGGTATAAACGAAGACTGGGACACACCTTGGCCGAATCGAGTTGCAGACGAGATATCATTATCCCAAAAACAAAAAATCGAGTATCTTCCGACCTCGCATCGGTCGGCGATCTCCCATACTTGACCCATTCACTCTTCTGTTGGCTTATACAGGCCGAGCAACTGGCCTGTTTGTATACGAATGCTCATGGTCTTTTTAATAAACGGGCCGAACTGCAAGTTCGCCAAGCTTCCGGGCCATATGATGTCATTGGTATCACCGGGACGTGGTTTCACACGGGAATGACGGACTCTGAAGTTGCGCTAACGGGCATGTCACTGATCCGAAACAACAGGCTCACAAAAGCAGGAGGGTTAATGCTGTATTACCGAAGGGACGTACAGTGCGAAGCCGTGGAGCCTTCAGACTCGCAGTTCCCCGACTCACTTTAGTGCCGGTTGCAGTTAAAAAGCAGGGACGCTCGCCTTATTGACTTGGTGTACCGCCCCCTAACTACACCCGAAATTGACTGCCACCTAGCGGCTGCTTTAAGATGTAGTTTACAACGAAAATACACTCAGATATTTATCATGGGTGCTTTCAACCTACATAGTCTAGAAACTCCTGCCACGATCGGAAAACACTTCAAAGGCGATCTGCAAGATCTCGTAAGAATTGTTTCTCTTTACAAGCACAACACTTTGTCCACTTGGTTCGGAACAGGTTACATGCCATTTGTGCTAGAGCTTGTGCTTACCAACGTGGAGCATTTGATTGATGTGTTGGTTCTAGACTGCCCGTTTGGTCGCAGTGATCACGCAGTCAGCAGTTACAACTTCGGCTGCTATGCGGAATATCGGAAGGAGAACGATGCGCCTGTAAGAACCATTAGAAGCTACGATCGATTAGCTTAGTTCGTCTGCGCTACAACTTGGTCGTTCCTTGCCGAAGAAACGCCGGAAGTCACCTGGCTCGAAATCGTCAACAAATTAAGTCAGCTGATTGCGGAAGCTTCAGAGATAAGAGTTTGTAATAAGCGTAAATCAGCTGCTTTCGTTAGGAGCAGAAGTCGCAAATGGATGAGAGTACTCAACGCAGCATGGCGAGTGCGCATAGAAGGTCCAGCACCGGAAACTTGGAACAACTACGAAGTCAAACGTAACCACTGCACTCAACTATTAAGAGAAGACAAAGCCGCCTATCAGCAGAACCTCGCAAAAGCCTTCAGTGCTAACCACAACCTGCAGAACAAGCACGTCAATAGCCGGCGAAAGTTGCGGCAAGGATTTCCTCCACTCAAGACGTTCGATGGCCCAACCAGAACGGCTGCGGAAACAGCAAACGCGCTGCGGATGCAATATGCACCCACATTCCAGAGGGTCTTGCCATCAAGCGATCTTCCAAGCTTATCTTTTCCAACAGTGTGCCCAGTATATTGTCGTTTAACAGTCCCAATAGCTGACATTTATTAGCATCATTGTGCATAAAAATGTTGCAGAGCAGCTTCATGCCGCAGCTGCAGTAGGATGGGTTAATGAATAACGTTTGGTGGCAACACAATGGCGCACCTGCATATTCGGCCCAATCGGTTCTTGCCAACCTGAACGAGACAATCAATGGATGTTGGATCGATCGCGGACGACCGATGGAATGGCTTGTGCGATCACCAAATCTGAATCCGATGGCCTTATTTCCTAAGGGGATACATGAAGCACAGAGGGTATAGTACAAAACATTACTGCCTTGAAGCACTGTAAGAGAACAATGTGAACAAACATAGGCAGATTTTGTTGGAGACATTGCAGAAAGTGTTCTCCAACACCATTCGGCGAACGCTCCTCTTAGCCAAAACGACGGTGGCCATTCGAACATCTAATTCGTTGATATTTATTGACACGGGACAAAATACATCTAAATATAAGTAAGGAAATGAGTAAAGGTATATTCTCCATTGTACACGAGAAACACCATCGGAAGCCTGATCAATTTGTACAATTACCAATTGTCGGACTGTGAGGGCAATAGTTGCGTTCATGGCTTAATTACTGTGCTGTCTAATAGTGTCATCAATGCGTCGGGACAGAATGAAAGCTAAGGGCATTGTCACAGCAAGTCGTCAAGAAATCACTTTTATGCACGCATGAAGGATGAATGTTCAGCTGCAACACACACGCGATCGAAGTGGCAAAGCGAAGAACACTGTAACTTTCTACTGTGCTCCCGGCAGTGTGATTACATTTAGCAGCGAAAGCAGCCTACTAGAAGTTTACGGCTTTGTTACAAGCCAGTCATGGGGCGATAACAGCTTTAGTGGCGATAGCAATACAGCAAGCATCAACCGGTCCTCGGATACGTCCGGGCTG
This sequence comes from Dicrocoelium dendriticum, assembly GCA_944474145.2. Lineage (NCBI taxonomy): Eukaryota > Metazoa > Platyhelminthes > Trematoda > Plagiorchiida > Dicrocoeliidae > Dicrocoelium > Dicrocoelium dendriticum. The sequence goes on along the minus strand of OX104067.1, from coordinate 40,951,024 downwards.
TTTCTCTCAATTGCTAGCACAGCGCCCCACTTGCCACTTCGCGGTAAACCCTTTTGCTGGCTTTTCACCAGTGTGTAGGCCGACTACCGATCGATCGAACCATGACAGGTTCAGTGCGGAAATGTGGCGTCCGGCTCAGGTCTAGTTCTCACAGCTGAAAGGCGTGCGTTCCCTAGGTCTTGCCATGCAGTCGAGACATGACACGTGCATTGCGGCTGTGGTATCTGCCTAACGTTCACTTCTCACAGTCGAAAGGTTCTGTGTGATATGCCATCGTAGGCACACATGAAGTCTGTGTCCCTTCTACCCCAGCCGACAAAGCAATTTGTGCCATCGGACAGTTAGCAATTCAGTAACAGAACAACTGTATACCATAAACAGTGACACCCGAATGGTTCGCAAAATTTCCTCAACAAGCGCGATGTCCAGTGTGCCCCAGTCTAAAGACATACGTGGATCATGTACCGAACTCGTTAAGGGGGCATTTTGTGCCGTAACTGTTACAAGTGTTCCCACACGAGATGCCTCCGAGTTAAACCTAGTCAGGCCGTTATTAAACAAACCAGACTGTTGAGTCTGGCCCCATACAAACCACCTGAAACTAATGACGCAACAATCTCGTTTGAATTGTAGAGAGTATTTTTTCTCACTTAGAATCTGTTCGCACTGGAATGCATTACCAAACTATGTGGTGAACGCACCAGACATGACGACATTCGAAAGACTCTTAGATTTTCATCTTAGTAATAAACGATACACAACACTTTGCTAAAGTGCAATGATTTAACCACTGATATTTTACGTTCCACGTTGGAACATTTTGATTTAATTTTCTTTTGCATATCCATCCTGTGGGTCTTGTAAAGTTATGCTTTTTATCCCATCATACACCATTGAACCATTGAACTGCTGTTCCAATACCACACGTGGCTCACATTTGACTAATGCGGTTCCCAGTTTGATCGGAGTAACTACGTGTAAGGCTACTTCCAATCTCAAGAGGGAGTGCGTAGAAAAGCAGCAAGCTGGTACTAGCGAAAGTTGGGTTACGGTTGCTTTCAAGAGGAGCCGTCATTTAAAATTAACATCCCCAAACGGATCGGATAGTGAGGATCACAGCGGAGCTTTCTTAGTACAAGCACCACCGGTTTCCTGCGGTACATCTCCGAATACTTCAATCACTAACCGCAACATATCGAAAGGTGTAAAGAAACAACTACCTGTACTGAGCCTACTGGGCTCCAAAATCCCAGAATAAAAGTCGACATCAATAATAGGCAAGCAATTGGATGGCCTCAACGAGTGGGAGATTATCAGTAGCCTAATGGGAGTTGTACTGAAACCTGTACACATAGTGCGTATTACGCGACACCCCAACCCTAAGCATTTCGGAGAGCCCAGACTTCTGCGCGTTGTGCTGAACTCCACCACTGAATTAGAAGCAGTACTAATGTCGCCAGCTAGACTCAGAAATGAATACTGCTACATACGTATCCTGCCACACATTCCATAGGGCGAGTGTTATCGAGTTAACCGCACCTTAAAGGACTACCGGAAGGAAACTTCAACCAGAACCATACTATTTCACGGGGTTCCTGAAACTGAAACATGTGATGAGCATGAAATAACAACGCATGATAAAGAACAGTGGCGTTTTATTCGTGAAACACTCTGCTTGGATGATGTGTTAGCGAAATCCGTATCACGACTGCGTACCTCACCGAACAACCAAGGAAGTGGTCCGAAGGTGTTGAAGGTTATCCTTCAGTCGAAACATATGGTAGTACGGCTTCTAAAAAGCTGGTACATGTTCTGTCGCAGGCTACCATCTGAGCTTCGGCTGAAGACAATCAGCGATATGCCTCCCAGATTTGATAAATCACTCAAAGAACCAAACGCGACGGGATCTTTACAAGAAAATTGCACCAGTCGTGTGTCGAATGAGCTCATACAACCAGTTGAAGGGGACATTGACCAGACAGCTTACACTGTACGTAAAAGATTAGACACGGGACTAACTACGCCGATGATGGATAAGACGTTAAACGCTTCACCAAGTACACCTCGAAAAATCCATGGGTCGCCGGCCACTGACTGGTCGGCGAAACTTCACGTATGAATTGCACAACCCCCGAAACATTACTTTAATCTGAGAAACTTTCATGTATGTACACTAACGCCCATGGGATATTTAGCAAAAGCTTACCGAACTTCGGCCACGACAGGTTGCGATTACTTGGGACCTAATTTCTATTACCAAAACTTGGTTACACCAAGTGGTGACTGATACTGAGGTTGATATAGCCGGAAGATCACTCATCCAGAAAGACCGCCCCAGCAGAAGAGGTGGGGTCCTGCTCCACTATCACAGCGGACTGCAATGTGCAAGTGTTGATGCTCTGGAAACTCACGTTACCGACTCACCCTGTTGCCGTCTCCGACTATGACACAACGACGCATGTCTGGTAGCTGTCGTTTACGGTCCCCCAACGTTCACTCCGGAAATGGATTCCTGCTTAATACATGGCCTGAGCAGAGTAACAAGCACTAGGTACAGTCACATTCTCATCTCCGGGGACTTCAATATACACGATTTGGAGGTATCGGCATCACCCAGTGAGCAGTTCAAGGTAGACTTGCATGAACTGATCGCTAATATGCCCTTGTACAATCATGTTACCGCGCCCACTAGATTAAGGACAGCAAACAAAGTGTCCATATTGGACATTGTGCTCATGAATGAAGAGCTCATGGTTGACAAGTTAAGGTTGGATAGTCCATTAGGTCTCAGTGACCCTGCAGTAATAACGTTCAACTATGGGTGCTATGCAGAGTATCCATCTGAACATGCGGAACTAACTAATACAATCACACGCTACCACGTATTGAAAGAACTCGTCGAGGCAGCTGTTTGGGAATTCCCAAACAACAGTCACCTTGACAACGTTTGGACAGAGTTTGTTGATAGACTCAGTGACATCGTCAACAGAGCATCAGAGATCAAGCCACTTAGTCCCGCAAAAGTGCTTCCAATTCTTAGGCGCAGGACTCGAAAATGCCTGGCGATAAGCGATACAACATGGCGTGCCTACAAGATTAACCACAACTCAGAGACTTGGGGTAATTTCCTGACCCATCGCAACCATTGCACTGCACTTGTTCGGAAGGACAAAGTAACTTATCAACAATGACTAGCCAAAAATTCCTGGCAAACAACAAACTGCTGTATAGGCATGTCAACGATCTACGTAGACTGAAGCATGGCATCCCTTCACTTTTCACAACAGGCAGCAGAGTACAAAGCGCCGAAGAAGCACCTAATGACCTGCGGCTACGATACGCCACAGTTTTTGAACTCGCGGCCTCTACCTGTCCCATAATGTCATGCACATTACCGACTCCATGGCTTACAAATGGAATTTTCAACCCATCAATTGTGCTAAGGAAGTTTCCCTCACTGCGTGAGCATAGTTCTCCGGGAGCAGACAACATCCGCCTGAAGGCACTGAAGGCTGTGGCCAACAAGCTAGCTGAACCACTGTCACAGTTCTGCTAAAGGTGTTGTGATGAACAACAAGTCCCCACTATGTGGAAGCGTGGCATTATCACCCTAATTTTTAAAGGGGGTAGCCGTTCAGATCCTGCAAAGTATAGCCGAGTTACTCTCCTCCCTGCGCTGGCTAAAGTGATGGAAGCGGTCATCGCTGTGGCTCTAATGGACTACCTGGCGAAATGCAACATCTTGGTACTAGAGCAACATGGCTTCCGTCAACACCGATCATGCATCACCATCCGACTGATTGAACGAGGTAGTTGGACGGAAGTGGCTGATGATGGGGTCGAAGTTGAAGTCATCTATCTGGACTTCTCCAAAGCTTTCGAGCGCCTTGATCACCGCACCCTACTTCAACGGCTACAGAGATACGGAATCAGAGATCCTGTGCTTGGTTGCATTAGCAACTTCCTTCACCAACGGAAGCTTCAGTTACTTGTTAGAGGATCAATCTCTAACCCAGCTGAGGTAGAATTTGTTGTTCCACAAGACTCAGCGCTGAGGCCGCGCTTATTCCTGATGTTTATCAACGACCTGGCAAGAGTTATCTCCTCAAATTCCCTGCTTTTCGCCAAAGACTTCAAGATATGGCGGACCATTAGTAACAATGAAGATCATGATCTGCTCCAACATGACTTAGATTGCATTTATAAATGGTCAAATAGGAACCTGCTTCAGTTAAACATAACTAAGTGCAAGGTGATCTATCTGCGTCACCAGCCGGTGAGCGCTTACAAGCTTGGAGACCACACCTTGGAGAAGGTTTCTCAGGAGCGTGACCTGGGTGTATTGGTACAGGAAGATCCGGGGTGTTCAAAACAAGCAGAGAAGGCGACGAGAACCGGCAATCAACACTTCGGCCTTCTTCGCAGAGTCTTCGGTCGGTTTGAACCCTCAATCTTCCCCAAATGCTTAACGACTACTTGCGACCGCAAGTGAAATATGCTATTCAGGCGTGTCGAGCGTAGCAGAAACAGGATCTCATTGCTCTCGAGACTCTTCAACGAAGAGCAACCAAGAACATCAGGGGCCTCTTTCATCTGCCTTAACAGTTGAGACTGAAATCTCTAATAATGTACAGTGGTCGATATCGGCTTTTGCGGGAGGATGTCATAATGGTTTACCAGATTCTGAAGAACGCAAACCATACCTGCCATCCGCTGCTGGAATGGAACCACAACACTAACCTAAGAGGTCATCCTCTGCAACTGAAAATACCATGTAGCCGACTTTAATGCCGCAGAAATTTCTTTTCCCTCCACCTGTGCCAGCCTTGGAACGTCCTCCCTAATTGTGTCGTCTCTGCTCCCAATCTGGCTACATTTACAATGCGAGTTAACAATGCATTGTCTCACTTACATTTCATTTTAGGACTTGTTAGCCAGGGGCTACAAAACGCAATCAAACGGTGTCTTGCCAAACACCTAACCATTGGATTTATGGAGTTATAATATTAATACGTGAACATCCCCGCTATTCACTTTCACTTTGTCACACAATTTACTTTTCACAATAATTTCCATTCCACGGAACTCGTTAAGCATTGATTATTTTACCCATAATACACCATTGTTCCAGTTTTCCACTGTATCTTGCATTAGTCATCATGGAAGTACCTCACACCAGTAGTCCAGATTCACGCGATACTCTGTGGACTTCATTAACTGCTACCTTCCCGCTCAAAACACGAAGCCAATCAGCGGTAGGCTTGTCGACTTTGTTGACCGAGTCTACTAGCTATATCGGCCAATATTCGTTATCTGTTGTCCAAACTGTCTAGGTAAACAGGGGGTGTGCACCATATATTCACACTGTTTCTGTTTACTTCTCAATGTCCCAAAGTTTGGGTGTCGGACGTGGTGAACTTCGGCAACTGCATCTCGTCAAGCGGTAGTATGTATACAAATCATCATTGGAAAGCAAACGGTGGGTTACGATTACAATGCCAGGAAATAACAATTTGTATCCAAAATATCCTGACCTCTGAGTTGAAAGCATTAAAACCATGAGCTCTTATGTGCGGTGGTGTAGTGCTTCTGTTAATTTACATCATGTGACACCTGGTAGCTTGGAAGTTTATTTCTCATGACACAACTGGGCATCCTTACCATAAACAGCCGACTTTCCGATCCCAAGTCAATGTACCAGGATGAAACAAATGGTCTGAGAAAGAGAAATAGTGTTTTTATGGTCAGGCAGGCAGTTGGACAGCAACTTATCAAGTAGAGTTGAAGGAAATGTTATCAGAACGTACATGCATTGGTGATGGTACTTGAAGTTGGTTTTGTACAATATATCATAAGTCAACAAGATTAGCACAAATGGGTGTATATTCAGCAGTTAACACTATCGCTCTGGGGCTACTACAACACGGCATCAACAGAAAACACAGGTTGTTGGGTAGTCAAATAAGTACAGGGTGTTGCATTAATTACATCCGAAACTGGGAGCAGCTGCGCTCACCTGCTGACGTACCCCGGCAAGCTGAATTGCCAAGTGTCCAATGGCGCATATTGCTTCCCCCAAAGTGCCGGCAGGGGTGGCATGGGACACAGAGGTGGGACGATCGCAAGGCACACAAAGTGAACGGAGGACGTTCGGCTACGAAAATTGTGTGTTAACCAAACACCGAAGCCGCGCTGCACATGTCATACTTTGAGCGATTGATAGTCGGCTTTCACGCTAGTAAAAGACCCAGAAAAAGGCCCCCTGCGAAATGGCTATTGGCTCGCTGCTTTTGCAATGAAGAAGTAGCTTACACATGTGTCGTCGATGTATCCGCAACCGAAGTCACGTAATATATCGGTCTATAAGCGCGTGATCATTGTGCAACTGCATTGTGAGTGTGGGTCCAACGCGGCAGAAACCACAAGGTTCCGTACCCATATGCACTGCACTGCGCGGACCATTCTCGAGCGGTATATGCGTCGAGTGCTGCAGAAATTTGCAGAAACTGGAAGCGTTTGCAGCAACAAACAAACCGGACAGTCCAGCACCGTCACGGAAGAAGTATCACCTAGCGTGTTTGTGCAATATGTATGCAGTAAGAGCCAACTCAGCCTTCGGCAACTCGAACAACATTGCGAAGCCACACCGTATGCGGTACATCGCATATTAAAGGAAAAATAATTCCGACGGCACAGTTCACAGGTGCTTCACAGAATCGTTCGGTATTCGCTCGTTGGATTTTAAACAGTCTGTACGTGCCTTCCTTTGTGTTCACCAATGAGGTGGTTTTTCGTCTGCATGGCGAAGATACGCAATATTTTGGGCAACAACTAATTCACGGCAATGTACCGCCTTACGTGTATAACAGCGCTAATCCTAGGCTAGGCTGACTGGTAGGAAAGTCATTGGGCGCTTTTCCTCTTTCAGGAGTGTGTCGGGTATGGTGTTGTTTAACAGTACTAATGTTTGCTATTTCTTAGCATTCTGTCACATGGAAATGCTGCAGACGAATGTCATTCCGCCGCTAGAGTAGGAATGGTGACTGAACGACGTTTGGCTACCGCAGGATGCCTCATCGCACATGCGACGCATCAGTTAATGCCTACCTGCTAGAGAGTTTCGGTAGACTTTGGATCGGTCGCGAAGGACGGATACAATAGTTTGTGTGGTCACTGAATCTGAATCCCATTGATCTTTTACTATGAGGATACTTGAAGCACAGAGGGTATAGAACAAAGCACTAATGCCTGGAAGAACCGTAAGAGAACATAGTGAACGCATTTAGTTAGAATTCGTTGCAAACATTACAGAAAGTGACCGCCAACGCTATCCGGTGAACGCTGCTCTGCAGCCAAAACGACGGTGGTCACTTCGAACACTTAATTTGTTGATATTTACAGACATTTCACACATTTCATGTAAATTTAATTAAAGCAGTGCAGAAGTTTATATTCTAGATTTCACACGAGAAGCACCATCGTAGGCATGGTCAATTCGTACAACAAGCAATTTTCTCACAGTGAAGGCAATAGTTGTATTCACACTTAACTTAGCGGGCTGTCAATGGTGCCACTAATATGTCGGAGCAGACTGAAAGTTCAAGTCAAGTCATGTCAAGTATTTGATTTCATGCATCATGAAGGGTCAGTTTTCAGATGTAGCGCACACGCGATCGAAACGGTACAACGAATAAGCCCGTAATCGTAGAAAGTGTTCCTAGCAGTACAGTCGCCCTTAAAAGCGTAAACAAATTAAAAATAGCTTCCGGGTTTGCTAGAAGCTAGTCATGAGGCAATAACAGCTTTCGTCGTTTTTGACTTTTGCCATGCGTTGCGGTAGCAACTGGCGCCTATCGGTCATTCCATAGGGTGAGGCTGTTCTTCTCAATTGCAAGAACAGCAAGTCTCTAGCCATTTCGCATGGATCAATTTTTCTGGCTTTTCCACCTGTGTGAAAGCCGACTGCCAATCGACCGAAGCATAACATGTCCAGTGCGGCTCCGGTGTTTGGCTAATACTCAGTTCTCATAGCAGAACGGCTCGGTTCCCTTGGTGTGCCCTACTATCGCAGACACACAGATCCAGCCTCTGTGTCCAATCTCACCCCTGCGCCATTGGACAGTTGGAAATTTAGCTTGCCGGGGTACGTCAACACATGAGGGCAGCAGCTTCTAGTTCTGAACTTAGCTAATAAAACACACAGTAGCACAATTTTACTGGTCAAAAGTAAGCTTTGAGGGCATTGTTGCCAATGGATTAAATAGTAAGATTCAAAGATTTAAAAACGCAGAAGTACGATAGATTATGATATGGGAACTATAAATTCGAATGCTAATCACCTAGAAGAGGCCGTTTGCCGCTGCTTTGAAGCAACGGCAGGCTTTGTAAGGGCATAAATTAAAACCACCTACTTAAATTGCTACTGTGCTTCATACACTCACAACTTTATCTTGGGACACGACGATTACTGCGTACAATGAGGACGGTTCCAGATAAGACTATCCCATTCATAGAATGTGCCCTGTCGTACGACGCTTGCGAACGCATGAGCAACAATTTGGTCATACATTCATCTAAATAGATCCAAAATTGTCTCATGCAAAATAAAAGCAAGAAGAATAAAAAAGTAATTCCGCATTTCATACTATTCACCACGCTGGTCATTAACATTTTATCCGTAATCGAGGGTCAAACTGATGAAATATACGTGCGCTTCTCTCATGTATAGGAGTATCAACGTGACCCCACACGAACTGATTATGAACAAAAGATAGACTCTATTTGTATGTCGAAATACTCACTGTTGCTGTTGCATCCGGGTTGTTCCAAAACAACTGGCCACTGTTAAAACGCAGTGATTTGAAATCACCACACCTGTACACGCTCTTTGTTCCTGGGTCTCTGGATCCCGTACGTCTTCAGTTATCCGAGTCAACCAAGTGTGCTCCCAAATTGTCAGTGTCCGACCTCCAAACATGCGTTTTTGAAGCTTAACGGTTGTAGCTATGATGCAAAAAGATGGACAGACGGATTACGTAATCGCTGGGAATTTAAGGGTTTTCAGGATGGGCATTAAGCGGGGACGATTGCTATCAAGCGCTCCGGGTCTATCACCTATGAATTTATCCATTTGCTGTTCAGAGAAGCATATGTGCAACACGAGCTAACGATAAAAACAGCGTTCCGAATCTAGATGCTACGCATCTTTACATTGCAAACCGTTGTAGAGAGATGAGTTAATCAATTAGGGTATTCCATGTAAGTTGACATGAACATTCCTTGCAATCGAGCGATGGTTGCTTAAATGTGTGGATTCCGCATATGAGTGTGTGTGCATGGTGGTTTTAGCTCTTCATATTCACGTTCGCATGTGTTGGAAACCAAATCATGAGTATACGTACTAGTGGAGTCAAAGTTATTCAGCTATACACCATATAACCGTTGTCAACCTATCAAACAAAAGCACTAAAGTAACCTGCTGAAATTTGTCTTACCAACATTGACCGTGATGAGAAGCAGCCAAATTCCCCAGTGCATCTTCCTGAAAGAACAAAGGAAAGGTGTTAATGAAACAAGATATCCAAAGCAACTTGAGATACGGATTTTAAGCTAGAATCCTGTTAACGTGCAATGATGCAGCATTTGGAAATGCTCATGAAAAGGGCTGCATTAAATGGTGCTATCTAAGGAGAAAGCTTACTGGCCTAAAGAACAACAGCAGAACCCTTGATTTGGATGTGATGATAGCCAGCAATAAGTTGGCTTTATATACTTTGTTTTCAGGAAGTTGTCGATTGGAGTTGTCACCACAGACAAAATGGCTCTAATAGTCAATCTACGGAAAAGTGTGCCTATTGGTCACTCAGTGCAGCATGTGCGTGGCACTGCCGACGTACTGACATACGGAGTTAGCTTAGCTAAACGAAATTGCTGCTACTGCCTGTCTCTTATGGTTTGTGAGCAAGGTCGGAATAGTGAGGTCCAGCGTACTGAATCGACTGAGGGGCACGGAAGTGGCATCGCTTAAAATTCTCTCGTGTGGTCATATTATAAACGCCTCAAACTAATTTCTTTTGAATCGCATACACGACACGATGCAAAATCTACCGAGGTTATATGTTTAAGATGCAGAAAAATAGACGTGGATGTCTTCCTGATTACCTCCTGCTGATCCGTTGTTAGCCTACTTCATCGTTTGGATCCCACACAGTTCCCTGGTCGGTTAAGAAAGTATAGACAACGAAAAGCTTTCCACAGATAATTATACTACGAGTTGGGGTGTTCACACGTCTGGAGAAAGATTGGATAGTCGCTTCATCATCTCGGGGTTGTCAGCAGTGTGTTTTTCAATGGTACCGTTTTAGAGAAGAATACGTCACTTGGGTTTACCAAGCAGCAATTAATGTAACTGAAGCACAGGGGGAGATAGTGATAGATGAGACAAACTTTCGAGGTGCAATAGAGCAACGCGTACTCACAGACGCTTTGCAGCAATGCAAGAGTAACAACTTCGAGGGGGTGTACTTCTTGGAATGAACTGGGTACAAGTATTGTGTCGAAGTAGGGATTGCCAATGAATAGATCTCGGGTGACCACAATGATGAACAATCAACAGTGTTTTGTAAAGGGCAAAATACCATTGCTTGACATGTCCCGTAGGATAGCTAGAGTGCTGCTCATAAAATGATTGTTCAGTGACAAGGAAGAGCAATACTAATAGTTTGAGGTGAGTCACCGACTTATTCACATGAATACGTATGATGATTTGTTCACCGCTAAGTAACATAGAGAGCTGGAGGGTACACCGTTTAGTAATTCATCTTTTGATGAAGCGAACTATATCACCTTTTGCAAATGGGACGGAGTACGGTTCAGTCGTTTCGTAAAAAGCATTAATGTGGGGGCGAAAATAACGTGGGAATGCAGAACGTTTGAGGTTCTGGGTACCCGTAGGGAGAAAAGGTTTTGTCGTCAATCAAGTCGACTGTGGTGTGTGTGGTCAGTTTGAGCTAGTGGCCCCTCAGTTTGGTGTTGTGGTGGAATTTCAACAGTTCACGACCTGCGTGATTTGTGTTAGTCCGAATTCGGTACACCATGAGAAATTCTCGCAGGTGCAGATATTCGCCGCTGTACAAGCCAATGTCTTGCTGTCTGCTTTGGTAAAGAAGGTGAGATACTCCCAAAAGAACTTTAGTCGCCCGACGTTGTGCGTTTCAAGCGCACCAGCATCGTACCATAGTGTTCTACTAGTCTGTATTTCAAACGGACATAAGAAAGGGCTATTTATCAACTTTTGTGTGAAAACAACTTTAACTGACTGAATGGATGGACATTTAGGGTACACGTTGTGAGATTTGATTAGCACTCACAAACGCAATCTAGGCTGCCATCCACATTGAGGTGAATCACACAACGGGTGCCCCAAATGGCTCTCCATTCAGTCATTAACCGTCGTGTCAAGCGTTGCCCGTCATGACCCGGTAGCCAAAGGGGTGGCGGTTTCGGTTACTATTCCACTGGTCGCGGGTTCGAAGCCTGCTGTGTCCACCTGATGAGATGAAATTACATCGAAACGCGTCGTGGTTGTGCAATGTTTTCGGGCGGGCAGCACCCAATTTCCATCGGCTTCGACTACATTCCCAGTGATTGCAGTGACTATGGTTCACTTCAACGTGAATCACGGTCAACAATGAGACTGCGGGTCACAATCAAATCACATAACGTGTACTCCAAATGGCCCTGCATTCAGTCATTAAGCGTTGTGTCAAGCGTTGCCCGCCGTGACCAGGTTGCCGAAGGGGTAGTGGTTTCGGTTACTATTCGAATGGTCGTGGGCTCGAGGCTTGCTGTGTCCACCTGATGAACAATGAACAATGATTCATTACGGGTAAAAAGGCAAGTGCTTAACATGTCCCGTAGGGTTTATAGAGGGAGAAAAAAATAGATCAAGGGATAATCGAGTCGTCGGTTTGGGCGATTACAGATTTAACTGCACTGCCGTATAAAGGGAGTTAGAAATAAGAATGTATGCACACAAAGCAATAAGGGGCGGGGTTATGATTCGATGCACTTCGTATTGATCAAATCTCTTCTACGATAACCGGCGCTTTGGAAACCTTCAGTGCTCTTTGGGGTGCTCGTCAGAATGTTTTTACGACTAGATACTACTTCTCGAAACTCTGCCAGAAACCAGATGAGAGTGTGAACGAGTTCATCACTCGTGTACTACAAGCAGCACCTGATTGTAAATACAAGGAAGTCGATCCAACGAGATTTGAGGAGACCATGTTACTCCAATGTTTGATAGCCGGAATCTCAGACCAGAGCACGCGGGAGAAGCTCCTTTCACAAGATGCTTGTTCACTGACCTGGGAGACGGCCTGCTTGATTGCCCGGCAGAGGGAACACCTTACACAACAACTCGCAACATTTACGCTGAAGGACTCGTCAGATGAGCTGCGATTGCTTAACACTACACCAAAACCAAAGCCCCCCACTGGCGTCAATTTGTTTGTGTGCTATCGTTGTGGTGAGCAGCACAGTTATCCATCCGACTGCCGGCATCAGAAGACAGTTGTCGAAGCTGCGGGAAGGTGGGCCACCTGGCGCGAGTGTGTAGATCGGTCAAGCGGCGTTCAGGTGGGGCTTATCGAGGAGCAAACCCCATCAAAACTGTGGACGAATCTGATGGTAGCGACCCTGAATTACATTCCATTTGGCTTAATTCCGTTTCTAACATGCATCCGGCGCCATCCACTCTAGAGCTTTACATTGAAGGACAAAAGGTACAGATGGAAATCGATACAGGAGCATCCGTGACGATAATCCGGGAAAACGCTGTAAAAACGCTCCCGAACTTATCCGCTTGCAATTCTGTTCTTCGCACATACACCGGTGAACCTATACGTGCCCTTGGTAAATGCTTCGTGAAGGCACAGTATGGCGACAAAATACGCACACTTCCTGTATATGTGATCCCCGGAGATCGTCCAAATCTGCTTGGAAGAGACTGGATACGTGCTTTCCCGGATACAATGAATGTGGTAAAATTAGGCACCGAGATCTCCGGACTTGAAACATTACTTAAACAACATTCAGCTGTTTTTTCCGAGGAGCTTGGGAAGTTGAAAGAATTTCAGGCTGCGATAAAACTAAAGGAAGGCGCTCGACCAATATTCATTAAGGCGCGCACACTACCATACGCTATGAGGCCTAAAGTTGAAGAGGAACTAAACCGCCTACAGACTCAAGGTATTACTACTCCTGTACACTTTTCTGACTGGGGAACTCCAATTGTGCCAGTAACCAAACCGGACGGCTCCGTACAGATTTGTTGTGACTACAAGATAACCATAAATCAAGCATCCATGCTGGCCACGTATTGTTGACTTGTATGCAACATTTGCTGGTGGTGAAAATTTTACCAAACTCGATCTGAGTCATGCATACTCGCAGATAGAGCTCGAGGAACCTTCGAGGAAACTTACTACCATCACCACGCACATGGGACTATTTCAATATACTCGTTTACCTTTTGGCATTAATTCCGCTCCCGGAATATTTCAGAGAATTATTGACGACCTAGTGAAGGACATTCCTTTTGCGTGTGCTTATCTGGATGATATTCTTATCTCTGGACGCTCGGATACAGAGCATCTTCGAACACTCGCGGTCGTACTCGAACGTTTGGAGCGAAGTGGATTCAGATTGAAAAGGCCTAAATGTGAGTTCCTTTCACCTTCCGTTTGTTACCTTGGATACCGGCTTGATAAACACGGTTTACATGTTTTAAATGACAAGGTTAATCCTATTTTAGAAAGCCCAGAGCCAAAGAGTTGTGATGAACTCCGTTCGTTCTTAGGAATGCTATTTCACTATCGCCGTTTCCTGCCTAATGCATCGACGGTTCTATCGCCATTAAATGAGCTGTTACACAAAAATGCATCGTGGTGTTGGGGTTCCCGTCAAAAAATGCCTTCAATAAAGCAAAACAAGCTCTTGCTTCGCCACCAACGTTAGTCCATTATGACTCTAACATGCCACTCATACTTCAGTGCAACGCGTCCCCTTGGGGGGTCGGGGCTGTCCTGTGCCACCGCATGGACGATGGTTCTTTACGCCCCATAGCATATGCATTGCGCACCTTACAGACGGCGGAGAAGAACTACTCAAAACTGGACAGGGAAGCGCTAGCCGTTATCTTCGGAGTTAAGAGGTTTCACCAGTATTTATGGGGAAACGTTTTCGAGCTTCATACAGACCACAAACCATTGATATCCTTGTTTGGGGAAACCGAAGGTATACAACAAATGGAATCACCGAGGATGCAAAGATGGGCTATAACCTTGAGTGCTTACAGTTACAAGATTGTTTATATTGCCGGCGTCAGCAACTGCGCAGCTGATGCACTCAGCCGTCTGCCGATCACGGAAACTGCACATGAACACGACCCTCCGTTTGAACTGGTTAATCTAATGCAACATCTAGACACGACACCGATACGGAGTTCAACAATCCGTCATTGGACGGATCGAGATCCCGTGCTATCAATGGTGAAACGCTTTTTGAACATGGGTTGGCCTCCTGAAGGGACAGTTGAATTACAACCGTTTATGATTCGGAAGAACGAACTGAGTCTATTCGACGGCTGTTTTTTTGGGCTCTCGTCTAGTCCCTCCCACCAAGGCACGTTCACAGATACTTCAAGAGCTCCATGATGCTCATCCAGGTGTGGCGGGGATGAAGGCACTAGCGAGAGGGTACTGCTGGTGGCCCAACATCGACTCAGACATAGAGAACTTACTGAAGATTTGAGCTATTTGTCAGGCGTATCAGCGGAGCAAGGCGCCAGGTCCAATCCACCCTTGGCGTTGGCCCGACAAGCCCTGGCAGCGTATCCACGTCGACTACTTCGGACCGATCGACGGGACCATGTTTCTTCTACTTATTGATGCACATTCTAAGTGGATTGACGTACATCCAGTTACTCAGGCGACAGCCGAATCCACCATCACTAAAATGCGCTCGTCCTTCGCTACTTTTGGCATTCCGGAAACCAGTTGTACAGACAATGGTTCGCTTTTTACCAGTGCCGAATTTGGTAAATTTGTCGCAAACAACGGAATCCAACATGTTAAGTCAGCCCCGTATCACCCAGCATCAAACGGATTAGCGGAGCGTGCAGTACAACCTGTGAAACAAGGCTTACTAAAGCAGCGAACGGGAACATTGCGAACAAAACTGGATCGGTTCCTATTCTCCTACAGTTCTACACCCACTGAGGCTACCGGGAAATCCCCGACGGAATTGATGTTCGGCAGAAATCTGAGAACGAGGCTTCATTTGTTGTTCCCGAACCCGAGTGTGGAAGTACAGGAGCGTCAGAAAAAGTTTGTGTCTTCAGAGGAATCAAAGCCGGAAGTTACATTTTAGGACCATCAACCTGTTTACACCAGGTTACCGCATGAACAATGTTGGCAGCCGGCGACTGTGCTCGATTCTTCAGGAAGTCAAAACGATCTGCAGCTTCCGGACGGCCGGGTTGTTCGCCGGCACTCAGATCATGTATGCCCCAGGAGCACTGATACACCTGCCGTGAGTCAGTCACACTCGGAGATCGCAGAGCAAGCTGCAGAGCACGACGAACACAGAACAACAGGGGAAATTCAATTACGCCGATCGACCCGGATTCGCAAACCGATCGAACGTTTTCAGCCATGAATGTAACGTCAGCCAAAACAGGGAGGACTGTTACGTGTTCAACCAATGATCGCTCACTATGAGCCTGAACCTGATTGGTCCTACACACGCACGTAGCTAAGCGCGCACACACGCACTCAAGGACACACCCTAACATTCCGTGCTTACGTGTAAACCGTTAAGTGTTCAGTACACTGTGCGCCAGACTGAAGCGTCTTCTTACTTATTCGCTACGAGTTGAAATACGTACTTGCGGTTAGAGTCCAGTTGTGATACTCGACTGCAACTATCTTGGGTCCACGGGATACAGAAATCCAGTTTCTATAGTAGTAGCGTTTATCAAATGTTGTGCAAGGGGTTTGGAGTGACTCATTCTCGAATAGGATTACGGCACTATCCACTGTCTGTTATGCGTTATTGCCAGCATATGGTAGTCATGGGCTATATCACGTAGTGTAAAGTGACAAAGTTTTGTCGAGGCGTTTTTAGAAAAGGGATAGGGTGGGTGCATTAATTACATGTTCAGGGAGGGTGTTCCAACGCTGTGACACTCGAAGGGAGAAATAGTTTCGCCGACATTTCAGGTGGCTGTACTGCGTGACTAACTTAAACGGGTGACCTCATAGCGAGGTGCTTTGACGGAGTTTTAAAAGGGAATGGCATGGGTGGTTAGGGTTTCTCAGAACCATGTATACTATTATGAGATCGCTCTTTAGAGGCCGATAACATCCACTGTATCTTTTGAGAGTCTTCAGCCTGAGTGGGTGGGGAGGCTGGTCAAACCTCTGACGCTCTTCGTTGCCCTACGCTGTGCAGTATCGAGTGCGGTGAGATGGTTCTTGAGCCAGAGTTGTCACGCTTGAATAGCATATTTCGCGTGCGGCCTCACGTACGCACTAAGCATATTTGGAAGGACAGAAGAGTCAAACTTCCCGTTAGCTCTGCGAAGAAGGCAGAGATGCTGTTTTTCTGTCTTAGCGGCTTTTTCAGTCTGCTTCAAACAACGGAGGTCATCTTAAACTATCACGCCGAGATCGCACTCATGAGTAGCCCGCTGTATAATTTGGGGCCCTATACGACACTTGTGCATATTCTTGTGCCATATGCTTAGAACTTTGCACTTGGTGACGTTGAAATGCAGCATGTTCTCGATGGACTATGTGTACACCTTGTCCAGGTCCTCCTGTAACACTGTGTGATCCTCCACTGCAGCTATAGTGCGCCATACCTTTAGGTCATCAGCAAATAGCAAACAGTTAGAAGACAGAACACTTGCGAGATCATTTATAATAACAAAAAACAGGCGGGATTCAATTACCGAGCATTGAGGTACGCCGCACTGAACTTCGATGGATTCCGACAGGTTAATTTGAACCCGCACATTCAGATGAGGTTGCACGAGAAATTCTCCTATCCAGTCCAGAACAGGAGCGTCAATTCCATACTTCTGAAGTTTGTGGAGGAGAATGCGGTGGTCTATGCGGTTGAATGCCTTTGAGAAATCTAAGTAGACCGCGTCGACTCCTAAACCAGCATCCACAGATTTCGTCCCGCTTGCATGAGCAATCAACAGATCATGGTACAGGACCGATATTGGTGAAACCCTTGCTGCTCGGGAACGAGAATTTGGTTGTTCTCCAGGTACCCTATTAAAGCCTCAGCTACGATGGACTCCATAACCTTGGCGATCACAGAAAGTAGTGTTATCGGGCGAAAATTTGCTGGTTCTGCACGGCTGCCACTTTTGTAGATAGGCGTGATGATTCCGTGCTTCCACATCGTGGGGACGTGCACCTCGTTCATACATCGTTGAAAGAAAATTGCTAATGGTTCTGCCAAACTCATGGCAGCAACTTACAACACCTTCGGGCAAATGCCGTCCGCACCCGCGGAGGTGAACTCGCGCAGAGACATCAGCCTCTGTAGTAGAGCGGCGGAGGCAAACCATACGTGATTAAGCCTGATGGCCGTGTTATCTGCTTAGACAGGATGTATGATGATTGCACGCTTTGGTAGGTACGGCCAAATTGTTACCTAAGAATGTTGGCCGCCTATTGTACGGTTTGGGCTAACCCGCATGCTGTGTGCATAGCAGAAATACCGCGCTTAACACGGCGCAAATTGTTTCAGTGTCTGTAGAGCAGTTTGGGATTTGAGCAACTCTTTTCCACTACAAATTGTTGGTTCTTCAGTTTATCCTCCCGTACGATTTTGACACAGTGGTTCCTATGTATTGTGTAGACATCCCAAGTATGGTCTTTCGGAGAGGCTGTGTAGGTGTGCCATACCAAGTCGCTTAATGCCATACAATAACGTGTCCTGCTCCCTAGGAAAGACTTCATCCTTTTAGGCCAGCTTGTTAAATACCTTGACGAATTCTCTGCAGACCACCTCAGGGTCAAATCGGCTAAGAACACCAGCTTGTTGCATCAACGAGTTCGGACAGGTCGTCATAGTTGGTTACGACATGATATTCCTCGACATGCCCTTTAGGATAATCTGCGTAGCACATGCAATGGAACACTAGCGTCGCACGATCGCTGTGGCCCAGAGGAGTATCGGTTATCACACTCTCGACCATCAGTTCTTCATTGGTACATATTCGGTCCAATATGGATGGCATGTTAGCTTCCCTGAATCTGGTGGGCCTAGTGACGTGGCCATGAAGCGGGAAGTCTGAAAGCAGCTCTTGCGAGTCTGCTTTGAATTGCTCTCCTGGTGTGGCCTAAGATACTAAAGCATGTAAGTTGAAGTCGCCGGTAACTAGAATGTGACTGTACTTCCTCTTTATCACTTGCCTCGACGCAGTCATCAAGTTGCAGTCCATCTCAAGAGTAGAAGATGGTGGGCAGTAAACAACAATCAATAGGCCAAGATCGTTCCCTCTCAGCCGGAAATTGCACCAGATTTCGTCAGGTAATTGGTTTCCGAATCGTTTATGGGTTCGCATTGCATATTGTCACGAAAGTAAAGGGCTACCTCACCACCTTTGCTGGCTCGATCCTTACGGACAACGGACATGCCCGTTGGCGCGATTTCAGCATCCGTTATCTCACAGCACAACCACTTTTCGTTGACAGCAATGAGATCCCAAGCTGCAGACGCGTGTCGAAGTCTTAATTCAGCTAATTTGCTGAGTAGACCATTGGCACTTGTGTACATGCATAAGTACCGCTCAGAGACCAAAAGTGTTGGTAGTTTGGACGGGCGAAGCAAGTGAGTTTACGCCGACCAATAAAGGGTCGGCGACTAATCGTGTTTTGGATAGGTTGCAGACTTTTGAGATGAATTTTGTATGTAAACAATTATCAGATGCCCCGGATCCCGGTGTTCGTTCGTGTTCTGTTGTGTCCGTCCGGATATTATTGCTACGGTTGAAACCGTCCCCGAGTCAGGTCCTGCAGTTGGCGTTTTGTTCAAGAGTTGTGCCTCTACTGAATTGTCAATTAAAGTGCTGGTGTTCCAGCTGCTTTCAGACGAATTTCTGTTGGCAAACTGCAACGGAATGCGTCCTGTTCTTTAGTAGGGTTTGTGCCGTTAGTTCTGATTGTAACACCAGTTTTAACGGACTGGGACCACACCCCTTATAGTTTGGTGATAAGGGGATCTTTTCGACGAGGTGATTTCACACTCAACCGAAATCAGAACAACAGTATTGCAAATGGAAGTTTAGTAGAAGCAATGGCAATAGTATATCGGCAGTCCACACTGGGTAGACATCACTGTTTAGTTTTACTCAGTCCACATGTCTTAGCTAAGCACTCGTTTTTGAACCAATCAATAAGCATCGCTGGTTAGTCAGGAGAGGGACACTCACGCACTAGTGCGCACAACGCAGTTCCACGGGCTAGGTAGTGTAGCATGTCCTTGACGCGCTCAACTGCTGTAGCAATATTTCACCTTTAGTTGGAGCTATCCAGCTTGGAAACGATCGACCGGTAGGCGTCGGCGCTCAGAGCGCCTCAATTGTGACTCAACTACCGATTCAGCGTCGCGCACGTGCATGTCGTTCGATGCTTGAGCCGGCTGCTCTGTCTCGGCAACTGTTTCTGTGTCGGACAATCTCGGTCGCACGTGATCTAAATGGCGTCGAACGATCCTGCCATCCTCAGTCGCTGCTTCTATCATCTGTCCGTTAGTTGTTTTAACGACGGCTGGCTCCCACCCCGAGCCTGTAGGTAAGCGGATGTAGATGGGATCTGAATCTGTCACATGCTTTGCTACAAGTATCAAAACGCTCTTTCATTCGTTGTTGTTTTTCCGAAACTTGTGGCTCAATAGATCCATGCAATAAATCCAATCATGTAGGCAGCCGACGACTAAACATTAACTCAGCGGGGCTTATGTCTGTGGTCTCCTTTGGCATGTTTCGATATGCGAACAAAGAACGATCCAAACGCACACGCAGCGGAGCATTTGGTTGTTTTATTAGCAGCTTCTTCACTGTTTGTACGGCTCTCTCCGCCAACCCATTAGAAGAAGGATGATAGGGTGCAGTTGCTATGTGTTTAATGCCGTTCGAGTTGAGGAAGGTAGAAAACTCAACACTGGCGAAAGCTGGTCCATTGTCAGATACTAATGTGTCGGGAAGGCCAAATGTTGCGAACGTTGTGCGTAGTTTCTCTATAGTACCAGCTGAATTTGCTGAAACAAGAATATCGGAATCAATCCATTTAGAATGGGCATCGATGATTAGCAAAATCATCCGACCTTCGTAGGGACCGAAATAGTCTACGTGGACTCGTTTCCAGAGTGTTTCTGGCCACTTCCAAGGCTGCATTGGCGCATGAGGAGTGGCGTTTCGTGTCTCTTGGCAAGGTCTGCAACTTCCAACCTTCGCCACAATATCACGGTCCAATTCAGGCCACCACACATAAAATCGAGCTAACGACTTCGTCTTTGCGACACCTGGATGCGCATCATGTAGTACGTCAAGGATACGTGACCGAAATTTCTTGGGGACAATAACTCGTGCGCCCCACAGCAAGCATCCATTCTGGAGGCTGAGTTCAGACATCCTGTTACGGAAGGGCATGAGTTCTTTGGGGGTGTTGTCCGACCACCCAACTAGGACAGAGCGTTTCACCAACGATAGAACAGGGTCTCCGTCAGTAGAGGGGCCGCTTCCAAGAATGTCTCGGAGGAACTCTTCGGAGTTAGCAGAGAGCGGATCGAGAAGGACGGCTAGCGACGAGCCTGGGCCCGGAACTACGGAGCGGGAATATGTGGACAGCGCAATAAATCAGACATATACGCCGCTAGCGCAGCCCACAGGACCGACGCCGAGCCGATTGACACAGCCCAGAACAAGCAAGTCGAGAGCTCTCGAACGACTCCTGGCCGATCCAAATCGGGTACAGAGAAGTAGGGATCGAGGCGAAAACAGGAAGGCGGATCTTCCAAGTCAGAGCTCCCGAGGCGAATGGACTGGCTCGTCTCTAACATCCGTACCTGTGTTGCGTTGTGAGACGGAAATCTAGTTGATATTCGATGGCGCGCGCGAGACCCTCATGTGCCCATTTTCGGTGTACAATAAACGTCTACCCCCCTGTCGTGTCGGTTTCGCTACAATAAAATCGGGCTAACGACTTCGTCTTTGCGACACCTGGATGCGCACCATGCAGTTCGTCAAGGATACGTGACCGAAATTTCTTGGGGACAATAACTCGTGCGCCCCACAGCAAGCATCCATTCTGGAGGCTGAGTTCAGACATCCTGTTACGGAAGGGCATGAGTTCTTTGGGGGTGTTGTCCGACCACCCAACTAGGACAGAGCGTTTCACCAACGATAGAACAGGGTCTCTGTCAGTTTCCTGACGTATGTCTGTACATGTGACTGGGGAATCATTAAAATGCTGGATCAGGTTTACGACCTGTTGTGGGATAAATTCTTTTCATGGTGTCTCTGGTAAGGGAAGCCGGCTAAGAATATCAGCGGTGGTATTCTGTTTGCCTGGAACGTACTGAATTTCGTATGTATACGCAGAAAGAATAAGCGACCAACGTACCATTCTAGGTTAAGCCATTTGTTGAATACCTTTTTCGTGGCCGAGGAGGAAAACAAGAGGTTTATGATCCGTATGGATTACGAAAGGTCGCACGAGTAAATATTGGTGAAATCGAGTGGTGCCGAAGATGACAGCGGCTGCCTCTCGATCAAGTTGAGAGTAGTTCCGTTCTGCTGGTGTCAGGGTTCTTGAAGCATAAGCAATGGGGCGTTGAGAGCCATTCGGTAAGTTGTGCAGTAAAACATCTCCGAGACCGTAAGGTGAGGCATCACAAGAAAGAACAACAGGCTTCTGCGGATCATAATGCACAAGAACATCTGTAGATGCTAAGAGCTTCTTGACCGCTTTGAATGCATTTTCATGAGAATTGTTCCAATTCCAGCTTTGGTTTTTACATAGCAGTTGGTGAAGCGGATGCAGATGAGTTGCTGTCGATGGTATAAACCTGGAAAACTGAGTGACAACACCGAGGAACAACCGCAATTTACGAACATTTTTGGGTGCTGGGGCCTCAAGTAGCGCCTTTGTCTTTTCTTCCAGTGGGTACAATCCTTCACGTGACAACCGATAGCCAAGATACTGTACACTCGGAACAAGGAACTCACACTTCTCGCTTTTTAGAACCAAACCGGCATCCGATAACCGCTTCAGGACGACATCCAATGTATGTAAGTGCTCGGCGGTAGTTCGTCCAGTAATTAAAATGTCATCTAAGTACGCACATGTGTTTGCTATATCTTTCACGAGTGAGTCAATAATATGTTGAAAAATAGATGGAGCCGAGCTTATTTCAAAAGGCATGCGTATATAGCGGAATAATCCGAGATGAGTACTTATGGTGGTGTACGTGCGTGATTCCTCATCGAGTTCAATTTGTTGGTAGGCATGACTCAGATCTAGTTTTGTATATAGATCACCACAGGAAAGGGAAGCGTAAATGTCTTCAACCTTTGGTAGCGGATATCGGGCTAATTCTAACGTTTGGTTTATCGTAATCTTGTAATCCCCGCAGATTCTTATCGTACCATCTCTCTTCAATACTGGCACAATGGGGGCTGCCCGGTCTGAATACTGGACGGGTTCAACGGTACCTTCCAACTGGAGTTAGCGCAGTTCACTTTCGACCTTATCACGGTGGGCATAAGGAACAATGCAAGGTTTCCAAAACTGCGGTTTTTTCTGTGGTTTCAGTACCAGACGTACACTGTAATTCTTTAAAAGTCCTGATCTCGACTGATCAAATAAGACTGCATGCTTCTGCAAAACCTCGGATAACTGTGGATTGTCTTTCACCAGGTTGATGTTCGACATTATGCCAGGAAAGCGCTTAATTACCTTGCGGCCCAGGATGTTCGGACCCGGTCCTCCAGAAACGTACACACACATATGACTTGTTGAATTACGGTAAGAAATGCGTGCATTGAAGGTACCAAGCACATTCACCATCTGTCCAGTGTAAGATCGCAACTGTATGTTCGGTGGACACAGCTTTGGAAGTTGGGACAAGGCGTCTGGTCTGGGCGTAGTAATTTTATTTTTGCTGCATCATCAATCGTGCCATTTCCGCCAAGGA
This sequence comes from Dicrocoelium dendriticum, assembly GCA_944474145.2. Lineage (NCBI taxonomy): Eukaryota > Metazoa > Platyhelminthes > Trematoda > Plagiorchiida > Dicrocoeliidae > Dicrocoelium > Dicrocoelium dendriticum. The sequence goes on along the minus strand of OX104067.1, from coordinate 40,927,744 downwards.
GCAAAAGCAAATCAATGAACAATGATTTATAACGGGTATAAAAGCATATGCTTGACAAGTCCCGTAGGGTGGTTGGAGCAATAGGTAAAATGGAAGGATAATAGAACAAGTAAATCGTTTTTTAAACCTCTGCAGATTTCAACGCACCACTTCATAATGATAGTTTGAAGTATGTACTGGATGTTTGCACCCAAAGTAAAGCTGTTACGTTACAGCAAATGTGGGAAAAAGAAATCAAAGGAACGGATAACGCTCACTCGTGTGTTGCTTCCGTTGAGAGATGTGGTACGTTACTCCAGTTTGTATACATCCATGTCGCTCATTGGGACACTTCTGTATGTAACATCACCGCCACTTTGCGGGGAGGGTCAGTAACCTCATGGTTTGGGTCTCGTTATTTCGTCCTCCGAATAGGACGTGCTATGCCAAATAATGCAAGTTGGAAAGTGTGTCATCTAGGCGTTTTTAAATTGTGCCAATGTGGGGGCAAGGACGACGTGAGTGGGGAGCGCATTCCAAGCACTGGACACACGGAGTGAGAAAGAGTTTCGTCGACAATCAAGTCGGCTGTAGTGTGTAGCCAGTTTGAGCTGATGACCTCTCAGGTTGGTATTTTGGCTCAGCTGCAAGAGACTGCGACATGAGTGATTTGGATTCATCAGTATTAAGTAGAGCATGATGAGGTCTCCTCGGTGACGACGATATTCACCACTGTACAATCCCAGAGACTGCAGTCTGCGTTGGTAGGGGATGTGAAACAGGCCTCTGACGAGCTTCGTTGCTCTACGCTGTGGAGCTTCAAGTGCACTGATTTCGCGCTTGCGCCAGGGACGCCAGGCCTGGATCGCATACTCCACGTGGGGTCTCACGTAAGCGCTCAGCATTTGCGGAAATACAGATGGCTCGAAATTTCCGAAAGCCCTCCGTAAGAGTCCGAGATGTTGACTGGCCCTTTTCGATGCCTTTTCAGCTTGTCTGGAGCAGCCAAGGTCGTCCTGCACGATCACTCCGAGGTCGCATTCCTGGGAAGCATGTTGCAACGGCTGGTCCCCGAGTAAGTATTCATGGATGAGCTGGTGGCGTAAGCTCACGACTTTGCACTTGGCGACATTGAAGTGAAGCATGTTTTCGGATGACCAAGTGTACGCCCTGTCCAGATCGCTCTGCAGAGTTGCGTGATCGTCCTCTGTCCGGATGTCATGCTAAATTTTGACATCATCTGCAATCAGCAAGAAGTTCGACTGTAGTACACTGGCAAGGTCGTTAATGAATGTTAAAATAAACGTGGCCTCAGTACTGACCCTTGTGGCACACCGCACTGGACGTCAATTGGGTCGGACATGGAGCTGCGGACTCTCACATTCAGCTGACGTTGAGTGAGAAAGTTGGCGATCCGATCAAGCATAGGGTCACCGATTCCGTAGCCTCGGAAGCTTGTGTAGGAAGATACGGTGGTCCAAACGACCGAACGCCTTCGAGAAGTCCAGGTAGACAAGGTCGACTCCAAATCTAGCATCAGCTGACTCCGTCCAGCTTGCTCGGGCCAGCAGCAAGTTTGTAGTGCAGGATCGATTTCGGCGGAATCCGTGTTGCTTTGGCACTATGATATTGTTGTTCTCCAGATATCCCATCAGCGCCTCCGCAATTATACGTTCCATTACTTTGGATAAAACTGGGAGGAGAGTGATTGGACGGTAGTTCGACGGCTCTGCACGATTACCGCTTTTGTAAATGGGAGTGACTAGCCCATGTTTCCACATTGTGGGAATCAGCATTTCGTCAAGACAACGTTGAAAGAACCGAGCTAATGGTTCGGCAATGTTTAGGGCCGCTGCCTCCAACGCCTTCGGTTTAATGTCGTCTACGCCTGGCGAGCTGTGCACACGCAACGACATTAGCGTTTTCAACACATTGGTTGCCGTGAACGATACGTTGTGTAAACCTGGGAACGGTGAGAGCTCTGTCAAAATCGGGTGAAGGGATGGTTCACTTCGGAAAGTATGGAGGAAGTGTTGACAAAACACGTTGGCCGCGTCCTGTGCAGTTTGCGCATGACCATCTGTTGCACGCAAGATCGGGATCTCGCGCTGCACTCTACGGAGTTTGTTGATATGTCTATACAACAGCTTTGGATTTTTGCTGAATTTCGCCGCTAAGTTCTGTTGGTGCTGGAGTTTGTCTTTGCGAATCAACTTGACGCAGTGGTTTCGTTGAGTTGTGTAGACTCCCCAGGTCAGATTACTTGGGCAAACTTTGTAAGCGTGCCAGGCCGAATCCATTAAGGCCATAGATTTTCTCGTGCGGCTTCTTAGGAACAAATCCACTTGCTTCGGGCGAAAGGCCTTGCGTTCTGATGCATTTGCCACTAGCTCAGTGAATTTGGTGACAAACACCATCCAAGCCTCATCAGGCGGATTCTAGGTCAGGAAGGACCAGTTGGTGTCTTGAACAAGGTTAGACAAGATGTCGTAAAGTGTAACCATATAAGTTTCCTCGTCGTTCTCTCTAACGTACTCCGAATAACAGATGCAACGAAAGTGCAACGTCGCGTGATCACTACGACCTAGTGGTGTAGCTATGGTAACGGTGTCAATCATTAGTTCCTCGTTGGTGAGCACAAGGTTCAAGACAGAGGGGGTGTCACCCGTTCTGAAACGAGTGGGGAGGTGACATTGTTATACAGTGGTACATCGGTAATCAGTTCTTGCAAATCAGCCTTGAACTGTTCGCTGGGTGATGCTGGAACTTCGAGTGCGTGCAGATTGAAGTCCCCCACCAGAAGAACGTGACTGTGTGGACGTGTCAATACTCGTTTCATCGCAGCAGCAAGGCCTTGATCCATTTCCAAGGTGGACATTGGAGGACGGTAAACTATTGCTAGCAAACACACATCGCCACGTCTCAGGTGCATACGACACCAAAGAGAATCGTTGATGTTTGCTTCTGAGTCATCAATGATCTCAAAATGTAGGTCGGATCGATAATACTAAAGCACTCCGCCTCCTCTGCTAGGCCGATCTTTTCGTAAGGAACTCATGCCAGGTAGCGCAATCTCGGCATCCGCGATTTCCGTGCTCAGCCAGGTTTCGGTGACCATAACCAGGTCCCAGGGCGTGGAGACCTGGCGAAATCGAAGTTCGGTTAGCTTGATGAGAAGACCTTGTGCATTAGTATAGAAGCAGGTGAGGGCATCGGTGGTTAGAAGAGTGTTTGTAGATTCTGGTTTTCGGTGGGAGTTTACGCTGACCCTTGCGGGGTCGGCTGCCGGTAGTTATTTTGTAGGACCGATGCTGCAGACCCTAGGGCCAGTTCAGGTCGTTGTATTGAGCTCTCAGCGCCAACAAGTGGGTGACCAACTTGTCCCCCTTCAGCCGGCAGCGTGTTTTGGCATTGTCTCTGGTCTGAGCTACATGGCAGCAGAATAGTATTGGTACGTTGCTTGCTTAGTGTGACATGGCCTGTTGGTGGTTCAGTGCCCATCGTCTTTATACGTATTTCGGATGGTAGCATTTGATGCATTTTGCGCCACGTATTGATCACATATTCTACCATCATTTCGGAATGCAGCGATATTTTCATCACTCGGGGACCACATCCTTTGTAGTTAGGTGAGAGTGGTAACCTTGATGTCGAAGTAGCAATAACGTTTTCGAGTGAGAGCAGTTCGCGAATAAAACGCCATTCATCCCAGTCATGCGCTTTGGCCTCTAGATTGCTTGAGGTCTTGAGCTCGGGGACACGGTGAACAAGAACAGATTTGGCGTCTTGTCGTTTACGGAAGTCGTCCGGATTTTGTTTGCGTTTTTGACGTTCGCTCCAAGAAACATCTGGAAAGATTCGAACTGTGCATGATGTGGTACGGAGGCGAGTAGCTGACAAGAGAACTTCCTCTGCATCATTAGCTGATTGTAGTGTTACCTAGAGTAAACGTGGATCACCATAGTGTATGGAGTTTGGGTGACGGACGAGACGCATCATACTGACTGGTTTAACTTGAACCTCCATCAGTTGACACCGGGAGTCCCACTGTTTTTGTCGTCCAATATCTTATCTTTTATAGAGTTCGCCCCGGATTCAGTCACATTGGAGCATATAACTGTCAAGGGATTACGGTGTTTTTTAATGTCCACCTTCTTGTGAGGACCAGTAACTGGTTTCTTCGCTTGGGTAGATGATGAGGTCTTGAGTCCCGTGGTGGTAACTGTTATGTGACACGGACACGATCAAAAAGTCACGATGGCGGCGGGCGGAAAACAGGCGTTTATTCAATATAGGGTAGCCTATTTAAAAGAAATAAACACTGTTAATCTTCGAGCCTTCTCAGTGGGTCTGCTGTTTTTCGGTTCACCTCATTGGTCGCGTTCCCCTTTTATTTCATTGGGTTATGCTATTCCTCTTCGGTCGCTGTCTTCCTGTCTCGCACAATGATCACATCTTTCGTGCTTGGCATCTGATTGGCCGTATTTCTTTGGACCGCTCATATTTGGCTTTGCCCTCTGAAACTTGCCGGTAATAGCGATTCTCGAGTTGCCAGTGCGCCCTCTATGTTCTATTGTCCAATCCGGTTTGTCGGTTTCTGGATACGTGTGCCACTCGTGATTCGCTGTCCAGCCATCGCTGTGTCTCCCGGTGGGTTCACGCGTTCTCTCGATCGAACTGATCTGCTGACTCCGGTAACCTGCACTTAGGTGGTAACGTCGAGCATACTGGACCGGTTTCCTAAACCCCGTTACAGTAACGGTAGTATTAACTTGTTTGGCAGCGGGTTGCGTAACGATGAAAGGGGCCTCAGCCGTATGAGTAGTGACAACGGACGCGTATGTTGTCGTCCCTTTAACAGCATTCAGCGTGGTGGGTGGTTCTGGTGGAGAGTGTGCGGTGAACGCGTCTTAATGAGCAGCCGCTACTGTCGCGGTGACTAACACTGGAACATTGTTCTTACACCCTTCTGGATTGGAGCATGAGGTTGAGCATGGATCTTTATGTACAGAGTTATCTGGCTCATTTGGGACAGCTTTCACTGCAGTTGCTTGCTCTACAATCTTTGACAACCTATCGCAATTCTGTGCCAGCACAGTTATACATCTGATGAGTGGAAGAGATGAACTGTCAATGCAGAACCAGAGAGAATCGGTCTTATTATGGAGTTGTTTTTATCTGGCTGGTACTAAGGCGAGCACACCGAGGATGGAAGTATTTTCGACAGCTACTGCATTCAATGCCAAACCGCACAAGTTTTACACAGTTGCCAAAGCCGCAACTAACGTTCATCTCCGCAGCTTTAGGCTTCGCTTTCCGCGGGTAAGAGGTACGTGCCATTGTAGAACCAATCTAAGATGGCGGACACCGCCTGTAGTTGGGTGATCAGTGAGATCTCCGAAAGTAGCGAGGGGATATTCACCAAATTCGCACAGATAAAACAATACACCAAAAGAACTGTATTGCTGCAAAATTCATACACAGAAAACATGTATAACACAGTATTCCAAAAGAAAATTGCACGTGGTTCAACCACCACACACAGGTAGTGGACTGCAAGCACCGCTTTTGAAGACAGACAGTCGACCTAGATCAGCGGTAAGAGCAGGCCAAGTCTCACAAGTGTACAACAGTACATTACGGACAGTAGCACAATAAACCCGTCCTTTGATGGAGGGACAGATGTCATTCTGGCGCCATAAATGCCGCAGCCTAAAGAAGACGAGAGGAGCTCTTGAGGTGCGCATCAAAATCCCGTTTCCAACAGTCCCACTAGCAGTTATGCAGTTTCCCATGTATATAAAACGCTGTCCAACTGCTGACGTTTCTTCATCGATGGTGAGTGCAGTTAGGGTCGTAAAACAGTTTTGAATAAGCGATTTGCACTTTTGTAGTGAAATGTGCATGCCATACTTCGACGCTTAAATAGTCAGGCGGTTTAGTACAAGTTGGACAACCTGTAGACCGTCAACCAACAAGACGACATTATCAGCGTAATGCAAATCAAACAGTCGACTACCTGGGAGGGAATTAATGCCAACGCACAAGAAGTCTTCTAAAGCATTTTTGACGACATCCTCAATGGCCAAGTTGCAGAGGAATAGAGAGATAGGGCATCATTGTCGAACCTCAGAGATGACAAAAAAGGAAAGCGCAATCTTGGCATAAGCTTTAACACTACTCGAGGTCAGGGTATACACAGCAAGCAGAATGGAAACGAACTTCTCGAGAATACCATTCCTCAACAGACAGGACCACAATGCAGCACTGTCGACAGAGGCGAAGGCAGCACAGAAATTCAGAAACACAACAATCGTTGGATTTTGATACACATGGGTCGTAGTGATCATGTTACTCTACTGTTTGACTATATATATGCAATGCGGAGTACCCTGAAAAGGAGGAGGATAAAGTGCATACCGTCACACACTACATTGTGTTATCTACGCTTGTTAAGGATACATATTGGACTTTCTTAACCGAATGCCCCCAGAGGGTGCCTGGGAAGCATTTACAAGGACGTTTAGTACACTGGTAGCGCGCGCATCAGAGCAGAAATCCTTCCAACCCAAAAACAAGCATAAGTCATTTCTGAGGAGCAGAACACGTAAATGGTATGTCCCGGAGGGATTTGGCATGGCGAGATCACCAAGACTGCTCGAATGCCGAAACTTGAACTGTATACGTGGCACATCGTAACTTCTGTGTAAAACTGATCAGCGACTTGTGTTTTGTGAACTTCGTATGTTTGCTCTTGTGAGCGAGTCTGTCGTCAGATCTGGTTCTCCACTCCCACGGTACTTCGCATTTAATCGATCGAGCTGGCGGTAGTTCGGTCGTAGTGTTGCATATACTGCGTCCGGTTTGATGAGTCCATTACTTGTATTCGTTATAACCATGCTTCCCAAAAGTCCCTGTGTGTCTTGCACTGCTTTGTGCCAGAATGTATAATGATCATGATCATGCTCATTATTATGATTATGATTAATATTATTATTATTATCCACGTTAGCTGCAGGTGGAAAACACCTCAGCTATTGTGCGTAATACAAAAGACAAGAAGTGATATATATGGTTGGCGGCATCCGGTTTCGGATTTGCCTGTCACTGTGGCCAGTCACAGGACGCCTGCGCCTACAGGAGGGACCATGGATGGCTTGCGCTGCACCACCCACAGCTCCAACCACACACCCCATATCCAGTGTAAACCCGAAGGAATAAGACCGGGAGGCATGCTGATGGGAGCCACGTTTCATCATCGGAGCCGGCTCACACTCCTTCACAGGCGAACACAAGCACGCTCTATTTGGGGAATCAAATGCACACAAGGCGGTGGCTGGAACGTAGTCCGCTCCACACTGAGTGCATGGAACCGTTCTTTGAGCCTAGCACGACCACAAGGACCGTACACCCCGTCCCCTCCAGCAACGACCAACTGTCTCCTGGGGCCAGATGGACGAGGTAGTGGGTAATAGACAGGTAGGCACCTTGTCAACATGCACATCAAGCGCGGCCACACCTGGGATGTCAAACAACAGCCATTCACTCAAAATGCCGATATCGAATAAAGTAAACGCATATGACAACATAAATACTCGCTAAATGAGCATATAGAAGAAATTGGTTATAAGTGAATCCGTGATAAGTGAAAAATGTCCGAGTTATTTAAAAATACCACGCGATATAATTACGTAAGTTTACTTCAGTTTGCGTGAGCGACGTGTGCAAGTTGGGAGAAGATTATCAAGTACGCAGAACAAACCAAATAAAAAGACCTAGTTTAAGTGTAAGTTGGTTTAGCCCAACTACAGTGAAGAAGCATCATGAATGCAACATCAGCCTCAGCATGGGGCACAAGTGATATATATATATATATATATATATATATATATATATATATATATATCACCATCTGTGTACATATATTGTGCTAAGAACACAGGATTAGACTAAAAGAAAAAAGAAAACAAAAAATTTTGTCCATTTTCCATTCACAGTTTTTGAGTTTGTTAGACATCTTTTATTGGTGGAGGGAAAGGGAATCACCGCAACAAGCAGAGATACACGTCCGCCACTGTTCGGTTTCGATCCATGACTTCCAAGGTTTCCAACCAACGGCAATCTGCATCATTGGGACCCCATCCAGGGAGTCGGGAGGAACTAATCTTGGTCAACTGTTTCGTCAAGTTTTCCTCCTGCTACTCCAATTTTTAGGCTGTCCGCTACACCGCCTCCTTCAACTCTCTCCAGAGACGGCGAAGAAGACACGACGCGGAGGACGCTGAACGAGCATACGCAGTACCTGTCCGAGCCATATTGTTGACGTAGCTAGACAAGCCCCTCGAGAGAGTGGCTGTCTCCACCCAAGACACGCAGTCTGACTTCAGCGTTGGTTACGTGGTTCAACCACCACACACAGGTAGTGGACTGCAAGCACCGCTTTTGAAGACAGACAGTCGACCTAGATCAGCGGTAAGAGCAGGCCAAGTCTCACAAGTGTACAACAGTACATCACGGACAGTAGCACAATAAACCCGTCCTTTGATGGAGGGACAGATGTCATTCTGGCGCCATAAATGCCGCAGCCTAAAGAAGACGAGAGGAGCTCTTGAGGTGCGCATCAAAATCCCGCTTCCAACAGTCCCACTAGCAGTTATGCAGTTTCCCATGTAGATAAAACTCTGTCCAACTTCTGACGCTTCTTCATAGATGGTGAGTGCAGTTAGGGTCGTAAAACAGTTTTGAATAAGCGATTTGCACTTTTGTAGTGAAATGTGCATGCCATACTTCGACGCTTAAATAGTCAGGCGGTTTAGTACAAATTGGACAACCTGTAGACCGTCAACCAACAAGACGACATTATCAGCGTAATGCAAATCAAACAGTCGACTACCTGGGAGAGAATTAATGCCAACGCACAAGAAGTCTTCTAAAGCATTTTTGACGACATCCTCAATGGCCAAGTTGCAGAGGAATAGAGAGATAGGGCATCATTGTCGAACCTCAGAGATGACAAAAAAGGAAAGCGCAATCTTGGCATAAGCTTTAACACTACTCGAGGTCAGGGTATACACAGCAAGCAGAATGGAAACGAACTTCTCGAGAATACCATTCCTCAACAGACAGGACCACAATGCAGCACTGTCGACAGAGGCGAAGGCAGCACAGAAATTCAGAAACACAACAATCGTTGGATTTTGATACACATGGGTCGTAGTGATCATGTTACTCTACTGTTTGACTATATATATGCAATGCGGAGTACCCTGAAAAGGAGGAGGATAAAGTGCATACCGTCACACACTACATTGTGTTATCTACGCTTGTTAAGGATACATATTGGACTTTCTTAACCGAATGCCCCCAGAGGGTGCCTGGGAAGCATTTACAAGGACGTTTAGTACACTGGTAGCGCGCGCATCAGAGCAGAAATCCTTCCAACCCAAAAACAAGCATAAGTCATTTCTGAGGAGCAGAACACGTAAATGTATGTCCCGGAGGGATTTGGCATGGCGAGATCACCAAGACTGCTCGAATGCCGAAACTTGAACTGTATACGTGGCACATCGTAACTTCTGTGTAAAACTGATCCGCGAAGAGAAGATCAATCATCAGCGGCAGTTAACGAAGCCATTCTGCACGAACGGCAAACTCGTGTACATGCACGTTAACGGTCTTCGAAAGGTAAAGAGAGGGATTCCAGCGCTAGTCATGGCTGATGGCTGCACGCGATCAGCAATGGAAGCAGCTGATCTCCTACGGCTTCATTACTCCCAAACTTCCAGCAGGTTACGAGTACAAACATTCTCCTCATTTCGAATACTCCACCACTTGGTTTAGAAAACATCACCTTCACTGCTGAAGCTGTGTTGAAGAAGTTGTTATCCTTGCGTATCCATAGTTCTCCCGGAGCTGATAATATTCGACCAAACGCTCTACAGGCAGTAGCTAGTGATCTATCAGCACCACTAGCTGTTTTCTGTCAGTGATGTTTAGAAGAGAACAGTATTCCACCAATATGGAAGCGAGGGGTTCTCACTCCTACCCATAAAGGAGGTAGCCGCACTGATCCTGCCAACTATCGTCCAATAACACTACTTCCCGTACTATCCAAAGTGATGGAATCAATCATCGCATATGCGTTGATGCAATACCTGGAAAGCCACAATTTAATAGCCCCAGAGCAACATGGCTTTCGTCAAAAGCATTCGTGTAATACTAGACTATTAATTGCACGTAATAGCTGGACTGAAGCTGTTGATGATGGAGTAGGAGTCGACGTCATCTAACTGGACTTTTCAAAAGCTTTTGATCGCTTAAACCATCACATTCTCCTTCAGTAGCTTCGGAATTACGGTATTGGCGACCAAATCCTGAGTTGGATTGACAATTTTCTACAAGGACGACGGATAGTGTTGAGAGTCCGAGAATCATTTTCTCATGTAATCGATGTGGCGTGTGGAGTACCGCAAGGCTCGGTTCTTGGACCTCGTCTATTCTTGGTGTTCAGTAAGGATTTGGCGAGATCAGTTGCTTCCGATTTCCTATTTTTCGCTGATGATATCAAGATATGGCGAAGGATCAGAGGACCGGATTACCACGAACGGCTCCAGTGCGATCTTAATATTGTGTCGAACCGCTCAGTTCAAAACGCCCTACCATTCAAGGTAGACAAATGTCGCGTTGTACAATTACGCCATAGACATAACTACACCTATTCACTTGGGACAAACAGATTGCAGAATAGCTCCCAGGAACGTGACCTTGCTGTGATCGTACAGAGCGACCTCAACTGTTCAAATCAGGCTGAGTTAGCTGTGAAAAGCGGCAACCAGCATGTCGGCATGCTTCGAAGTGCATTCGGAAGTTTTGACCCATCAATGTTCCCAATGATGCACAATTCCTACGTGCGCCCGCATGTTGAATACGCTATCCAAGCTTGGCAACCTTGGTTGAAGCACAACCAAAAGAAGTTAAAGGCACCACAACGAAGAGCAGCAAAGAATATAAAAGGCCTGCGCTATCACTCTTGCCACCGAAGGCTGAAGTTGCTGGGAATTTTCAGCGAACGTTATCGAAGTCTGCGCGGCGATCTCATATTAGCTTACCAGATACTGAGTGACCCCAACCACGTATGCCGCCATTTGCTGAAACTTAGCCATAACACGCAGCTCAGGGGTAACTGCTTAAAATTGAAGAAACAAAATAGCAGTCTAGAGTGTCGACGGGATTACTTTTCCCTTCGGGTTTGCAAACCTTGGAACGCACTTCCAGACTCAGTTATATCGTCTCCTACGTTGGATGTTTTCAAGAAACCATTAGATGTTGCTCTTAGCTCCCAACATGTTGTTACCTGAACTCAACTATGGTGAATTACGCCAAACATGCTTTCCAACAGTATTTATGTCTCAAATGGACCTAAGTGAGCGACCATATTTTACTTTGCTCACTCCTTACCTCAATGATCACTGTACCCTAGTGTCTTTCTGAAAGTTTACGCTCGATAATTTATTTTAATTTTAGGCTGATGTTAATTATCAAACTATTAATCTCGGCAGACAGTCGATAGGTGACCCAGACATATTTTGATTTCATCATATTCACCGCAACCATCCTACGGGAGTTGTCTAGCATTTGAATTTATCCCGTAATAAATCATTGTTCATTGTTCGAGAATCTGGCGGAGTGTTACAATCTTTTGGACGCAGCAGCGTCCAGGGCGGAACCCAGCCTGTTCTTCTCGCTGTAGAGATTCACACGTTGGCGATAGCCTAAGAAGCATGATGGACACCAGAATCTTGCAAACGACGGGAACCCAACTTACGCCCATGTAATTGGAGCAATTTGTAAGCAGGCCCTTTTTAAATCTGGAGACTACTACCGACTTACTCCAGGATGATGGAACCTCATATTTCGCCCAGATTTCTGAGAACAAACCGGTTACTTTTCGAAGTAGCGAAGAGCCCCCATCTTTAACTAGAGCATGAGGTAGACCATCAGGACCGGGTGCCTTATGACCCTTTAGGCAGCAGAGCTCCCGTCAGATTTCCTGGTGAGAGGGAGGGTCAGTGGGGATAGTCCACTCATCACCAGTGCGCGCCCCAGAGAAAACAGATGGAGCTGGCGACCAGGAAAACTGCCAGCGAAAACGTTCGGCCTATCACTTCAAACGTCGTTGAAGATTAATGTTTAAGGAACCATCACCTTCGCAGATTGTTTCGCTTACTTGATCGGAAGCCTTCGGTGACTCAGATGAGGTGGAACCGTTTTCAGGTAGTACCAGAGAGATTAGTAAGTTCAAGCTCTCTAGCATGTTCACACCACCAGGTCTCACGGTCCTTCTGTAAGTTACTGCGCAACGCTAGATCCAGGGATCGCCTTTCCTCACTATAGCTATGTCGGCTGGGCTTAAGCGTCGTCTGTCCATCAGTGACAAGGAGGCAGCGGTGATGCAGCTTTTCGGCGGGTGATAAGCAGATCCACTACTGACAGTACCGGCAGAAATTAAAGCGCCTTTGATGCATATCCATAGCGAATTGAGACCATCGTCAGAGGGTGAAGCATGCATTGTAAAGAGAGAAAGCCTGGTACTTAGCTAACGTGGAAGGATGCTGCAGATTTTCGACGTTCGGTCGGTAGTGCGTACGTCTGGATAATCCTCCGAAATGCATGCAAATTTTGGCGTGAACCAGTGCGTGCTCGGAGTCCGGACAAGTTGGGCAGTACAATCAGCAGTCTGTTCCGTTTCCGCGCCATCTGAAGCTCATTGCTATGTGGTCAAGCTGGGACCACTCTTGGGTTTGAGAAGGCGGACGCCAGGTAGCAGTCTGTTATTTGAATGGCGAAAGCCTACTTGAAAGAAACAAGTGATGAGCAAGACAAAGAGTCAGTAGTCTGTCTCCATTGTCTGATGGACTACTACCCAAGATGATGGTCACTTGGTAGCAGGCAGCCCAATTGTGTGTTAAAATCTCCGGCACGAATGAAACTGTCAAACATCTTAGCGGAACACAGAAGCTCATGTAGCTGTTGTTTAAAGCAATCCATAATTACATCCGAGCTGCAGTCTGTAGATGCCTAGGTGGAGATGACAAACAAGACACGTATAACATCTCGACGCTTACCCTAACTTACCAGAACCTCGCAGCCTGACTGCACATAGCCGACTGTTGACTAGGATCCAGTCAAGCAAAACGACCTCAGCTCTGTCACTTAGTGCAACCCCGACACCAGCTCGGCCAGAAGTGGCGGCCTCTGGGTCTCCGGAAAGGCGCAAGTAGTATTTAACGTCAGGGTTTGTCGGAAAAGTCATTCTGATGACGGTACTGGCGTCTTGCAACCTGGTTTCGGAAAGGCAAAAGATGTCCACCGAGAGTGTCTCAACGCTGTGGGTCAGACAATCTAATCGTCCAATCTGCATCAGAGTGAGTACACCAAGCGCTGCAAGGCCGAATGGAGAACCAGGACTAAGGAAATCTTGGGCTTCAGATCGAAATGGCGGTCTTCTTGATCTTCATGCGCAGAAACCAATGAATGCCGATCATGTCTTCAGACGGCGGCTTTGTGTTTGGCGATGCGTGAACAAGGCTTTCTTCCAGTTTTTCCGATGTAGTTTTTATCGCAGTCGCTGCATTGTATTTGATAGACGACATTGCTTTGGTCGATTTGCTTGACATTTTTTTGGGTCTCGAAATTAATTTCCTTAAGGCGGCACGTGGTTTGCAAGCCAGAGAGAACCATGTGTCGGCAGCAATCTTCGTGTTAGTTCGGAGACTTCCTTTATGTAGGGAAGCCTTGTTTGTACGGTTACTTATTTGCATGGCTGTTGGTGAGACGTTCGTTTCCTTAAGCTTCTTTTGATGAGATTGCTTGGATAACCGTTGTTTTGAAATACACAATATAGGTGAACTTCTTCCTGGTTTCGCAATTCGGTCGTGTTGCAAGGTGTTCTCGGTCTTGTGAAAAGGTTTGAATATATCTGTTATTGTGATTCCTCGGGTGGTTACTGTGGTATGTTACTATTTTGTTCATATGCGCTTTCTTCCGATATACGCACGTTTGCAACAATCCGTCAGTAATCCTGGTGACCAGTACATCCAGAAATTGTAACTTGTTATCCTCCTCCGATGCAGTCGTAAATTTAATATCCTCTAGTGTGCTGTTGAGCAACTGGTGCGTGGTCTGTACTCTGTTCCGTTGTACGAGGACAAATGTGTCGTTTACGTATCGTACCCAAAGTTTTGGTCTTATAGATGACACTGAAATGCGCTCCCGTTTCTGCATTACGGCTTCTGCAATGTGCCCCGATGTTGGGGATCCCATGGGCGTTTCTCTGAGTTGCTGGTACACTTGTCCATCAAAGCGGAAATAAGTGGCATGCAGAGGTTCAGGAGTTCCCACAAACTTCCAGATCGCATGGTTGTCGTTGGGCTTGTTTGATTCTGAAGTAGTTCTATCATGGTCTCTACGTTTAGTTCGTGACCGACTGAAGTGAAGCGTGCGGTGGCATCAAATGAAAGCATAATTCCGTCGTCTTCTATTTTGACCCTCTACAGTTTGTTGAGATGTTCAGCATAGTTGATGCTTTGTTCGGATCCAGCACTTAACCGTTTCAATCTCCTCTATAAACCAGTCGCTAGTTTATAGGATGGAGTTCCGGGAAGTGAGACAATTGGTCGTATTGGGACTCCATCCTTGTGTAATGTTGGTAGTCCATAGAACAGTGATATGTTAGTGTCATCAGTTTACATTCGCCAGCTCTCTGTGGCAGTGAGCTCGTTCGTTGCTTGTAGTGTCTTCAGTGTTGCATAACTCTGGTTGATCAGTTTTGAGATTGGTTCATAAACCAAGTGCCACCTTAAGAAAATTAATCGTGAGACCTAAAGAAAATGTCAAGCAACTCGACCAAAGCAACGTCATGTACCAGCTAAATTGTTGCGACTAGGATAAAAACTACGTCGGACAAACTGGAAGAAAGCCGTGTACACGCATCGCAGGACACAAAGCGGCCGTCAAAAGATATGATCAGTATTCATTTGTTTCTGCGCCTGGAGATCAGGAAGGCCACCATTTTGATCTGGAGCATGTAAAGATTCTGGCACATGTGAGTACAGAACACACAAGTTTTTAGAAGCATGGTACTCTACGAGGAATACAAGTAATCGACTCATCAAACTGGACGTAGTATATGCAACACCACGACCGAACTACCGCCAGCTCGATCGATTAAATCCAATGTACCGTGGGAGTGGACAACCAGATCTGACGACAGACTCGCTCACAAGAGCAAACATGCGAAGTTCACGAAACACAAGTCTGTGGGGCCAAGTTGTAAGGTCATCGGTTCACCAAATAAGCTGAACGTGGACCGAAGTCTCAATCAGTAGGATTGCTCGTATCCACGGTCAACCACTACGGTATAAACGCCCATGCATACTACGCTCAACGCACTCTCACAGAGGCTTCTCTGCGCTTCTCTATGCCACAACATGCTACGCAACTACGCACTGATGATGTCACCTCGATTGATGACGAAACGTTTGCAACCAAATTGCCAAGCTCAGCGAACAGTTCAACTGCCATCTGAACAACTTAAGCTGCCTGCCTTCATTTCTCTAATCATATGCTACCAGACTTCTGTTCCTGGACATTAAAAGGCATTCGATCGAGTGCTCACCAAACGGTTTTTGGAACAGATTCCTTCATTTGAAATCCAGGACCAACTCATAGTCTGGTTATTGTTATACCTGTGCGGCAGTTCCGAGGTAGTTGCCATAGCACACCACCACCCTTCACAGCGTGCAATCACTCATAGTGCTATCCAAGGGATGGTACTTGGTCTGTTACTGTTCCCGCTGTAAGTCGGTGACATTAGTGCGGTTATTAGACATGGTATGCCTTTCCTAATTGCGGGTGACGTTAGGATAATTTACAAAGTCTGACGACCTGAACTTTAAGATATATTACTGATCATATAGGAAGACCTCTACTCCCCTGAGAAGTGGTGTGCTACTTGAACGATGCAGTTGACGGCGAAAATATCTAGCATAATGTATCGCTTTTGTTTGATACCCCAGGGGTCAATTACACACAACGACTAAAACATTTGTGTACGGCTGTCTACCCGCGACCTTGGAATCCGACGTTTCTGTACTTTTAACTTTTCCGAACCAATTGAACACTAGGGCCAGAAAATCATTGGCTTATATGCTGTATAAGATGCACATACCACCAGTCAGATTAGAAGTTTGCAAAGTCCTCACTCTCCCTATTTTGTAATATTGTAGCATCCTTTGTGGCATCATGACGAAATCTGTCAGAGCATCACTGGAAACAATACAGAGGTCATTAAGCAACGTCTGATAGGCAAAAATTCACTAAGTACTATCGGGAAATCTGCCAACAATTCCACCTTGATCCCGCTTTGGCGACGATGATTGAGGCATAACCGGATGCTTCTGTACAACACAATTCATCAAATCGCCCACTGCTATTTACCTACCCTAGAACTACAGCATAGTTCGATAACGGAGGTACCCAATAGGGAGTTTAAGCTGAGTGTACCCAGTTGCAGGGAAAGTCCGTGGTCCAACTTTTTCCATATCCGGTATGCTGTCCTGTGGAATAAGCTCTCAGTCACAATCAGATCGTGCGAGAGCTCAACGGCCTTTCGCGTTAAGCTCGCCAAATACCTAGACTTGAACACGATTATGACCCTGTTCTCTTGAAAGAGATCAGTTGATTATTCTCTTCAATAAAGTCCAAACAACGTCTGGTGGGTTAAACAAGAAAATTTCGAGCAGGGTGGTACAACCCTAGTGCTGTTACTATCCCCTAATCTAACTAGTGCAGATTGCGTTGAAACGCGCCTGCGAGGAAATTGTTGACGGCAACCGGTTTCGCATTTGCCTGTCACTGTAGCCTCCAGAGGACAATCACAGGACGCCTGCGCCTACAGAGAAACCATGGGTGGCTAGCGCTGCACCATCCACAGCTCCATCAGAACACCCCATATACTGTGTAAACTAGCAGGAATAAGCCTGTGAGGCAAAAGGATGGGAGCCACATTTCATCAATGGAGTCGGCCCACAATCCTTCACAGACAAGCACAAGCACGCTCTACTTAGGAAATCGTGCAAAAGAGGCGATGACTGGGTAGTAGTCCGCTCCACACTGGATAGAACCGCTGTTCGAGTTAAGCACAGCCACCAGAACCGTACGCACCGTCCGCCCCAGCAATTATTCACAGTCTCCTGGAGTCGGTAATGGAGGCGCAGTGTGTTAGACAGGTAGACAGCTTGTCAACCTGCACACCAAGTGCAGCCGCACTGGGGGTCGGCAACAAAAGCCAATCCTTGGTAATGACAATATCAAATAAAATATACAGAATAAAAGCATACTGATATGCCGACTTAACTCTTCGCTAAATCAGCATGAAATAAATTGGTTATCAACAAATATGCGATAAATACAAGATGTCAGAAAAAGATTTCTTTAAAAAATGCTTCAACCGCGAACTAGTTAACGAATGAAAAATCAATCGACTTAAGCAACGTGTGTAAGAAAAGGAAGCATATTCAGAAAGCTATAGAAATGATTTAACAAAGTAAGCATTAACAAAATATGGCAAATCAATTATCCGAAATAAAGATACTCAGCGCGCAAGCACGCGGTTAGTAAATCGTATGCAAGGTAAGTATAAACGCTGAGCCGGTTCTGATTACGTTCTCAGCAGGACCCTTTATCGTAAGCGTTCAAAGGAACATTAAGACAATATAGGAAACCCACCACCTGAAATAATGTAACTCAGCACAAAAGCACGCTGTTAGTAAATAGAATGCAGTGTACCTACAAACGCAGCGCCCGTGCTACCTTCATCCTCTGCAAGACCCGTCGTCTTCTCGGTGGTGGCCCCCAGTGGCCTCGCTCATGACTCACTAGGCCTGCCTGACTCAGGCACTCGCGACCGCATGTGCTATAGTACCATGCACTTTGCGTCAATTGAATGCAACCCATCGGCGCCTGTCGTTTCCGCACCTGCTGCTACTTCTCAGCATGCACGAGGGCTTTCTCTTGAACCACAGCAACCGTCTTCGTGATCAGATTGCGCCATGCACGCCGATCAACTACCTTCGATTCCCAACACCTGTACTCAGCATTAGAACATGATAGGCTCAGTTTGATTATGTGTTGGTAAAGCTGTTACCGTTTTTTACGTGCCGCTTCTCTGCAGTCATTTGACCATACAACAGCTGTTTCGGTATCTGTGTCGAATCCACACGCCACACGTGACCGAGCCACCTTAGGTGTCTCAGCTAAAGTATGAAGTCCACTGCATAGGTTCCACCTCGACGCAACCCTTCGTGTATGCAACTCTGTCGCACAAAACGATGCGCAGAATCCGTCGCAAACACTTCTGATGGAACCGCTCGAGATATCGCATATCTCGTGGTCCATCGTCCACACACCGCTGTCCTATAGAAAAACAGACGGCACTATGGATTTTTACACCACCAGCTTCGGGCCGAACAAAAGCTGATGGTTATTCCACAGTCGGTACTCTAGCTTCCCGAATGCCGCCGCCGCCCTCGAGACGCGGATAGGCAGCTCACTGTGTAGTTGCTAGTCAGTCGACATCAAACGCCCAAGGTGGTAGAAGCGGGAGGTGGTTTCCAATCATCATCAACATCAACAGCAGTATATCAGACACTTGAACTGATGCTTCGTTGCCATACAACCATGAGGACCTATGAAATAGAGACTAATAAGAGGGAGAGAAGGGGGACTTACCTGAAAACCATAATGCCCTAAGCAAACATTCAGGGTCTAGGCGCCTAGCCCTTGTGTAGACAACATACCGTCACAAACAGCTGGCTATCGTGCAAAGATAAGGCGGCATCGGCGAGATGGCTTCCTCGCGGCTTTCACTGTCACGCGTCATAATCAGCCATTACACCGCAGACAACTCAGCACCAAATACACATTAAACAGGCAATTCGATTAGGAGACGGCAGCACACGCGCCACTGGTGTCTACTGCGAGCCACGTCCTGTAAACACTCGAGCCAAGCACAAGGCGAGTCACGTGGACTCCTGCCCGGAAGGCGTGACGGACCAACGGCACCCAGTTTGGTCGTCAGTGCCTTCATTTGCCGCTGCCAAGTCAACTTCTGTCCACCTCGAGCCTTGCGCCACCCTACACCTAGCAGACTTAACAAGGCCCTCCTAGGTAAGCGGTGGCTCTGCATAAGTAGCAGGTGCCTGAGCCAACGTAACTTATTCAGTGCTATCTGTTGTTCTTGAGCTAGCATGAATACCACTTCCTAGTACTCGCCTACGCACATCATCGTTACGCACTTGCTGGGGCCATCCGACTCTAGCAAGGTTTCGCAAACAACGATGATCAAAGACTTGAAGGCGCTTTAGATCTCCAGACATAAGGGGCCAAGTCTCACTCCCATGGAGCAGAACAGCCCTCACTGTGGCCTTGTATACACGGCATTTCAAACGGAGCGAAATTCCCTTCTGTCACCAAAGATGCCGCAGATTCAAGAAGGCAGCTCAGGACATTGCAATGCATGAGATGACGTCAGTTTCTATTCGACCATCATTGCTGATGCAGCTGCCAAGATAAGTGAAATGATCAACCACCTCGAGTTCCTCGTTAGCAAGCGTCAAGGAGTCATCAAGTGGCTGGTGGTCCTGCAGCAACAC
>OX104067.1:40880334-40907955 GCA_944474145.2 Dicrocoelium dendriticum | reverse complement strand
TATGGGCGTAGTTATTAATCACGTAATAGGCGAGAAAAATAAAAATATCAAAGATAACGCTTATTCGAGTGCAACTGTCTTGGGTCGACGGGATGCAGAAATCCAGTTTTTATAGTGGTAGCGTTTATCAAATGTTGTGCAAGGGGTTTGGAGTGAGTTATTCTCGAGCAGGGTTTTGGCACTGTCGACTGTCTCTTGTGCATTACTGCCAGCTTATGGTAGTCATGGGCCATATCTGTTAGAACCCAAGAGGCAGGCGGCAATTGTTTACTGTTAAAGTGGCTTACACTAGGTGTGCTCGTTCATACCTTGGAGGCGTCCGCTCATCTGCGTGATCTCCATGGAGTGTTCCCCAACTGGTGCTTGCCTCTGTCTTCACTCCTCGTGCGCATGGAACTGTAATCCTGATGTCATCTTCAACTTTGGGGAAGTCGGCAGGGCTCGCTGTTGGTGTGTCATCTTGCACCACCACACTACTTATACCCGTCGCAGTAGTATCTACCTTTAATCCACCACATATCACGTAGTGTAAATGTGTTAGAGTTTGGTCAAGGCCTTTTTAGAGAAGGGATAGGGTGGGTGCACTAATTACATGTTCAGGGAGGGCGTTCCAAGGCTGGAACACTCGAAGGGAGAAATAGTTTCGCTGACATTCCAGGTGGCTGTACTGCGTGACTAACTTAAACTGGCGACCTCTCAGCGGGGTGTTTTGACGGAGTTTTAGAAGGGAATGGCATGGGTGGTTGGGGTTTCTCAGGACCACGTACACCATTATGAGATTGCCCTTTAGACGCCGATAACGTCCACTGTATCTTTTGAGAGTCTTCAGCCTGAGTGGGTAGGGGAGGCTGGTCAAACCTCTGACGCTCTTCGTTGCCCTACGCTGTGCAGTATCGAGCGCGGTGAGATGGTGCTTGAGCCAGAGTTGTCACGCTTGAATAGCATATTTCGCGTGCGGCCTCACGTACGCACTAAGCATTTTTGGAAAGACTGAGGGATCAAACTTCCCGTAAGCTCTGCGAAGAAGGCCGAGGTACTGGTTCGCTTTCTTAGCTGCCTTTTCAGTCTGCCTCAAACAACCGAGGTCATCTTGAACTATCACGCCGAGATCGCACTCATGAGTAGCCCGCTGTATAATTTGGGGCCCTATACGATACTTGTGCATATTCTTGTGCCATATGCTTAGAACTTTGCACTTGGTGACGTTGAAATGCAGCATGTTCTCGATGGACTATGTGCACATTTTGTCCAGGTCCTCCTGTAACACTGTGTGATCCTCCACTGCAGCTATAGTGCGCCATACCTTTAGGTCATCAGCAAATAGCAAACAGTTAGAAGATAGCACACTTGCGAGATCATTTATGAAAACCAAGAACAGGCGGGATCCAAGTACCGAGCCTTGAGGTACGCCGCACTGAACTTCGATGGATTCCGACAGGTTAATTTGAACCCTCACATTCAGATGAGATTACACGAGAAAGTCTCCTATCCAGTCCAGAACAAGAGCGTCAATTCCATACTTCTGAAGTTTGTGGAGGAGAATGCGATGGTCTATGCGGTCGAATGCCTTTGAGAAATCTACGTAGGCCGCGTCAAATTCTACACCAGCTTCCACAGATTCCGTCCAGCTTGCACGAGCAATCAACAGATCATGGTACAGGACCGATATTGGTGAAACCCTTGCTGCTCGGGAACGAGAATTTGGTTGTTCTCCAGGTACCCCATTAAAGCCTCAGCTACGATGGACTCCATAACCTTGGCGATCACAGAAAGTAGTGTTATCGGGCGAAAATTTGCTGGTTCTGCACGGCTGCCACTTTTGTAGATAGGCGTGATGATTCCGTGCTTCCACATCGTGGGGACGTGCACCTCGTTCATACATCGTTGAAAGAAAATTGCTAATGGTTCTGCCAAACTCATGGCAGCAACTTTCAACACTTTCGGTCGAATGCCGTCCGCACCCGCGGAGCTGAACTCGCGCGGAGACATCAGCCTCTTCAGTAGAGCTGCGGAGGCAAACGATATGTGATTAAGCCTGATGGCGGTGTTATCTGCTTAGGCAGGATGTATGGTGATTGCACGGTTTGGTAGGTACGGCCAAATTGTTACCTAAGAACGTTGGCCGCCTATTGTACGGTTTGGGCTAACCCGCATGCTGTGTGCATAGCAGGAATACCGCGCTTAACACGGCGCAAATTGTTTCAGTGTCTGTAGAGCAGTTTGGGATCGGAGCAACTCTTTTCCACTACAAATTGTTGGTTCTTCAGTTTATCCTCCCGTACGAGTTTGACACAGTGGTTCCTATGTATTGTGTAGACATCCCAAGTATGGTCTTTCGGAGAGGCTGTGTAGGTGTGCCATACCAAGTCGCTTAATGCCATACATTTACGTGTCCTGCTCCCTAGGAAAGACTTCATCCTTTTAGGCCAGCTTGTTAAATACCTTGACGAATTCTCTGCAGACCACCTCAGGGTCAATTCGGCTAAGAACACCAGCTTGTTGCATCAACGAGTTCGGACAGGTCGTCATAGTTGGTTACGACATGATATTCCTCGACATGCCCTTTAGGATAATCTGCGTAGCACATGCAATGGAACACTAGCGTCGCACGATCGCTGTGGCCCAGAGGAGTATCGGTTATCACACTCTCGACCATCAGTTCTTCATTGGTACATATTCGGTCCAATATGGATGGCATGTTAGCTCCCCTGAATCTGGTGGGCCTAGTGACGTGGCCATGAAGCGGGAAGTCTGAAAGCAGCTCTTGCAAGTCTGCTTTGAATTGCTCTCCTGGTGTGGCCTAAGATACTAAAGCATGTAAGTTGAAGTCGCCGGTAACTAGAATGTGACTGTACTTCCTCTTTATCACTTGCCTCGACGCAGTCATCAAGTTGCAGTCCATCTCAAGAGTAGAAGATTGTGGGCGGTAAACAACAATCAATAGGCCAAGATCGTTCCCTCTCAGCCGGAAATTGCACCAGATTTCGTCAGGTAATTCGGTTTCCGAATCGTTTATGGGTTCGCATTGCATATTGTCACGAAAGTAAAGGGCTACCTCACCACCTTTGCTGGCTCGATCCTTACGGACAACGGACATGCCCGTTGGCGCGATTTCAGCATCCGTTATCTCACAGCACAACCACTTTTCCTTGACGGCAATGAGATCCCAAGCTGCAGACGCGTGTCGAAGTCTTAATTCAGCTAATTTGCTGAGTAGACCATTGGCACTTGTGTACACGCATAAGTACCGCTCGGAGACCAAAAGTGTTGGTAGTTTGGACGGGTGAAGCAAGTGAGTTTACGCCGACCAATAAAGGGTCGGCGACTAATCGTGTTTTGGATAGGTTGCAGACTTTTGAGATGAATTTGGTATGTAAACAATTATCAGATGCCCCGGATCCCGGTGTTTGTTCGTGCTCTGTTGTGTCCATCCGGATATTATTGCTACGGTTGAAACCGTCCCCGAGTCCAGTCCTGCAGTTGGCGTTTTCATTAAGAGTTTTACCTCTACTGAATTGTCATTAAAAGTTGCTGGTGTTCCAGCTGCTTTCAGACGAATTTCTGTTGGCAAACTGCAACGGAATGCGTCCAGTTCTTTAGTAGGGTTTGGGCCGTTAGTTCTGATTGTAACACCAGTTTTAACGGACTGGGACCACACCCCTTATAGTTTGGTGATAGGGGCATCCTTGTCGACTAGGTGACCACGACATTTTCTAGAGAAAGAGCATCCCGGATGTGGTGTCATTGCTCGCGGTCGTGCATCTGAGCACCGTCATAAGAAGAATCAGTAAGCTCAGGAACACCGAGAGCAAGCACTGTTTCCTTCGCTTAACTTTGTCTGTGCCTTTCTCTATTAGCGGGATCCACTGAACGTCCTTTCCATGGGATTTCAGGTAGTATGCGCATTTCACCTGAGTCGTTACGGAGATGATTAGCAGACAGCAGAACGGCCTCAGTCTCTTCCGCCGAGATTAGTGTTACCCGAAGTAACCGGGGTTCACCATCGTGCAACGTGTCTGGGTTATGCGAGGTTCTTTTTAATGTCGTTGGATTAGCATGGACACCGATCGACGTACAGATGGAACTCCACTGAGTTCGATCGTCCATCAACCTGCGCTTAATTGTATCGGCTTTGGATTCGGGGACATTTGTGCACACTAGGTTTAGGACACCATGGTTGCGCCTGGTGGCTACTGGTTTTGCATTTGGAAGCTTAACATCCGATGTTTTTGGTGAATTTGTGAACGGCACTGATGGTTGCCATCCGTGCTGAGACACGTTTGTTTTCCCTAGTCCGGCCACAAAGGTTATCGTTGCTCTATCCGCTGTTTGCTTGGCGGCAACCGATGCGTATGTTGTCGGGTGGTTCATTATTGCTGGTTGACTGCAGCTTACGAGTTCGTGTGTGGCAAACAGACTACTAGGTGCAGCACACAGTACAGAAGTTGAGTCAGGCGCGCTGCAGGCAATATTTTACTTATAGGAGGGAGAGGGTATGGAGTTGATAGTGCTGGAGGCTGAGTCGTTGGGGTTAGGTTGGGAGGCCTGGCTCGATTCTTTGACCTGACTAGGGAATTCGGGGTGTTATTTTCACTAACAAGTGCAGGGCACTTCCCTTCCATGGGTGTAAGCCTGGCGCTCACCGGTTGCTCGATCGCTTATGTTAGTCTTTCACACCTCTCAGTAGCACAGCTAGACAGCTAACAAATGGGATAGAATTGCATACTTGGCAGAACCGAAACGCCTCTGCCGTGTTAGTTTTTGTCGACCCCGTCCCCAGGTAAGTAGTGTGACAGGATTGCCAACACATGGCACACACCAGACCATTTTTACAACTTTAGCACGTGATTCGCATTTGCTCTACCTATGAGATCTGTTCCCAGTAGGCGTGCTGTTTTAAGGGGTAGCAAGAGGACAGATACTGACGCGCCGTGTTTGACTTCGCTTCACTTTTCCTTACGTGTCAATCGGCGCTGGTTTGTGGTCGGACGGGTCAAACGTGTCGCGTCCAGATGAGTCACGCGTTCCTTAGGGTAGATAAGCGACTTGCGTGCTATCGATCAAGCCGGTAAGTGAATAGGTAGCGATGCGGCGTAGGATTGAGGCAACGCAAGATGACTTGGAGAATACTGTCTAATGACGAAGTGGCTTCTCCAAGGGCGGAGCAAATTGACGACTATCGTTTTGTACAATGACTTGAAGGAATGGTAGTAAACAGATCGGGCGACTCTCAAAAAGATCTTTAAAATAAGACCACAAGCGCTTTTAGGCAACGAGGGGAAAAATAAATCCTCCGATAAGGTTCAAATACGGTTGACTTCGAAATTGCAAGAGCACGGTTTGTTAGTGATCCGCGAATGATAGATCCAATAGATGAACAGGAGTAGGAGGAGCTCGCGCAGCCAAATCGAATGTTAGTACGTAGGTCTCTGTGAGAATAAATTTGTAGATTTAAAGGCGAATAACGCAGGAGGACACTTTTTGCGACCGTCAAGGTCTTGATTATGCAGTGTGTTCGGGCGGGCAACACCCAATTTCCATCTGCCCTTAGCTGACATTTAAAACTTGGCCAACAATTTATGGCATTTTTTCCTCGTGCTTTCGAGAACAATTTGTTTGATTGAAGAATCGCTGAGATTTGTGCCCAAAGTGTACATTACTGTTTTTGGCTGTAATTCCTAAATGCCGGCTGTTGAAGCACAGCATATACGTCTACTAATTGTGTTGCTGCCATTTACACCCACATCTTTAATATGGCGGTTGTGCATTTATCTGAAATATCCGTTTTTATTATTTTTCATCTATCGCCACGGAGCACTTATTTGCTTTCCCACACCAAATGGTATTCTTGCATTTAGCTGCACACTGGACAATTTTAAAGGTAAAATTTCAGTAAAGTAACATAATATAATTGTTTATTGTTGGAAATGGAACAGCAAGACATTATGTCAGGGGAGTTATTCTTTTTCTTGTTTGTCATTTACGATGAAATTTCCGCGGCACAGACTTGTGGAAAGCTATCGCATCGTGCTCGCGCCAAGGTCATTAGACTTGAATCTTGTAATCCACGTGCGGTCTCACATAAGCGTTCAGCATTTGTGGAAACATGGATGGTTCGAACCTCCCAAACGCTCTTCGTAGGAGGCCAAGGTGCTGACTCGCTCTTCTTGAGTGGAGCAGCCATGAGTGCAGACCTTGGTAGTAGTAGCAAATATTCAAGTGCGAACATTGCAGGCCGATGTGTAGAATTATTCCATTTGAACAGCAGTTGGCCATGGTTCAAGCGGTTCCAAGCGATTCGGTAACATGGTCCAGAGACTGCGTGACTGACATGTACAGGATGGCTACGATTGTACTGTTGTAAGCAGCCCCCTATATCGCAAGGGAGTCGGGTTAACATTCCTGATTCTGCGCACGGAGATTGGTCGGTTCTGGCCTTGTACTGGTTCGCATCGAGCGCGGTTACGCAAACGACCTCAGAGATGTCAGCCAGTGTTATGGAAAGTGTTCAATTTGCTTTATTATGAATGCAATATCCCCTGGGATCGGGTTGTCCGGAGATATGAGAGTAGCCTCTGCAAAGCACTGCCCCTATTGTGGTGCCCGCAACGCTCTTGTCGGCTTTTGAAAATCTGAGCGAGACATCCTAATTTTCGTGGCAGGCAGTACTCATGTCAGCATCAGGTCTGGTAAGCGAATAGCCCCCGGTTATTGAACAATGTAGGTAAGGGAAGTCGGCAAATCGGATCCGTAACTTGGGGAAAAGTATGGGTTCTGAGGTCCGAACAAAATGGGTTGGAGTCAGAAACGTTTCGTTCAAGTCGGGGGAGTGGTTTCCTTGTTTGTTCCGTTTGTTTTGATCAGCCGGGACTTATGGAATCACTGCACTCTGCCCAGGCTGATCGTGGGCGACTTCATTTAGCATGTTCTCTGGTTAGCAGCGTGTACGCGAAACCGTCCTGTGATGGTAGTATCAGCTCAGAGTGAGCAGATGGACCAACCGATCGAGCCAAACAGCCAATGGGAAGCGGAAGAGACGGATTCGATTACTGGACTCGGATTAGACTATATTCGTGTGAGTGATTCACCGTTTTTTTAAACTGAAACAGAAGTGGAAGCTCAGTTACTCAGAAGAGTTGTTTGTTATGGACTTGAACCTCGATATAAATATCGAGGAGTTTGACTTACTAAACATGCTGTAATTTTCGCTTAGATTTCTTTGCCGTATAGACATTCGTCCCTGAAGGACTGGGTTCTGCAACATGGTGTCAGGGAAGACAAAGACGAACCCCACCGGCAGCAAGCGGATGCTGTTTGTATCCCTACCGAATATTCAGATATCTGCCCCACTGAAAATGGACGAACTGAACTTGGCGAGTAACTGGCGTCCATAAAAGGGCAAATGGGAGGATTTCTGCATCTTAGTACGTTTGGACGGACACCCGATAGCAACTGATGATGTCCAACAGCTTGAAGCTGCAGTCTAGTGCTTTGCAGGACACGTGGACGACTATCTGGTTTGGAACTGGCTGCAAGGAACCACCAACTAAATATATCAGATTTCGCTACTCATGAGTATATCAGAAAGTAGCTTTGTTAGTGTTTTGCATTTGTTCGCCTTTCTTGAAGACACGGATTACACAAGCTTCACGCAGGAAACCGGGGCTTGTAGAAAGGACTTCTTTCAATGCATTAATTAGGCTAAGCTTCACTATCTCATTTGGTTGTCGCCTGATGGATTTAAGCCGTCCTCGTGTCGTTCATCGCTTGAGCTTCCAGCGTGTTTGGCTGGATGCAGACACAAGCCTCCTCGAGAAGCACATAGATTTTTTCTATTATTAAGCGTCGTACATCAAAGTTTCTACTTGCTAGGAAGAAGCAAGCTTGCCACTGTTTCACCCTTGGTCGATATTTCTACTTAGCTGACAATCACTTGACAAGCCGCGGACTTGCACATCTTCAATGCCAGCGATACCGAGCACTAGCATAGTGCCGAGCATCACAATGCTCTTGAGTGTGATTCGTGTACAATACGCTTGTTCTGTCGGTACGTTGGTTTACCGCTTATTTAAAAATGTTAGGTGAATGTGGCTTATGATGTTGTTAGCCTACCGTCATGTGTAACGTTACGATAAATGGAAGCCAAGTTCATTTTGTGGCTTTAGACACAGCCTCCTTAACAGCAGCCGCTGAGTAGGCGTTGCTGTTTTAATCCATAAGGAGACGCTTTTAATACTTGTGACGCTGGCGGCAGCACATGAAGCCCTAGCTGATGCTGCTGTCTGTGGGATAGATGTCGATACTTAAATGTGATTCTGTTGTAAAATGATGTTTGTTACACTGCTCTAGGTTGGGTCCCACGCCATCCGTGGATAATAATAGAAAGCGTATTTCTCATCGTATGATTGACTGTGTCCATCTTTGGCACTGATCATGTTTTACAGAAACTATCAGGCTCATGCAAGGGTGGTAAGCAGTTGTGTGATTTCATGGACTTTGCTGTTTCAAGGGAATGAATTAGAGTATGTATTTACGCCCTTCTTTTAGCTAAGAGCTAGGACACCAATCCGCTTGCTTCAGAGAAATGACCATGTACTAGACCCACTGTCTTTCAGGTGTAAATTTAATCTAAGGCGTTTGCTAAGGACCCGAGTTATTCTCCTGTCAGGTGTGGGCGCCATGCTAGTATCCTAGTCCAAACCCCATCCTCTTCGGAGGTTAGGAAGTGGTCCATGACCCTCTTCCCTTAAAACCCAACTATAGGAGACAACAGGTCAGAGGATATAAGCTGAACGCAAGGTTGGCGTAGAGCACGTGTGCTACGCGTTGTCTCTGATGGTGGGAGGGCACCTCCGGGTGCCCAAACGTTTGGGGCTGCCCGCCTCAAGTCAGAGAGCCCCTGGTCAAATTAGTGCAAACCCACCAAAACTCACGTATGTCTGGCCGTGATCGCAGTTGCGTAACTTACTACGGTCAAAAAGACACATGAATTGCTACATTACTTCAAAGGCTGAGTGTGACGTCCATCAAGCAGATCCCAATCTGTCTTTGCAATCACATTCCCGAACTAGACCTATTCCCCACGGTCTTGTGGGTCAGGCCAGCAAGCCAAAGACCGGGCGTCGTCCATCAAGCAAACATCCGAAGAACAAATACCACCACGCGGGCGATCACCCGCCAATACAATCGTATGGCTACGTGCAAAGCACTCAACATCCGGTGCTGGAACGTGCGCACACTACTGGACCTGAACCGGGGTAAGCGCCCTGAGCGAGGCAATGCACTGGTCGCGATGGAACTGGCGCGCTACAACATCGATATTGCGGCGCTCAGTGAGTCCCGGCTCGCTGAGCAAGGTAAGTTGCATGAAGCTGGTGCTGGCTGCATGTTCGGCTGGGTGGGAAACGCCGCCTCAGCACCACGTGAACATGGGGCCGGATTTGCAATATCCCATCGCCTCCAAAGCCAGCTGGTGGGTGAACCAACAGGCATCAGCGCGCGAATGATACCTGCTCAACTACGACTCGGAAGAGGTAAGTTTGCTAATTTTATTAGCACGTACGGTCCGATCATGTGTTATCCTGATGACATACTTGATCAGTTCTAAACTCAGCTATCCTCCGTGATACGGTCTGTACCGATGAACGACCGACAATTTCAGCGGCGTGATTTCAACGAGTCCGTTGGACGTGATGCATCGGTGTGGACAGATGTCATCAGTCTGCATGGCATTGGTTCAGCGAATGCGAACAGCGACGGGCTGCTCCCACTGTGTGTCACTTACGGGCTGTCGATCACGAACACGCGGTTTGCACTGAGTGCGAGTGAAATAGCAACTTGAACGCACCCACGGAGTGGTCACGCTCACTTGCTCAACTATGTCATCGTACGTCAGCGTGATATGCGTGAAGTGCGCATGACACGTGTACTGCGTGGAGCCGAGTGTGGCACAGATCATAAATTGGTGCGGACAAAACCGTACATATAACTTCGTAACTCCATATATTGCACTCCCGCCGTGTGACGACGTAAGTTTAATATTCACTTCCTCGGTACTGTGGCGAGACGTATTGAGCTGGAGAATGGTTGGCAAACCCGAAAGGAAAAGTAATTCCGTCTACATTCTAGACGGCTATGTTGTTTCTTCAATTTTAAGCAGTTACCCCTAAGCTGCGTGTTGTGTCTAAGTTTCAGCAAATGGCGGCCTACGTCGTTGGGGTCCCACAATATCCGGTACGCTAATATGAGATTGATGCGCAGCCATCGATAGCGTCGGCTGAAAATTCCCAGCAACTTCAGCCTTCGGTGGCAAGAGTGATAGCGCAGGCCCTTTACATTCTTTGTTGCTCTACGTTGTAGTGCTTTTAACGTCTCTTGGTTGTGCTTCAGCCAAGGTTGCCAAGCTTGGATAGCGTATTCAACATGCGGGCGCAAGTAGGAATTGTGCATCATGGGGAAAATTGATGGGTCAAATCTCCCGAATGTGCTTCGCAGCATGCCGACATGCTGGTTGCCTCTTTTCGCAGCTACCTCAGCCCGTTTTGAACAGTTGCAGTCGCCCTGTACGAGCACACCACGGTAACTTTCTTGGGAGCTGGTCTGCAATCCGTGTGTCCCAAGCAAATATGTGCATTTATGTCTATGGCGTAATTGTACAATGGGAGTGAGGTGACCCAGTGGATTTAGCGTCACAGACGCTGCAGTGCGTTTGTGGCTTCTAGCTCACTTCTCCGGCTTAGATTCAGAGTTTACTTTGTTTGAGTGAGGTATTATCGTGGCCATATTTTCCTCCTTGGGATCGATCTTAATATTTACAAATCGCGCGATGAGCTCAGTCATTCTATCGCACTTTTTCATGAGCAAGGATAAACAATTGACAACTGGAATGACTTGACATGTTGGGCAAAACCAAAATATGTCAGCAACTTTGTTTGTCTGTGTCACTTCTTGGACGAATTTACCTACACATGGCGGACAGTACGAGCTGCTGCAGCTATAACTGGTTACACCGATCTTAAGAACGTTACTGCAACGGTCTGCGCAACATGGGCGACTTTGAACCATTGGGATGCTATTCGTCCCCATATCATTTGCAGCAAGCCGTATCTGAGCGTTCACCTTGCTGAGTGTACTTTGCGCGATGCGTGACGCACAAACACGTCAGAACACGCATACGAATTGAGTTGTTCAACCGCTCCAAAATCAAGCGGTAGAGGCAGATGGTCGTAACGTACAGACTGTCGGGTTCAGCGATCAATCGACTCGGAGTTGAACACACACCCACACAAAGCGGCAGTGTTGATCCGCCTGCCGTAAGCGACGATACAGGTGGTGCGCTGGTAAGTGTCCCTAGAGCTGTTCAGTTGATGAGCGGAGCAAAATGACTGTATCTTTCTTAGGCTGCAACTTGTAGGAATGGTTGCCGCGTAGTTTTGGAACCCTCCCCTTCTTCCTCCGAATAAGAGCAAAACCTTATCCAAAATCTCCGGTTTAATGTAGTTACACACGTAGAAATTGGCCAAGAATATGCCGAAAATTGGGAACTGGAGCAAGTGTATCATCCACCCAGGTTAGATCCAAGAGTTGGGAAGCACTAAGTAGAGCTCGTCGAACTGGTTCGAACTAGCGCACAGACAATATTGTGTGGGGAGAATTAGAGTGGCCACAGAGGGCAACGCGATGGCCGAGTTAAAGTACGGCCGCACGGCAAATGAGCGCGTTCAGAAGCGCAGAGAACAACACCAGCCGTAGTACTCGCCTTTCCTTGATTTCACAAGGGCATTTGATACTGTGAACAGCGAGGCATTGTGGCTGTCGTTTAGTAAGTTTGGTTGTTCGCGTAAGTTGGCCTGTTTAATTGAATGTCTGCACAGTGGGATGCGGGGGAGGGTGCAGCTGAGCGGAGAGACCTCGCATGGATTTGCAGTTGTCTCTGGCGTTAAGCAGGGCTGTGTATTAGCTCTTTCCCAGTTTAATATATGTCTTCATGCGATCATGTCTTGTGCTTTTGATGCCGCTTGCGCTTACGGTGTTCGTGTAGACTACCGTATTGATGGTGGGTTGCTGAACATCCGTCGTTTCGGTGCGAGAACTATAGTCTGTTAGCTAACTATCCGTATGTTGTTGTTTGCTGACGACTGTGCGTTGCTTTCACACAGCGCGGATGAGTTGCAACACATGATTACTCTGCTGGCGTCGACAAACGGCCAAATTCGGGGTCACCATCAACACAAGCAAAACTGTCTGTCTCTTTCAGCCTTCACCGGAGGTGCAATCTTCAATATTGCTGCAAATCAGTATTGATGCTGGAGTATTGGAAACCGTCGATAAGAGACTGGACCTTAACGTGGTGCGACGGTTTGCGTACCTCATTGACCCATTGAGCTATAATGGGTGGTGCCTCCAGGCACCTTGAGAGCTACTCCTACCAGGTCGGTCAATGGTGAGAGGTCGGACAAGCTCAGTTTCCTGGTCCACCAGGTTGGGGGTTTGAAATGGGATGGTGTCCATTTCTGTAAAACTAAATCATTGCCACGTCCCCGCTGCCTTGCGGACAGGCTTTTGAGCCAAAGGCTTTGGACGAGGACCCTAATCGTCCTCCTGTCTAGGTCTGGGCCCCCTGGCAGTATCTCAGCCCACATACAATCATGACATTTTCTTCAAACATAAACTTCATCCTGCATCGGCCGTCGCGCAGATTATCATGGGTCGCCTGATCTGCTGCATACAGCAGGGCGGATAAGCGAAAACATGCTACTGTTGGCGCCTCTCTTCTTTCTTTTTCACCTTTTCTTTTACTCCCATCCCGACCCCCATTACTAAACTTCCTTCTAGAATTCCCAGCTTAATTGACAGCAACAGAAGTGCCAC
Organism: Dicrocoelium dendriticum; assembly: GCA_944474145.2. NCBI lineage: Eukaryota > Metazoa > Platyhelminthes > Trematoda > Plagiorchiida > Dicrocoeliidae > Dicrocoelium > Dicrocoelium dendriticum. The sequence continues at coordinate 40,895,085 of OX104067.1, read as the reverse complement.
TGGAGTAGAACCATCTGCAGCCACCATCCCACCACACCTATCGGACGCCTATCGGCAAAAGCCCCTCATTAGGCCACACTGTCCCGTGTCCGTGGCGACATGCAACGTTCGCACTCTAAGACAAACAGGTCAACAGGCAGTACTTGCACGCACCTTGGACACACTGGGTATTGATGTGTGTTGTGTGTCCGAAACTAGGATCAATGACTCTAACGGGGTTATTGAATTAACTGCACCCGACTTATCCTCTTGTTCTTGGTTGTACGCATCCGGAGACGCCGATGCAGCACTCACGGGTCAAGCTGGTGTAGGCATCACTCTAAGCTCCAAGGCTGAGCCATCTTTCGTTGATTGGATTCTGTTGAACAGCCGTTTATGTGCAGCCGGTTTGACGACGTTAGCTAAGGTTGATTCACGAAGTAGTACAACACGCTGCCTGTTTGTGACTTCCGCTTATGCTCCCACCGACTGCAGTTCAAATGCTGTCAAGGACATATTCTATCACGAACTGAATGCGCTACTATGCAGTGCTACTAGTTCAGTTGTTCTAGTAGTTTCAGGGGATATGAACGCACAAGTAGGACGTCTGAGCTCTTCAGAAGATCAGCTGGGTGGTAATTATGCGCTCAACTCCGAACGGACTGACAACGGTAAGCGTCTCTGCAACTGTGTGCGGAGCACCAGTTGTTTCTTAGTAGCACTGCTTTTAGACACAGTGGGCGCCGAAGTGCCACTTGGCGTCCTCCTGTAGCTGGCGAGCGATGGACCCAAATTGACCACATAGCCATAAGTTACCGGTGGCGTGGTTCCATCCTGGATTGCCGCTCGTACTGGAATAACTGTGTCGAATCTGATCATGCCTTGGTACGCTGTCGTTTCTCCATGAACTTTACCGCGAGACGCACCAAGCGTCACTTCCAAATGACAACTGAGAAATTGTCTCAGTCCTCGGTCAGGCAAGCCTATCAAGAAGCACTGTATACCGGACTTCCGCTGTCTTGTCCTAATGACACAGAGCTTCAGTGAATAGGATCTCGGCCGCCATGCACGACGCAGGAGCATCCGCTTGTCGATTATAGTGGCAGTATACAAGTAGGGCCGTCGCACAGACTGTTACAACCACAGGGATATTAGCCTAACGCCAGTTGTGACAAAATTACTGGCGTCGATTCTCGCTCGTCGCCTCACTGCGGAACGGGAATCTCGGATTAGGGAAGAGCAGGCTAGTTTCCGCCCAGGACATGGCTGTATAGACCATATTTTCACTTTGCGGCAGGTGCTAGAGGAACGCCACGCATACCGCAGATCGACAATAGCTGTGTTCCTCGATTTCAAGAGTACGTTCAATTCAGTCGATCGAGCGATTCTGTTCGAAATACTTGTGCAGAAATGTGTTCCCACGAAATATATGAACATCCTTCGTGCTCTATACTCGAACACTACAGGCAGCGTCAGGGTCTACCGTGTCCTATCGGATAGCTTTCCGACTACAAGTGGCGTTCGTCAGGATTGTTCGATTTCCACATTTTTGTTCAATTTCGTCGTGGATTCTATCATGGACTGTTCCCTTGCGGAATCCAACGATGTAGGCGTTAAAGTGCTGCCTGGTGAAAGGTTAGTTGATCTAGATTATGCGGACGATATCGTCTTGCTTTTCGACGATGTTGCGGAGGCACAATCAACCCTGAATAGCCTGTCCAGAGTGGTCTCATTATTTGGTATGCACTTCGCACCTTCAAAGTGCAAAGTGTTGCTGCAGGACCACCAGCCACTTGATGACTCCTTGACGCTTGCTAACGAGGAACTCGAGGTGGTTGATCATTTCACTTATCTTGGCAGCTGCATCAGCAATGATGGGCGAATAGAAACTGACGTCATCTCATGCATTGCAATGTCCTGAGCTGCCTTCTTGAATCTGCGGCATCTTTGGTGACAGAAGGGAATTTCGCTCCGTTTGAAATGCCGTGTATACAAGGCCACAGTGAGGGCTGTTCTGCTCCATGGGAGTGAGACTTGGCCCCTTATGTCTGGAGATCTAAAGCGCCTTCAAGTCTTTGCTCATCGTTGTCTGCGCAGCATTGCTAGAGTCGGATGGCACCAGCAAGTGCGTAACGATGATGTGCGTAGGCGAGTACTAGGAAGTGGTATTCATGCTAGCTCAAGAACAACAGATAGCACTGAATAAGTTACGTTGGCTCAGGCACCTGCTACTTATGCAGAGCCACCGCTTACCTAGGAGGGCCTTGTTAAGTCTGCCAGGTGTAGGGTGGCGCAAGGCTCGAGGTGGACAGAAGTTGACTTGGCAGCGGCAAATGAAGGCACTGACGACCAAACTGGGTGCCGTTGGTCCGTCACGCCTTCCGGGCAGGAGTCCACGTGACTCGCCTTGTGCTTGGCTCGAGTCTCTACAGGACATGGCTCGCAGTAGACACCAGTGGCGCGTGTGCTGCCGTCTCCTAATCGAATTGCCTGTTTAATGTGTATTTGGTGCTGAGTTGTCTGCGGTGTAATGGCTGATTATGACGCGTAACAGTGAAAGCCACAAGGAAGCTGTCTCGCGGATGCCGTGTTAGCTTTGCACGATAGCCAGCTGTTTGTGACGGAATGTTGTCTACACAAGGTGTAGGCGCCTAGACCCTGAATGTTTGCTTAGGGCATTAAGGTTTTCAGGTAAGTCCCCCTTCTCTCCCTCTTATTAGTCTCTATTTCATAGGTCCTCATGGTTGTATGGCAACGAAGCATCAGTTCAAGTGGCTGATGTACTGCTGTTGATGTTGATGATGATTGGAAACCACCTCCCGCTTCTACTACCTTGGGCGTTTGATGTCGACTGACTAGCAACTACACAGTGAGCTGCCTATCCGCGTCTCGAGGGCGGCGGCGGCATTCGGGAAGCTAGAGTACCGACTGTGGAATAACCATCAGCTTTCGTTCGGCCCGAAGCTGGTGGTGTAAAAATCCATAGTGCCGTCTGTTTTTCTATAGGACAGCGGTGTGTGGACGATGGACCACGAGATATGCGATATCTCGAGCGGTTCCATCAGAAGTGTTTGCGACGGATTCTGCGCATCGTTTTGTGCGACAGAGTTGCATACACGAAGGGTTGCGTCGAGATGGAACGTATGCAGTGGACTTCATACTTTAGCTGAGACACCTAAGGTGGCTCGGTCACGTGTGGCGTATGGATTCGACACAGATACCGAAACAGCTGTTGTATGGTCAAATGACTGCAGAGAAGCGGCACGTAAAAAACGATCACAGCTTTACCAACACATAATCAATTTGAGCCTATCATGTTCTATTGCTGAGTACAGGTGTTGGGAATCGAAGGTAGTTGATCGGTGTGCATGGCGCAATCTGATCACGAAGACGGTTGCTGTGGTTCAAGAGAAAGCCCTCGTGCATGCTGAGAAGTAGCGGCAGGTGCGGAAACGACAGGCGCCGATGGGTTGCATTCAATTGACGCAAAGTGCATGGTACTATAGCACATGCGGTCGCGAGTGCCTGAGTCAGGCAGGCCTAGTGAGTCATGAGCGAGGCCACTGGGGGCCACCACCGAAAAGACGACGGGTCTTGCAGAGGATGAAGGCAGCACCGGCGCTGCGTTTGTAGGTACACTGCATTCTATTTACTAACAGCGTGCTTTTGTGCTGAGTTACATTATTTCAGGTGGTGGGTTTCCTATATTGTCTTAATGTTCCTTTGAACGCTTACGATAAAGGGTCCTGCTGAGAACGTAATCAGAACCGGCTCAGCGTTTGTAGTTACGTTGCATTCGATTTACTAACCGCGTGCTTGCGCGCTGAGTATCTTTATTTCGGATAATTGATTTGCCATATTTTGTTAATGCTTACTTTGTTAAATCATTTCTATAGCTTTCTGAATATGCTTCCTTCTCTTACACATGTCGCTTAAGTCGATTGTTTTTTAATTCGTTAACTATTTCGCGGGTGAAGCATTTTTTAAAGAAATGTTTTTATGACATCTTGTACTTATCGCGGATTTGGTGATAACCAATTTATATCATGCTCATTTAGCAAAGGGTTAAGTAGGTATATCAATATGCTTTTATTCGATGTATTTTATTTGATATTGTCATTTCCAGGGACTGGCTTTTGTTTCCGACCCCCAGTGTGGCTGCACTTGGTGTGCAGGTTAACAAGCTCTTTACCTGTCTAACACATTGCGCCTCCATTACCGACTCCAGGAGACTGTGAATCATTGCTGGGACGCACGGTGCGCACGGTTCTGGTGGCTGTGCTTAACTCGAACAGCGGTTCTATCCAGTGTGGAGCGGACTACTACCCAGTCATCGCCTCTTTTGCACTTGATTTCCTAAGTAGAGCGTGCTTGCGTTTGTCTGTGAAGGATTGTGGGCCGGCTCCGTTGATGAAACGTGGCTCCCATCCTTATGCCTCCCAGGCTTATTCCTGCTAGTGTACACAGTATGTGGGGTATGCTGATGGAGCTGTGGGTGGTGCAGCGCTAGCCAACCATAGTTTCTCTGTAGGCACAAGCGTCCTGTGTTTGTCCTATGAAGGCTGCAGTGACAGACAAATGCGAAACCGGTTGCCGCCAACCATTTACTCGCAGGTGTGTTTCAACGCAATCTGCACTAGTTAGATTAGGGGATAATAACAGCACTATGGTTGTACCACCCTGCGCGCAATTTTCTTGTTTCACCCATCAGATGTCGTTTGGACTTTATTGAAGAGAATAATCAACTGATCTCTTTCAAGAGAACAGGGTCATAATCGCGTTCAAGTCTAGGTATTTGGCTAGCTTAACGCGAAAGGCCGTTGCGCTCTCGCACGATCTGATTGTGACTGAGAGCTTATTCCACAGGACAGCATACCGGATATGGAAAAAGTTGGATCACGGACTTTCCCTGCAACTGGGTACACTCAGCGTAAACTCCTTATTGGGTACCTCCGTTATCGAACTATGCTGTAGTTCTAGGGTAGGTAAATAGCAGTGGGCGATTTGATGAATTGTGTTGTACAGAAGCATCCGGTTATGCCTCAATCATCGTCGCCAAAGCGGGATCAAGGTGGAATTGTTGGCAGATTTCCCGATAGTTCTTAGTGAATTTTTGCCTAGCAGACGTTTGCTTAATGACCTCTGTATTGTTTCCAGTGATGCTCTGACAGATTTCCTCATGATGCCACAAAGGATGCTGCAATATTAAAAAATAGGGAGAGTGAGGACTTTGCAAACTTCTAATCTGACCGGTGGTATGTGCATCTTATACAGCATATAAGCCAATGATTTTCTGGCCCTAGTGTTCAATTGGTTCGGAAAAGTTAAAAGTACAGAAACGTCGGATTCCAAGGTCGCGGGTAGACAGCCGTACACAAATGTTTTAGTCGTTGTGTGTAATTGACCCCTGGGGTATCAAACAAAAGCCATACATTATGCTAGATATTTTCGCCGTCAACTGCATCGTTCAAGTAGCACACCACTTCTCAGGGGAGTAGAGGTCTTCCTATATGATCAGTAATGTATCTTAAAGTTCAGGTCGTCGGAATTTGTAAATTATCTTTATGTCATCCCCAATTAGGAAAGGCATGCCATGTCTAATCACCGCACTAATGTCATTGACTTAGAGCAGGAACAGGAACGAACCACGTACCATCCCTTGGATAGCACTATTAGTGATTGCACGCTGTGAAGAGTGGTGGTATGCTATGGCAACTACCTCGGAACTGCCGCACAGGTATAACAATAACCAGACTATGAGTGGGTCCTGGATTCCAAATAAAGGAATCTCTTCCAAAAGCCGTTTGGTGAGCACTCGATCGAATGCCTTTTAATGTCCAGGAACAGAAGTCTGGTAGCATATGATTAGAGAAATGAAGGCAGGCAGCTTAAGTTGTTCAGATGGCAGTTGAACTGTTCGCTGAGCTTGGCAATTTGGTTGCAAACATTTCGCCATATTCGAGGTGACATCATCAGTGCGTAGTTACGTAGCATGTTGTAGCATAGAGAAGCGCAGAGAAGTCTCCGTGAGAGTGCGTTGAGCGTAGTGTGCGTGGGTTTTTATACCGTAGTGGTTGATCGTGGATACGAGCAATCCTACTGATTGGGACTTCGGTCCACGTTCAGCTTATTTGGTGAACCGATGACCTTACAACTTGGCCCCACAGACTTGTGTTTCGTGAACTTCGCATGTTTGCTCTTGTGAGCGAGTCTGTCGTCAGATCTGGTTGTCCACTCCCACGGTACTTCGGATTTAATCGATCGAGCTGGCGGTCGTTCGGTCGTAGTGTTGCATATACTACGTCCAGTTTGATGAGTCGATTACTTGTATTCCTTGTAGAGTACCATGCTTCTAAAAACTTGTGTGTTCTGTACTCACATGTGCCAGAATCTTTACATGCTCCAGATCAAAATGGTGGCCTTCCTGATCTCCAGGCGCAGAAACAACGGAATACTGATCATATCTTTTGACGGCCGCTTTGTGTCCTGCGATGCGTGTACACGGCTTTCTTCCAGTTTGTCCGACGTAGTTTTTATCCTAGTCGCAACAATTTAGCTGGTACATGACGTTGCTTTGGTCGAGTTGCTTGACATTTTCTTTAGGTCTCTCGATTAATTTTCTTAAGGTGGCACTTGGTTTATGAACCAATCTCAAAACTGATCAACCAGAGTTATGCAACACTGAAGAAACTACAAGCAACGAACGAGCTCACTGCCACAGAGAGATGGCGAATGTAAACTGATGACACTAACATATCACTGTTCTATGGACTACCAAAAGTACACAAGGATGGAGTCCCACTACGACCAATTGTCTCACTTCCCGGAACTCCATCCTATAAACTAGCGACTGGTTTATAGAGGAGATTGAAACGGTTAAGTGCTGGATCCGAACAAAGCATCAACGATGCTGAACATCTCAACAAACTGTAGAGGGTCAAAATAGAAGACGACGGAATTATGCTTTCATTTGATGCCACCGCACGCTTCACTTCAGTCGGTCACGAACTAAACATAGAGACCATGATGGAACTACTTCAGAATCAACCAAGCCCAACGACAACCATGCGATCTGGAAGTTTGTGGGAACTCCTGAACCTCTGCATGCCACTTATTTCCGCTTTGATGGACAAGTGTACCAGCAACTCAGAGAAACGCCCATGGGATCCCCAACATCGGGGCACATTGCAGAGGCCGTAATGCAGAAACTGGAGCGCATTTCAGGGTCATCTATAAGCCCGAAACTTTGGGTACGATACGTAAACGACACATTTGTCATTGTACAATGGAACAGAGTACAGACCACGCACCAGTTGCTCAACAGCACACTAGAGGATATCAAATTTACGACTGCATCGGAGGAGGATAACAAGTTACAATTTCTGGATGTACTGGTCACCAGGATTACTGACGGATTGTTGCAAACGTGCGTATATCGGAAGAAAGCGCATATGGACCTAATAGTAAGATACCACAATAACCACCCGATGAATCACAATAAGAGATACATTCAAACCATTTCAAAAGACCGAGAACATCTTGAGCACGACCGAATTGCGAAAACAGGAAGAAATTCACCTATAGTGTGTATTTCAAAACAACGGTTATCCAAGAAATCTCATCAAAAGAAGCTTAAGGAAAAGAACGTCTCAGCAACAGCCATGTAAATAAGTAACCGTACAAACAATGCTCCCCTACATAAAGGACGTCTCCGAATTAACAAGAAGATTGCTGCAGACACATGGTTCTCTCTGGCTTGCAAACCACGTGCCACCTTAAGGAAATTAATTTCGAGACCCAAAGAAAATGTCAAGCAAATCGACCAAAGCAATGTCGTCTATCAAATAAAATGCAGCGACTGCGATAAAAACTACATCGGAAAAACTGGAAGAAAGCCTTGTTCACGCATCGCCAAACACAAAGCCGCCGTCTGAAGACATGATTGGCATTAATTGGTTTCTGCGCATGAAGATCAAGAAGACCGCCATTTCGATCTGAAGCCCAAGATTTCCTTAGTCCTGGTCCTCCATTCGGCCTTGCAGCGCTTGGTGTACTCACTCTGATGCAGATTGGACGATTAGATTGTCTGACCCACAGTGTTGAGACACTCTCGGTGGACATCTTTTGCCTTTCCGAAACCAGGTTGCAAGACGCCAGTACCGTCATCAGAATGACTTTTCCGACAAACCCTGACGCCAAATACTACTTGCGCCTTTCCGGAGACCCAGAGGCCGCCACTTCTGGCCGAGCTGGTGTCGGGGTTGCACTAAGTGACAGAGCTGAGGTCGTTTTGCTTGACTGGATCCTAGTCAACAGTCGGCTATGTGCAGTCAGGCTGCGAGGTTCTGGTAAGTTAGGTAAGCGTCGAGATGTTATACGCGTCTTGTTTGTCCTCTCCGCCTAGGCATCTACAGACTGCAGCTCGGATGTAATCATGGATTGCTTTAAACAACAGCTACATGAGCTTCTGTGTTCCGCTAAGATGTTTGACAGTTTCATTCGTGCCGGAGATTTTAACACACAATTGGGCTGCCTGCTACCAAGTGACCATCATCTTGGGTAGTAGTCCATCAGACAATGGAGACAGACTACTGACTCTTTGTCTTGCTCATCACTTGTTTCTTCCAAGCAGGCTTTCGCCATTCAAATAACAAACTGCTACCTGGCGTCCGCCTTCTCAAACCCAAGAGTGGTCCCAGCTTGACCACATAGCAATGAGCTTCAGATGGCGCGGAAGCGGAACAGACTGCTGATTGTACTGCACAACTTGTCAGGACTCCGAGCACGCACTGGTTCACGCCAAAATTTGCATGCATTTCGGAGGATTATCCAGACGTACGCACTACCGACCGAACGTCGAAAATCTGCAGCATCCTTCCACGTTAGCTAAGTACCAGGCTTTCTCTCTTTACACTGCATGCTTCATCCTCTGACGATGGTCTCAATTCGCTATGGGTATGCATCAAAGACGTTTTAATTGCTGCTGGTACTGTCAGTTGTGGATCTGCTTATCACTTGCCGAAAAGCTGGATAACCACTATCACCTTGTCTCTGATGGACAGACGCCGCTTAGCCCAGCCGACATAGCTATAGTGAGGAAAGGCGATCCCTGGATCTAGCGTTGCGCAGTAACTTACAGAAGGACTGTGAGACCTGGTGGTGTGAACAAGCTAGAGAGCTTGAACTTACTAATCTCTCTGGTACTACCTGAAAACGGTTCCACCTCATCTGAGTCACCGAAGGCTTCCGATCAAGTAAGCGAAACAATCTGCGAAGGTGATGGTTCCTTAAACACTACTCTTCAACGACGTTTGAAGTGATAGGCCGAACGTTTTCGCTCGCAGTTTTCCTGGTCGCCAGCTCCATCTGTTTTCTCTGGGGCGCGCACTGGTGATGAGTGGACTATCCCCACTGACCCTCCCTCTCACCAGGAAATCTGACGGGAGCTCTGCTGCCTAAAGGGTCATAAGGCACCCGGTCTTGATGGTCTACCTCATGCTCTAGTTAAAGATGGGGCTCTTCGCTACTTCGAAAAGTAACCGGTTTGTTCTCAGAAATCTGGGCGAAATATGAGGTTCCATCATCCTGGAGTAAGTCGGTAGTAGTCCCCAGATTTAAAAAGGGCCTGCTTACAAATTGCTCCAATTACATGGGCGTAAGTTGGGTTCCCGTCGTTTGCAAGATTCTGGTGTCCATCATGCTTCGCAAGCAATCACCAACTTGTGTGAATCACTACAGCGAGAAGAACAGGCTGGGTTCCGCCCTGGAAGCTGCTGCGTCCAAAAGATTGTAACACTCCGCCAGATTCTCGAACAATGAACAATGATTTATTACGGGATAAATGCAAATGCTAGACAACTCCCGTAGGATGGTTGCGGTGAATATGATGAAATCAAAATATGTCTGGGTCACCTATCGACTGTCTGCCGAGATTAATAGTTTGATAATTAACATCAGCCTAAAATTAAAATAAATTATCGAGCGTAAACGTTCAGAAAGACACTAGGGTGCAGTGATCATTGAGGTAAGGAGTGAGAAAAGTAAAATATGGTCGCTCACTTAGGTCCATTTGATACATAAATCCTGTTGGAAAGCATGTTTGGCGTAATTCACCATAGTGGAGTTCAGGTAACAACATGTTGGGAGCTAAGAGCAACATCTAATGGTTTCTTGAAAACATCCAAGGTAGGAGACGATATAACTGAGTCTGGAAGTGCGTTCCAAGGTTTGCAAACCCGAAGGGAAAAGTAATCCCGTCGACACTCTAGACTGCTATATTGTTTCTTCAATTTTAAGCAGTTACCCCTGAGCTGCGTGTTATGGCTAAGTTTCAGCAAATGGCGGCATACGTGGTTGGGATCACTCAGTATCTGGTAAGCTAATATGAGATCGCCGCGCAGACTTCGATAACGTTCGCTGAAAATTCCCAGCAACTTCAGCCTTCGGTGGCAAGAGTGATAGCGCAGGCCTTTTATATTCTTTGTTGCTCTTCGTTGTGGTGCCTTTAACTTCTTTTGGTTGTGCTTCAACCAAGATTGCCAAGCTTGGATAGCGTATTCAACATGCGGGCGCACGTAGGAATTGTGCATCATTGGGAACATTGATGGGTCAAAACTTCCGAATGCACTTCGAAGCATGCCGACATGCTGGTTGCCACTTTTCACAGCTAACTGAGCCTGATTTGAACAGTTGAGGTCGCTCTGTACGATCACATCAAGGTCACGTTCCTGGGAGCTATTCTGCAATCTGTTTGTCCCAAGTGAATAGGTGTAGTTATGTCTATGGCGTAATTGTACAACGCGACATTTATCTACCTTGAATGGTAGGGCGTTTTGAACTGAGCGGTTCGACACAGTATTAAGATCGCACTGGAGCCGTTCGTGGTAATCCGGTCCTCTGATCCTTCGCCATATCTTGATGTCATCAGCGAAAAATAGGAAATCGGAAGCAACTGATCTCGCCAAATCATTACTGAACACCAAGAATAGACGAGGTCCAAGAACCGAGCCTTGTGGTACTCCACACGCCACATCGATTACATGAGAAAATGATTCTCGGACTCTCAACACTATCCGTCGTTCTTGTAGAAAATTGTCAATCCAACTCAGGATTTGGTCGCCAATACCGTAATTCCGAAGCTACTGAAGGAGAATGTGATGGTTTAAGCGATCAAAAGCTTTTGAAAAGTTCAGTTAGATGACGTCGACTCCTACTCCATCATCAACAGCTTCAGTCCAGCTATTACGTGCAATTAATAGTTTAGTATTACACGAATACTTTTGACGAAAGCCATGTTGCTCTGGGGCTATTAAATTGTGGCTTTCCAGGTATTGCATCAACGCATATGCGATGATTGATTCCATCACTTTGGATAGTACGGGAAGTTGTGTTATTGGACGATAGTTGGCAGGATCAGTGCGGCTACCTCCTTTATGGGTAGGAGTGAGGACCCCTCGCTTCCATATTGGTGGAATACTGTTTTCTTCTAAACATCACTGACAGAAAACAGCTAGTGGTGCTGATAGATCACTAGCTACTGCCTGTAGAGCGTTTGGTCGAATAATATCAGCTCCGAGAGAACTATGGATACGCAAGAATAACAACTTCTTCAACACAGCTTCAACAGTGAAGGTGACGTTTTCTAAACCAAATGGTGGAGTATTCGAAATGAGGAGAATGTTTGTACTCGCAACCTGCTGGAAGTTTGGGAGTAATGAAGCCGTAGGAGATCAGCTGCTTCCATTGCTGATTGCGTGCACCCATCAGCCGTGACTAGCGCTGGAATCCCTCTCTTTACCTTTCGAAGACCGTTAACGTGCATGTACACGAGTTTGCGGTTCGTGCAGAATCGCTTCGTTAACTGCTGCTGAGGATTGATCTTGTCTTCGCGGATCAGTTTTACACAGAAGTTACGATCTGCCACGTATACAGTTCAAGTTTCGGCATTCGAGCAATCTTGGTGATCTCGCCATGCCAAATCCCTCCGGGACATACATTTACGTGTTCTGCTCCTCAGAAATGACTTATGCTTGTTTTTGGGTTGGAAGGATTTCTGCTCTGATGCGCGCGCTACCAGTGTACTAAACGTCCTTGTAAATGCTTCCCAGGCACCCTCTGGGGGCATTCGGTTAAGAAAGTCCAATATGTATCCTTAACAAGCGTAGATAACACAATGTAGTGTGTGACGGTATGCACTTTATCCTCCTCCTTTTCAGGGTACTCCGCATTGCATATATATAGTCAAACAGTAGAGTAACATGATCACTACGACCCATGTGTATCAAAATCCAACGATTGTTGTGTTTCTGAATTTCTGTGCTGCCTTCGCCTCTGTCGACAGTGCTGCATTGTGGTCCTGTCTGTTGAGGAATGGTATTCTCGGGAAGTTCGTTTCCATTCTGCTTGCTGTGTATACCCTGACCTCGAGTAGTGTTAAAGCTTATGCCAAGATTGCGCCTTCCTTTTTTGTCATCTCTGAGGTTCGACAATGATGCCCTATCTCTCCATTCCTCTGCAACTTGGCCATTGAGGATGTCGTCAAAAATGCTTTAGAAGACTTCTTGTGCGTTGGCATTAATTCCCTCCCAGGTAGTCGACTGTTTGATTTGAATTACGCTGATAATGTCGTCTTGTTGGTTGACGGTCTACAGGTTGTCCAACTTGTACTAAACCGCCTGACTATTTAAGCGTCGAAGTATGGCATGCACATTTCACTACAAAAGTGCAAATCGCTTATTCAAAACTGTTTTACGACCCTAAATGCACTCACCATCGATGAAGAAGCGTCAAAAGTTGGACAGAGTTTTATATACATGGGAGGCTGCAAAACTGCTAGTGGGACTGTGGAAACGACATTTCGATGGCACCTCAAGAGCTCCTCTCGTCTTCTTTAGGCTGCGGCATTTATGGCGCAATTATGACATCTGTCCCTCCATCAAAGGACGGGTTTATTGTGCTACTGTCCGTGATGTACTGTTGTACACTTGTGAGACTTGGCCTGCTCTTACCGCTGATCTAGGTCGACTGTCTGTCTTCAAGCAGCGGTGCTTGCAGTCCACTACCTGTGTGTGGTGGTTGAACCACGTAACCAACGCTGAAGTCAGACTGCGTGTCTTGGGTGGAGACAGCCACTCTCTCGAGGGGCTTGTCTAGCTACGTCAACAATATGGCTCGGAGAGGTACTGCGTATGCTCGTTCAGCGTCCTCCGCGTCGTGTCTTCTTCGCTGTCTCTGGAGAGAGTTGAATGAGGCGGTGTAGCGGACAGCCTAAAATTGGAGTAGCAGGAGGAAAACTTGACGAAACAGTTGACCAAGATTAGTTCCTCCCGACTCCCTGGATGGGGTCCCAATGATGCAGATTGCCGTTGGTTGGAAACCTTGGAAGTCACGGATCGAAACCGAACAGTGGCGGACGTGTATCTCTGCTTGTTGCGGTGATTCCCTTTCCCTCCACCAATAAAAGATGTCTAACAAACTCAAAAACTGTGGATGGAAAATGGACAAAATTTTTTGTTTTCTTTTTTCTTTTAGTCTAATCCTGTGTTGTTAGCACAATAAATGTACACAGATGGTGATATATATATATATATATATATATATATATATCATTTGTGTCCCATGCTGAGGCTGATGTTGCATTCATGATGCTTCTTCACTGTAGTTGGGCTAAACCAACTTACACTTAAACTAGGTCTTTTTAATGTGGATAAAATTCGTTACATTTTATTTGGTTTGTTCTGCGTACTTGATAATCTTCTCCCAACTTGCACACGTCGCTCATGCAAATTGTAGTAAACTTGCGTAATTTTATCGCGTGGTATTTTTAAATAACTCGGACATTTTGTACTTATCACGGATTCACTTATAACCAATTTCTTCTATATGCTCATTTAGCGAGTATTTATGTTGTCATATGCGTTTACTTTATTCGATATCGGCATTTTGAGTGATTGGCTGTTGTTTGACATCCCAGGTGTGGCTGCGCTTGATGTGCATGTTGACAAGGTGCCTACCTGTCTATTACCCACTACCTCGTCCATCTGGCTCCAGGAGACAGTTGGTGGTTGCTGGAGGGGACGGGGTGCACGGTCCTTGTGGTCGTGCTAGGCTCGAAGAGTGGTTCCATGCACTCAGTGTGGAGCGGATCACGGTCCAACCACCGCATTGTGTGCACTTGATTCCCCAAATACAGCGTGCTTGTGTTTACCTGTGAAGGAGTGTGGGCCGGCTCCGTTGATGAAACGTGGCTCCCATCCACATGCCTCTCGGTCTTATTCCTTCGGGTTTACACTGGATATGGGGTGTGTGGATGGAGCTGTGGGTGGTGCAGCGCAAGCCACCCATGGTCCTCTGTAGGCGCAGGCGTCCTGTGGCTGGCCACAGTGACAGGCAAATCCGAAACCGGATGCCGCCAACCATATATAGCACTTCTTGTCTTTTGTATTACGCACAATAGCTGAGGTGTTTTCCACCTGCAGCTAACATGGAGAATAATAATAATATTATTAATAATAATCATAATAATGAGCATGATCATGATCATTATACATTCTGGCATAAAGCAGTGCAAAACACACAGGGACTTTTTGGAAGCATGGTTATAACGAATACAAGCAATAGACTCATCAAACTGGACGCAGTATATGCAACACTACGACCGAACGACCGCCAGCTCGATCGATTAAATCAGAAGTACCGTGGGAGTGGACAACCAGATCTGCCGACAGACTCGCTCACAAGAGCAAACATGCGAAGTTCACGAAACACAAGTCT
>OX104067.1:40715988-40879839 GCA_944474145.2 Dicrocoelium dendriticum | reverse complement strand
TGAGGTTCACAGTTTGATCGGAGTAACTACGCGTAAGACTACTTCCAAACTCCCGACGGAGTGCGTAGAAAAGCAGCAAGCTGGTACTAGCGAAAGTTGGGTTACGGTTGCATTCAAGAAGAGCCGTCATTTAAAATTAACATCCCCAAACGGATCGGATAGTGAGGATCACAGCGGAGCTTTCTTAGTACAAGAAACACCGGTTTCCTGCGGTACATCTCCGAATACTTCAATCACTAACCGCAACATATCGAAAGGTGTAAAGAAACAACTACCTGTACTGAGCCTACTGGGCTCCAAAATCCCAGAATAAAAGTCGACGTCAATAATAGGCAGGCAGTTGGATGGCCTCAACTAGTAGGATATTTTTAATAACCTAATGGGTGTTGTACTGAAACCTGTGCACTTAGTGCGTATTACGCGACACTCCAAATCTAAGCATTTCGGAGAGTCAAGAAGTCTGCGCATTGTGCTGAACTCCATCACTGAAGTAGAATCAGTACTACTGTCTACAAGTAGCCTCAGAAATGAACACTGCTCCATCCGTATCTTCTCAGACATCCCATGGGGCGATTGTTATCGAGTTAACCGCACCTAAGAGGATTACCGGAAGGAAACTTCAACCAGAACCATACTACTTCACGGGGTCCCTGAAATTGAAGCATATGATGAGCATGAATTAGCAACCTATGATAAAGAACAGTGGCGTTTTATTCGTGAAACACTCTGCTTGGATGATGTGATAGCGAAATCGGTATCACGACTGCGTACCTCACCGAACAACCAAGGAAGTGGCCCGAAGGTGTTGAAGGTTGTCCTTCAGTCGAAACATATGGTAGTACGGCTTCTAAAAAGCTGGTACATGTTCTGTCGCAGGCTACCATCTGAAGACAGTTAGCGATATACCTCCCAGATGTGATAAATCACTCAAAGAACCAAACGCGACGGGATCCATAAAAGGATAATGCACCAGTCGTGTGTCGAATGAGCTCATACAACCAGTTGAAGGGGACAATGACCAGACACCTTACACTGTACGTAAAAGATTAGACACGGGACTAACTACGCCGATGCTGAATGAGACGTTAAACGATTCACCAAGTACGCCTCGAAAAATCCATGGGTCGCCGGCCACTGACTGGTCGGCGAAACTTCACATATGAATTGCACAACCCCCGAAACATTATTTAAATCTGAGAAACTTTCATGTATGTACACTAACGCCCATGGGATTCTGAACAAAAGCTTACCGAACTTCGGCTACGACAGGTTGCGATTACTTGGGACCTAATTTCTATTACCGAAACTTGGTTACACCAAGAGGTGACTGATGCTGAGGTTGAGATAGCCGGAATATCGCTTATCCAGAAAGACCGCCCCAGCAGAAGAGGTGGGGTCCTGCTCCACTATCACAGTGACCTGCAATGTGCAAGTGTTGATGCTCTGGAAACTCACGTTACCGACTCACCCTGTTGCCGTCTCCGACTATGACACAACGATGCATGTCTGGTAGCTGTCGTTTACCGCCCCCCAACGTTCACTCCGGAACTGGATTCCCGCCTAATACATGGCCTGAGCAGAGTAACAATCATTAGGTACAATCACCATCTCATCTCCGAGGACTTCAATATACACGATATGGAGGTATCGGCATCACCCAGTGAGCAGTTCAAAGTAGACTTGCATGAACTGATCGTTAATGTCCCATTGTACAATCATGTTACCGCGCCCACTAGATTAAGGACAGCAAAAAAGTTTCCATATTGGACATTGTGCTCATGAATGAAGAGCACATGGTTGACAAATTAAGGTTGGATAGTCCATTAGGTCTCAGTGACCCTGCAGTAATAACGTTCAACTATGGGTGTAATGCAGAGTATCCAACTGAACACGCGGAATTAACTCATACAATCACACGCTACCACGTACTGAAAGAACTCGTGGACGCAGCTGTTTGGGAATTCCCAAACAACAGTCACCTTGACAAACTATGGAAAGATTTCGTTGCTAGACTCAGTGACATCGTCAACAGAGCATCATAGACCAGGCCACTTCGTTCCGCAAAAATACCTTCAATTCATAGGAGCAGGACTCGAAAATGCCTGGCGATAAGGGATGCAGCATGGCGTGCCCACAAGATTAACCACAACTCAGAGAATTGGGGTAATTCCCTGACCCATCGCAACCATTGCACTGCACTTGTCCGTAAGGACAAAGTAACTTATCAACAGTGCCTAGCCACAAATTCCTGGCAAACAACAAACTGCTGTATAGGCATGTCAACGATCTACGTAGACTGAAGCATGGCATCCCTTCAATTTTCACAATAGGCAGTAGAGTGCAAAGCGCCGAAGAAGCACCTAATGACCTGCGGCTACGATACGCCACAGCTTTTGAACTCGCAGCCACTACCTATCTCATTATGTCATGCATATTACCGACTCCATGGTTTCCACATGGAATTTTCAACCCATCAATTGTGCTAAGGAAGTTTCCCTCACTGCGTGAGCATAGTTCTCCGGGAGCAGACAACATCCGCCCGAAGGCACTGAAGGCTGTGGCCAACAAGCTAGCTGAACCAGTGTCACAGTTCTGCTAAAGGTGCTTTGATGAATAACAAGTCCTCACTATGTGGAAGCGCGGCATTATCACCCTAATTTTTAAAGGAAATAGCAGTTCAGGTCCTGCAAACTATCGCCCAGTGTCTTTCCTCCCTGTGCTCGCGAAGGTGATGGAAGCGGTCATCGCTGTGGCTCTAATGGACTACCTGGCAAAATGCAACATCTTGCCACCGGAGCAATATGGCCTTCGACAACACCGATCACGCACCACCAACCTACTTATTGCACGAGGTAGTTGGACAGAAGTGGCTGATGATGGGATCGAAGTTGAAGTCATCTATCTGGACTTCTCCAAAGCTTTCGACCGCCTTGATCACCGCACCCTACTTCAACGGCTACAGAGCTACGGAACCAGAGATCCTGTGCTTCGTTGCATTAGCAAGTTCCTTCACCAACAGAAGCTTCAAGTACGTGTTAGAGGATCACTCTCTAACCCAGCTGAGGTAGAATGTGTTTTTTCACGAGGTTAAGTGCTGGGGCCGCGCTTATTCCTAGAGTTTATCAACGACTTGGCAAGAATTAGCTCCTCAAATTCCTTTCTTTTCGCCAAAGACTTCAAGATATGGCGGACCATCAGTAACAATGCAGATCACCATCTGCTCCTACATGAGCTATATTGCAATTATAAATGCTCAAATCGGAACCTGCTTCACTTAAACATAACTAAGTGCAAGGTGATCTATCTGCGTCACCAGCCGGTGAGCGCTTACAAGCTTGGAGACCACACCTTGGAGAAGGTTTCTCAGGAGCGTGACCTGGGTGTATTGGTACAGGAAGATCCCGGGTGTTCAAAACAAGCAGAGAAGGCGACGAGAACCGGCAATCAACACTTCGGCCTTCTTCGCAGAGTCTTCGGTCGGTTTGAACCCTCAATCTTCCCCAAATGCTTAACGACTACTTGCGACCGCAAGTGAAATATGCTATTCAGGCGTGTCGAGCGTAGCAGAAACAGGATCTCATTGCTCTCGAGACTCTTCAACGAAGAGCAACCAAGAACGGCAGGGGCCTCTTTCATCTGCCCTATCAGCTTAGACTGAAATCTCTAATAATGTACAGTGGTCGATATCGGCTTTTGCGGGAGGATGTCATAATGGTTTACCAGATTCTGAAGAACGCAAACCATATCTGCCATCCGCTGCTGGAATGGAACCACAACACTAACCTAAGAGGTCATCCTCTGCAACTGAAAATACCATGTAGCCGACTTGAATGCCTCAGAAATTTCTTTTCCCTCCGCCTGTGCCAGCCTTGGAACGTCCTCCCTAATTGTGTCGTCTCTGCTCCCAATCTGGCGATATTTACAATGCGAGTTAACGATACATTGTCTCCCATTTCATTTTATGAGTTGTTAGCCAAGGGCTACAAAGCGCAATCAAACGGTGTCTTGCCAAACACCTAACCAATGAATTTATGGAGTTATAATATTAATACGTGAACATCCCCGCTATTCACTTTCACTTTATCACACAATTTACTTTTCACAATAATTTCTATTTTCACAGGACTCGTTAAGCATTGATTATTTTACCCATAATACACCATTGTTCCATTTTTCCACTGTATCTTGCGGTAGTCATCATGGAAGTACCTCACACCAATAGTCCAGATTCACGCGATACTCTGTGGACTTCATTAACTGCTACCTTCCCGCTCAAACCACGAAGCCACCCAGCAGTAGGCTTGTCGACTTTGTTGACCGAGTCTACTAGCTATATCGGCCAATATCCGTTATCTGTTGTCCAAACTGTCTAGGTAAACAGGGGGTGTGCACCATATATTCACACTGTTTCTGTTTACTTCTCAATGTCCCAAAGTTTGGGTGTCGGACGTGGTGAACTTCGGCAACTGCATCTCGTCAAGCGGTAATATGTATACAAATCATCATTGGAAAGCAAACGGTGGGTTACAGTTAAAATGTCAGGAAATAACAATTTGTATCCAAAATATCCTGACCTCTAAGTGGAAAGCATTAAAACCATGAGCTCTTATGTGCGGTGGTGTAGTGCTTCTGTTAATTTACATCATGTGACACCTGGTAGCTTGGAAGTTTATTTCTCATGACACAACTGGGCATCCTTACCATAAACAGCCGACTTTCCGATCCCAAGTCAATGTACCAGGATGAAACAAATGGTCTGAGAAAGAGAAATAGTGTTTTTATGGTCAGGCGCGCAGTTAGACAACAACTAACCAAGTAGAGTTGAAGGAAATGTTATCAGAACGTACATGCATTGGTGATGGTACTTGAAGTTGGTTTTGTACAATATGTCAGAAGTCAACAAGATTAGCACAAATGGGTGTATATACAGCAGTTAACACTATCGCTCTGGGGCTACTACAACACGGCATCAACAGAAAACACAGGTTGTTGGGTAGTCAAATAAGTACAGGGTGTTGCATTAATTACATCCGAAACTAGGTGCAGCTGCGCCCACCTGCTGACGTACCCCGGCAAGCTGAATTGCCAAGTGTCCAATGGCGCATATTGCTTCCCCCAAAGTGCCGGCAGGGGTGGCATGGGACACAGAGGTGGGACGATCGCAAGGCACACAAAGTGAACGGAGGACGTTCGGCTGCGAGCATTGAGTGTTAACCAAACACCGAAGCCGCGCTGCACATGTCATACTTTGAGCGATTGATAGTCGGCTTTCACGCTAGTAAAAGACCCAGAAAAAGGCCCCCTGCGAAATGGCTATTGACTCGCTGCTTTTGCAATGGAGCAGTAGCTTACACATGTGTCGTCGATGTATCCGCAACCGAAGCCACGTAATATGTCGGTGCATAAGCGCGTGATCATTGTGCATCTGCATTATGAGTGTGGGTCCAACGCGGCAGAAACCACAAGGCTCTGTAACCATATGCACTGTGCTGCGCGGACCATTCTCGAGCGGTATATGCGTCGAGTGCTGCAGAAATTTGCAGAAACTGGAAGCGTTTGCAGCAACAAACAAACCGGACAGTCCAGCACCGTCACGGAAGAAGTATCACCTAGCGTGTTTGTGCAATATGTATGCAGTAAGAGCCAACTCAGCCTTCGGCAACTCGAACAACATTGCGAAGCCACACCGTATGCGGTACATCGCATATTAAAGGAAAAATAATTCCGACGGCACAGTTCACAGGCGCTTCACAGAATCGTTCGGTATTCGCTCGTTGGATTTTAAACAGTCTGTACGTGCCTTCCTTTGTGTTCACCAATGAGGTGGTTTTTCGTCTGCATGGCGAAGATACGCAATATTTTGGGCAACAACTAATTCACGGCAATGTACCGCCTTACGTGTATAACAGCGCGAATCCTAGGCTAGGCTGACTGGTAGGAAAGTCATTGGGCGCTTTTCCTCTTCCAGGAGTGTGTCGGGTATGGTGTTGTTTAACAGTACTAATGTTTGCTATTTCTTAGCATTCTCTCACATGGAAATGTTGCAGACGAATGTCATTCCGCAGCTACAGTAGGAATGGTGACTGAACGACGTTTGGCTGCAGCAGAATGCCTCATCGCACATTCGGCGCATCGGTTAGTGCCTACCTACAAGAGAGTTTCGGTAGACTTTGGATCGGTCGCGAAGGACGGATACAGTAGTTTGTGCAGTCACTGAATCTGAATCCCATTGATCTTTTACTATGAGGATACTTGAAGCACAGAGGGTATAGAACAAAGCACTAATGCCTGGAAGAACCGTAAGAGAACATGGTGAACGCATTTAGTTAGAATTCGTTGCAAACATTACAGAAAGTGACCGCCAACGCTATCCGGTGAACGCTGCTCTGCAGCCAAAACGACGGTGGTCACTTCGAACACTTAATTTGTTGATATTTACAGACATTTCACACATTTCATGTAAATTTAATTAAAACAATGCAGAAGTTTACATTCTCGATTTCACACGAGAAGCACCATCGTAGGCATGGTCAATTCGTACAACAAGCAATTTTCTCACAGTGAAGGCAATAGTTGTATTCACACTTAACTTAGCGGGCTGTCAATGGTGCCACTAATGCGTCGGAGCAGACTGAAAGGTCAAGTCAAGTCATGTCAAGTATTCGCTTTCATGCACCATGAAGGGTCAATTTTCAGATGTAGCACACACGCGATCGAAACGGTAAAACGAATAAGCCAGTAATTTTAGAAAGTGTTCCTAGCATTACAATTTCCCTTAAAAGCGAAAACAAGTTAAGAAACACTTCCGGGTTTACTAGAAGATAGTCATGAGGCAATAAAGGCTTTCGTCGTTTTTGTCTTTTACCATGCGTTGCGGTAGCAACTGGCGCCTATCGGTCATTCCATAGGGCCAGGCTGTTCTTCTCAATTGCAAGAACAGCAAGTCTCTAGCCATTTCGTATGGATCCCTTTTTCTGGCTTTTCCACCTATGTGAGAGCCGACTGCCAATCGACCGAAGCATGACATGTCCAGTGCGGCTCCGGTGTTTGGCTAATACTCAGTTCTCATAGCCGAACGGCTCGGTTCCCTTGGTGTGCCCTACTATCGCAGACACACAGATCCCGCCTCTGTGTCCCATCTCACCCCTGCCGACACATTCCGTAAAGGAAATTGCGCCATTGGACAGTTGGAAATTCAGCGTGCCGGGGTACGTCAGCACGTGAGCGCAGCAGCTTCCAGTTCTGAACTTAGTTAATAAAACACCCAGTAACACAATTTTACTAGTTATAATTAAGCTTTGAGGGCATCGTTGCCAATGGGTTAACTAGTAAAATTCATAGATTTAAAACACAGAATTACGAAACATTATGCTATTGGAACTATAAATTCGAATGCTAACCACATAGATGATGCCATTTGCCGCTGCATGAAGCAACGGCAGGCTTTGTAAGAGCTGAAATTAAAACCATCTACTTAAATTGCTACTGTGCTTCATACACTCACAACTTTATCTTTGGACACGACGATTACTGCGTACAATGAGGACGGTTCCAGATAAGACCATCCCATTCATAGAATGTGCCCTGCCGTACGATGCTTGCGAACGCATGAGCAACAATTCGGTAATATATTCATCTAAATAGATCCAAAGTTGTCTCATGGAAAATAAAAGCAAGAAGAATAAAAAAATAATTCTGCATTTCATACTATTCGCCACGCTGGTCATTAACATTTTATCCGTAATCGAGGGTCAAACAGATGGAATATACGTGCGCTTCTGTCATATATAGGAGTATCAACGTGACCCCACACGAACTGATTATGAACAAAAAGATGGACTCTATTTGTATGTCGAAATACTCACTGTTGCTGTTGCATCCGGGTTGTTCCAAAACAACTGGCCACTGTTAAAACGCAGTGTTTTGAAATCAACACACCTGTACACGTTCTTTGTTCCTGGGTCTCTGGATCCCGTACGTCTTCAGTTATCCGAGTCAACCAAGTGTGCTCCCAAGTTGTCAGTGTCCGACCTCCAAACATGCGTTTTTGAAGCCTAACGGTTGTAGCTGTGATGCGCAAAGATGGACAGACGGATTACGTAATCGCTGGGAATTTAAGGGTTTTCAGGATGGGCAGTAAGTGGGGACGATTGCTATCAATTGCTTCGGGTCTATCACCTATGAATTCATCCATTTGCTATTCAGAGAAGCATATGTGCAACACGAGCTAACGATAAAAACAGCGTTCCGAACCTACATGTTACGCATCTTTACATTGCAAACCGTTGTAGAGAGATGAGTTAATCAATTAGGGTATTCCATGTAAGTTGCCATAAACATTCCTTGCAATCGAGCGATGGTTGTTTAAATGTGTGGATTCCGCATATGAGTGTGTGTGCATGGTGGTTTTAGCTCTTCATATTCACGTTCGCATGTGTTGGAAACCAAATCATGAGTAAACGTATTATTGGAGTCAAATTTATTCAGCTATACACCCATAACCATTGTCTACCTATCAAACAAAAGCACCAAAGTAACCTGCTGAAATTCGTCTTACCAACATTGACCGTGATGAGAAGCAGCCAAATTCCCAAGTGCATCTTCCTGAAAGAACAAAGGAAACGTTTTAATGAAACAACATATCCAAAGCAACTTGAGATACGGATTTTAATCTAGAATCCTGGTAAAGTGCAATGATGCAGCATTTGGAAATGCTCATGAAAAGGGCTGCATTAAATGGTGCCATCTAAGGAGAAAGGTTACTGGCCTAAAGAACAACAGCAGAATCCTTGATTTGGATGTGATGATAGCTAGTAATAAGGTGGCCTTATATACTTAGTCTTCAGGAAGTTGTCGATTGGAGTTGTCCCCACAGAAAAAATAGCTCTAATAGTCAACCTACGGAAAAATGTGCCTATTGGTCACTCAGTGTAGCATGTGCGTGGCTCTGCCGGCGTACTGACATACAGAGTTAGCTTAGCTAGACGAAATTGCTGCTACTGCCTGTCTCTTATGGTTTGTGAGCAAGATCCGAATTGTGAGGTCCAGCGTACTGAATCGACTGAGGGGCCCGGAAGAGGCATGGCTTAGAATTCACTCGTGAGGTCATATTACAAACGTTTATCAAATTACTTGCAAGACGTTTAGAGTGGCTCATCCTCGAGTAGGGTTATGGCACTATCCCCGTCTGTTTTGCATTACTGCCAGCATATGGTATTTATGGGTCATAGCACGTATTGTAAATGTGACAGAGTATGGCCAATGCGCTTTTTTGACAAGGGATAGGGTGGGTGCATTAATTACATGTTCCGAGAGGGCGTTCCAAGGCTGTGCCACTCGAAGGGACAAATAGTTTCGCCGACATTCCAGGCGGCTGTACTGCGTGACTAGCTTGAACTGGTGAACTCTTAGCGGGGTGTTTGGACTGAGTATTAGAAGGGAATGGCATGGGTGTTTGGGGTTTCTCAGGATCAGGTACCCCATTATGAGATCGCCCTTTAGACACCGATAACGTCCACTATATGTTTTGCGAGTCTTCAGCCTGAGTGGGTAAGGAAGGCTGGTCAAACCTCTGACGCTCTTCGTTGCCCTACCTTGTGCAGTAACGAGCGCGGTGTGATGGTGCTTGAGCCGGGGTGGCCACGCTTGAATAGCGTACTCCGAGTGCGGCTTCACGTAAGCACTAATCATTTTTGGAAAGACTGAAGGGTCAAACTTCCAGAAAGCTCTGCGAAGAAGGCCGAGGTACTGGTTTGCTTTTTTAGCTGCCTTTTCAGTCTGCCTCAAACAACCGAGGGTATCTTGGACTATCACGCCGAGATCTCACTCGTGAGAAGCCCATTGTAGAATTTGTGGTCCTAGGCTGTAGTTGTGCATACTCTGGCGCAGTATACTGAGAAATCGTACTTGGTGACGTTGCAATGCAGCATGTTCTCGATGGACTATGTGTATGCTTTGTCCAGGTCCTCCTGTAACGCTGTGTGATCCTCCACTGCATCTATAGTACGCCATAACTTCAGATTACCAGCAAATGGCAGAGTTGGAAGATAGCATGCTAGCGTGCTCATTTATGGAAATCAGGAACAAGCGGGGTCCAAGTACCGAGCCTTGAGGTACGCCGCACTGAACTTCGATGGATTCCGACGGGTTGCTTCAAACCCCCACATCCAGGTGAGGTTCCACGAGAAAATCTCTTATCCAGCCCAGAACAGGATCTTCGATTCCATATTTCCGGAGTTTGTAGAGTAGAATGCGATGGTCTAGACGGTCGAATGCCTTTGAGAAATCCAAGTAGACTGAGTCGACTCCTACACCAGAGTCCACAGATTCTGTGCAACTTCCACGAGCAATCAACGAATTAGTGGCACAGGACCGATTTTGGCAAAATCCTCCTTCCTACTATAGCAGCCGCAATATTAACTGGAAACCATTCCGTCAAATAATACGCTCCTGCGATTGAGATGCCTTCTTTCTCTCTAACAATGAAAGCACAGTCTTGGAACACTCCTATCATTAGTTTCAGCAAGGCATAATCCTCGTTTCTGCACTAGATAAACGAAACAGTGACGTTTAAAAAGAAGCAGCCGAAGGTTCGATGAGCCAGAAATCCAGCAATCCGATCGAGCGCTAAAATAGGATCTGATACTTTACAATGATTTCACAGATACACCGACAGCTCTGAAATCAACAATTTACAGTTGATGGGGAGAACACATGAAGATCAAGCAACCTTACGAACGACATGTAAAGCAAAAGAGCTGGTATGACGTTTCTGTCGAAGGCTCAACAATCGCTTTTCCTTGATCACTGAAATGGTGGACGACATCCAGGCGCATTTAGCTCTTTCTTCTCCAACTACATGACCATTGACACTAACGCTATGATTACACTAAGGCTCCATTAAAAGTGCTATTGCTGTCCGAATATCCGCCAAGCAACACATTCTATTCGACTGTACTCAATTCTGGAAGCTGATGGCATTCCCTCACCTGCTATGAAAATTGGAGGGCCTGATTTGTCACTGCTCCTTTTGTACGTGTTTGCCGTTTCACTAGGATCCAAGTAATTTGAATATCAATTGAACACATCACTCATCAGCCCTCGCCACAAGAGCTGCGCAAAACAGGAGATGGACAATAAAAAGCCAAGCCAAAACACTATTATAATAGCCAAATTTTTCGTGAAATTAGTATAATTGTGTGTGGACGTTCATCAGCGCACTGGAGCTGATAGACAGGTCCTAAAATCATTTCCTTGATTAACGATCGTACCCATTCTGGTATCTGCGTTACCTGAACTACATCCCGGACTCTACTGACCTAAAGTATGCCATATTAATCTTATGCTTACAATTGCAGAAAATATTCCATCGCGTGCCTCACAAACGGCTACCGGATCGGCAAGAGTTCTTTGAAGTCCACAACACATTAATGGGTTGGCTATAATCACACATGAACAGTCCCACTAAAATAGTCACCTTAGGCGTCTATTGCTCTTCCCCGCGTCCAATTAAATTAGCATCGGGGTTAAACAATGATGTTAGCTCGGTACATTGCTTTGCCTTCTTTGTGTCAATGATAGCAGTTCGGTTAACAAACGTGGCGTGCCGTATTTATTTGTTAACGAGATAACATTTGTCCACAAGTACCGAGGAGTTGAGCTTCGGAATGTACTACCACTCATTCAAGAACATTTTCGTTTACTTGGGACTTGATGTGACAGGTGGAGCAAGACGTTTTAAGCACAACAGTCAAGTATCATGTTTTGCGGTCGCTTGACACCCGAAGTATCCACCACACGTAACAGCCAACACGTCTGTGTACAACGGTCTACCCGTGACCTCGGAAGCAGATATTCTTGTAACCTTTAACTTTGCTGAACAGATTGAGTACCAGATAGCACGAGCCAGACAATCCCTCGCTAACATCTCTCATAACATGCTAATAATCACAGCTACAGTTGAATTATGTAAAATCCTTAATCGTCCCACCCTGCAGTATAGCAGCATAATCTGAGGCAATATGAGGAAATCAGACAGAATATCGATAGGAAGCCTTCAACGGTCGTTTACTAAGCACGTATTGGGAAAAAGTTCTATCCTAAACTCTCGGGTGTGATGTCAGCAACTTCGTCTCCATCGGCTTTGGCTGCGGAGCCTAAAACATAACTGCAGGCTGCTGTGCAATCTGATTTCTGACAATACCCATTGCGATCGATTCATCCTTAACATTGCAGTACCATTACACGAGAGACCTAGGTAACAAAGACCTTACTCTGATTATACCACAAGGCAAGACAAATTTGCCATCAAACTTTCGTATCACCATATATGCTTTTCTGTAGAATCGGTTGCTATTCAACAACAGGTCGTGTGAGACTGTGCAATCCCTACGCAGTAAGTTGCAAAGCTACCTCTACCTGGACACCATTATGTCGACTTTATGTGGAGAATGACATTTGAACCTCCTTGCAATGAAAGCCCAGATAATGTCTAATGGATGTAATATCACCGATTCATGCAACGTAATTAGTCTTCAGTGTCTACAACATACAAAACTTCAAATTGGCCTCCTGCCTTCACATTAGACGAACATATGGGGCAAATACCTTGCCAGAATTGCAGACAAATATAAGTGGATAAGATGATATGGCGCTTGCAAGAGCATGACATTACCTGTGCGTGTGTGTTCTGTGCCAAATATTGCCATAGCATTCCACTTGAGGAGAAACATGCCCGTTATTCTTATTACCTTCATGCGGTATATTGTTTCGACCAGAGGGAATACCAACCTGGAGGATAAATGTGCCACAGGTACTGTGCAACTTGGACCACGCACAAATTGTGCGCTTGATACGTTTCGGTTTCTAGGAGAGCGTTGGAAATTTGGCACAGGGACACTGGCTACCGGCCGGGTCAGGAAATGAACCAATGGTAGCTCTTTCGGGCAAAAGATCTGTTAAAGTAGTGCTGACGGAGAACGTGCAAACACCTCATCCTAGGTTGACCAGCTACAGGCAGGAGTATTGTTTGTGATCCCTAGCGCTGACACTCTCATCTCTGTCTGCCTTCCGTTAACAGCAATGTGTCCACCCACTTGGGAGTATACTTGTCCCCCATAGACGCATACATCTCGCCCTTTGTATCCAGGGCGTCCCATTGGTTAATGTCCCATGACCAATGAGAGTGTCGCTGGTAGTGCTGCATGAATGGATGCCCGCGTGAAGTTGAATGCACAACACATTATTTTGAGTTTTGTAACACGCTAACTTATTAGCCCTATGCGTGTATTTGCGTGTATAATTTTGTAGACGCAGCTGGAGCCTAGTGCCATAGCTTGATGCACCTCTACCCAGACTTCTACTATTCATTTTTTAGGTACGCAACCACTTTTGACAATATGTGTAGTGGATTCAGTAGCTTTCTCACGTACTTGCCCGAAGCCACAAAGTCTGGTAATGGGGTCACACCCCTGACTAGATGTAGCCGGTTGTGAATGCATCGAAACGGTCTCCTAAAGAGGGCTTGAGGCAGCAAAGGAGATGTTTATTTGAGGTGAGCTAACAGGTGAGGAACGGAAGGTCATAATTAACAATGTTGTCTTTGTATGCAGCCAGTGGCAGCGGTGTTCCCTCTTGCCATCCCAACCTCAGCTGTCATTTCGCCTCAAAAACATCTTTGCTCGCTCAAGACCTCACCGTGGGACCGTTTTGATCCGTCCACAACCGGCTGGATCTAGCCAGAGGGCGTGACCTTGTGTTTCAGAAATGTTCACTGGTACTTCTGCGTTCATTTGGAACTGTGCTGTTTTCGCCTTACATTCGCATCTCAGGATTTGAGGTTTGGACCCAATTTGTAAGCAGAGTCTTTGTAATCGGTGCCTACACGGTGGAGTGATTCCGGATATTGCGATGCCTGTTAGAATAAAACCCGTGCCACAGAAGGGATCCACGAAATTTCGTCCGATCGCCTATATATCCACCATGCTGCATGTCTTCGAGCGACTACTTGTGCCTCGGATCTCCACAAACACACCAGCCCTGGAGGTAATCAACTAGTCTACAGACCCCAACATTCCACGTTGCATGATGTAGCATATCTTATTCACTCTGCAGAATCTTCCTTGGATGCGAAATGAAAGAATATGGGGCTTATCTTCCTTGATTACGTTAATGCTTTTTGGTAGTGTCGACATCAATCATGCTGTATTAGATGTCTACGAATAGACTTCAACCAACCGTGTGCAACCTGATGAGCCATTACTTTGTAAACCAATCACCTTTTACTCCGCTAAACGGTAAAAGTCCCTTACTCTTGGTGATGACTGGGGAGTCCTACATTGGGCAATCCTCACATTTCTTCTTCTCTCTCCATACATCGAAATGCTTCCAATTCCCTACCCCCCAAGTTTATTGGATGTACGTACGCTGACGATGTGGTCTTAGGTAACATTTATCCAACTGATGACTCATCAACCGCTCTACAAAACGTTCTGGATGAGCTTTAGCAGTGGTCGTCTTCCCGATCTTTTACTTTCAACACTTCCAAATGCCGCGATGTAACTTTCGCTTATTTATGCAATGACCAACCTCTGACTGTGGCAAACCCTTCTGCTCCATGGTTGCAAGCGATCACAAGATAACTAGTTTGTCCAGTATTAAGTACTTTGGTGTACATTTATCTCACAACTTATCTTGATCAACACACGCTAAGGAAACGGTCCGAAAGGTGCGGAAGTTATCATTCTATACCCCCAGCTTCAAAATGCTTTTAGTACCCAGCTCTTTAATTTACAAATGCGTGGTTGCCCGTATGCTTCTTCATTTGTTATATTGCGCGCCCATCATTTGTGCTGGTCATCTACAAAAAGACTTCACATTGATTGTGCCTTCTATTAAGCTCACTGCCAAGTGGCTGGCTAGCCGAACAACCTCTACGTGTTGCGAGCTGGGTGGTTCGGGTTAATCCCGCTCCAACTAATAGTTCGACGGCAGTGTTCCAGGACGTGATGAGCTTTCTCCTGACAAGCGTTCTCCCTATAAAAAGCCACATATGTCTGCTTAACAACCTTGTGACGTGGCGGATATGACTCGCCACTAAACAAAGTCATTGCCTCTTGCTATGTCGGAGTAATTTAACCATTTCGCAAACGTCAACCATTTAAAAGACTGCATCTGATCCATTCCTATATTAGCGAGTTTGTCGAACAAACAAATTCACTGTAATAGTAACAAATTCACTCAACAAGATGACTTACATATGAACCCAAATACATACTACACACACATACACACATATATCTTGTATGTACTGGTTAAGTTGCAACATTGCTGTTCCACTACTGGGGACATACGCGTTTGCATTAGCATGAGAATGCCTTTTAAGGTGTGTCTCGAGCCGTTGAGAATAAATCATTTATGTATACGTGTAGCGGATTGTCCAGAGAATCTCTGGTTGAGATCATGGATACTAAGCACTTTAGTGCATGTGAGAGCTTTTCAGTACACGTTTTAAATGATCCTATTCACCAGTTCACGCTGATTTATTTAAGACCCTCTCCTACTTGTCTACTCGCTTTAATTTTAGGGTTTTGTTTCCCCCCGACAATTTATCACAGCTGTAGTTACCGTATTTATCCCGTTTTCTTGTGGACGCCGAGAAACTTCTCAACGCCACGTGTGAACGCTTACCTGTGTGAGGTGCATATGTGTTTTCTTTGTTTTAATCTTATATCGCAACGACGTGCTTGCGTTATACCTCACAACATCCGCAGTGCTAGTGTACAATACGGAAAATGTTCCCACTCGGGTTCATGTAGTCTGTTTTAACTACTTGACTTGACTTGACTTGAAGTCCTTGCTTCCACTCCACCTGGACGAGTGGATGGTTGAGGTCCGTGTAGCAAGACCTCATACGATGGTTCTATGCTCCAGCTCTGACTAGGTTAAACAGCCACGCTGGTATATTGTCAGAATTCTATTGGATGATAGCGGGAGTCGCGGATGCAATTTTCGTGACTGTCGGATTATGCTTTTGGCAAGCTGCTACGGATGAAAACGAATGTGTTAAGGATGCAGTCATTTAAGGAATCGTATTTAACCCATTGATCAACCTCCCATGTGAACGCTTGATAGCCTTATTCACACACGTGACCAGCGTCCTAGATGTAGGATGTGTTCCAATTGCCGCAGCTACACTCCATCACGCAATCGAGATCGGATTTCACCCAACTGTATCTATTCTCACGATAAGATTATGGTTCATATTAACTACTAAAAATTTACTAGTAGACAAACGTATTTCGAAAAGCGGCTAGCATAAGAGTATCCACGGGACTGGGAATAGACTTATCCGTCGTCGGCGACTGATAGGTTCCAATCCATCCATGAAAATAGCCTCATAGCATTTTAGAGAGCAGAAGAGAAAAACACCCGAGTCAGCTCGTTCACCTACCATTCCTTGGTTAGATGATGCGTGTTATTGCTAAACTGTGTTTCCCGAGGGAGCATCACAGCTGCTGCAAAAACAGCGGACTTCAGGCGTTCTCAGCATGTAAAATCCAAACGCTGCTGGAAACGTTCCTCTGTCTGGGCACTGACAACTTATGCTGTCAGGTTGGTCCATTAATTGACGATCCGAGTGGATAAGGTGACATCAGAGCTGAGGTGGAGTCCTCGCGATTTAACCAGTTTCCAAATGTAACCACGCGTCGAGTTCAAAACATTAATTTGGAAGCTCTTGAACCACCGTACCCAAGTCATTTGTAGGATGCGTCTAGTGTATACGAGATATCCATGGCGACGATGGTAGTCCAGAGAATAAGTTCATACGCTGAAGTCGAACGCGATATGACAACTCACATAACGCTGGTACAGACTTAGATCCAAGCTTCAGAACCTTCTTGATTAAAGCGCACACATACTTTGTGAGAGGGTGTATATCAGCTAGTCCATATTCTAGTATTGGACGAACGCGGGAAGAAAATAGGAGCTTGAAGATCTCGCGCATCCTTTTTGGCTATGATCCTCGTATGGCGCAGAGTACCCTGTTGGCGGAGGTGACTTTCCGCAACGTGTCCAGGATTGTTACTAACTTCGGGGATACAATCACAACATGGTCCCTCTCATAAGCAGTGTTGCTCAGCAGGAAAATATCAAGGTGGTAAGTGCCTAAAGGTTCTGCAGAACCACTTTGAAGAATACAGCCTTTATCACGGTTGATAGGAAACTGCTATTTAACAGGCCAGTCGTGCAGCAAATCTAGCTTCAGTTGTAAGTTAGCAGAATCTTCAAGCCTAGATACCACTGATCATAGTTATAGGTCATCGGCGTAGATTAAGCAGTCCCTCTGAACCACTACTGGAATGTTATTGCTGAAAATTTTGAAAGGTTCAGGATCATGGACGGAGTCCTGTGGAACCCCACTTGTCATGAGAACAGGCACAGGAAGAATCTCGATGACCATCACCCTCGTGGTTCGATCATCCAGGAAATCAGTGATCCAGGAGAGAACATTGACAGCGATGCCAGTTTAACGGAGCTCGATAAGAAACCGTTCATGTGAAAGCATATCAAATGCTTTGCTGAAATCAACAAGAAAACATCAAGGCGATTACCGGAATCCATCGGCTTTTTCTACTTCTCGCAGGCACCAAGTAGGTTAGTGATCCAAGAGCGTGCCAACCGAAAACTGCTGAGCAGGAGTGATGATGTTTAGTACCTTAAGATAAAGCCATAGGGCTCGTCTAAAAATCCTTTCCAATGTCTTACAAATGATTTACGTCAAGAAAATCGGTCTGTATTTTCACGGGAGCCCCTGGGTTTCCACCTTTGTAGATACGCTTTGCAATACCTGTTTCGCAATCAAGGGCAAGGTGGCCAGCCTCTAGGAGTGCCGAAACATCTGACAAATGTGCTCGTCAGTATACTCAGTTACTGTCTTCAGGAAAAAGGCGCGTAATTCATC
The DNA here is from genome assembly GCA_944474145.2 of Dicrocoelium dendriticum. Lineage (NCBI taxonomy): Eukaryota > Metazoa > Platyhelminthes > Trematoda > Plagiorchiida > Dicrocoeliidae > Dicrocoelium > Dicrocoelium dendriticum. The sequence continues at coordinate 40,861,877 of OX104067.1, read as the reverse complement.
AAGGGCTGGCGAAGAGTTCTGATTTTATTCGAGTATAATTCTCAGCACCATGCTCGCGTGCTCCAAGGGAGTGGGGTGCATAGACGCATAGTTCCTGCATATCGGGGCCTCAGCTCAATACACAGATGAATATTGCGGAGCAAGGAGACAGGTTTTCGCTTCATCTTCATAAAGTATAGCTTCATTATCTTGCGAATACAAGGCAGATATTCCACAACCAGCTTCAGTACTTCTTTTCATGGCAATAGGAGACTTTTTCGGATCACGGAAAGATTACACAGCCAGGCGACACACCTAATTTTCCCGGCTCCCGCGTTTTTTCATTGTACACAAATTCCTGAGCACTTTGTAATCATAAAGTCAGACGCCGACCGTGAGAACCATGAGAATATATCCCACACTTTTCGTCTTCTATGCAGTAGGGTTCTCAGTTCTCTATCAATCCAATGAGGGCCTTTGGAGAAAAGGACTACTAGCAAGGTTTGGTACAACTTTGTCGATAACAGCAGCAATTTTAAGCCAAGGAGGTTTCAAGTATCATGGAGAGCAAACTTCTGGGGAGTCCTCTAGTCCATAGCATTTGCTGCCATTTGTAGGCGGAGGGGATCAGTGCGCCAGTAGTCCAGGCACGGAGTGTCCCGGTGGTGAAGGGTGGGCCGTTTTGTCCATAGAAAGGAAAGCACACAATGATCACTTGACCCTAGAAGCTGGGGAGTCGCTAAATCAGCTACATCGTATGGTTGAGGCGCTAACACGAGTTCGCGGATGTGCGATTCGTCTGGAATTATCCGCGAAGGTGCCGAGACATGTTAACAGACTCAGATTGAGGACAGCTTAGAGTAGCACAGCATCGAAGAAATCTGGGGCGAGAGCACAGAGAAATAAATCCCAGTTGACGCTACGAGCGTTGGTCTCCCATTATTGAACACTTCTTGCCTCTGTTTGGCATTCTTATCCACTCCAGTAATCGAGATTCGGAGGTCATTGGGGGTCTGTAGACAACATAAACCATGAGCAAAGTATGTCCCTCGCCAACGTCTCGTAAAACCACAAACCGTAACACAAACAGCCCCTATAGTTTGAAGCCTCAACCCGGACTTCAAATAGGGTATGCTGCCATCTGCAAGTCTGATAACATGACGATCAACTCGAGAAAACTGACCACCAGGAAGGCGTGTTTCAGAATCCAGAATATCCGGAGACAGTCACTTCTCATTACAAGGCACCAATCAGGTCACGATGCTACTGTAAAGTGAGGAGACGAGTATCATCCTGTTTAGTTCGCAGGTTTCGTACATTGGTGGACATCACACGCCATCCTACCTTAGACGCTTGGGCCCTGGTGTGACTGAAACTGGCCGTCGTCGAGCTTACGGGTTCCAATGAACCGCACGAAAATCCACAATGGGGTGGTTACTTTCACTATTGGCTTGGAAAGTCCGCAGTTCATCAACGCGCTATTTTAATCTACACTCGGTCTTCAGGGCAGGGATCCCTCAAGACGTGGAACGTCTCGGTCTTAAGACGCGACTTCTGCCTGAAGAGACGAGGACCTTCCTCTTCTTCTTGAAAACTATTCTCAACGGAAGCACCAAGGAAATGTGCTCCCGCTTCCGACCAAGACGAAAGACAGGGACGGCTTTGATCCCCTATTCCCCCTCCTCGAATAGTACAGAAATCGTCTGCTTTAGGAAGCCTTGATCATCCACCATCCTCTCGGCTGGCGTTTCCTTGTCATCACTCAACAGCTGAGGGTGGTTCAGTTGAAGCATGTCGTGCTCCTGGCGTACATGCAATTATGCTCCTACTAAATTGATAGCTCCAGACCAAGTCCATGACATGGTACAGTCGAGATGTTTATGGTTGTCATGCATTGAGTTTCTTGGTGTTAATATTCCACCCAGACCAATTTTACTCAATTTCTTCAAAAGTCATTCATTTGTATTCCGGGCAACTCCAACGTCATTTTCCTCACCGTTGTTATTCATTGTTGATCTAGTAAAATCAGCAGTGATAACTTGATCCACCAAACTTCAGTTTCCTGTTCATAAGCATCTAAATGCACTGCGCTGACAAAGACTGATTACATAACTTGGTTGTGATGCAATTCTAAACGTGAATCTACTCTTAAAACAGGTGGTCAGTTAATTTGTCACAGAGGGTGATTTTAGTGCCAGTAATGTATCAACTTTCATAGTTGCGTTTAGTTTCATGTTCACTGAACGCCCTATGTATAAGTCATGCAATAGCACTTGCTGCAATCATTTTCTTTGTCTGATTCCTAATGAATTAATCTACGGCAGCACAGCCAAAGGTAGTTTCTGAGGTGGTTGTATTTACTTCTTCAGATACAAATTGAATATTTCTTGTCTTTATTAGAATATTTGCACAAATAACCTTCATACGAGGGTCCCAACCAATCAGTAAAAATGCCTTTTCAGTGAATTACTCAAAACAGACACCTGTCAAAATTGTGGCTGTATGGGCGCAAGAATTTTTCGTTTTCTCTATAAGGGCTTGGTAGCTTATGAGTGTCTGGTCAACGAACAGAATGCCTACTCAGCAGCTTTAGTATACTTTGGATCGAGTTTGCAACATAAAAGTACTATACGGTTGAAGATAAGTACTGTGTATCAGACATCTATGCCTCGTAGAATCACAGTGCTGCCGCAACAGCTCCGAAAAGTAACTTTGAACCGGTCAAAGGCACTATTTCCTTTCCCATAAAGCTGAAAGCTTCCGAACATATGCGATGACTACTACAGGTTGAACTACCCCACGACGTGAGTACTACTTGATGTAACTCACTGCCAAGCTGAGTTTGCGGTGATGAGAAGTGAACCAAGACGAAGAAAAGTAAACGTGGTTCTTTGTTGGAACGAGGTAATTGCCAAGGCATTCATCGCGGTAAAAAAGGCATGAAAATAGAAAGCGTACAACTGTTGGATAAGGTAATGAATCACGGCGATCCATTGGTGAACAGTGCCTACCGAAGAACTTGTTTTTGGTTAGTTTGAAGCTGTGGTTTTGTGGATGGCTAGTGCAAACCATCTTAATTGTCAACCCGATTCATTTCGCAAGCAGGTCTGGAGCATCATTCATCGGGTCGTCAACGTAGTTGTAATTCGTATACAAAATTGTCCACTAATGCAAATAAAAACTGCGAGCAGGAGGGTAGAAGCAGCTCCATACCATTGTGGGAGGAAAAGTTGGCACTTGAAAGTTTCCAAATCCATCCAGTACTATGAGGCAAACTAATTACGCAGCATGTTCAGTGTAGCCTAGATGGAGCAACAGATTACAACGTCATCAGTACAGTCCAAGTCACGGGGCCAAGCAGATTGAAGTAACTCAACGCCACTAGGCTCACAGTTTTCCAGAGTACTCTCTGAGATGCCATTCATAGCAAAGATGAACAAGCAAGGTGATGCAAGACGACCCTGTTTCATACCACCGGTGATATTAAAGAGGGGTGATAACCCTCTGCATGCCTGTATTCCATCTACCTTTCGAGAGTAAATGACTTGAAGAATGTTAACATACCTTCAGGCATTCCCTTCCTTAACCGACAAATCCTGAGAGCAGTATGGTCAACCGAGCAAAATGCACCACGTTTGTTCAAGAAACATGCAACCATACCTTTTAATAGGGTAAGTTAATAGACTATAAACAAAGGCATTCGAAATCCATACATATTTATTTTATGGGCTAGACTCCAACATTTTCAGGTGCCCAGAGCACGTGATTCAACAGCCTGATCAATCAAGACATCAGCTTAGGAAACCCCACAGTACTTGCCTGCGTCTGATCTACATAACAGCTGGAGTTCTGCGAACTGTAACAGTATTTAGGAGTCGACTGGACACGCTGTGTAGGTAACATCAGGCAAGTGAGTGGAAAGCTGACAAACACTGCTGGATCAAGTGAAACAGCCATCTCACCATACGTGCGGAACCACCGATGTTTATTTACAGCACGTGTTCCGAGTCCTCTCGTGGAACGCATATTGGGGAAAGAGAGCACGTTTGTTATTTCGCAAGATAGCGAGAATCAAATTAGTAGTGCTTGCCACCCGCACGTGTAGTAACCTAATATGATACCCCTGAAGGTCACACCATAAGAGTTGGCTTCGGTATCCACGTGCTGCTTCTGACACCGTATATGATTTGTGAGTCCATCGTATGTGTCCGAGCAAATTTGCTATGTGGTTAGAGAAGCAACGGTTACCGAAAGTGTGAAAGAGTGAAATCACCCAAAGTTATGTACCGCTGGCGTAGACCACTAAAGTGGTTGGAATATGAAACGAAATATCGTGACAAGTTTTGAGTATTTCCAGATACCCAGATGATTTAGTTACTCGAAAGTTTTGACTCATGATAGCAAACGGAATATGTTTGATCTACTTGCACTGAATTTCGATGGGACTTTTACCACCTCAAGCACAACTCAGAGTTGTATTAGATGGAATGATCCATCAATCATTCTAACGCAGATTCTCGAGAAATGCAGTACCATGACACTAATTTTTGAAAGTTATTTGCTACTTACAATCTCCCTACTACCATCACGGGACGTAAAGGTTCAGCTAAAGAGGAAAAAGGATAAGCACAGGGTTGAAAGTCCGAAGAATTTGGTCAGGAATGGCGGTCGCTGACCATCTGGCAAGCACAAAATGACTTTCAGCGTGTTGAATATGTTAAGGACCCATCATGAACTCGTGGTTTCAGGATCTGAAAACAACAGGTTGGTATATTTTGTGGGCTAAATGGCATACTGTCCTTTCAGGACCCGGCAGCCATGATCATTTCTTCAGCATGCAGAAATACTCAAGAAAATGGTTCCGTGTCACACCTGAAGTCTTACGCCCCTTATGATAAGAGTGTCCTGTCAGAGTGAACGAATGGACCAAAGGAGTGTGCTAGGCAATTAATGGGAGACGGGCTTGGCTGATTTGATAGCTGGACACAGACTGGCCAATATGCGAGTGATTTACTCACTGTTTCTTTAGCTGATTCAAATGAGGAACATCATCATCTGATAAGGTCGTTGTTTAAACGGTGAAAGAACAAGGCAGATTGATAAGTACTTTACACATACCTCTGGTAACGTTCGCTGAGCTGAAGTAGCCAAATAAAACTTTGCGTTCTACACCATGATGGCAGATAACACCGAGGCGAACCCTACTATCGGTACTGGATGCTGACCGGATCACCATTCATTGAACATGGATGCAAGGAACTTGGCAAGTAATTGGCGTCTTTGGGGGGCGGGGAGGCAACTGAATAGATATTCCACACCATTGCGTTTGGACGAGCAACAGATGGCATACGGCCTGAAAATGTTCCGAAATACGTCTGGGGATGAGGCGAGCCGTGTGCTAGCGACATTGCGCACAACAATGATCTCAGTGGGTTGGAGACAGTCACAGAATGTTCGGTAAATTTTGCGAAGGCCAAATCGACTCAAATTATCAACGCCAAGTTTTCGTGAAGCAGAGGCCCAAATGAATCCGCCGACGCGTACGCCACTGAACTGAAGATTTTGCCGGGTGCTGCAATATATGTAACTACATGGGCGACAGTCGCATACGCGATCGGATAATTCTATGTATCGAGGACCTAAGTACGACAAAGCGACTTTTGCGACAACGCAATCTATCGGTCGAGTACATCGGCACCTGCAACAGTAGGTTCTCGACCGTTTATGAATAACTGCAAATGCAACTCGCCACTGACGCTAAATTGTGTGCCGTTTCCGGGAGCAAAACTACGCAGGCCACAAACGCGAGACAGAAGCTCTGCAAATTTTGTGTAACGCGACGCCCCAGCGATTGCAAATAGTGTGCGCTGTGTGGACAGAATTGCGCCAAATGTGCAAAAGGGAACCATTTTGCTAGTTGGTGCCAATCAACCAATGTGAATGTGCTCGTTGGTGACAAGTCACCTACAGACGTGGAACGTTCAATTGGCAACGTGTCTCGGAGGGTACTACAAAAACGTGTCAAGGCAAGTCCTTTGATTGAAGAGGAACCCGTACGATTTCCGTTAGACACGGGTGCTACTGTCAACATCCTACATTAAAGCACTCTCCAAGGGTGTGCATCCGATCCGCTCAGTGTTCTCTGCGCATGCGGTACGGATTCTATACCATTTCCCGGCCAAGTTGTCTTCTTGGGCAACAGAAATAATCTGAGGGGCATTCAACACCAGTCTACTCAATTAATTTGTTCCGTGCGTACGCCAGTTACTTTTGCCAGTGTGTACGTGTGCGTGTATAGCCCGTCGTCTTCAGCAAATTGGACCTCAGACGCACTAAGTCATAGGGGTGCAGGTGGGACACTTCATCTCCTACGCGCGGAACAAATTAATTGAGTAAACTCATGTTGAATGCCCCCACAGATTATTTCGGTTGCCCAAGAGGACAACTTGGTCGGGAAATGGTGTAGCCTTAATCCGTAGGGCTTAGCTACAATTGAACTGATTAACCCAAGGGATGGAGCCTCACATCGACTGTAGCTCGTGCTCGTGGAAGAGGAACCCACGCCGATTCTCGCCATTGATTCGCCACAGTCTCTCGGGTTTGTTATTTTTAACCATGCTCGTGTAGTGCTTGCTTGTAAAGGAGACATAAATATTAGTGATGTTACGCCGAAACGAAATCCGAAAAGAGATCTGTGTACTAAGACGGTTATGCAGGTAAACGACTAGGACCACCGTACACAAAAATGGATCGCAAGGCATTCTATGTTCTTGAGCCACATGGACGCTGCATCAAACCACGAATCGAAATCACGAATCTATGACAGACAATCAATAGCCAAGGTGCACACACAGGTAGACACGCGGGTGGCGAGCCCTTGGCATAGGGTATCACCCTCTCCATCTGGCCTGGAATCGAGAAACTGGTGGGCTTTGGCGCGTAGACCGCTGTAGAGGCACTTGGTTCGGTAGTTCAGGGTCGTCCACTTGTGAATCGATCAGCCATGGTGTCTGGATTTCTGACTCACCGACCGTTGTTAAGGTGGACGGTTTCAGTCCAACATGGCTTTTAACAATCCGGACATCCTCATTTTCAACTTCAAGGATTTGCCAGTTGGCTGATATAACAATGACCGTTTGCCACCCGGAATCCGTAGGTAAACGGACATCGATGTGATCAGATTCTTCTACCATTCTGTCTCTGCTGCCGGTATCAGAGCGTTGCTTTGTGCGTTCTTGATGTTGCAAACCTCCGAACCAAGGGTAGCGTGCACTAAATCGAATCGCGTATGCAACTAACAGCCGAACATTAATACTGCGGTGCTTCTACCTTAGGTTTCAGCTGCCGGTACACATCCGTTATGAAGACTGAGTTCGGTCAATCTGTTACAAAAAGGCATAAGGTCCTTAGTTGTATTTTCTGGTCAGCCGACCTGAACGTAGCGTTTTACGAGTGCTAAAATAGGGTCTCCATCTGTTTCTCGGCATGTCTGTTGAGGTAACGGGGGAATTGTTAACATGCTGGATCAGATTCAGAAGTTCCTGTGTGGCAGATTCTTCCGAAAGTACGCCCGGTAAGGGAAACCAATTGAGGGCACTAGTAATGGTATTTAGCCTTTTTGCAACAGTCTACGAATAGACATAGAGCCATCAGATACCATGGGACTCAAAAGAAGATATAGAAATGGTAAAAGAGAACACAAGGCAACACGAAAATGTCCATGGTTTCGTCAGACGGCGAGGTACTACCCGGTTGGCCAAGCCGAAGTAGGGTGTTGACTTAGGGGACACCATCCCGAGCCTTTGGCTGAATAGCCTGCCCGCAAGGCAGCGGAGCGAATTCAGGGAATCACGCACATTGGGAGTGGGTGACTGATTGCTCAGTTCATATGAATTTCGTTGGTTCCTTTGGCAAACAGGGACCCAATACTCCTCAGAAGTACAGCATAAAGTTGCTGGAATACAATGCTTCTCCAGGATGAAGCAAGGGGCAGTGACTTTATTTAGTGGCGAGTCATATCCGCCACGTCACAGTGTTGTTAAGCGGACATATTTCACTTTTTAAAGGTAGAAGGCTTGCCAGGCGGAAATCCACCACGTCCTGGAACACTGCCGCCGAACCATTTGCTGGAACGTGAAAATCCCGAACCACCCAGCTGGCACCACGTGGAAGTTATTCGGCAAGCCAGCCGGGGACGTAGTTATTTTGGTATGTATATGCAAAGCTAATCAAGACCTAATGAACCATTATGGGCGCGAACATCTTCTGAATCCATTTTTCATAGCTGAAAGGTGATACAAGCGGTTTATGATCTGTGTGAATCCCAAAAGGTAGACCGAGTAGATAGTGAGGAAACCGAATAGTATCGAAAACAACCGCGGCTGCCTCTCGATCAACGTGTGAGTAATTACATTCTGCTGCTGTCAAGGTTCGTGAAGTATAAGCAACAGGTCGATGTGAGCCGTCGCGTAGTTTGTGCAATAACAGCTCCAAGACCGTAGGGTGAAGAGCACAAGAAAGAACAATGGGCTTCCGTGAATCCTAATGAACAAGAACTTCCGTGGAGGCCAAAAGTTACCTAATAACGTTAAAAACACTTTCATGAACTCTGTTTCAATTTCAAGGGTGGTTTTTGCATAAGAGTTAATGAAGTGGATGCAAGTGAGTTGCCGCGGATGGTAGGAAGCTGGAAAACTGCGTGACCGCTCCCAGTAACGACCGCAACTCATTCACGTTTTTTAGGGTTACTGGTGCATTAAGTAGTGCTCCAGTCTTTTCTTCCATTGGGCGTAACCCATCTTGTGACAGCTGTTTTCCAAGGTAAAGAACGATTTGAGCAAAGTACTCACGTATTTCTTTTGTCAAAACGTGACCAGAATCTGGGCATTTTTGCAGTACTACATACAACGTGTGTAAGTGTTCATCAGCTGTTCTTCCAGTGATCAAGTGGTCATCCAAGTAAGCGCATGTATTTAGTATGTATTTCATCCACGAATTAATAATAGTTTGCAATTTAGTTGGCGTCGTGGTTACTCCAAGTGGCATGCGTACCTGACGAAATAACCCAAGGTGTGTGCTGATGGTGGTGTAGACACGTGATTCCTCGTCGAGTTCGGACCGCTGGTAAGAGTGGCTCAGGTGTAGTTTGGTAAAAAGAGTTCACCACATGAGAGGGAAGCATAGGTATCTTCACGCTTTGGCAGTGAGTATCGGTGCGGTTGTAGTGCATGGTTGACCGTAACCTTGTAGTCCCCACAGATCCTTATGGTCACATCGCTTTTTAATACAAGCACTATAGGAGCTGCCGAATCGGAATACTGAACGGGTTCTATTGTGCCCTCTTGCTGTAGTCAATGGAGCTGATTCTCAACTTCGTTCCGAAGAGCATAAGGTACAGTACACGCCTAGGAGAATCATGGTGCTGCCTATGTTTCAGTGTCAATTGCACAACAACCATGGCTTAGTTTAGTCAAACAATGCTGCATATTTTTGTAAAATTCCAGAGAGTTGCGGCTGGGCTTCCACAATGTTGACGTTTCACATGATGCCAGGAAGACGTTTGATTCTATCACGATCAAGTGTGTAGGAGCCGGGTCCCCCAGAGACGTACACTCGGATGTTACCCGTCAAGTTGCCGTAGGATATGCGTGCAAGAAATGTAGCCAATACATTCATCAGTTGTCCGGTGTAAGAGGATAGTTGTATTGTAGCGTGATCTTATTTTCGCAGTTGCAATAGAGCACCAGGCCGTATTAACGTAACTACGGAGCCGGTATTAATTTCGAAATTTACAGGTTGCTCGTTAACTCGGATAGACACGACAAATGGTTTCCCCGGGATGAAATTTGCATTAAAATTCGTCGTGGTGTTTATTAAATTTGGCTTGAACTCCTCGGTTATCTGATTTGTAGTTTTAAGGTTACCCTGCGCAACGGAATTTTGTTGGGAAAGACACCTTTTGGGCGTGTCTTCCCTTCCCACGAAATTTTCATGTCGAATGAAGACGCAGACCATTAGCCGGTGTTGAATGCTGTTCATTACGACGATAATAAGGGAATCCTCAGCATTGTACTGTGTGAGACAATGTGTTGCCAGATTTAGTCTGAGAGACTTTATGCAAAATGGTCAGATTTGACGAGGAGAATGCCGCTGGTTCCTGAACGCGACTGGCGCGTTGTCGAAATATGTCACAGGATCTTTCCCAAGTCATGGTCTTTACACCTTCCGATGACAGGAGCTCTCGTGCCTTCTCGTCAAAAACACCGACAATTAATGCCTGTAAAAGCATTGCTCCTTCGAATTGGGCCGGTTTGATCTGGTTATAGGCAAAGTCAGGAAGAGCAATTAAGAGTCGGGAAACAAACTCAGTTACAGTTTCCTTCTGCTGCTGCTGCGCGACGTCAAAGTTATAACGTGCCGTAAACACAGGTAGTTTTTGCCCCACATGTGATCAAGTGAGGGGAAAACAGCTTGTACGTTTTGTTTCGTATGTAGTTGCAGGCTATCGAAATGTTGCTGCCCTCGTTGTCTAAGTGGTGACCCAGAGCTTTGCTTTTTGATGCACCAACCATCGAACAAGTAGATCTACGTAATCATTGGAGGTAGTATTCCACTGCAGTCATTGATGCGTAGTAGACCTTTCCGTGGAAGAATACCACAACGGCTGAGGTAAGGTAATTGAATTCGCCATTAGTTATCGCAACAACCTCCGTCGCCATTTGGTCAGTCCAAGGCGAAATCAGAACACAGAGCTGTCTACTAAGACGGTTATTCACCCAAACGGCAAGGACCATTATTCACGAAAAAGGGATCTGAAGGCATTCGTATGTTCGTGGGTCACATGTACGCCGAATCAAAGCACGAATCAATTGCTCTGGCAGAAAGCCAATAGCCGGGGTGCACACACAGGTACGCACGCAGGTGGCGAGCGCTTGGCATAGCGTATTACGTGACCAGTATCCGCCTGTGTTTATCCCGGGTTTGGAAAATTCTAGGGAACCGCTCACTTGTCGTTAGGTCATTTGATATGGCAGACTGCGTTACGGGATAGGAGAGTTCCATTGGCGTTGCGTAATAGGTTCTCCGTTGAAATAAACAAATTGGTGAGGGTGGGTGTGATTACAAAGGTTGACGAGCCAACCGACTGGGTTATTTAGGTTCCAATCGTTACGAGGAAGACGGGCGAACTGAACGTATATGTTAACCCGAAGCCGTTGAATGAGGCCCTGCTTAGACGGCGTTATGCGCCACCTACCTTAAAAGACATTTGCCGCGATTTACCAAGAGTAAGTGTTTCTAACGAATTTAGCCCAATATTGCTCCTTTTGAAATGTTGTTCTAGATGAAGAATCCAATTTTCTTACTAATCATGCCACACCATTTGGGCGCTATTGTTGGCAGCGGTTACCATATGATTCAAACGTTTTGACTGAAATTATTTTTTAAATGTAGATTTTTTGTGATTCTCGTGAGTAGTGTAACTGTCGTAGAAAGTAGAAGTCACGATTAAATTTCACACAATAATCTGCCCCGATTTAGATGCATGGCAGACGATTTTTGGATCTGTCGCTCGGCAGAAGGACAGAAGGACGCTAATCTGCCCCGTTTCTTGTAGTAAGGTGTGCAAAGGAACATCAAGCTTAAACATGATTAAATTGAGCTTCGGAAAGTTGCTATGATTATACATGGGCATGTGCGAACAACCGAAGGAATCAAGCTCGACCTAGTAAAACTTAAGGCAATACGAGTTGCTGCCCGTAATGTGTTGAAGGGAGTCCGTCAATAGCGCTGTATGGTGAATTTTTAAGCCGTTTTATGACAGGCCTTGCTGATATCATGACGCCTAGCAGGAGGCTAATTCACAGAGGAGTAAAGTGGAGTTGGGGAAAGGAACCGGAGATCTTATTTGCAACCAATAAGCCTCTTTTCGCAACACGACTGTGCTAGGATTTGGCGATCCAGCGAAGGCTCTGGAGGTAAAGTGTGACAGTGCTGTTCTCCTACGGAACAGAATATCTTTGGATTACCGCAGTCGAGCACTCACCGTGACCGAGCAACGCTATGTGCAGGCTGAGAACGAGGTGCTCGCGGTAGTCTATGCCACGGAGCGTTTGGACCAACATACAAACCGACAATAAAATGCTTGTGTCAATATCCAGTAAACCGACGCACATCGTTCCCATTCGTCTTCAGCGTATGCTTATACGGCCTTTGAAGTGCGATATGGACATTGTGTGCACGCGTGATGTTCAGTTCACTTCAGTTGACGAACTATGATCAGATCACCGAATTGCGCTGGATCCAGTTCCCATGACCCATATTGCCAGAGTGGCAATAAATAACAACCGCGAGATAATAGGGTTAAAGGCAAGTAGAAGGTGGAGAAAACTGAAGAAAGGAAGTGCGTCTAACTGATCAGAACGGAACGCAAATTAGCAACCAGATGTAAGAGATTGAATGCAGGAACGCCAATGGCTGTGTGACTACGACTTGTCTGCTACGGTTTTCATGTTTTGATGTGCACCACTCCGAGGCCCCCCCCACGCCACGAAGATGGCGTGCACCAGTCAGACCAGATCTTTCTGTCAATTTTTCCATGCCTATACCACTTCGTGGATTGGCCAACTTCCGGTTACACCCAACTTATTGCAATCATGGCATATAATGCACGCTGAAGAAGCCGGTCAAAGGGCATTTGAAGGACATGGCCTAGCCAACGTAAGCAATTACGCTTTAGTAAATATTCGAATAAGGCACCAAAACACTTCTTTTCAAAAACAACTGGCAGAACTCAGCATTGCCCGCACGGTGTCCCTATCAGAAGTGAGCAGTCTTCTGCAAGCACCGGTTCTAAAACACGGTCAAGTGTTTAAGGTCCTCAACGCGAACTGGCCAGGCCTCTGATCCCTACAGTAACATAGGCCATATCGCAGCGTTATGCACCCTACATTTCACTGTGAGACTGATATCTCGCCGTCTCCATAGATGTTTGAGATGCTGGAAACCACACGGCGTTTGCTGATACGTAAAGTAAATTCCTTAGTGATGTGACCATCAGAGGTGACACTGCTACCAAGATAAGTGAACCGATCCATCACTTCCAGTGGTTGTTCGTTGATAGCCAGAACCAGAGATATGCCGGTCCAGTCCTGCAGCAGTACGTTGCTCGTTGAAGGTGCAAAACACATACTGCAGTCTGCATCGCTAACCGTCAGTCTATCCAGTGGTGTTTGCAAAGCAACTGCGTCAGACCCAAGGAGAGCTATGCCGTTCGCATACTCCAGGTTTGCCAGTCGGTCAATTGGCAGAACTTCCACTCCGGTAGATTTTGAAAGAACAAAGTCACACCTTATCATTTCGATAAAAAGTCGAAGCGGAAAGGAGATATAGGACAACCCTGGTGAACCCCACTCGTCATGAGTAACAGAGCAGATGGTTTCCCATAGACCCATACACAACCTTGGGAGTCAGGGTAGAGAGACAGTAAAAGGGAAAGCAATTTAGCTGGCGCACCTTTTATGAACAGGCAGTGCCACAAGCTGTCTTGATCAACAGAGTCGAAGGCAGTTATCAAGTCACGGAAAACCACCATGATCGGTTGTCTCTGTGTGTGTCTCTGCTCTAAATTTTGGCGATAAGTATATGTGTGGTCGGCACAATCACAATTAGGGTGGAAAGCATCCTACTTTTCAGTCAATTGGTTCTCACGGGCGCGAGTATGCCAGCAGAATATGATACCGTGAGAAATTTGGAAGCAAAGGAAACAAGGCTAACGCCTCGATGATTTTCGCGCCAAGCACGCTACCGCTTATTTAAGATAAGCACAGTAGTTGACAGTCGGCAGTTTGAAGGCACCTTTTCATCTTTCCACCTCGTGTTAAAAAGAGAAGGTAGTCCAATCAAGGATCAGTCACCAACATCTTTCAGGTAAGATGGAGGAAGGTCGTCCAGCTTAATAGCAGTATTATCTTTCAACAGCCAAAACGCACATCATATCTCTTTCAAAGTGGGAGATGTGTCATCTACCTCCCACGTCGGTTCATGCGAATCGGCAAGCGGCAATGTTGCAGCAGACCTGCTGAAGTGCTCTTCGAAATGTTCCACCCAACGGATTAGCCGACGAGGTTGCGAATGTATCCACTGTACATTATTCTCAACTACTGTATCCGTCTTTCGGATGAGCTGGAATAGCACTCGGCTGTTACCAATAATACTGGCTTTCTCCATCTCCCAGGCCTTTGTAACGCAACAACCTTCCCGTTCGATTCGAAGGCTCCTTGTCAGATGTGGTACATTCTATTACGAACTGAACGCGCTACTACGCAGTGCTACTAGTTCAGATATTATAGTACGTGCAGGGGATTTGAACTCACAAACAGGGCGTCTGAGCTCTTCAGAAGCTCAGCTGGGTGGTAATTATGGACTTAACTCCGAACAGACTAACAACGGTGAGCGTCTGCTGCAACTGTGTGCGGAGCATCAGTTGTTCCTTAGTAGCACTGCTTTTAGACACTCTGGGCGCCGAAGTGCCACTTGGCGTCCTCCCTGTAGTTGGTCAGCCATGGACCCAAATTGACCACATAGCTATAAGTTACAGATGGCGCGATTCCGTCCTGGATTGCTGCTCGTACTGGAATACCTGTATCGACTCTGACCATGCATTAGTGCGCTGTCGTTTCTCCATGTACTTTACCGCGAGGCGCACCAAGCGTCTCCTCCAATTGGCAACGGAGAAATTGTCTCAGTCCTTGGTCAGGCAAGCCTATCAAGAAGCACTGCATACCCAACTTTCGCTGTCTTGTCCTAATGACACTAAGCTTTAGTGGAATAGGATCTCGGCCACCATGCACGACGCAGGAGCATCTGCTTGTGGCACTATCCATCGTCACCGCACCAGTCACTGGATATCCGACAGGTCGGTGAACCTGTTGGAATCTAGAAGAAACCTCCCGGCTGGCTCTGAACACAATGTGACCAGACGGGCTATTAGGCGTAAGCTAAAGCAGAGCCCATGTGTTGACAAGGAAGCCTGGTGGACCAGTCGGGCTCAAGAAATAGAGGAGGCAGGAACAGTAGGCAATTACCGCAAGCTTTTCCAGCTAATGCGCACCACTCGTCCCACGAAGCCAGGCGTCAGTGAGACAACCAGAGAAAATACGGATGCACTGATACACAATAAGGATGGCCGTATGACTCGTTGGGCAGAAAATTTTCAAGAGCAATATAGTTGGCCCCCTACTCCCGGACCTCTTTCTACTCAGGTGATGCAGGACGAGCCATGGACGGTTAGTTTAGAGCCTCCGTCGGAGGCCACAGTCCGAAACGCGATCACAGCCCTCAATCGTTTTCCTGCCGCTGGCCCGGATTCCCTCCCACCTGCACTATTTAAGGATGGAGGAGAGTTCCTCTGCAAAACACTGCCCTCCCTATCCGAACGTATATAGAATGAAGAGAGTGCCCCGGCTAGTTGGAGCGAATCGATTATAGTGGCAGTCGCACAGACTATTCTAACTACAAGGGTATTAGCCTAACGCCAGTTGTGACAAAATTACTGGCCTAGATTCTTTTCCATCGCCTCACTGGGGACAGGAGTCTCGGAGTAGGGAAGAGCAGGCCGGTTGCCGCCTAGGACTTGGCTGTATAGACCATATATTCACTTTGCGGCAGGTGCTAGAGTAGCGCCACATATACCGCAAACCGACAATAGCTGGTTTCCTCCATTTCAAGTGTGCGTTCGATTCACTTGATCGATGCATTCTGTTCGAAATACTTGCGCGGAAAGGTGTTCCCACGAAATACGTGAACATCCTTCGTGCTCTATACTCGAACACTACAGGCCGCGTCAGAGTCTACAATGGCCTGTGGTATAACTTTCCGAGTACAACTTGCGTTCGTCAGGGTTGTCCGATTTCATCATTTCCGTTCAATTTCGTCGTGCATTCTATCATGGAGTGTTTCCTTGCGGAATCTCACAATACAGGCGTTGAAGTGCTGCCTGGTGAAAGACTAGTTGATCTAGATTATCCGGACGATATCGTCTTGCTTTTAGACGATGTTGCGGCAGCACAACCAACCCCGAATAGCCTGTCCAGAGTGGTCCCATTATTTCCTATGTGCTTTGCACCTTGAAAGTGCAAAGTGTTCATGCAGGACTACCAGCCACTTTGTGACCCCTTGACCCTTGCTAACGAGGAACTCGAGGTGGTTGATCATTTCACTTATCTCGGCAGTTGCATCAGCAACAATGGGCGCATAAAAACTGACGTCAGCTCACATATTGCAAAGGCCAGCGTTGCCTTCTTGAATCTGCGGCATCTTTGGTGACAGAAGGGAATTTCGCTCCGTTTGAAAGACCGTGTATACAAGGCCACAGTGAGAGCCGTTCTGCCCTATGGTATTGAGACTTATACCCCTTCGATCTGAAGATCTGAGGGGCATTCAAGTCTTTGATCATCGTTGTTTGAGAAGCATTGCTGGTGTCGGATGGCAGCAGCGTGTGCGCAACGATGATGTGCGTAGCCGAGTACTAGGTAGTGGTTATCGTACTAGCTCCCTAGACCAACAGGTAGCGCTGAATAAGTTGCGTTGGCCCGGGCATGTGTTACGTATTCTTGGTCACCGCTTACCTGGGAGGGCTTTGTTCAGTCTACCAGGTGTGTGGTGGCGCTAGGCTCGAGGTGGACAGAAGTTGACTTGGCAGCGGGAAATGAAGTCACTGACGATCAACCCAGGTGCCGTTGGTCCGCCTGACCTTCCGGGCAGGAGTCCACGTGGCTCGCCTTGTGCTTGGCTCGAGACTGTACAGGACGTAGCTCGCAACCGACACTAGTGGCGCGTGTGCTGCCGTCTCTTAATCGGACTGCCTGTTTAAAGTGTATTTGGTGCTGAGTTATCTGCGGGGTAATGGCTGATTATGACGGTGACAGTGAAAGCCACGAGGAAGCTATCTCGCCGATGCCGCTTTATCTTTGCACGACAAACAGCTGTTTGTGACGGTATGTTGTCTACACAAGGGCTAGGCGCCTATACCCTGAATGTTTGCTTAGGGCAATAAGGTTTTCAGGTAAGTCCCCCTTCTTCTTCTTCTTCTTCTTTAGTTCATAGGTCATCATGGTTGTATGACAGCGAAGGATCAGTTCAAATGGCTGATGTACTGCTGTTCATGGTGATGATGATGCTGATGATGCTGGTGATGATGAGGATAATGATGATGATGATGGTGATGATGATGATGATGAGGATGTCAGAGGTGGTTACAGGGAGTTACGGACACGTTGAAACTCAGTGTGCATCGGGACCTGTTTCGCTGAATTATCAAGCTGATCGATCTTTCCGGGATACATCCACAGTTACGATGTCTCAAGTCGGATGCACAGCAACCGTCAAAGGCATTATTCAGGGCACATTTAAGACCATCCCATTCAACGTTCGCCTCACCGACCTCATTCATCACAGCCGAATGATGGGCGAGTTCGTTATGATACTGCCCAACCACAGACTGTGATTTCAAGTTAAAGGTAAGGAGGTTGGAAGGAAGGAGCTTTTTTGAAGCGGAAAGTGTGAGTCCCAAGCGTGCGCACACTACAGCATGGTCAAAAGCCAAGCGTATGCACCAAATTTACCCACAGCCTCGGACTGCATTTCGCCGTCCGTAGCTGATGGCTATGTGGTCAAATTTGGTCCAGGTCAATGAGGAATTCGCTAGGCGCCAGATGAGGTGGTGTGTTGGCGTCTATGCTGGAAAGCAATGTTGCGAATGTGAAAGTGGTGGTCCGGCCACAGTTGCAGGAATCAATCACCCTTGGCTGTTCTGGGTGCATCCGTTCCGAAACGATCATCCAGGTGCAGTTCAGAGCCTGAAACGCCCGGTGTCCAGATGATTATTGCGGATACGCTGTTAAGAGCCAAGTTGCCGGTGGCTAAGCGTCATCAGGAAGAGAGCAAATCAGTAAAACTATTACAGCATCTAGCACTGATGGAAGTTGGTGAAAAGAAATAATATGCCAAAGGTGAAATATTATAGCGAAAGCGATGCGGGGATGGGGGCGGAGGGCAGAGCGTATATTGCCACTAGAACGTGAGACTGACTACTCACATATCCGTACAGGTTTGGACCGCGTTCCCTTCCCACGAAGCGACGCGGATGAGCATGTGTGTGACAAGCCACTCCAGTTGCCTACGAGGTTGGGCTTTGAAACAACCCCTCTACATTTCCAGCTCATACCTCCGCTTCGCCGCATCTAAATCTAGCTGGCCATGAGTCGTTTGAATGCACGCGATTTTCTCTCCCGTGGCTGCATCACTCGACTCGCGTTCACTCCTGTGGGCTTCGCTAGCGGCGTATTTGTCTGATTCATTACGTTCTCCACAAACACTTCTCCCATTGTTCTGGACCCAGTCTTGTTACCAAATGCCGCCCGGATCCTGTCGGGTCGATCTGCAACCTTCGCAGAGCCTTTTCTCGTCTCATCCATTGTGTCTGTTGTAAATCTGCTACAATCCTGATTTTGTTGTCTTTCTGATTCATAAGTAGTCACTGGCTTCCGCCGCCCTATACGCGCCCCTTCTCGAAGTTGTTCTTCCTTGGCATACCATGGTCGCAGAAGGGCGGCGTTCACCCAGCGCTTCCTTTCTGTGCTGTTGATATGCAAGTTTGCTCCTTTCCGATCGAGTACGCGTTGCCTGCACTTGCTCGCACCTGGTCCTTCATGATCTGGACGATCCTTGTTCCGTACCTTAACTTGTTCACCAATCCTGAACTGCGCCCATTTGTGAGCCACATGCCTGGCGTCGTTCTTCCTCTTATTGCGTGGTTGTCGCGCTTTGGTTCATTTCCTAGCAATCGCTTGCAGTCGTGCGTGATGCCGTGCCGGATGTTCCGCCTCACTTGGTTTCCCTAAGCACGTATCGAACACAATCCGTGGTTCTCGGCAAAATTGTAATTCGAATGATGAAACCTTGGTGCTCGACTGCATGCTGGTCCGGTATGCAAGCAGAACTTCAGACAATGTTTTCTCGCATGCAAACTTCATGCTGTTTATCCGCGTCTTCATGGTGCGGTTGAAGCGCTTTGTTATTCCGTCGGTATGCGTGTGGTATAGTGACGAGAGTAGTCTCTGGATGCCCTACTTGTCTAAAATCGCTTTATATGCTTTCGATTCGAAGAAGGGCAATGGGTCGGTGCTAACACAGTGTGGTATTCCATATCTTGCTGGTACATTGAATGCGAATGCCTGCGACGCGGTCTCGCCTGTCTGATCCTTGATTGGTATGGCTTCGACTCAACTAGTGAACCGGTCGATCATCACTAGAGCGTCTCTGTTTCCTGATCGACTCACTGGGAAGGGCCCAAAGATGTCCAGTCCCCAACATTGAAGTGGCTCATTGACTTTCATCAATCACATAGGTGATCTCGGTGCATCCATCTCGAGACTCAGTTGGTAATTTGAGCTTCCCCAGACGTATGCTGTGACATCCTTCTACATAGAAGGCCAAGACCCGCCACCGTAAAAATTCAAAGACTCGTTTCAATCCCTTATGGGCGCCATTATGAGTTATTCGCATCACCCTTTCTCCAAATCCAGTGGAATAGAAGGTAGTTTCCTTCCACCTGTCGCAACCAGCAAATTATCATTTTCGACCCCAGTCTGTCCCAGATCATAAGTTCCTCCAACTGTCTTGATCTGGTCGCCGGCTTGGTGCCAGCCTGCAAGTGAGAGCACAGTACTTGCACGAATTTGTCTGTCCTTTGACCACCCAGCAGGTGTCTCTCCTCCACTGTGACCGCAAGCACCGGGATAGCGTGGTCCGGCATGAGGTTCTCCAACGACCGGCGTGACAACCTTTCGGGTGATATGTGCCTCGTTTCGTCTATGTGCTCGATGATGAAGTAACATTCTTGCAGTCGGTATACCCACCGTGCCTGGCGCCGCCGTGGGTCTTTTGCTGTCATCAACCATGAAAGCGGCTTATGTTTAGTGAGGAATTGTAATTCCGTCGTTAAGAGGTAAGTTCCCCATTTATCCAAAGGCCACATGATGGCCAGACATATTTTCGCCGTGGTGGAATACATCTGTTCCGCCACTGCTAGTACTCTACTCTCATATTCCCCCACCCCAGCTGGTTGGGACAATACCGCATTGATTGCGACGTTACTTGCGTCGACTGCCATAGTGAATTTTTCATCTGCAGTGGGTAATCGTAGGCATGTTGGGGCTTCTGCTATGCATGTGTTTAGGTGCTTAAAGCCTTGATCCCTTTCGGCTGTTCACACGAACGGTTAGTCTTTGTGAAGCGGCTTTAACAACTTCGAGTGATTAGCCATCAGTTCCAAGAACGAACGGAGCTGACACTTGAAATTGGGCACCGCAAAACTCTTGCTGGTCTAGAATTTCTCCGGAAGTGCACGGACTTGACCATTACTCACAATCTGTGACTTATTGCGACTGAGGTTGGGACCAGCTTCTTCCCGCCTTTGTAGTACTGCTGCAAGCCTAATACCATGTTCGTGCTTTGTCTCGGAGCAGACGATGATGTCATCCCCGTAGACAATCATGCCTTGTAGGTTCTCCAAGACCAGCAGCAATATGTTTCTAAAATGTAGTAGGGTGTTGCATAATTCAAACGGAAGTCTTCTAAACGCGTACTGCTGGCCATTTACACTGAAAGCCTTTCTTTAATAATCTTCCTATGTAATGGCCCGCTGCCAATATCCCGATTGGTGGTCCAGCAAGGAAATCTGCTTGGCGCTGTGAAGTATGGAGAAAATTTCTTCCGTCTGGGGCACCGGAGATGCAACCTTCACTGTCACTCTGTTCAGTTCTCTGAAATCAATGCAAGTTCGATAGGTACTGTCGGCTATTTTCGTCAGTAGCACGATTGAGGAATACGGACTGTGTGTTCGCCTGCTGATTCCTTTCGCTTCCATTTCTACTATCTGTTTTTATATCTCTGTCAACGTATTCTGCGGTATTCTTCTGAAGGTCGGCTTGCATTGCCCTCCAAGGATTAGTGGTATTGTTGTGTCGACGCTGACGCCTTCACCCCACCACCGCAAGAAGAAGTCCAAAGACGAGCCAGAAGGAGACTTGTATACATGAAATCACAGTCGTTTATATAGTTTGAAGGCAACATGAAGGGAAGCTACTAAAGTACATTTGAGCCAACCAACTGTAGGAACAACGTCAAATGCAACGGCGAATAAGCAACCGTGTACTCAAGAGCGAATCGCGTATGTCCTTAAAAATAGCATCATTGGACTCCAAGCGTAAAGCGAACGACCATTTACAGTGACGGGCACTGGCCAATCAGAATGACGAAATGACACGTTTAAACAAAAGTCACGAAACAACCGAGCATAAGGAATGCAGACCCAAAAGTTGA
The DNA here is from genome assembly GCA_944474145.2 of Dicrocoelium dendriticum. NCBI lineage: Eukaryota > Metazoa > Platyhelminthes > Trematoda > Plagiorchiida > Dicrocoeliidae > Dicrocoelium > Dicrocoelium dendriticum. The sequence continues at coordinate 40,840,517 of OX104067.1, read as the reverse complement.
AAACTAATACAATAATTGTGTGACAACTAAATATTCCTGTAACATAACCAAGTAGAACAGTGATGAGAAGAATAACCAATAGAATATGTTCTTGCAAATGGCGCTGCTGAGAAGGACATGACGATGAGCATCCATTAACAATGAATTGGGTGTACCAATCGGGCGACCGCAGTAGAGCGTTTAAACAACAGTCAAGAAATGGAAAATAGGAAGAGTAAAGAATAGCTATCAAACTCGTTCACAATAAATGAATGTCTAATAGCTGTTCTCCTAATAGGTATTCGGTGTGCGACCCAGCTGCGGAATCCGTAAGCATTATCTGTGTCCGTGAATAGGTGGGCATACTTGCGCACTACACTCCGTATTTCAGGGTGCTGGCAGTCAGGCACGACCTTGACGACATACTCGATCGGCTCTTCCAGTGTTCAGCTCAATCGTCGCGCTGCCTATGATTACCAAATTGTTTCTCAGGTCAATTATGGCATCGATCCATTTGTGGATGCCGTGGTCGATGAATGTTTCGGTAGCCTTCTCCACGATGAACATAGCATGGCTGATGAGTGTTTCTTCTATCCAGCTTTATAACCGCTGTGTGCCCGTCACCGTCAGACGATGTCCACCGACAATCTGTCTTACGATTGAGGACTGAGTTACTGGAACTCCTTCGAACCTTTTCATAATGAACACTCCCGCTCCCTTGTCCCCTATGGCCTGGACCGTCACACCTTCAATAGTCACCCGGATGACCGGTACCCGCCACCAACTCGACCAGGATAGCGAGAAACAATGGTATTAATTACAGCTGGGGAAGAATCTAGCCACATGACCCATCTGATTACATCGAAAACAGCGGCGAACGTTCCGGCTTCCATGTTCATTGCGTTGTGAACTTGCTCTCGGTGTCTGCCACAATAACAGCTTCTCCACCATTCCGGACAGTTGGTTCCAAAATTATGATCCAAAATTCTGGGCAACCGTCACCAGATCCTTCACCCTGATCTCTCCAACCGTCGCTGCCAACCTTAACTTGTCATGCAGTGGGTTCGGCAAGCGTTACATAAATTGCTGTTTGAGTAGCCGTTCTCTTGCGCTACCCTCAAACTCGGGAAGCCCAATCGCCAAACGTCTGTCCAGCTGCTGGAATAACACCATCAAATCCTCCTCTTCGTCCTATCTGGATGAGTGCAATTGCTCCATTGCTCGCTGTCTATCCTCTTCCTTCGCAAATTCTACACACAATACCGCCCTCATCTCAGCTAACGAACAGCCGGAATTGCCCTTCCAAGTGAGCAAATACATCGCCTTCGCTCTTCCATTCTACAGCGTTCCCAAAGCAGTTAGCAAATTGGCGTCACCTCCGACACCGTTGCATGCGTCGATGGCCAAGAATTCATAGAGGCAGGACTCCAGGCAGCATGCGCGAATTGCGCTGGCCAGGTCAGCATCATCCTGATTGGTCACAGCACCAATGCAGGGAAAACGACAGTGGGGGGGGGGAGGAGGGCAGAGCATATATTGCCACTAGAACGTGACACTAACAAACCACAAACCCGCACAGGTTTGGACCGCGTTTCCCTCCCACGAAGAGACGCGGATGAGGATGTGTGTGACCAGCCATTCCCGTGCCTTTGAAGCTGGCCTCCGAGACAACCTGTTACATAGGCAGAACCAATAGAACCCTGAGTTCCCGAATAAAGGAGCACTTACCAAAATGGGTTCAACGCGGGCTTAGTCAGCAAGCAAGCCAAAATCAGTCTACGTGTGTACGCAGGCCGCCAACATCTTCGATCGGCAGGCACTTATTGACAACAGGTCATCGAATTGAGGTCAACATGGCGTTCACAAACCTGCTTCGCCATACTAATTCCCAGCTCCTCCGGTTTGCCGAGGCGATTGCCATTCGTCAGATTAGGCTAGGGCTTTGTGTTCAAAAGCAATTATTGATCAGCCTCAGGCTGCCCTGGTTGTAGACGAAAGACAACTTTTCCTTGCGTTTGTTTATATGAATGTCCATACCTACAAACTGTTACACAAAATTACCGGTTATCGTTATCGGCACTGATGAGACGATATGAAATGCATGCATCTGCCGATCTTCGTCTTATACTTGTGCTTTCCAAGTTACTAAAGGGAACTAACTATTTAGTGATTGTTGCCGAATTTGGCTGCTGGGAGGAGATTAAGTGACGGAGCACCGGGATTTTATCGTACTGTCTTCGACTACGATCCAATGTTTCGGTATGAATTATATATGATTATTTGTTAGCTAAGTTTATCTCCTGGGTTGCAGCTATCCCCACAATGTTGCGAAATATTCGACCCTATATGTATAAGTTGCGCTAGTCACCACATAAATGATGCGTTTTTGTAACGACACAAGGACGTTTATGTGCACACTTTCGTGCAAAATGGGCTCCAGGTAAAATGACTATTCAAAGATTGCATCGTTAATTTGAAACAACCGGTTCTGTAGTTGAGAAGAATCGACGGCGAAGACCAAGCGTCCGCCCCCCCTAAAAACATGAAAGCAGTTTGATTTCCTTGAACACGAACTCCTAGCAAAATAAACTAGTAGCACGACTGCCGGCTTAGGAATATCTCGTCGATCCACACAAAGGATTCTGCATTCAGATCATCAAATTTTCTATTAGTAGGTAACATAGATCTAGAAATTAACAGCAGAGGACAAGTTAGGTCGTCTAATTTTTGATGATTTTGGCAGGAAGGTAGTGATAAAAGCAAAGATGGGCTTGCAATAGCTTATGAGACAAATTGGTGAACACATTGAGCACATGTTACATTGGACTGAAGGTCTATGCTCATACAATTAATTCTGCACCAATATTTTACTATATTGCTGATATATACGTCTGTAATGAACCAAACAAGTGGTATGATCTTTCGTGCTCCATGCCATATGGTTGGCGGCATCCGGTTTCGGATTTGCCTGTCACTGTGGCAAGCCACAGGACGCCTGCGCCTACAGAGGGACCATGGATGGCTTGCGCTGCACCACCCACAGCTCCAACCACATACCCCATATCCAGTGTAAACCCGAAGGAATAAGACCGGGAGGCATGCGGATGGGAACCACGTTTCATCAACGGAGCCGGCCCACACTCCTTCACAGGCAAACACAAGCACGCTGTATTTGGGGAATCAAGCGCACACAAGGCGGTGGCTGGACCGTAGTCCGCTCCACACTGAGTGCATGGAACCGCTCTTTGAGCCTAGCACGGCCACAAGAACCGTGCACCCCGTCCCCTCCAGCAACGACCAACTGTCTCCTGGAGCCAGTATGAACGATGTAGTGGGTAATAGACAGGTAAGCACCTTGTCAACATACACATCAAGCGCAACCACACCAGGGATATCAAACAACAGCCATTCACTTTAAACGACAAGCTGAAATCTAATAAATCCAATAATGCATACAGATACGGTGGCATAACTCTTCGCTAATTTACCATATGAAGTAAGTGCGTTAACAACAAATCCGTGATAAGTAAGAAATGTCCACAAGTTACTTAAAATGCTACAAAACGCAACAAAATTACCGAAGATAAGCACAATTAGTGTATGCAACGTGGCCAGTTAATAGAACATTACTCAGGGAGGCAGAACAAACCAAATAAAGCGGAATGAAATTTATCCAGCTTAAAAAGACCTAGTTTAAGTGTGTTGGTTTAGCCCAAATGCGGTGAAGAAGCATCAAGAATGCAACATCAGCCTCAGCAGCCATATACATATATATATATATATATATATATATATATATATATATATATATCTTCGTAACACGTTGCTCTTCATGCACAGGCCTCCAGGTCTTTTTTCTTCACGTATCCATTAGACATGTTGTAGGTGAATGCAGTTGTTAGTTGTTATATGTAAGCCACCGAGGAGCTTTCTGTGTATAGCCTTGTGTTCTGTGTTCTGGAGCAAAGATAATATTGCAGACTAGCTCTCAGGAACGTGACTTTCGTGTGCTCGTGCAGAGGGACCTTAACTGTCCGAGGCAGCTGTAAAATGAGGCAAGTGGCAGGTCGGCCAGCTACGAAGTTCATTCAGGAGCTCTGACCCATGCAACTTCCTCATGATACATACTTCCTACATGCGCCTGCACGTTGAATACACCATCCAAGCTAGACAACCTTAGTTGAGGCTGGATGTGCTAGAAACACCACAACGTACGGCAACAAAATATGTCAAGACCCTACGCAATCGCACTTACCAGCGAAGACTGTAGTTACTGGGAGATTTCAGTGGACGCTACTGAAGGCTGTGTAGCGATCTCATATTGGTGTAACAAATATTGAGTGGCCCCAACTATGTGTGCCGTCACTTGCAGAATGTTAATCGCAGCTCCAAGCTCAGAAGTAACTGCCTAAAACTGAATTAACAACACATCCGTCTAGTGTCGACGGAATCAATTTTCTCGGGCTTACCAACCCTAGAACTCTCCTCCAAAACTCAGTTGTATCCTAGCCCACTTTAGACATTCTAAAAAAGTGTTTGGATGTTGCTCTTAGCTCGCATCCCTTCGTTACCGGAATTGTGCTATTGGGGATTACATTATTCGTACTTTTCTTCCTTGTTTGTGTCACATGAACCTAAGAGGTAGTGCATATGTGAGCAACCATAATTTAATTGCTCCCGGTCTACATCAATTATCACTGCACCCATGTATTCCTGTATGGTTGCATCCGATTATTATGTCACATTAACTTTAATGAGCCCCGCATTTCACTCCGCAGACTGTGGGTAGATAACTCACATACCTGTTACCTTTATAGTATTCAGCCCAACCATTCTACTGGGCTTGTCAAGCACTTGTTTTTTAAACCGTGATAACTCAATGGTCATTGTCCATCACAGTTCAGGCAACCACAGATACGCATGCCACCAGCTCTGTGGTGGGCATTTATGTTTGGAAACTGAAGCCGTTCCATGCTGTTTGACACAGATTGGAGTCTCGGTTACTGTAGGTTGCTCTTGAGAATCAACCACCTGAGAGGTCACCGAGGATGTGACCGATTCTGATTTCAACCAGCACAGAACATCAATTATAGAAAGTAACGAGTATAACGAGATTAGTTTGCTGTTCTGAGAATGTGGATTGGTGGATGCATGTATGCAATTCCATCTGAGTTGTCAAAGTCCATGATAGAAGTGGAAAATATGCACAAGACTTTGTCTCTACAGTGGGTAGCAACCGTGTGAAGCGACACGTATATGCTGCGTTGTATCAAGTTGGACAACGGAGAAATTGCACTCGGTACCCAAACCCTGCTCTTTGCTCCGGTCGTAAAATATGGCATGCTTTCAAGAAGAAACGGCATCTACTATCGATGACTGCGTGGCGAGGAAGACAATCCAGATTATGCGGAGCCCCTAGTTCACACAAAAATATTAGATACAAGTACAATTTTCATTAAGGACCTAATGATTTCCATGGTTTCAGGTCTTTTCTTTTGTTCACACCAAGTTAACTAGGATTGTCTTGACCACTGACCTCCTCTACTTTTTGTTGAGCTGGTCACCACAACACAAGTGTTGTTTTTATGCATAAAGCAGACGTACTTTAGCATCGCCATACTTCTCACGGTGATCTATCGGTACGGCACAGACCAGTGAGGGCGTAGATGAGCAATGCGTTCTGGCTTATTTGGGGCAGTCAATTTCTTATCAGAACATTTGGAGTAAACTATGAGTTCTACTTGACCACATGTTAACCTGACTGGACCGTACACATTTGCTTGCATACGGTGTAATGGCAAGTGCATTAACAAACTTCATTTCAGAAACTGCGCATAGTTAAAATAAAGTCTGCAAGTCAATAAAAACTCACAGATACTTTAATCTTGTTGGATGATAATCTATTTATAGCATGTCCATCACAATGAGGCAGGAGCTTACCGTGGTGCGATGGTTTGTGTGCCTCAGTGATCCATTGAGCTATGCTGGGTGGTGTTTTTGTACGTTCAGGGTCACTCATGCCAGATTGGTCAATGGTTAGAGGCCAGACAAGCTCAGCGTCCTGGTCCTCCAGCTTGGGGCTTGGAATCAGGGTGGCACCTTATTCCTTAAAACCGACTCCTTGTAGCCCAGCGCCAAACCCGCTGCCTTGAGGACAGGTTTTTAAACCAAAGGCTTTGGTTGAGCACCCTAATCTTTCACCTGTCTAGGCCTGGGTAACCTGACAGTATCCTGTCCACGCAATACAATGAATCTTTCCTCAAGGAATTTCTTGATGCTCTGGTCTCCGCAGAGGATAAGCAACGGTGCCCTATCTGCTGCATCGAGCAGGGGGATAGGGGTTTGGATGCTACTGTTCAAGCGTTCCCGTCTTCTTATTCCCCCGCTTACGCTTTTACAATCTTACCGTCCCGTTCCAACTTCACTTTTATCCCCCCTGTTTTCTACCCCCTGATTCTTGGCCCTCCCCCAACAAGCTTTGCAAGGCGTTTATCTTCTAACTTCAGCTCACATGCTAACGCGGAGCGTAACTCCTCTCCTCTCGACAAGCCCATATCCGACCAAGCGGTCCATTCCAGTTCATCGGCTTCCATTTGGAGCCCTTGATCATTCTTCAGACTGACATGCCTCAATGTACGCACATTACTACAGACCGGTCACCAGGCAGCACTTGCCCGAACATTAGAGACCCTCTCGATCGATATATGCTGCTTATCGGAGACACGCCTGCATGACTCGAGCTCAGTGCTCACTCTGCGATCCCCTTCAGGTGACGCAAGCAGTATTTGCTCAGTGCGCCTATCCAGTGACGATGCAGCTTCGAGCACCGGCCAAGCTGGTGTTGGCATTGCGCTGAGTCCCCTGTCTGAAGCTGCTCTGGTTGCTTGGATTCCAATGAGTAGCCGGATGCGTGCGGTCCGATTGGCTGGCTCGTTCAAATCTTCGAAGTCGCGCGGGACTAACAGACGTCTTTTTATCATTGCTGCCTACGCGCCCACAAATGGTAGCGATGATTCGGTAAAGAACGACTTTTACCGGCAACTGACCCAGCTCCTTCGCCACAGAAGAAGCACGGACACTGTTGTGCTGGCTGGGGATTTGAACGCACAAGTTGGAAAGTTGTCCACTGATGAAATACATCTGGGCGGTCAGCACGGTGTAGGCTCCCGTAATGAAAACGGTGAGCGGTTACTTCATTTGTGTGAAGATGCTCGCTTATTTCTTGCGAGCACTAATTTTCGACACAGCACCCGCCGGAGGGTGACTTGGCGCCCACCAGCCTCAAACAAGTCTTGGACGCAAGTGGATCACATTGCTATCAATTACCGCTGGAGTGGCTGCATCCAAAACTCTCGCTCAAACTGGAGCACATGTGTGGACACTGATCATCCACTTATATGTGCTGACAACCGGATGCGTTTTGGCGGACGCCCACGATGACGCTGTGAGCGCATTGACACCAGCCAACTGACAAAGCCAGGTGTTTTGAATGCCTATCAAAGTATGTTGACATGCGAGTTGAGTAAGCGCTAACTGGAGACAATTGATGGTCACTGGTCACATATTCACCAGACCTTACTAGAAGCAGGCAAATCCCCATGTGGTATGTCTAATAGCCAAAATGGTTATTGGGCCTCTTTGCGGTCTCTGGAACTTATCGAAGCTCACCCGCATACGCGGGCTGTAAGCGAACACAATGAAGCTCGTAAAGAGCTCCGGGCAAGATTCCATGTTAGACTGAAGAGAGACTGCCAAGCTTGGTGGTCACATCGTGCGCCAGAGATGGAAGTGGCCGCTGCCATTGGCAACCATCGTAAGTTATTCCGTTTGATACGGGAAACGGGCAGCAGGAGACCTGGTGTTAGTGAAACAATTTGGGACGAGAGTGGACTGCCTATCCACAATTTGTCAAATGTTTGGAGCGTTGGGCTGAGCATTCTGCAAAACAATTTAATCGGCCAGAATTGTTCGATTCTTCGCCGGCCAGTAATCGACCTGCTCCGTCGGCTGTCCCTTTGGATCCACCCTCTCGATCAGAAGTCGAAGGTGAGATCGGACTGTTGAAGTTGAACAAAGCCGCGGGACCAGATGATCTTCCTCTAGCCCTCTTCAACTTCTGAGGCTCTGCTTTTGTTGATGCTGTACATGAATTACTAGTGAAACTGTAGGGTCAGGAGACAGTCCCAACCGACTGGAGCCGCTCCGTTGTTGTTCCCATCTTCAAAGGAGGCTCGCGTTCGGAATGCGGCAAGCATAGAGGAATCAGTCTGATCTCCATCGCCTCCAAATTATTCGCCTCCATAATCCTTCTTAGACTGACTGGCGCTCATGATAGCCATATTTGTGAAGAGAAAGCCGGGTTTCGTCGTGGTCTCGGCTGCATCGACCACATCTTCACCTTGCGTCAGTTGTTGGAGCACCGTCACAAATATTGGCGGCCCACCGTAGTCGTGCTCCACGACATCAAACGTGCCTTCGATTCGGTTGATCGATGTGCCCTTTGGCATTGTTTACTCAGGAAAGGTGTGCCCGAGAAATATGTAAATATTATCCGAGCATTATGCACGCGTAGCACGGTCAGAGTGAGGGCTTACGGTAAGCTGTCGCCACCCTTCAATATCTCCAGCGGCGTTAGATCAGGATGCCCACTGTCACCTTTCCTCTTCAACTTCGCTATTGACGAAGTCATGGAGATTGCATTTACAGGACATGATTTGGAAGGTGTGGAGCTACTCCCAGGAGAACGACTTCTTGACTTGGAGTATGCAGACGACATTGCCCTCATCTGTAACAGCTCCCAGACGTGCCAAGCCGCGCTGTACAGATTAGCATTGGCTGTCAGTCGCTTCGGGCATTGCTTTGCACCATCGAAATGTAAGTATTTCCTCTAAGATGGGTCTGGACCGCACCCTTCCCTGACTCTTGGTGGTGATCAGTTAGAAGTCATACAAAAATGCAACTACCTGGGAAGTAGTATCAGCGCTTATAGGATCGAAGACGAGATCACGAACCGTATAGCAAAAGCTCGAAGCCCTTTTGCTAATCTTCGCCACCTATGACGACGGCGCGACATTACTCTCGCCCTGAAGGGTAGAGTGTACAATGCAGCGGTACGTTCGACCTTACTGTACGGTTGCGAAACCTGGCCCCTTAGATCGGCGGACATAAAGAGTCTAGTTACGTTCGACCATCGGTGCCTTCGAAGTTTGGCTTACATTTGGTGGGAACACCGCGTGAGTAACGAGCATGTTAGATGGCTTGTTTACGGCACAGAAAAAGGAACTGGACCGCTCAGCACCGTCATTTCACGCACCTGGCTCCGATGGTTGGGCCACGTGTTGCGCATGCCAGCCCCCAGACTTCCATAACGTGCGTTGTTTGCTCACCAGGTTTGTGGATGGAAGAAGAGAAGGGGTGCCCAAATGATGACTTGGTCCAGAGGAATGAAGGCCCTCTCTTCTGAGCTGGCCTAGTTTGAAGCGTCATGTCTCCCAGGTTGCGGTCCGAAAGACGATTAACACATTTGGCTGGATACCCTTGCTGACATGGCAAGGAGCCGACCTCAGTGGCGTTCCTGTTGTGAGTTTCTTTGTCCCTCCCCATACCGTTTAGCCTCCCTCTCAACATACAATCTCATTTCGTAGCGTAAAGCATAATGATTCTTCTTTCCGCCTAGTAGTCTGCTCGTAGTTTACCGAAACGATGTCTATCATCTGCTGGTAGTTCAGCTGGCATTCAACTGCTGTAATTATTTTCCTTTTCCTTTATGCATCGCGGCACAGTAGCTGAGGTGGTTTCCACCTCTAGCTGACGTGTATAATAATAATAAAGCTTTATAGCATGTAGAAGGAAATATTTCGCTACTTTGGTTTGCATGCTAATAAGACGACGTCGTATGTATTTATCGGCAAAGCAGGTAGTCGCTGTGTAGATAGAGTTTCCAAGAGGGCATTCTGTCCATCTTCTGCAGTCAGCAGTTTACAGTTCGCCATTGTCCGCATCTGATCCCAATTGATGTAGCGATTAGCAGTTGGTTCGAGAGAATAACAGGGGAAAGTGAACACCTGAATTTGTTAAAAGTGTGCTTGATATCTTCGCGACTCTTCCAACATTTTAGCATGTGAGCTCTTGATGTACAATGAACAATGAACACTGATTTATCACGGGATAAAAGCAAGTGCTTGACACGTCCCGTAGGATGGTTGTTGTGAATATGATGAAATCAAAATATATCTGCGTCATCTACCGAGCGTCTGCCTAGATGAATACTTGGATAAATTACATCAGTGTAAAATTTATAACAAAATCGAAGGTAAACGTTTAGTAAGACACTGGAGTGCAGTGATCGTTGATGTAAGGCATGAGGCAAGTAAAATATGATCGCCCTCTTGGGTCCATTTGATACATAAATCCTGTTGAAAAGCCTGCTTGGCGTAATCTACAATAGAGGAGTTTAGATAACAAAAGGTACGTTAAGAGCAACATCTAATCGCTTGTTGAAAACGTCCAAGGTAGGGGAGGATACAACTGAGACTGGGAGTGCGTTCCAGGGTTAGCAAACCCGAACGGAAAAGTAATTCCGTCGACACTCTAGAAGGCTATATTGTTCCTTCAATTTTTAGCAGTTACCCCTGAGCTGTCTGTTATGGCTAAGTTTCAGCAAATGGCGATATACATGGTTGGGGTCATTCGGTATCTGATAAGCTAATATGGGATCACCGAGCTGTTTTCGATAGCGTCCGCTGAAAATTCCCAGCAATTTCAGCCTTCGGTGGCAAAAGTGATAGCGCAGGCCCTTGACATTCCTTGTTGCTCTTCGTTGTAAGGCCTCTAACCCCTCCAGGTTGCGATTCCACCAAGGTTGCCAAGCTTGGATAGCGTATTCAACATGCTAGCGCACGTAGGAGTTGTGTATTATGGGGAACATTGATGGGTCAAATCTCCCGAATGCGCTTCGCAGCATGCCAACGTGTTGGTTGCCTCTTTTCGCAGCTACCAGCCTGATTTGAACAGTTGAGGTCACTCTGTACGAGCACACCAAGGTCACGTTCCTGGGAGCTTGTGTGCAATCCGTTTGTTCAAAGCAAATATGTGTATTTATGTCCATTGTGTAGCTGCACAACACGACATTTGTCTACGTTGAATGGTAGGGCGTTTTGAACTGACCAGCTCGACACTGTGTTAAAATCGCACTGGAGCCGTTCGTGGTCGTCCGGTCCTCTGCTCCTTCGACCTATCTTGATATCGTCAGCGAAAAATAGGAATTCGGAAGCCATTGATCGCACCAAATCATTAATGAACACCAAGAATAGACGAGGGTCAAGAACCGAGCCTTGTGATACTCCACACGCCACATCGATTGCTCCAAACAATGATTCGCGGACTCAGACCACTAGCCGTCGATCCTATAGAAAATTGCTAATCCAACTCAGGATTGGCTCGCCTATGCCGTAGTTCCGAAACTTCTGAAGGAGAATGTGATAGTCTAAGCGATCAAACGCTTTTGAAAATTCCAGGTAGATGACATCGACTCCTACTCCATCATCAACAGCTTCAGTCCAGCTAGTACGTGCAATTAATAGGTTAGTATTAGCATGAAATAAATGCGCCGTTGCGATAGGTGAAAATGGTAAAGCTGAAGTTTCTGATGAATGAACGGCTGTCAACGTGAAAGGATATGTTTGCATATGGCTGGCATATAGCTACTGAAACGTTCCCACCACGAAAAGCTTCACATTACGATTGAAAACAGCAATTTCTCCCTTAAATACGAAACTGCAGAAATCGTATATTAAAACAACAATATGGTGATCTCGATCATTCAAAGATAATTCCAGCGCAAGTAACTGTTGTTTATATTCTGAATCATTCATACGTGTGTTTACACAGCAGGAATGCTATGTAGCGATCTTTTTATCTCCATTCTGAATGCAGACTGATGGATCACTGCCGTGTTATTCGTTGTTGCGGCTTTTTTTTTACCACCACATGATACTGTCTGGTATGTCAGTACGTACCTTGTTACTGATAGTCTGAAAATCATGATGTACTCTAGACGTTTGCGTGTAAGCAGTTAGTTTGGTAAATTGTTTGGACTTTATTGAAGAGAATAATCAACTGATCTCTTTCAAGAGAACAGGGTCATAATCGTGTTCAAGTCTAGGTATTTGGCTAGCTTAACGCGAAAGGCCGTTGCGCTCTCGCACGATCTGATTGTGACTGAGAGCTTATTCCACAGGACAGCATCCCGGATATGGAAAAAGTTGAACCACGGACTTTCCCTGCAACTGGGTGCACTCAGCTTAAACTCCCTATTGGGTACCTCCGTTATCGAACTATGCTGTAGTTCTAGGGTAGGTAAATAGCAGTGGGCGATTTGATGAATTGTGTTGTACAGTAGCATCCGGTTATGCCTCAATCATCGTCGCCAAAGCGGGATCAAGGTGGAATTGTTGGCAGATTTCCCGATAGTACTTAGTGAATTTTTGCCTATCAGACGTTGCTTAATGACCTCTGTATTGTTTCCAGTGATGCTCTGACAGATTTCCTCATGATGCCACAAAGGATGCTTCAATATTACAAAATAGGGAGAGTGAGGACTTTGCAAACTTCTAATCTGACTGGTGGTATGTGCATCTTATACAGCATATAAGCCAATGATTTTCTGGCCCTAGTGTTCAATTGGTTCGGAAAAGTTAAACGTACAGAAACGTCGGATTCCAAGGTCGCGGGTAGACAGCCGTACACAAATGTTTTAGTCGTTGTGTGTAATTGACCCCTAGGGTATCAAACAAAAGCGATACATGATGCTAGATATTTTCGCCCGCAACTGCATCATTCAAGTATCACACCATTTCTCAGGGGAGTAGAGGTCTTCCTATATGATCAGTAATATATCTTAAAGTTCAGATCGTCGGAATTTGTAAATTATCCTTATGTCATCCCCAATTAGGAAAGGCATGCCATGTCTAATAACCGCACTAATGTCATTGACTTAGAGCAGGAACAGGAACGAACCACGTACCATCCCTTGGATAGCACTATTAGTGATTGCACGCTGTGAAGAGTGGTGGTGTGCTATGGCAACTACCTCGGAACTGCCGCACAGGTATAACAATAACCAGACTATGAGTGGGTCCTGGATTCCAAATGAAGGACTCTTTTTCAAAAGCCGTTTGGTGAGCACTCGATCGAATGCCTTTTAATGTCCAGGAACAGAAGTCTGGTAGCATATGATTAGAGAAATGAAGGCAGGCAGCTTAAGTTGTTCAGATGGCAGTTGAACTGTTCGCTGAGCTTGGCAATTTGGTTGCAAACATTTCGCCATATTCGAGGTGAAATCATCAGTGCGTAGTTGCGTAGCATGTTGTAGCATAGAGAAGCGCAGAGAAGTCTCCGTGAGAGTGCGTTGAGCGTAGTGTGCGTGGGTTTTTATACCTTCATGGTTGGTCGTGGATACGAGCAATCCTACTGATTGGGACTTCGGTCCACGTTCAGCTTATTTGGTGAACCGATGACCTTACACCTTGGCCCCACAGACTTGTGTTTCGTGAACTTTGTATGTTTGTTCTTGTGAGCGAGTCTGTCGTCAGATCTGGTTGTCCACTCCCACGGTACTTTGGATTTAATCGATCGAGCTGGCGGTCGTTCGGTCGTAGTGTTGCATATACTGCGTCCAGTTTGATGAGTCCATTGCTTGTATTCGTTATAGAGTACCATGCTTCTAAAAACTTGTGTGTTCTGTACTCACATGTGCCAGAATCTTTACATGCTCCAGATCAAAATGGTGGCCTTCCTGATCTCCAGGCGCAGAAACAACGGAATACTGATCATATCTTTTGACGGCCGCTTTGTGTCCTGCGATGCGTGTACACGGCTTTCTTCCAGTTTGTCCGACGTAGTTTTTATCTTAGTCGCAACAATTTAGCTGGTACGTGACGTTGCTTTGGTCGAGTTGCTTGACATTTTCTTTAGGTCTCTCGATTAATTTTCTTAAGGTGGTACTTGGTTTATGAACCAATCTCAAAACTGATCAACCAGAGTTATGCAACACTGAAGAAACTACAAGCAACGAACGAGCTCACTGCCACAGAGAGCTGGCGAATGTAAACTGATGACACTAACATAGCACCGTTCTATGGACTACCAAAAGTACACAATGAATGAGTCCCACTACGACCAATTGTCTCACTTCACGGAACTCCATCCTATAAACTAGCGACTGGTTTATAGAGGAGATTGAAACGGTTAAGAGCTGGATCCGAACAAAGCATCAACGATGCTGAACATCTCAACAAACTGTAGAGGGTCAAAATAGAAGACGACGGAATTATGCTTTCATTTGATGCCACCCCACGCTTCACTTCAGTCGGTCACGAATTAAACATAGAGACCATGATGGAACTACTTCAGAATCAACCAAGCCCAACGACAACCATGCGATCAGGAAGTTTGTGGGAACTCCTGAACCTCTGCATGACACTTATTTCCGCTTTGATGGACAAGTGTACCAGCAACTCAGAGAAACGCCCATGGGATCCCCAACATCGGGGCACATTGCAGAAGCCGTAATGCAGAAACGGGAGCTCATTTCAGTGTCATCTATAAGACCAAAACTTTGGGTACGATAAGTAAACGACACATTTGTCATCGTACAACGGAACAGAGTACAGACCACGCACCAGTTTCTCAACAGCACACTAGAGGATATCAAATTTACGAGTGCATCGGAGGAGGATAACAAGTTACAATTTCTGGATGTACTGGTCACCAGGATTACTGACGGATTGTTGCAAACGTGCGTATATCGGAAGAAAGCGCATATGAACAAAATAGTAACATACCACAGTAACCACCCGAGGAATCACAATAACAGATATATTCAAACCTTTTCACAAGACCGAGAACACCTTGCAACACGACCGAATTGCGAAACCAGGAAGAAGTTCACCTATACTGTGTATTTCAAAACAACGGTTATCCAAGCAATCTCATCAAAAGAAGCTTAAGGAAACGAACGTCTCACCAACAGCCATGTAAATAAGTAACCGTACAAACAATGCTCCCCTACATAAAGGAAGTCTCCGAACTAACACGAAGATTGCTGCCGACACATGGTTCTCTCTGGCTTGCAAACCACGTGCCGCCTTAAGGAAATTAATTTCGAGACCCAAAGAAAATGTCAAGCAAGTCGACCAAAGCAATGTCGTCTATCAAATAAAATGCAGCGACTGCGATAAAAACTACATCGGAAAAACTGGAAGAAAGCCTTGTTCACGCATCGCCAAACACAAAGCCGCCGTCTGAAGACATGATCGGCATTCATTGGTTTCTGCGCATGAAGATCAAGAAGACCGCCATTTCGATCTGAAGCTCAAGATTTCCTTAGTCCTGGTTCTCCAATCGGCCTTGCAGCGCTTGGTGTACTCACTCTGATGCAGATTGGACGGTTAGATTGCCTGACCCACAGCGTTGAGACACTCTCGGTGGACATCTTTTGCCTTTCCGAAACCAGGTTGCACGACGCCAATACCGTCATCAGAATGACTTTTCCGACAAACCCTGACGTCAAATACTACTTGCGCCTTTCCGGAGACCCAGAAGCCGCCACTTCTGGCCGAGCTGGTGTCGGGTTCGCACTAAGTGACAGAGCTGAGGTCGTTTTGCTTGACTGGATCCTAGTCAACAGTCGGCTATGTGCAGTCAGGCTGCGAGGTTCTGGTAAGTTAGGTAAGCGTCGAGATGTTATACGCGTCTTGTTTGTCCTCTCCGCCTAGGCATCTACAGACTGCAGCTCGGATGTAATCATGGATTGCTTTAAACAACAGCTACATGAGCTTCTGTGTTCCGCTAAGATGTTTGACAGTTTCATTCGTGCCGGAGATTTTAACACACAATTGGGCTGCCTGCTACCAACTGACCATCATCTTGGGTAGTAGTCCATCAGACAATGGAGACAGACTACTGACTCTTTGTCTTGCTCATCACTTGTTTCTTTCAAGCAGGCTTTCGCCATTCAAATAACAAACTGCTACCTGGCGTCCGCCTTCTCAAACCCAAGAGTGGTCCCAGCTTGACCACATAGCAATGAGCTTCAGATGGCGCGGAAGCGGAACAGACTGCTGATTGTACTGCACAACTTGTCAGGACTCCGAGCACGCACTGGTTCACGCCAAAATTTGCATGCATTTCGGAGGATTATCCAGACGTACGCACTACCGACCGAACGTCGAAAATCTGCAGCATCCTTCCACGTTAGCTAAGTACCAGGCTTTCTCTCTTTACACTGCATGCTTCATCCTCTGACGATGGTCTCAATTCGCTATGGATATGCATCAAAGGCGCTTTAATTTCTGCCGGTACTGTCAGTAGTGGATCTGCTTATCACCCGCGGAAAAGCTGGATCACCGCTGCCTCCTTGTCACTGATGGACAGACGACGCTTAAGCCCAGCCGACATAGCTATAGTGAGGAAAGGCGATCCCTGGATCTAGCGTTGCGCAGTAACTTACAGAAGGACTGTGAGACCTGGTGGTGTGAACAAGCTAGAGAGCTTGAACTTACTAATCTCTCTGGTACTACCTGAAAACGGTTCCACCTCATCTGAGTCACCGAAGGCTTCCGATCAAGTAAGCGAAACAATCTGCGAAGGTGATGGTTCCTTAAACATTAATCTTCAACGACGTTTGAAGTGATAGGCCGAACGTTTTCGCTCGCAGTTTTCCTGGTCGCCAGCTCCATCTGTTTTCTCTGGGGCGCGCACTGTTGATGAGTGGACTATCCCCACTGATCCTCACTCTCACCTGGAAATCTGACGGGAACTCTGCTGTCTAAAGGGTTATAAGGCACCCGGCCCTGATGGTCTACCTCCTGCTCTAGTTAAAGATGGGGGCTCTTCGCTACTTCGAAAAGTAACCGGTTTGTTCTCAGAAATCTGGGCGAAATATGAGATTTCATCATCCTGGAGTAAGTCGGTAGTAGTCCCCAGATTTAAAAAGGGCCTGCTTACAAATTGCTCCAATTACATGGGCATAAGTTGGGTTCCCGTCGTTTGCAAGATTCTGGTGTCCATCATGCTTCGTAGGCTATCGCCAACGTGTGAATCTCTACAGCGAGAAGAACAGGCTGGGTTCCGCCCTGGACGCTGCTGCGTCCAAAAGATTGTAACGCTCCGCCAGATTCTCGAACAATGAACAATGATTTATTACGGGATAAATGCAAATGCTAGACAACTCCCGTAGGATGGTTGCGGTGAATATGATGAAATCAAAATATGTCTGGGTCACCTATCGACTGTCTGCCGAGATTAATAGTTTGATAATTAACATCAGCCTAAAATTAAAATAAATTATCGAGCGTAAACGTTCAGAAAGACACTAGGGTGCAGTGATCATTGAGGTAAGGAGTGAGAAAAGTAAAATATGGTCGCTCACTTAGGTCCATTTGATACATAAATCCTGTTGGAAAGCATGTTTGGCGTAATTCACCATAGTGGAGTTCAGGTAACAACATGTTGGGAGCTAAGAGCAACATCTAATGGTTTCTTGAAAACATCCAAGGTAGGAGACGATATAACTGAGTCTGGAAGTGCGTTCCAAGGTTTGCAAACCCGAAGGGAAAAGTAATCCCGTCGACACTCTAGACTGCTATATTGTTTCTTCAATTTTAAGCAGTTACCCCTGAGCTGCGTGTTATGGCTAAGTTTCAGCAAATGGCGGCATACGTGGTTGGGGTCACTCAGTATCTGGTAAGCTAATATGAGATCGCCGCGCAGACTTCGATAGCGTTCGCTGAAAATTCCCAGCAACTTCAGCCTTCGGTGGCAAGAGTGATAGCGCAGGCCTTTTATATTCTTTGTTGCTCTTCGTTGTGGTGCCTTTAACTTCTTTTGGTTGTGCTTCAACCAAGGTTGCCAAGCTTGGATAGCGTATTCAACATGCGGGCGCACGTAGGAATTGTGCATCATTGGGAACATTGATGGGTCAAAACTTCCGAATGCACTTCGAAGCATGCCGACATGCTGGTTGCCGCTTTTCACAGCTACCTCAGCCTGATTTGAACAGTTGAGGTCGCTCTGTACGATCACATCAAGGTCACGTTCCTGGGAGCTATTCTGCAATCTGTTTGTCCCAAGTGAATAGGTGTAGTTATGTCTATGGCGTAATTGTACAACGCGACATTTGTCTACCTTGAATGGTAGGGCGTTTTGAACTGAGCGGTTCGACACAGTATTAAGATCGCACTGGAGCCGTTCGTGGTAATCCGGTCCTCTGATCCTTCGCCATATCTTGATATCATCAGGGAAAATTAGGAAATCGGAAGCAATTGCTCTCGCCAAATCGTTAATGAACACCAAGAATAGACGAGGTCCAAGAACCGAGCCTTGTGGTACTCCACACGCCACATCGATTACATGAGAAAATGATTCTCGGACTCTCAACACTATCCGTCGTTCTTGTAGAAAATTGTCAATCCAACTCAGGATTTGGTCGCCAATACCGTAATTCCGAAGCTACTGAAGGAGCATGTGATGGTTTAAGCGATCAAAAGCTTTGAAAAGTCCAGTTAGATGACGTCGGCTCTTACTCCATCATCAACAGCTTCAGTCCAGCTATTACGTGCAATTAATAGGTTAGTATTACACGAATGCTTTTGACGAAAGCCATGTTGCTCTGGGGCTATTAAATTGTGGCTTTCCAGGTATTGCATCAACGCATATGCGATGATTGATTCCATCACTTTGGATAGTACGGGAAGTAGTGTTATTGGACGATAGTTGGCAGGATCAGTGCGGCTACCTCCTTTATGGGTAGGAGTGAGGACCCCTCGCTTCCATATTGGTGGAATACTGTGCTCTTCTAAACATCACTGACAGAAAACAGCTAGTGGTGCTGATAGATCACTAGCTACTGCCTGTAGAGCCTTTGGTCGAATATTATCAGCTCCGGGAGAACTGTGGATACGCTAGGATAACAACTTCTTCAACACAGCTTCAGCAGTGAAGGTGATGTTTTATAAACCGAATGGTGGAGTATTCGAAATGAGGAGAATGTTTGTACTCGTAACCTGCTGGAAGTTTGGGAGTAATGAAGCCGTAGGAGATCAGCTGCTTCCATTGCTGATCGCGTGCACCCATCAGCCGTGACTAGCGCTGGAATCCCTCTCTTTACCTTTCGAAGGCCGTTAACGTGCATGTACACGAGTTTGCGGTTCGTGCAGAATCGCTTCGTTAACTGCCGCTGATGATTGATCTTGTCTTCGCGGATCAGTTTTACACAGAAGTTACGATGTGCCACGTATACAGTCCAAGTTTCGGCATTCGAGCAGTCTTGGTGATCTCGCCATGCCAAATCCCTTCGGAACATACATTTACGTGTTCTGCTCCTCAGAAATGACTTATGCTTGTTTTCAGGTTGGAAGGATTTCTGCTCTGATGCGCGCGCTACCAGTGTACTAAACGTCCTTGTAAATGCTTCCCAGGCACCCTCTGGGGGCATTCGGTTAAGAAAGTTCAATATGTATCCTTAACAAGCGTACATAACACAATGTAGTGTGTGACGGTATGCACTTTATCCTCCTCCTTTTCAGGGTACTCCGCATTGCATATATATAGTCAAACAGTAGAGTAACATGATCACTACGACCCATGTGTATCAAAATCCAACGATTGTTGTGTTTCTGAATTTCTGTGCTGCCTTCGCCTCTGTCGACAGTGCTGCATTGTGGTCCTGTCTGTTGAGGAATGGTATTCTCGGGAAGTTCGTTTCCATTCTGCTTGCTGTGTATACCCTGACCTCGAGTAGTGTTAAAGCTTATGCTAAGATTGCGCTTTCCTTTTTTGTCAACTCTGAGGTTCGACAATGATGCCCTATCTCTCCATTCCTCTGCAACTTGGCCATTGAGGATGTCGTCAAAAATGCTTTAGAAAACTTCTTGTGCGTTGGCATTAAGTCCCTCCCAGGTAGTCGACTGTTTGATTTGAATTACGCTGATAATGTCGTCTTGTTGGTTGACGGTCTACAGGTTGTCCAACTTGTACTAAACCGCCTGACTATTTAAGCGTCGAAGTATGGCATGCACATTTCACTACAAAAGTGCAAATCGCTTATTCAAAACTGTTATACGACCCTAACTGCACTCACCATCGATGAAGAAGCGTCAGAAGTTGGACAGCTTTTTATCTACATGGGAAACTGCATAACTGCTGGTGGGACTGTTGGAAACGGGATTTTGATGCGCACCTCAAGAGCTCCTCTCGTCTTCTTTAGGCTGCGGCATTCATGGCGCCAGAATGACATCTGTCCCTCCATCAAAGGACCGGGTTTATTGTGCTACTGTCCATGATGTACTGTTGTACACTTGTGAGACTTGGCCTGCTCTTACCGCTGATCTAGGTCGACTGTCTGTCTTCAAGCAGCGGTGCTTGCAGTCCACTACCTGTGTGTGGTGGTTGAACCACGTAACCAACGCTGAAGTCAGACTGCGTGTCTTGGGTGGAGACAGCCACTCTCTCGAGGGGTTTGTCTAGCTACGTCAACAATATGGCTCGGAGAGGTACTGCGTATGCTCGTTCAGCGTCCTCCGCGTCGTGTCTTCTTCGCCGTCTCTGGAGAGAGTTGAAGGAGGCGGTGTAGCGGACAGCCTAAAAATTGGAGTAGCAGGAGGAAAACTTGACG
This sequence comes from Dicrocoelium dendriticum, assembly GCA_944474145.2. NCBI lineage: Eukaryota > Metazoa > Platyhelminthes > Trematoda > Plagiorchiida > Dicrocoeliidae > Dicrocoelium > Dicrocoelium dendriticum. The sequence continues at coordinate 40,819,864 of OX104067.1, read as the reverse complement.
AAACAGTTGACCAAGCTTAGTTCCTCCCGACTCCCTGGATGGGGTCCCAATGATGCAGACTGCCGTTGGTTGGAAACCTTGGAAGTCATGGATCGAAACCGAACGGTGGCGGACGTGTAACTCTGCTTGTTGCGGTGATTCTCTTTCCCTCCACCAATAAAAGATGTCTAACAAACTCAAAAACTGTGAATGGAAAATGGACAAAATTTTTTGTTTTCTTTTTTCTTTTAGTCTAATCCTGTGTTGTTAGCACAATATATGTACACAGATGGTGATATATATATATATATATATATATATATATATATATATATATATCACTTGTGCCCCATGCTGAGGCTGATGTTGCATTCATGATTCTTCTTCACTGTAGTTGGGCTAAACCAACTTACACTTAAACTAGATCTTTTTAATGTGGATAAAATTCGGTACATTTTATTTGGTTTGTTCTGCGTACTTGATAATCTTCTCCCAACTTGCACACGTCGCTCACGCAAATTGTAGTAAACTTACGTAATTTTATCGCGTGGTATTTTTAAATAACTCGGACATTTTTCACTTATCACGGATTCACTTATAACCAATTTCTTCTATATGCTCATTTAGCGAGTATTTATGTTGTCATATGCGTTTACTTTATTCGATATCGGCATTTTGAGTGAATGGCTGTTGTTTGACATCCCAGGTGTGGCTGCGCTTGATGTGCATGTTGACAAGGTGCCTACCTGTCTATTACCCACTACCTCGTCCATCTGGCCCCAGGAGACAGTTGGTCGTTGCTGGAGGGGACGGGGTGTACGGTCCTTGTGGTCGTGCTAGGCTCAAAGAGCGGTTCCATGCACTCAGTGTGGAGCGGACTACGTTCCAGCCACCGCCTTGTGTGCACTTGATTCCCCAAATAGAGCGTGCTTGTGTTCGCCTGTGAAGGAGTGTGAGCCGGCTCCGATGATGAAACGTGGCTCCCATCAGCATGCCTCCCGGTCTTATTCCTTCGGGTTTACACTGGATATGGGGTATGTGGTTGGAGCTGTGGGTGGTGCAGCGCAAGCCATCCATGGTCCCTGCTGTAGGCGCAGGCGTCCTGTGACTGGCCACAGTGACAGGCAAATCCGAAACCGGATGCCGCCAACCATATATATCACTTCTTGTCTTTTGTATTACGCACAATAACTGAGGTGTTTTCCGCCTGCAACTAACGTGGATAATAATAATAATAATATTAATCATAATCATAATAATGAGTATGATCCTGATCATTATACATTCTGGCACAAAGCAGTGCAAAACACACAGGGACTTTTTGGAAGCATGGTTATAACGAATACAAGCAATGGACTCATCAAACTGGACGCAGTATATGCAACACTACGACCGAACGACCGCCAGCTCGATCGATTAAATCCAAAGTACCGTGGGAGTGGAGAACCAGATCTGACGACAGACTCGCTCACAAGAGCAAACATACGAAGTTCACGAAACACAAGTCTGTGGGGCCAAGTTGTAAGGTCATCGGTTCACCAAATAAGCTGAATGCGGAACGAAGTCCCAATCAATAGGATTGCTCGTATCCACGACCAACCATGAAGGTATAAACGCCCATGCATACTACGCTCAACGCACTCTCACGGAGACTTCTCTGCGCTTCTCTACGCTACGACATGCTACGCAACTACGCACTGATGATGTCACCTCGAATATGGCGAAATGTTTGCAACCTAATTTCCAAGCTCAGCGAACATTTAAACTGCTGTGATTGCGTATATTGAGTCAATAGAACCCGAAACATGGTGTCGCTAATGCAGTAATCTGGTTATGCACGATTGTTTGTCCAAGGAACCATGTTGGGTTCTGTCGATTAGCAAGTTAGTTCCTCATCTTCCTTGCCCGCAGAATGAAAGTATACCTGTGTACCTTACGCTTCCTCTGCTGCCTATTACATGTTCTCACCTTCCCCTGTGAGACACTGGATATCAGTGGCACAAACAATCATACGGGTTGAACGAAATGAAAGCGATGGGGCCGAAGAACAGGGAAACTCATTTCATTGAGCAGTGTTTGTAGAAAAATTAGTCCTGAGAATATGTTTGATTTCTGCAAGGAAGCTACGCCACCGCTTCCCTGGACAAAGAATTGCCCCTGTATACGCATCGTACACCATATTTCGAGGAATGCATTATTTTCTTTACAAATCTTTTATGTTGTTAAAAGCTCATTTGGCTATACAGCTGTAGTCTTGCGAATGAAGGCAGTGATAAAATACAAACCTATAGATAGAATGTGTTCAGTATTGGTGACTACTGCGGAACAAATGCTTTTGAATACTTTCGCTTTAAGGCTACGGTGATGTGTGGAATAGCGTACCTAAGGGGAACTGCACATTTGGATCAGGTATAGGTTTTAAGATGTCCGTTACTCTTAGTTAATCGTAAAGAAAGTGACTGTAACACTGTGGGACACAATCACGTGTCGAACTATGAAATCGAACTCGGATGGATATAAACAACACATTAAAAGTCCAGTACAGCCAAAAGCTGCTAAACAGGCGGTAAAGAGCTCTACGCGAATAGTACAAGTGACGAAGTGTCTCAACCATCAGTACGAATTACTCTTTGCTTCAGTCCTTAACCTTATCTTAGGTGCTGAGGTGCATTTTACCACGCCAGTTTGTGTATCACTCCACCCCAGAACTCCTCCCTCCTGCGTATTGACGTCATAGTCCGAATTTCCCGGATGTAAATCCAAGGTAAAATTAGTTGAGATTACCATCAACATTGCAGAACAGCTACTTTGCATCCTGTCGCCGCGGCGACACCACTATCTGCAGCATATGAGTCCATGTAGACCCACTTCAGCGGCTGCGTCACACTCCTGTAGCGCCTTCGTTAGATTGATGTCTCGTCTGCATAGCACATGCTGTCTACCCCGTAGTAAGCTATAACGTGCAACGTTTCACTTCCCATGAGTTGATCCAATTCATCTTGTAAACAAATACGGTATAGTTCTCATTTCTTGTTTACATTCTCTGTGCTGTATAAGATGTTTGCTTCAAGCTGTTTTATTTGACGGTTCACTCAACATCGCAGATGAATAATTTTCAGCTGGTTAGAATGTCTTATATTGTGGCCGATTCATCACCATGTCACAACTCATATTTCTTTGGCTGGCGGAAACACAGCGACTCTCTTCTCATTGGTTGTGTAAAATCCGGACCGTTGAAATGGACTATCTATGTTACCTCCTTTGTACCTCGGAATTGAGTACCGATACACATCCTGCTATTTCTGTTGCCTTCTTGATGCAACCATTGGCGTCGCCAGCCCCAAGATGAACATGATCATTCAGACCCTATCTCCATTTTGGACTGATTGTGGTAGCCGACCAACAGCAGATGCCTGCCTCTGTTGGAAAACCTCGTTCGAAAACTATCTGGATTTAATCAACGATTTCCACTCTGCTTAGTGAGGAAAACTGATTGAAGCTGCTTCAACCTTCACTCAGAGAGGAGGCGCAGCGACAGTTTGATGAGTTTGGCCTTCAACGATGTAAATACCTTAAAGTAGTTTTCAGTGCTCTCGATCGTACATGAGGTTACTAAATGAATGTGTTTACTGCAAGATACGTTTTCGCCCGCGCGCATCAGGAAAAAGGCGAACCCTTGAACGATTTCATTGTCCTGTTAAGTAGCGCAGCATGACCGTGTGCCTATTCGTCTGCTCCCCAGAAAAAGATCGAAGGTTGTATGCTGATTCAGTAACTAATTTCCGGAATCCCTGACAATCGCGTACGTGAGGTGCTGTTGCAGAAAGAGGCGTGCACATTAGTGTATGATCGAGCTTGCGAGTTGGCCAGAATGAAAACTGCAATTTCGCTGCAATCGAAATAGTATTGTTCGACCAAATCAGCTGAGGTGGCAAAGATACAATCTTCCTGACAATTACCACCGGACAAGTCTTTTTGTTATCGCTGTGGAAATGTTCTCATAAAGCCAACTTTCCTACTTGTGCCGCAAGCAGCCTTAAGTGCAAAAGCTGTAGCAAAATTGGACACTACGCCCGATATCGTCGCTTGCAAGCCATCGCACTTATCATCAACAATGCTACGCCTGAAGGCCCTGTTGCCTATCCATCTCAGGAGAACATTTGTTCCATCACCGCTAATGCTAACACTTCAAAACGCCTAACAATATCCGTTATTAGACCAAAGTTTGGCTCCGCAGCTATATGTACTGTGTCATTCCTTACCATCCAAGGTGCTGTTTCACTTGAAATGAAACTAGATGCTATGTTTCCAGTAGCACTGTACATTTCCAATCGTACGAACTTTACTTAACCCAGCATACATTACAGCCCACTTCGCATTCATTTCGGAGTTACAGTGGAGACACCTTAACCAAACTGGTATTCATTATCTTGCCTTTACGGTTGCATTCGGTAGCTGCGGATGTCGCAGTATTCATTGCTTCAGACAACAGACAACCCTTACTCGGAAGGAACGCCATGGTGACTTTGCAAGCAGTACTATCTTTCGAGCGCATGCTTCTCTCTTCCGTCAAAGTGACATACTGGCATGAACGTTATCCTAAGCTTTTTCAGCAGTCCGTCAGACGTATTCTATGTGGTATGCACCGCATTCATCTGCCGTTGGTCAACCGGGGCCTATTCCGCTAACAAAAAGTCAAGCTGTCCCAGCGGTCCAGCAGGATATGCTAGCAGATAGTTTGACTGAACCGCGCAATTGCTCTGAGTGAGTGCATCCAATGGTAAGTGTCATGAAAAGGATTACACTGTCAGGATATGCAACCAACTGCAGGGACTAAATAAGCAGATGGTCGTAGAGAGATTCGTATTGCATCCAACGGTGAACTCACTGTACTTCTAACTGGTGCAACCGCTTTCCAGGCTAGATTTGAAAAGTGCATTCTTCCATATGTCATTGGCCAACGACTTGAAGCATCTTACTGCCTTCTTTGCTCCCGATGGCTTATTTCAGTACACAGTGTTGCCAATGGGTTTGAGTTCTGTGCCCGCTGCGTGGCAAAAGTTCATAACTCACGCCTTGGCAAGCATTGAGGGGCAGATTGCATACGTGCGTGATATCTGTGTTTTCGGCCGCTCACAAGAAGAGAACGCTGAAAGGTTACACAAAGTCCTTCGGTGTCTTAGTGATCCTGATTTAGGTCTGAATGCAAAATAGTCAATCCAATGTACCTGAGATTAAATTTCCGGTATAAATCATATCGCATTGTAGCATTCACCCACGCAAAGAAAACATCCGGCCTATCACCGAAGCGCCAACACACAAGAACGTGACAGAACTGAAGTTCTTCTTGGGAACGTGTTCCTACAATCTGCGCTAGTTTCAAAATTTTGCCAACCTAGCAGATCCATTACGACAACTAACAAAGAAAGGAGCGTCGTTCACTTGGTGAAGCGATCAGCATTTGATGAATTGGAAAGGAGAGTTGCACGTGCTTCCTTAGTTGCTATTTTGATGAACCATACCGCACTTTTGTTCCACTGACGCGTCTGATGTTGGTCTCCGTGCTGTTCTGTCACAGCTACAAAACGGACAGGAAAATATTATTGCTTACGCAGCTCGGCAGTTCTCAGTTGCTGGGTGCCGCTATTCAGTTGGGGAGAAAGAAACTCTTGCTTATATGTGAGATTGTGAAAAATTGCATCGTTTCTTATACGGTCGTCGTTGCACTCTATAAATTGATCAGTCCACTCTTACAGTCCTCCTCAGCAATGGATCTAAAAGATCGCGTCCAACGCGGATCGATCATTGGTATGGTAGCCTCATTAACTACGATTTTCAAACTGTGTATCTGCCAGGTTTGCAAAACCAAGTTGCTGATGGATTATCTCGCTTGCCCGCGGGGTCGGAGGATGACAAGGCGAGACTCAGAGAGGCAGTATTAGTTTCCAGCCTTGGCTCAGACCTAATAGCGTTGACTACCGAGGAATTAAGAACGGAAAATGCCAACGACCCGTTACTACTTCAACTCAGCGAGTATGTGCAAAGGATGGCATAAGAACCACAAAGTCCTTGGTGAGTTCATTCTCTATTACGCAATTCGAGATAAACTGTCAGTGATAGATGGTTGTCCGTTGCGTGGTTCGGTGTTTATGGCTTCACGTCAGTTGGTAAACGAATTAATTGCCTGTACACATGTGGGTCACCCGGGTATCGTTCGGACCAGAAACCGAGCGGAACACTACTTTAGTTGGTCACCAATGACATCTAGCACCGAGACACTTGTGAGGAACTGTAACGCTTGTCGCTAGCGGACAAAGTTCAATGCCGGTTGAAGCTCCAATACAGCTTATTAATTACACAATGAAGCAGTTGGCTGAGATCGCCACTGATATTATGGATTCCTTTGCCACTACTTTTAGCTACATGTTTTTACAGTAAAAGGCCTGAAGTCCACACGTGCGACCAAGTGACTAATTCGGTTGTGTTATGCTGTCATACATACTTGTTCAGTCGTGTAGGACTAACGGAAGAGATAGTCACGGATAATGGACCACAATTTTGTAGTCATGACTTCACAGCTTTCCGCCAGTTCCATAACGTAAAACCTCTCAGACTTGCACCTTACAATTCTGCAGCCAATGGCATGGTCGAACGTCTAAACCGATCCCTCAAGGAAGCCACACAGATCATCCAATTAAGTGGCTCGGACTGGGAAGATGTCCTAACTTCTGCGTTCTTTTACAGAAGTTGTGATCACAGGGCTACCGCAAGAATACCAGCGGACCTGATGTTAGGAAGACCCTTACGCACCAAACCAAATGCTGCACATAACCTGTCATCTGTGGGAAGTGCAGAAGTTTCGAATCGCATAGCACATTACCAAAATTCCTTCTGCAGATCATCAACTCCTATGAAACCCGTAGCATACGTTCGTGTTATACATCGGGCTACTCTTAAAGGCCACTCAGCTCTATCCGCACCGTTGCGAATCGCCCAGAGACTAGCTGCAGGGTCCTATCATTTGAAAAACCGTCTAATTGCTAACGCACATAGGTGCACACGGCCCACGGACCAGCTACTCAGTCTCATCAAAATACGTGTACACACCAGGCGAATCACCGCTACCGCGAAGTCAGCCTCGCCGGTCTACCAGACCTTCGAAGTCTGTCGATCGATAGCAGCCCGTGAGACGCTGCTCTTCAAAAATGGGGGTGGTCGTTGTGGCCGAATAATCACCATGTCACAACTCATGTTTCATTGCTGGCGAAAACACATTAACTCTCTTCTCATTGGTTGTGTAAAATCCGGACCGTTAAAATGGACTATAGTGTGTGTTACCTCTGTTGTACCGATACACATCCTGCTTTTTCTGTTGCCTTCTTGGTACAACCAGGAGTGGGTCCTGCATTCCAAAAGAAACAATCTTTTTCAGCAGCCGCTTGTGGGGCACTCGAGCAAAGCCTTTTCCATGTTTTGGTACTGATGTATGACTGCGTATCCTGAGTCCACAGAATCCAAAACATGGTTGTGATTATGCAATTGGCATGTTATGCACGATCTTCTGTCTAAGAAACCATGCTGAGTCCTGTCGATTTGCTCCAGCGGATTGAGGAATTTTACCACTCCATCCTTAACCAGTTTCTCACCGTCGCAACGAGACTGGACCTTAACGTGGTGCGGCGGTTTGCGTACCTCATTGATCCACTGAGCTACACTGGGTGATGCCTCCAGGCACCTTGAGAGCTACTCCTACCAGGTTGGTCAATGGTGAGATGTCATACAAACTCAGTCTCGCGGTCCACCAGGTTGGGGCTTTGAAATGGGATGGCGTCTATTTCTGTACAACTAAATCATTGCCACCTCCCCGCTGCCATGCGGACAGGCTTTTGAGCCAAAGGCTTTGGATGAGGACCCTAATCGTCCTCCTGTCTAGGTCTAGGCACCCTGGCAGTATCTCAGCCCATATACAATCATGACATTTTCTTCAAACATAAACTTCATCCTGCATCGGCCGTGGCACACGTTATCATGGGTCGCCTGATCTGCTGCATACAGCAGGGCGGATAAGCGAAAATATGCTACTACTGGCGCCTCCCTTCTTTCTTTTCCACCTTTTTCCCTTACTCCCAACCCTACCCCCATCACTAAACTTCCTTCTAGAATTCCCAGCTTAATTGACAGCAACCGAAGTGCCACTGGAGTAGAACCATCTGCAGCCACCATCCCACCACACCTATCGGACGCCTATCGGCAAAAGCCCCTCATAAGGCCACGCTATCCCGTTTCCATGGCGATGTTCAACGTTCGCACTCTAAGACAAAGAGGTCAACAGGATGTACTTGCACGCACCTTGGACACACTGGGTATTGATGTGTGTTGTGTGTCCGAAACTAGGATCAATGACTCTAACGGGGTTATTGAATTAATTGCACCCGACTTATCCTCTTGTTCTTGGTTGTACGCATCCGGAGACGCCGATGCAGCACTCACGGGTCAAGCTGGTGTAGGCATCACTCTAAGCTCCAAGGCTGAGCCATCTTTCGTTGATTGGATTCTGTTGAACAGCCGTTTATGTGCAGCCTGTTTGACGACGTCAGCTAAGGTTGATTCACGAAGTAGTACCAAAAGCTGTCTGTTTGTGATTTCCGCTTATGCTCCCACCGACTGCAGTTCAAATGCTGTCAAGGACACATTCTATCACGAACTGAATGCGCTACTACGCAGTGCTACTAGTTCAGATATTATAGTAAGTGCAGGGGATATGAACGCACAGGTAGGGTGTCTGAGCTCTTCAGAAGCTCAGCTGGGTGTTAATTGTGGGCTCAACTCCGAACGGACTGACAACGGTGAGCGTCTCTGCAACTGTGTGCGGAGCACCAGTTGTTTGTTAGTAGCACTGCTTTTAGACACAGTGGGCCCCGAAGTGCCACTTGGCGTCCTTCCTGTAGCTGGCCAGCGATGGACCCAAATTGACCACATAGCCATAAGTTATAGATGGCGTGGTTCCATCCTGGATTGCCGCTCGTACTGGAGCACCTGCGTCGACTCTGATCATGTCTTAGTACGCTGCCGTTTCTCCATGAACTTTGCCGGGAGGCGGACCAAGCGTCTCCTCCAATTGGCAACTGAGAAATTTTCTCAGTCATTGGTCAGGCAAGCCTTTCAAGACGCACTGCGCAACGAACTTTCGCTGTCTTGTCCTAATGACACTGAGCTTCAGTGGAATAGGATCTCGGCCGCCATGCAAGACGCAGGAGCATCTGCTTGTGGGACTATCAGTGGTCACCGCACCAGTCACTGGATATCCGAGAGGTCGGTGAACCTGTTGGAAGCTAGAAGACACCTCACGGCTGGTTCTGAACACAATGTGACCAGACAGGCTATTAGGAGTGAACAAAAGCAGAGCCTACGTACTGACATGGAAGCCTGGTGGACCAGTCTGGCTCAAGAAACGGAGGCAGAGGCAGTAGGCAATTGCCGCAAGCTTTTACAGCTAATCCGCACTATTGGTCCCAGGAGACCAGGCGTCAGTGAGACAATCAGAAAGAGCGCAGGTGCACTGATACACAATAAGGAGCGCCGGATGGCTTGTTGGGCGGAACACTTTCAAGATCAGTTTAGCTGGCCTCCTGCTCCCGGACCTCTTCTTACTCAGGTGATGCACGACGAGCCATGGGCGGTTAGTTTAGAGCCGCCGTCGGAGGCCGAGGTCCGAAACGCGATCACAGCCCTCAATCGTTTTCAATCCGCTGGCCCGGATTCCCTCCCACCTGCACTATTTAAGGATGGAGGAGAGTTCCTCTGCAAAACACTGACCTTCGTATTCGTACGTATATGGAAGGAACAGAGTGTCCCTGTTAATTGGAATGAATCGATTATAGTAGCAGTCGCACAGACTGTTCTAACCTCAGGGGTATTAACCTAACGCCAGTTTTGACAAAATTACTGGCCTCGATTATCGTTCATCGCTTCACTGCGGAACGGGAATCTCGGAGTAGGGAAGAGTAGGCTGGTTTCCGCCCAGGACATGGCTGTATAGACCATATATTCACTTTGCGGCAGGTGCTAGAGCAGCGCCACGCGTACCGCAGACCGACAATAGCTATTTCCCTCGATTTCATGAGTGCGTTCGATTCATTCGATGGATCGATCCTGTTCGAACTGCTTGCGCGGAAACGTGATACCACGTAATATATGAACATCCTTCGTGCTCTATACTCGAACACTACAGGCCGCGTCAGGGTCTACGGGTGTCCTCTCGGATAGCTTTTCGATCACAAGTGGCGTTCCTCAGGTTGCCCGATTTCCACATTTTTGTTCAATTTTGTTGTGGATTCTATCATGGAGTGTTTCCTTGCGGAATCTCGCAATGTAGGCATTGAATTGCTGCCTGGTGAAAGACTAGTTGATCTAGATTATGCGGACGATATCGTCTTGCTTTTCGACGATGTTGGGGAGGCACAATCAACCCTGAATCGCCTGTCCAGAGTGGTCCCATTATTTGGTATGCACTTCGCACCTTCAAAGTGCAAAGTGTTGCTGCAGGACTACCAGCCACTTGATGACTCCTTGACCCTTGCTAACGAAGAACTCGAGGTGGTTGATCTTTTCACTTATCGTGACAGCTGCATCAGCAATGATGGGCGCATAGAAACTGACGTCATCTCACACACTGCAAAAGTCAGAGCTGCCTTCTTGAATCTGCGGCATGTTTGGCGACGGAAGGGAGGCTCGCTCCGTTTGAAAGGCAGGGTATACATGGCCACAGTGAGGGTCGTTCTGCTCTATGGTAGTGAAATTTGGCCCTTTAGGTCTAACGATCTGAGGCGCCTTCAAATCTTTGGTCATCGCTGTCTGCGAAGCATTGCGGGTGTCGGATGGCACCAGCGTGTCCGCAACGATGACGTGCGTAAGCCCGTACTAGGGGGTGATAATCATGCTGGCTCCCTAGAACGACAGATAGCATTGAATAAGTTGCGTTGGCTCGGGCACCTGCTACGTATGCCTGGTCACCGCTTACCTAGGAGGGCGTTGTTAAGTCTACCAGGTGTGTGGTGGCACAAGGCTCGAGGTGGACAGAAGTTGACTTGGCAGCGGGAAATGAAGTCACTGACGACCAAACTGGGTGCCGTTGGTCCGTCTCGCCTTACGGACAGGAGTCCACGTAACTCGCCTTGTGCTTAGCTTGAGACGTTAGAGGATACGGCTTCAAACCGACACCAGTGGCGCGTGTGCTGCCGTCTCTTAATCGGATTGTCTGTTTAAAGTGTGTTTGGTGCTGAGTTATCTGCGGAATAATGGCTGATTATGACGCGGAGCAGTGAAAGCCGCAAGGAAGCTGTCTCGCGGATGCCGTGTTAGCTTTGCACGATAGCCAGCTGTTTGTGACGGAATGTTGTCTACACAAGGTGTAGGCGCCTAGACCCTGAATGTTTGCTTAGGGCATTAAGGTTTTCAGGTAAATCCCCCTTCTGTCCCTCCTCTTATTCTTTATTTCATAGCTCGTCAAGGTTGTATGGCAGCAAAGCATCAGTTCAAGTGGCTGATGTACTGCTGTTGATGATGATGATGATAACCAGTTTCTCTAATAATCTGGCTCATACAGGTGTGTGATGGATTGTCCGGTATTTTTTAATTTCTTATTTGGAGCCACACTTGTGATAAGGGAAGGTGAGCGATGTTTTTCACTGGTCTCGAAAATAGCCTGCTTCTAAAGAAACAGTAAATATGTTCAGCAATATAAGGCCCTCCCAGTTTTATGAAAGCAGGTGGGATACCATCGAAATCCCGCTGGTAAGACTGTTTGATGAATTTCATTAAATGTTGGATAGTAGTGATAGAAACTTCAATTGTACACAAGTAGTTGGTTGTTTGTGCCCCAGTGCATGCATTTACTCGGCCGTCTCCAAGCTCATGACGGTAGCGAAAAAAGGTCTAAACTCTTCATAGATGGCAGCTGGGTAATGAAGGGACTGTCCGTCTGCATTAACCCGTCCATGGGTCGAGAGGGAGTAGTAATTACTTTGGCGACGCAGAACTTTAACAAGTTCGTTCGTTTTATATGTCGTTCGTAGAGATATCAGTTCGCGTACTCTCTTCGTCAACTATATGGGGGCGACCCTGTCAGTGATGTGCAACTCTAAGGGCAGGGTGAAATTTCTCGTCTTTCTGTAGCCAGCATTTGGTCTTATGTGTTTCCACCAGACTTAACGCACGATTGCGCCTTTGTGGACACTGTAATCCCCGTGCCTTGGGGCCTAAGGACAGCAATGACCTGATGGATCAGATGATAAAAATAGTCCACGAAGTCTCACACTTTCGGATTAATTGTCGCAATTGATTCCAGTTCATTCTATTGGCTGCATATCATGGAATAAAGGCGTGTTTGATGGCCAATTTAACGCAGAAAGTGAATCGTACCATCTTGTGGTCGCTACCGAGGATTTTGTCTAATACCTGTTTGTGCTTTTGTGGCCCCCGAAGTGAATATCAAGTCGAGTATACTGGTCGCTGTTGTTGGTTCAGTAACCCATTGTAGCCACCCACTAATTCTGAGCGAGGAAATGAAATCTGTATGTGTTGACGAGGATAGTTGAGAGGACTAGCTAATCTTTGGTAGAATGAAATCCACAGTAATTATCGGTCTGTGTGGCATCTCAGCAGTAAATTCGAAAGCTGAAGTGCTGATGGTAAAACTCGCGGTTGACGCATTTGACGGGTTGTAAACGCACCTGAGTAGAATGTGAGAACCGCTTCCTGAGACGGACAACCAAAGCGATTCGGGGACATTTGATAGCTGTGGATGATCAAGAATCTCTGCTGTAAATGTATAGTGTAAATCTAACAAGTGTCCACTTCCTTTACCTATTCCGCGATCTTTTCGGAAAAGCTGATAAATAGGAATCATTAAGGTAGAATTTAATAAACTGGAGGAGCACCAAGTTTCGGTAACGAGGATTGCTTGTGGGTCGTTGAGGTGTGCAAACATGCTTAGATAGTATAATTTGTTGTTAATAGATCTGCCAATAAGCAAAAGTATAGAAAACAGACTATTGGGTGTGGGATCATAATGCTGCGCTTCGCTGTTATATGCGTTGTTGTAGTCAGGTACTATGAACGCAGGAGATATGACTGGGGGTTGTGGGGTCTAGTCTATTCATAGCAGGCGTAGAGATATGAGTACTTTGGACAGGGAGGTGGTCGAGGGAGCAAGTCTAATCTGCGCTTGGCGTCGCAGTTGGCTAGCTGAGTCATCTGTAAAAAAAATGGTTCCGTAAGGAAAGCGCACAAGAAGGTACCGCACACAGAAATTGCACACAGCAAAAGGCGCACACACATAAAGCACACACGGAAATTGCGCACACGAAAGCCTGCGCACATGAAAGCCTGCGCACGCGGAAGCTTGCAAACACGGAAGATTTCGCACAATGAAGAATGCGCACACGGAGGATTACGCACACGGAAGAGTATGCACACTAAAAGTAAACACAGTATTAATCTGGTTATATTGTCATAAATGCTTATATTATCTAGTTGTGGCACTAACAAGCCCCAGTTTTTGACCCATGCCTTCAAAAGTATCAAATTGTGACAATTACTACATTCACACAGAACATGCCAGTTAGTTCGACCCCTGGGCACGTACCATACTGTGTAGCGTTGCAAAACCATCTACGAAACTACATAGACGGAGCATTGCTTGCGTTCTAAATGCTACAACAGTATGCAATTAAATGACTATCTGAAGATTCCTGAACATCTGGGAACAGCACATCTTGCCAGACCACAAACATGCATGACCCCTCATAGTATACGACCAAACTACAACCATTTTTATTAGATGCGTCAATAGTACCACAACTCCTTGCATCATTGATACATACAGTAGAAGTAAACAATCTATTTTCACTCATCCTGCTGTTGGTACACATGACACGAAGGAATCAATACTAAGGCACGAACGTCCCAGCCTTCATGCATCAGCCCACTCTTTTCGATCAGCAATACCAGTGATCCCGCTCGTAACACACCCACTTACTTAATTGCCTTAGAGACTGCATCTGTCCGTCCATATCTGTATCCACTCTCTACACCACGAGTTTGTACCTTCGAATTCTCAACCTTACAACATGTTCTTAACAACCCTGCTAACAAGCGCATACCAGTTTCCCTACTGCTGCTCAGTGGGAGATCTAGTAACAAGAAAGTTCCTCCTTTAAACATGATTACACATTTGAACACTCCAGGTGCAATCCTCGTCATTGAAATATGCAGCTCTACTAATATGTTGGATATCACTTTAACAATCCCCAACTAGCAATTATTTCCTAAAGATCGCTACAAAAGGCGTGAGTGTCGATGTATTAAATATAAGCATCGAACATTCACAGCGATACCACTTGACCATCATGAACTAGAAAACGTCCCGGAATCTCTGTGATTATTTGGCACTAGCACTTCCCATCATGTAATTTTCGGATTCATCTGGTTGGCAGCATCCAATTCCCGGATTTGCCTGTCCCTGCGACCACAATAGGACAGACACAGGATGCCTGTGCGTACAGATGGACCATGGGTGGCTGGCGCTGCACCACGCACAGCTCCATCAACACACAAAATATCCAGTGTTAACCTGAAGGAATAAGCCTGGGAGGCATAAGGATGGAATCCATCTTTCATCAACGGTGCCGGCCCACACTCCTTCAACATGCACAGTAGCAGGATTCCTGTCTATCTATGTAGGGAACCATGCTCACCAGACGTACACAAGGCGGTGGCTGGGCCGTAGTCAGATCCACACTAAATGAAACCAATCGTTGCGCCTAGCACGGCCAAGAGGACCAAGCACTCCGCCCCCCTTCACCCAGCAACGAGTCACCGACTCCTGGGACCAGTAATCGTGATGGAAGGTAGGTGATGAGCAGGTAGGCACCTTGTCAACATTCACATCAAGCGCACCCACACCAGCAATATCAAGCAAACAGCATAGAAAGTAAGGGAAAGCGAACAAGCAAAATTGACACGGCATAGGCAGCAGAGTAAGAGAAGCGAACAAAGCAAATTAAGTGGAATAACTTTTACTCAGATTAAAGACGACCTAAGTTATGTGTAAGTTGGTTAAACCCAATTGCGGTGAAGCATCAACCTCAGCATGAAGCACTCGGATGCAACTACAACCCACCGAAAGCCCCAGCTGGTGATGTCGCCACCATCTGCTCCGCACACATTTTGTATCAGTGCTGCCGTACAAACAGAAAATAATGGTTGGTGCCTTCAATTTCCGGAAAATATCTTGGTCGCCAAATCTATCTTCAATAGCACATCCACATTTTCTGTCAAGTATTATGGCTGTGAGATGGACACAATGGATTACGGAGGCTACTAGGTCTACTAGCGTATTCAATTTAATACTTACATTAGGAATCATCGACGCAACCACTGCTCCGCTGGACCGTCTCCTAGGTAGTGGCCACAAAACATTACGATTCGCTTTCAGTATCAGGTCAGATGTCAACCAGATCCTGCTCCCACAATATTCCACCCAAGAAAGTAGTTGGACACGCCTCCAATATTCGATCAGATCAGTCGACTAGGATCCATTTTTTCTTTCCTCTCAATGTATAACGATCAGTAGCACAGTTTTATACAAACATCCACTATGTCATAACCCATCTTACTGCACAAAGTAAAAAACAAAGAACGCTTACTCACCCAAAAGAGGCGGAAATTGTTGGTAAGATGCCACAAGACCGGAGACTTGTCGACAATATTGCACGTGCACTGATGGACCATTGGGGTCAAACATGAACAAGCGATGCGAATCAAAATGAGGAAGAAAATGCTCTATAAGCTGGTTACCAAACAAAGTAACGTCGCTATTCTTCTTCATAGAACTTGCACCAGCTCTTCTTTATCCACATGACTCTTGGATGAATATGGTGAATATTTGAATGACCCACTTGCCATTTGTGAGGTGTTTAGAGCCTTCTTTGCTGTTTCCATGCCGTTTGAATTTGATCACATACCTGAATACCTACAATCCGTAACAATCAAAGTCTAAGCACTATCGGAATTTATCTCAGTACTATTTTGCGGCTAATGAACACTATCAAATCTTCTCTCAGGTTGAATTCTGATGCCATCCCTTCAACTGCTATTAAAATGGGAGGGCCAGACTTACCAGTACTGCGGTTGAATACGTTCTCTTTATTGTTACAAACTAGCTATTTCCCTGATCATTGGAAAACTTCATTCATTATCCCATGCCATAAAAGTCGTCCCAAGAAAAAACTTGTCAATTAACGACAGATTCAGCATACTCCCGCCGTCGCCACACTGTTTGCAAGAATAGTCAAGAAAACCTTAATTCAGTTCCTTAATTCGCCGAACCAATTAGCACACGTCAACATATATAATTTGATAAATGTTCCTGCACGACCTGCCAACTACATTAGCTTAACTGCACTTAGAATTCATGGACTCCGGTTATGTAAGAATACTATTGTTTTTGGATCTAGAGAAAGCCTATGACCGTTGACCACACAAATGGTTGTTCAAGGTTAAATCCTTTGGAATCCAGAACCCGCATTTAAGTTGGCTCTCCTCCTATTGAGCAATTGGTCGCAAATAGTAACTTTGGGTGGTGAGTACTCAACTCCTCGTAAAATAACCAGCGGCGTCATCCAAGAAACTGTAGTTGGCAGATGCGCATAAACCATCAAAAATGCGGTAATGCAGTATCCGGAAAGTCACAAGTAAATAGTCTCCGAGCAACATGGCTTTTGTCAAAAGCATTCGTGTAATACTAACCCATTAATTGCACGTAATGCGAGGATGAAGCCGTTGATGATGGAGCAGGAGTCGACGTCCCGTACCTGGAATTCTCAAAAGCGTTTGATCGCTTACAGCATCGAATTCTCCTTCAGAAGCTTCGGAACTACGGAATTGGCGACTGAATCCTGAGTTGGATAAGCAACTTTTCTACACGAACGACCGTTGGCGGTGACAGTCCAAGAAACAATGTCCAATGCAATCGAGGTGGGGTGTGGTGTACCAAAAGGCTCGGTGCATGGTCCTCCTCTATTCCTGGTGTTCAGTAAGGATGTGGCCAGATCAATTGCTTCCGATTTCCTAATTTTCGCTGATGATATCAAGATATGGCGAAGGATCAGAGGACCGGACGACCACAAACGGCTCCAGTGCAATCTTAACACAGTGTCGAACTGGTCAGTTCAAAACGCCCTACCATTCAAGGTAGACAAATGTCGCGTTGTACAATTACGCCATAGACATAAATACACATATTTGCTTGGGACAGACTGATTGCAGACTAGCTCCCAGGAACTTGACCTTGGTGTGTTCGTACAGAGCGAGTTCAACTGTTCAAAACAGACTGAGATTGCTGCGAAAAGAGGCAACCAGTACGTCGGTATGCTGCGAAGCGCATTCGGGAATTTGACCCATCAATCTTCCCAGTGATGCACCATTCCTACGTGCGCCCTCAGGTTGAATACGCTATCCAAGCTTGGCAATCTTGGTTGAATCGCGACCTAGAGGCATTAGATGCACCACAACGAAGAGTAACAAAGAATGTAATGGGCCTGCGCTATCACTCTTGCCACCGAAGGCTGAAGTTGCTGGGAATTTTCAGCGGACCCTACCGATGGCTGCGCGGCGACCACTTATTAGCGTATCAGATATTGTGTGACTCAATCACGTATGCCGCCATTTACTGAAACGTAGCCACAACACGTAGCTCAAGAGTAGCTGCATGAAATTGAGGGAACCCCATAGCCGTCTAGAGTGTCGACGGAATTACTTTTCTTTCGGTTTTGCCAAGCCTGGAACGCACTCAAGACTCAGTTGTATCCTCCCCTACCTTGGACGTTTACAAGAAACGATTAGATGTTGCTCTTAGCTCCTAACACTTTATTATCTAAACTCCTCGATTGTGCATTGCGCCAAGCATGCTTTTCAACAGGCTTTTCGTATCAAATGGACCCAAGTGAGCGAACACACTCTACTTTTCTCGCGCCTTATATCAACGATCTCTGCACCCCAGTATATTGCTGAACGTTTACGCTCGGCTTTTTTTCCGCATATTAATTATCGAAGTATTCATCTCGGCAGACGTTCGATGGATTATCCACATATGTTTCGGTTTCATCGTAATCAGCTCAACCATCCTACGGGAGGTGTCAAGCACTTGCTTTTAGCCCGTGGTAAATCATTGTTCATTGTGCCACTTCTTCTCCTCTACATCAATACTCTGGGCATGTCCACAAATTGCAGATGACATCAAGCTTGTTTACAAATGGCGTATTGCGCTTTAGAACGTACTAATTTTAACTCACTATCTTCATTCTCTCGGCGAATGGTCCTAGATATGGTTGATAAAATTCTCAACCGGCAAATCAAACATTATGCCAGGTAGTTGCTCGATCCCCAACACAACAACAAAGGTATGTCCGTGCGACAATCTACTCGGCATCTTGGGATCCGCTACTCTTCCGAGTTCCGTTTGGCTGAACAAACCCAATACCAAATAGCTCGGACTAAATAATCCGTGCCTAACGTATGCCACAAGATCCATACAGTCTCTGCCAGATTAGAATTAGTTAAAACCCTTACTCATCCTATTCTCGAGTACTGCAACTTCGCCTATGGCAGCACCCGAAAGTTGGATCGGAAATCTATAGGAAATTTACAGGGGTCGTTCACCAAATCTTTGTTCAATAGCACATCCATTCCAAACGATTGCAAACGTTGCAAACAACTTCACATCGAGCCTCTGGCTGTCACATTTGAAGCGAAACTTGATAGGTCTTGACAATTTGCTGCAACAGTGAAGGTACGATTACCTACATAACATAGAGATAAACACACAACAACCATCACAGGCTCCGTGACAAAATTTTCCGCTATAGATACCAAGGACTAGAAGAACCATGCGATCCAACATTTTTCTCATCAGATAAGCCGTCTTGTGGAACAGCCTACCAACCGCAATCAGGACATGTGAAAGCCCGACATCATGGCACACTAAACTCAGCAGATTCCTAGATCTAGTAGTGTTATCGTCAATGTTCTCATCGGACTACTCACCTGATGGACCATTCCAGGGCAGCCCCACAAATATTTAAAGAGCTGACTTGGCATCAACATACACCCTTGCAAGAGCACGTTTAACTATGTGTGTTATGCAGAGTATCCATCTGATCACTCGGAAATAACTCATACAAGCACCTGCTACTACGTATTGAAAGAACTCGTCGACGCAGCTGCTTGGGAATTCTCAAACAACAGTCACCTTGACAACGTTTGGACAGAGTTCGTTGATAGACTCAGTGACATCGTCAACAGAGCATCAGAGACCAAGCCACTTCTAGGTCACTCTGAAGCACATGTTGGTCGGCGTTCGCCTGGATCCTGCGTCAGATCTTGATATCTTCAGCAAACATTAGGAAGTTTACAGCGATTCCCTGTTCGGGGTCATTAATAAACACCAAGAACATAGGTAGACCAAGTACTGTACCTTGCGGCACTCCACATCCGAATTGTATGGGGTCCGATTAAGAGCTCCGAACTCTGAGCCATACTTGCCATGAAGTATAAAGTTGGCAAACCAGCTTAAAGTGGGTCGCCCATCCCGTAATGCTGGAGCTTGGAGAGTAGTGTCCGATGGTCTAGACCATCGAAAGCCTTCGAATAACCCAGGTAGAGCACATCGACGCCTACTCCAGTATCAGCTGACTCGGTTTAACTACTGCGTGCGATTAGTAAATCCGTTGTACATGACCGCTGTCGACGGAACCGTGCTGCTTAGGTGGATGACGTTACAGACCTGTGGAGGCCTGTCTGGATACTCGAAGGGTCAGCAACGGCAGTGGCAAAGCTTATTCCCAGTCTCCCCCCTTTGCCGCTCGCTACTCCTTCATAGTTCTAATATTACGCCCTGCCAAACCATTTGTTCAATTGTCCGCACATTCCTGATACCAGTTTTCTCCAAGTAGTTCCGGAATTCCTCACTCTCGACGTACAGAGCCTGGTATGTTAAAATGGCCTATGGGATTCTGTGATCCGCTGTCAAATGTTGATCCGTGATTTCCGTTGCTCCATTCCAACGCGCAAAGTGCTCCGTCATCAACAAGATGTATTGGTTGTCCCGATTGGTCAATGGAAACGGTTCCATCAAGTCGATGGACCACACTTCCCCAATTTCCGATGCTTAAATCGATAGCACTGGTTGTTGTGCTTCTCGGCAGTCGGTTTTCAAGAGCTGATATTGCTTGCACGAAAGCACGTATATCTCAGTGTTCCACTTCACTCCAGGCCAGTAGGCGGGTTGTCTCAGCAGATTCTAGATCCTAGCGCAACCGGTGTGCGCCATCTCGTAACAAGAAATCATCAGTCTCCGCCTTAGTTTCGTCGGAATAACAGGCACCAAACTGTTGCTACCTCCTGTATTCCACATCAGGATTCCTGCTTCACTTACTTGCAACTTCGATTTCTCGCAAAAAGTCTGAGCTGCTTGCTTTGGCTCTTGTTTGAGACTTCTTGACCGGTTATTCGTTCAATGCTTACTGTACGCAAAAGTTTGTCACTGCACTGCGCGGATGCCGAATTTCCCGGATCCTGCTCCAACAGTACACGATTAATACCGAAAGCCACACATGACAGGTCGCCTTTGTTCATCATGCGTGACAAAAAATCCTCAGTTTGGTTCTCTTTTCCCGGCCCGTGTTTTATTGCGAAATCGTATTGCTGTATGTGCAAAGCCCATGGAGCTATGAACAATGAACAATGAACAATGATTTATAACGGGTAAAAAAGCATATGCTTGACAGGTCCCGTAGGGTGGTTGGAGCAGTAGATAAAATGGAAGGATAATCGAACAAGTAAATCGTTTTTTAAGCCTCTACAGATTTCAACAGATTTCTTATGGGGTCTTTGGCAGACTTAATCCATTCTGAAGGCTTGTGGTCCGTTGCGATGTGAAATGGCTGACCTAGCAGATATGACCGTCATTTGTCCAATGCCCAGAGGATTGCCAGACAATCTTTCTTTGTGGAGGAGTATTTGCGTTCTGCCGATGTCAAAATTCTGCTGGCCTACTCAATCGTCCTACGGCGTTGTTTCAAAACCGCGCCTACTCCGATATCGCTGGCATCCGTTGCCACCGTGAACATCTCTCTTGCAATGGTCAATTTCAGTGTCAGCTCCTGCCTTCCCATTTCCTGTAGAATACGATCAAAGACTTGTCGGGCTTCTGCAGTCCAAGTGAATTTCTTTTCCTCTTTCAGCAGTTTGTACAGGGATGAAGCCAAATTGTTGAATTTATTGAGGAATTTATTGTAGTACCCAACACGACCCAGGAACGCTCTGAGAATGCTCTTTGAGGTAGAAACTGGGGGCCTTGTATTGTCAATATTTGCTTAGGTAGTGGCTTCAGTTCACTTTGTCCCACTTTATGGCCCAATAAGGTGACACGTCTTTCCAATCTGGGGCTTCGGTCCAGTTATGCGGAGTCCCGACTGCTGAATTCGTTCCAGTACTGCTTCGGGGTGACGGCTGTTATCAGCCGACGATTGGCTATGTCACACGATATCATCCCCGTACACCACCACAATCTCGAAGTCATTCAGCAAGTGCAACATTAAACGTCAGAAGTTAAATGGACCTCCCGATAATTCAAAAGGTATTCTTTTAAACTGGTATTGTTTCTTACCAAAGGTGAACGCCATTTTCGCTTGGTATTCTCGTTTGACCGCCAGGTGCAAGGACCCAGGTCTCAGATCCAGAACCGTGAATATGCACAACTGTTGCAATTTATCTTAAAGGTCCGCAACAGATGGCACTAGAACGAAACGACTCACGAAAATTTCATTCAGCCTTCGGAGGTCCACACAGAAACCATACTTTCCATTAGCCTTTTCACCATGACCATTGGAGAATTGGATGGACTGTGAGTCTCTTCAATCACATCCGAGTCGAACATCGCCTGTACTTACCTCTTAAACTTAGCTTCCAGATGGATTGGTACCCTTCAAGGTCCCTGGGGCCGATACGTCTGGCGGGTTAGCAAGGTGGTGTGCTCGGTCCAGTAGCAAAATGCATAAGGGCCGCCATCATCCATAAACCGGACGATACTTGGTGATCAGTGACTGCCACTTCGGGCTCAAACGTAACGTGGCAACAACCAAATGCAAGGATATCGTTTCACCACGATCAACAAGTGGCATCGACCCGCTTTCAGTCAACAAGTTCCCTCAGTTTAGATCGACCATGGCCTTGTTGAACTCCGGGAAATATGCACCCAATATTGCTTGTTTCGCAACTCACTACTACTGTAGGTTAAGATTCAGTCAACTGTTTCTTCACACAAAAAAGCGGCAGCTACCGATCAGTGACCATGGCTTCGCATCTGGTGACACGATGAAGACGTGCGTTAGTTTCCGTCCCCCGATTACCACGATGTGTTCGGCCATAAAATAAATGCTCACTGAGTAACCGCAAACAACTCTCACGACCATCGAGGAGGATTGAAGGTTTTTGCCCCGCCGATGGTTGATCAGCGACATTGCGGCACTCGTATCCAACAGACACCGTTCCATCGTTCCGTCCACTTCCACCATGGCATCAACTGACCTTCTACTCAGCGCACCGAATATACATCCTTAGATCCAAGAAGAAAAACATGGTTCAGTGCGTTTAATTAGTACACGGGCAGCAGCTTGCCTCACCGGACATAGTCTTTTCCAGTGTCGCGGTTTCCCGCAAAGAAAGCAACATCCCCTGGTCCGCGCCTCCGAAAGCTGAATTGGAAATCCAGTGACGTCTTCCGCGCTCTGTTCCATCATCCGTCCAATTTCTTTATCCGCTACACGCCTCCATGGTTTTCCTCCTTCAGCGCAGCAAGGGGTGCGTCACCCAACTCTCAAGTAACCTGCGCCAACTCCTCCAGCCGCATTCCCCGAGTAGAGTTCTAAATCCGTAGGCGTTCCGCGGTTGACTGTGGGAGACGTATTATGAACTGATCCACCAGTAATTGCTGTTTGACGGTTCGTCCATTCCCAGGAAAGAGCCGGTCCATCAAACTCCTGATTTGGAATGCAAACATGGGAGGATCCGTCCCTAAAAAACCCGTGCAGACTTGAACCTGTGCAAAGATTATTGGCGGTCGGCCAGAGTGCCAAAACGGAGACCATCGGATTCTTTGCGGCTGCCCAATCCAACCCGATGGGGACTCATCGTGCCACCTCCAGGACTGTCTTTGTCCTGCCTGTAAAGTCCAAAAGGAACTTTGATGTATCCGCAACCTGGATTGCTTACATGAGGACACGGTATCTCTATTCCCTAATTATTTTGCTCATGCACACTGTTTTACTGTGTCCTACAAGCGGTTACCATTTCGTATATTTATTCCTTTCACTCGATCACTGACATATTCTTGACGTTTCAAGGTCATTCATATTATTATGTTGCTGTGACACTGCCCAAATATTCGCTCCGCCCCACGCTGTACAGTTTCTGCCCACTTGCACTACGATTGTAAAACCTATTCGTAAGTCATGTACTATATTTAATATTCCCTATAGAACCATGGTTACAGGATAATTCGTTTTATTCTTCTGCGCAGACCGCGCGTTACGTCTAGGTTTATTTGTTCGTAGGTTCTAGTTTATTCTTCGTACGACGTACTTAGTTTAGGCTTCGTATAGTTGGTACAATGCCCTTGAGCATAATCAGTAGAGCCACCAATTTCGCCCGCTCGGTCTCGTCTACAACCGCCTCCACCACCTCCTCGAACTCTTCCAAGAAGGTCCTCACGTCTCCTTCTTCAAACGGCTGCGACCAGTGGTTCTTCGTAACGCATCCTGTTTGATCTCGTCACTAATGTAAGAACTGGATGTTCGACTGGATTTATCTATTGTGCCAAACAGCTTATACTACATGCAACTATCCCGACAAAAGATACATCCACTGATCTTCGCTCTCCCTGTTAGAGGTTGCATGGCGCATGTTTCATTCTGTGTCTAGTGGTTGTGTGGTGCACATTGCTTTTGCATCCATTCCTCGCGCGCATACAATTGCGGTTCCAAACTTTTCCTGTCCTTTGGGGAGCCATTATGGCTTGCTGTAGGCTGGTTGCCTTTTCGGGTTCTGGCATTTCTACACTAATGTTAACTAGTGTATTAGTGTCCGCCTTTAGTCCACCACACCATAAATGTGCATGGTAGAAAACTTTATAATGCTGGGAATGTATGTCACGCCTTCATCGTAACGTGCGTGTTTATCTATGTTTGGTGTTACTCGTGAACCTTTCTAATTCGTATTTCTGAGCTCATTGGTCTGAAGTCCCTGAGCGGAATTTCCCTGTTATCAGATATTCCATAAGTCTACATTTGAATCGTTTATCGGTTCAGTCGGTAGTGTCCTTACTTGTGCACCTAACCTTGGTGTCTTGACGTTTTAACTCCGTGCATTTTTCCTCACTACGATTGAAGGATATTATTTCTTCCCACATATACATTGATCCAAGCCACAACCCGATCGTACACGTGGCACATTTATTTGTGTCATTTGCTATCTTCGATTGTTAAGTACAGCAATTAGCGTGATACATTGTCTCAGTAACCATCTTCTGGCTTATTCCTCGATCGTCCACCATAGATAATGCCACTTATTTTTATTAGAAAGATTTCTTTTTTTACAGATTTCTTCCTCCAACTTGTTGCTACCATCTCCTAAGTTTCATCATAAGACTTCTTCACTTTCAATAGCTGCTCATCTACACACTCATTTGCCAGCTAATAGGGTGCTTCAGAAATTTGCGCTACTCAATAACAAACTTCCTACTGGTTGCTGATGACATCAGGATGTGGCATAAGATTCAGGTGAATGCTTACCAGTTATTGCTTCAGTGTGAACTGGATACGGTAAGGTGGTAATCAGCCCAAATTTGCTGCATTTTAACGTGAATAAATGCAAGGCACTCTCCATACGACCCCAAATCAGCTACTCATACAGGCTCGGAACGCATGTACTGATCTGAGTGTGCTGATTCAGGATGACTTTAGTTGCTCCGGGCAATCCTAAAAGGTTTCAAAAGCTGGAAACCAACACGTCAGCCTGTTGCAACCGGCGTTCGAACCGATTGATATCTTCATTTTTCGCTGGATGTTCAGTGCGTATATCCGTCATCATGTCGAATACGCAATTCAAATCTGGCATCCATAGCTGAAACACTAACTCAGTGCATTTGAGCAGCCCCAACGTCGGGCATCCAAGCTCGTTACTGGAATGCGCCATCGCCCATGTTAGCAAAAGCTGAAACCATTGTGGAATATTTACCGGACGGTATCCTCGATTACAAGGCGACCGGATATTGGCCTACTTGTTTCCGCACGACCCGCCATGTGTGCCGCTCCTTATTACAACTCAGCAACAGTACAGACCTGGGAGGTCACTTACTGAAACACGCAGCACAGTATAACCGTCTGGAGTGCCGCAGGAATTTCTTTTCCATTCATGTATATCACCCGTGATATGCTCCCCCTTGAATCGGTCGTCTCTGCGCCCACAATAGCAATGTTTAAAGGACGGTTAGATGACGCACTCATCCGCTCACACTTTGTTATTTAGCACTATGTCGCCATTCTACTCCTGGAATATACCTTGGGTTTTATTGCTGTTACTTGTTGGTGTGGTGGAGCTAAGCGGATTGCAGGATAACGGCATAGGAAAAGATAAGCCGTTCTTTTCATGCATAAAATACTATCTGTCTTTTCGATAACCTCACAAAAGCACCCAATGGGACTAGTAAAGCTGTGCTTCTTAACCAGCTTAAATTCATTATTCATTGTTTTGTGATAAATTTGTACTCTAGCAGCACCTCGAAAAGGCGAAAACAACGGAACGACCAACAACGTACACATCCTTAAGTCAGTCTAAAGCATTCTTGCGGACTGACAGTAATCGTGCGACATTCTGGCCAAGCGGGAAATTCCCCACCCCTTACTACGTCATGGCACTATTACGAAATTACACCGCAAAACGGCATTTGGCCATCCAACCATGTGCGACAGAACTCGGTAGCCTCACTTTCGTCACTGATCGTATGCACTGTGCTTGCCATCCGTAGTGTGGATTCAGGCACCCCAATTGATCACCGCAGCTCACTTCAGCTAACATAGCCGCAAAGTTCTCACATTACGTCCATTATATTGTGGATTAAAAATTACTGTTCCCACTCACTTGACTGCGGGATGCAAGCACCATGTTGGCCGGATCTGCTGAGTTAGATTAAATCAGCACATAGCCATGGATCCATCCTCTGCTGTGCGCTCAAATGGCAAGAAGTAGGTGAACGGCCAAAACACCTGAACATTAACTGTCACTGAGCCTATGAGCTTATATGTGGCTCTCGGGGAGTTGGATGGTTTGGATTTATCCCATTCCAGCAGATGGTTCCGTGGTAGTGTTCCAGGCAGTGGTAGAATTTCGCCTGCCAAGCGTTTTTCCTGTATAATGCCACACCTCTATTTAACAACGCTGCGATATGGCGAATGTGACTGGCCAATAAATAAAATCATTGCCCTTTGATTCACTTTGGTGGAGCATCATGCTTAAACAACCTGAAGCTGGAATTGTGGGAAGGATGTGGCCCCTGTTTGTTAAACTACAAAATAAAAGGCGTATGAACTGATTACCCAGTCACTGGTTCCCAATGGGCGCGGTCCCCTGACGGGTTATTTGGCCATAGATTTGAGGTAAAGTCCTCTAAGACAACTCCTTATTTTGAATTGGGAAGCCGGGTATTTTGCCAGGCAATGCTTATAGCGTTTGGAAACCCAGGGTATGGAACACAGGGAGATTACAAGGCAGACTATTTTTTCATCCGTCTCAAGGGAACCACCTAACTCTTGTCCTTGGTTTGTCGTGTTCTCACTACCGTTAGTGAGTGGAAGCAATTGCGTGGTCTGACACAAGATATTATAACAACACTTATTGAACAATCATAGCCACTTCGTTCAAGCAGATGCAGATCCTACTTCAGCAACAGCAAATGCTGTTTGAACAATCTCAGTGGCGGTTCATTGGGTTGTTGTCATAAAAACTGAGCACACAAGTTAAATGGGAACAGGAACTTAAGCGAACATAGAGAGAAATTAAAGCTGAGTGCTACAGGCTTCTGCGACTGAGCCGTGACCCAAAATTGATTGAAGGTTCAGATCGCAAAAGTGCTCATGGTCAGACGCGTGTTCACCCCAACGTTACGAACTACCTAACTAGAACAGACCGGCGCAGCGAGAAAGGCGGTTCCAGCAGCATTCCGCACCAACTTTCACGGAAGAGAAAAGATCTGAGAGTAAAAGGCGAATACGTACCGAAATCGCTGCACACAGGAGCGGTCACGACCAAGTTAACGTCAACATGGACGGAACATGACAAGTCGTTAGTCAGACGAACAAAAGTGAAGACTCGAAATGCCACAAGGAACGGTGCCCTTGTGAACACAAACTTAAGGATCTGCAACTTTTTGAAA
The DNA here is from genome assembly GCA_944474145.2 of Dicrocoelium dendriticum. Classification (NCBI taxonomy): domain Eukaryota; kingdom Metazoa; phylum Platyhelminthes; class Trematoda; order Plagiorchiida; family Dicrocoeliidae; genus Dicrocoelium; species Dicrocoelium dendriticum. Next base: position 40,792,338 of record OX104067.1, on the reverse strand, counting down.
TCATCTACTTAGTCTCCGGTACCGGACAATAATCTACCCGAAACAGAATGAATTCAGAAATAAAAATTACTCACTGAGCCACCGAAAAGGAACGTCATGACCTGCACTATTTATGGTACATGTCATGAATACTCATATCGTTATATTTAGCTGCATCAACGACAATGCCGCATTGACCTTAGCTCAAACCGTCTTGGACGTGGACGTAAATGGACTCAGCTAAACCTTCCAGTCAAAAGAGCTACACTCTCCCCAATAACTAATTTTTACCATGATGTATGTGATAGGAGTATAGTTACTGGACATTTATATCTTTGTAACAATTCTTAGTTAGAGCATTATTTCAGCAAAAAGACAAATGTTGCGCGCTGGTGACATTTCCATGGTTCTTCTCAGTCGCAACCACAAAACATACAAATCTAAACGAATGAGTATACGTGAAACTAACGTTCATGAACAGGATGCAACAAAAGAATCACCGTCACGGGAATCTAATGGATTTGATGTACTCATGAGTAGTGGATTCTGATGTAATTAACTGAGGTTCATCGCATCCAGTAAGCTTGTAAATCATGACGGTCCGAAGCTGTACCCCGTGGCCCAGTGCCATAAGCTCCTGACTGGCGGTTCAAGCCGCTGGTGGTCATGGGTTCGAATCCTGATGGAACCGATGGATGCGCATTACTGAAGATGCCCAACAGGCTGAAACTGCAGTCTAGTGTTTTCCGGGCATGTGGACTACTATCTGATTTGGAAACTGGCTGCGATGAACCTCACTTGATCTAATAGATTGCCTCAATTGTTTCTGTGCACACAATGTTGGACGATTCTGCGCGATCAACAGTGCTTCGCCTATTGCCAACCGTTTTGGATGCTTATCCACTAGGACTAATTTGAGAGCGGTCACTATGTCCATGTGATGCCCGGTCGTCACGCGACGATCTGTGATAGATGAAGCAGGCTTCCACTTTATCGTCCGATCAACTCCGCCTTGTTGTGACGTCGACTAACTTAACCAACATAGGTGGTGTTCGACCACCCTTTGGGCCAGCTGCCGATCATTCCTGCCAATGTATGTGCCGCCGCAACTGCAGTTGAACTGTTGGATTACATGAGAGGTCAGACTGTCTACCAACTCGACCGGGTGGTGATGCAGCACTAATCTCCGGGTGGTGTACACGAGTTGCAACTGGGCGGTTGTGTAATGCGTTTCACAGTAGACCTGAGATTGCTTCCAATATCTTTTGCGATATGGTCAACTTTGGATGGCCGGAACAAATAGACAGGCTTTTGCTATGTAGTATGTACCAGTGTCTTTATCTTTGATAGTCTGCTGTGGATCTGGATAAACTTTTCCGAATACCCATTGGACAGTAGGATGTTACGAAAAAGTGTGCTGCTGCTTTTAATGTCGCCGCACTACAAATTCGCCTTGCCAGATAAAACAGCGTTTTCACAAGGCCGCGAAAGTATACAACGGGAGCAAAAATAGTGAAGTGGAGGTATTGCTCACACTAGATCAATTTTCGGTAGACAGTGCGCAGTACAGTACCATCCATCCAGCCCTTGATGATGAGGTCCAAAAAATGGCAGGCTATCATGTTGTTCCACCTCTTAGGATCCCGACATATTCGGGTAAATCGAATTTAAAAGTACGAAGAGACGAGCGAAATGATCACTGCTGGTATAATTCACGATGTCATCCACATAACCTTTGTGCAATGTTGCTTCAGCAATGTTGGTGGTGATGTTATTTTCGATCAATCGCATGAAAATGTCTTCGAAAACCGGTCCCAAATGACTGTCCATTGCGACAACGTCTGCCTGCTTGCACGATGTACCTTCAAACCCGAAGCGGATATCCTCCGTGCACACTAGAATAATGTCGCTCAACTGCTTAATGGGAACATGACAGGAGCACCGAAGTTACATAAACTGGGTGTACCACTGCGTCCAATTTTATTCATGCAGGCATCACCTCATCACAAGGTGGCAAGGTGGTTGGCATAAATCTTAGAACCCGTTCGCCGATGACTAGGAAGTTATTGACTAAAAGATTCCTTTGATTTTATAGAGGAATTGGTGCATACTTCGCTGCTGAAGGAACGCGGGTACTCAATAGATGTGGACACACTTCTCACAAACGTACCTTTGCGCGAAACAGTTGATGCATGTAGAAAGTTTCTCTTGAGTCAGAAGCTATCTGTGAGCATTCCCATAAAGCAGTTGAGCGACGTTATTCTAGTGTGCAGGGATGATATCCGCTTCGGGTTTGAAGGTACATCGTGCAAGCAGGCAGACGTTGTCGCAATGGACAGTCATTTGGGACCGGTTTTCGAAGACATTTTCATGCGATTGATCGAAAATAACATCACCACCAACATTGCTGAAGCAACATTGCACAAAGGTTATGTGGATGACATCGTGAATCATACCAGCAGTGATCATTTCGCTCGTCTCTTCGTACTTTTAAATTCGATTTACCCGAATATGTCGGTATCCTAAGAGGTGGAACAACATGATAGCCTGCCATTTTTTGGACCTATTCATCAAGAGATGGATGCATGGTACTGTTCCGCGCACTGTCTACCGAAAAGTGATCTAGAGTGAGCAATACATCCACTTCACTATTTTTGCTCCCGTTGTATACAACCGCGGTCTTGTGAAAACGCTGTTTTATCTGGCCAGGCGAATTTGTAGTGCGGAGACATTAAAAGCAGCAAAAGACTTTTTCGTAACACCCTACTGTCCAATGGGTATCCGGAAAAGTGTATCCAGATTCACAGCAGACTATCAAAGGTAAAGACACTGGTACATACTACATAGCAAAAGCCTGCTTTTTTGTTCCGGCCATCCAAAGGTGACTATAACGCAAACACTATTGGATGCAAACTCAGGTCTGCTATGAAACGCACTTACACAACCGCCCGATTGCGACCGGTGCACACCACCCGGAGATTAGTGCTGCACCACCATCCTGTCTAGTTGGTAGACAGTCTGGCCTCTTATGTAATCTACCAGTTCAACTGCAGTTGCGTCGACATATACATTGGCAGGAATTATCGGTAGCTGGCCCAAAGGGTGGTCGAACACCACCCATGTTGGTTAAGGCAGTCGATGTCACAACAAGGCGGAGTGGATCGGACGATAAAGCGGAAGTCTGCTTCATCTATCGCAAAGCATCGCGTGACGGCCGAGCATCACGTGAACATATCGACCACTTTCAATATAGTCCTACGGGATGAGCATCCAAAAAGGTTGGCAATAGGCGAAGCAATGTTGATCGCGCAGAATCGTCCAACATTGTGTGCACAGAAACAATTGAGACAATCTATTAGATTTACTCATGAGTAGGGGATTTTTGATGTAATTAAGTGAGGTTCTTCGCAGTCAGTTTCCAAATCACATAGTCGTCCATAGCTACTGTTAGTGGACGCCGTGTCTTTCGGGGCCAACCCTGTCCTCTGCAACGTTCGTAACTTGCATGGCAGTGGAGGATAAGACGCGCTATATCGCAGTTAGCTTGTAAATCACGACGGTCCGAAGCTGTCCCCCGTGGCCCAGTGGCATAAGCTGCTGACTGGCGGTTCAATCCGTTGGTGGTCAGGGGTTCGAATCCTGATGGATCCGATGGATGCGCACTACTGATGATGCCCAACAGGCTGAAACTGCAGTCTAGTGCTTTTCCGGGCATGTGGACGACTATGTGATTTGGAAACTGACTGCGAAGAACCTCACTTAATCTATTAGATTGCCGTGACGGTGATTCTTTCGTTGCATCCTGTTCATGAACGTTAGTTTCACGTATACTCATTCGTTTAGATTTGTATGTTTTGTGGTTGCGACTGAGAAGAACCATGGAAATGTCACCAGCGCGCAACATTTTCCTTCTTTCTGCAATTATTAAGTGGATAAAGAAGGCGCAATGTTTTACATTCTTAGTTGCCTGCTTTTGTTTCGCTACCGTTCGTTGCTGTTTTGTTTGAACGCATCGTTTTTTGTTTTTTGTTTTCCGATTTACGTCTTTCGTAATGGATGTTATCTCCGCGGCCCATAACTTCTACTACGGGATTAGCTTTGCTTCAACTACTATTGTACCTTAGATAAGTTTCGCAGAGTTCTCGTGTTAATGGTTCTGTCCTGGCTCGTCTTGAGTTTTCTCTTTGCTGTTTTTGGTGTGAATGGACTGCGGCGATACAACATGGAGCTTCTCATGACACCATTGGTTCTCGGTCTTGTGTTACTTTTGCTTTTCTCAAGCATTGTGTCTTCCTTCAAGCTTCAGACTTTTGGATGGCTGAATATCGCTTAGCATATATATATATATATATATATATATATATATATATATATATATATATATATATGGAACCAGCCTACCATGTTAAGATATACGTTGATCACCTAAAGCAATTGACCAGTAGCGCGTTATATGCACTACAACAAAGGTTCCGTGTTTTCGGCAAACGCCTATGGCAGCTCCCAAATGCTGCTTCATTTATCACATATGCACACACGCATTGACTATAGGAAGCTATTAATAGGGAGATATGCCTGCATTTATAGCTTGTTTCGCTAATTCCACGCAGAACTGGATGGATTTTGTTTTAATATAGATTAATCCAGCTGAAGAGAGAAGGAAGAAAGCAATGGCTGTTCAAATATAATACTGCGCTGACGTAAGCGTAGAAGAGACACCGAGTATTTTCAGCTTTTGATCATAAACTTACAGGGTTGTGGCTATGAAGATCACTTTGTGCTTCGTCATCTTTTCATTTGGCGGAAGGATCTGGTTTCTTTTGCAACTAAGCGTTTAACGTAGTTTCAACAAATAGTTCCCCTCTCACTTGTTGTTTTATGCTTGAGGTAAGTTAAGCATTTATGCAACTCGCTTTTTGTCAGCTTGCTTGCATGTGAGAACGCGGTTCACAAGAAAGAGCATACAATGAAATATGGTGCAATCAGTGTCATTCACCGAGTGTTCATCTTCGAAGGAACCACAATATGTACACGAGTATGCTTGCTGGTAGTAAGCATGTTTCCGTGACCGATTGACACTCCAACCACACCTAACATGTGGTGTTTGTTTCCGGAAGTTACAGCATTGCAGGATGAAAGAAAACCTGGTCAGTAGTTGCGAGAAAAAGTGAAACGGATAATATTAAGAATCATTGTTGATTATTAGTAGTTTACCGTGGCCGCTGGCGCTATCCTCTGGAATCAGATTTGGTAGTTTCATGAGCATTCTAATGGTGGTACTTGTCGATAAAACTGTACCGACAAAAAGCGTAATCATTTTGTCCTCTTCTGGGTTTGCTTCGCTCCCCGTTCAACTTGATTCCGTGATTGTAACCGGGCGATTCATCGAAAGTATTACAGTGTTCCCTTAATTTTCGGCGCATTCTGGCTCTAGTCAGATTGTCCATCGATTGGAAGTCTAATTTACTGGCATCCAGCTGGTTGAGACACTCTTCAGAATTGGAGTTCGACACTATTTCACTGAAAGAAATGGAAGTATGAATACCTCGCGGCCGGGTATTTGTTTCCTGATCACTAACCGATAAGCAATCAGTGTTGCAGCCTTTCGTGCGATACTGCTTCTCTTCCGAGGACTTTTCCTTTTGAAGAAGTTTCTCCAATAAACTATAGTCCGTCTGCGTGGAAGTTGTATTAATACAGGGTCTGTAAAGAAGTGGAAATAGAGACTATTTAGCTTGAGGCATGTGGGCCACCTGCCAGTACCTTTTGCTAAACTCACCTGGAAAATGAATGAAAAATACTTTCTACGGTTGTTAGACGGTTGTCACCGACCTAAGGCTCGGATACCGTCCCGTACCGAATCTAAATTTACTGGCCTGTGAAATCAGATTAACCACAAACTTCCGATATACAAGCCTGCCTCGTTATGTACATAAGAAGTTGTCACCAGCGTGCTTTAGACGGAATTTAACCAGTATAGGTGACTTAAGTTTAAATGAGTGATTGGATGAAATGGAAGATATAGGAATACATTTCATTGAATCTACACATTTTTACGCAAACACGTAACACCGGACCTGGCTGCATACGTCAGTTCAAAGTTCAAAATTACTTCAGTAGGTTTCAAACAACTGCCGACTTGGCGCAATTTCTACTTAGTTTACAATGCCTGGGTTGGTCTGTTGATCTAACTGGTAAAGCTTTTAATAACCAAAAAGCGCTTGCACTGAAACAGTACATACGAGAAAACATTACACCGGCTCATTGCATGAATGCTTCGCTGCCACGCGACCACCACCGGTCGCATGTTGTCTATACCGCGAGGACGCCCGCCCCTACGTGAATTCAAACCGGCGTACAATCCTTTGCGGCCATCGGTCGACGAGCATGAGATAAACATGTTCTGAAACGCTCTGAACAGGGTTTATAACACCGGTTTTGGATAAGAGCGCATAAAAGACAAAAATCGACCTATCAATCTGTGTACCTTAATTGGATCACAAAGAAACTAAAGGTGATACGTTATTGTGGTAAACGCCGCCCCATTTGCACAGTCCGTTGAAACAGATTGAAGAGGTCATTTTGAAGAACGCGTTATGAGAAGGGATTGCAACAAGCATTCTCAATCAGGAGCACAATTGACTTTGAAATGATGACTGGTCCGTTCGGGCACTTGAATTGTAGCTGGAGTAAAAATGCACTAGGTGTTCCCCGCCCTTGATGACTGCACGCCACGATGGGTCTCGAGGTTGTTCACACTCATCAGCTAGAGATGGTAGGACTACTACTCGAATCCAGAACCCCTAGGTTGTGAGCCGAAAATTCTACCCCTAACCCACCTATTTACCGACTCGGCTTCACAGGTGCTCCAGCCTAAGTATGACCTTGTCCCTCGTTTGAAAAAGCTCATTAAACCAAATCGGTCGTTCCGTTTTGCTCGACCTACCTAGGATGGTTCCCTCATCAACTATGAACTTTTCGCATACGCTGTGTCAAGGATAAGACAGCGTCTATGATGGTTTGATTGGACTCTTTGGTGGCAAAATGTATTCATCTGGGTCCCACGTTTTTGCTTAATCCAAATTTAAGGTGAACTCCGTCGTACTAGATTCAGCTGTAAGGCCAGGCGACACTGGTGAGGTGCTACGCTATCTCACAAGATTCTCACACAGATCACTTCACCACTAGGATTTAGCTACATCTTCACAGCCTCAGTATGCTAAAGCGACTGATTTCACTACGCAATTACAGTTCACTCGATCGGAATAACATAGATCCTAGGTCTTTGTTGATAGCTGTCACGAGCCTAGCCGAACCGTTATCTCAGTTTTTCCAGTTTTGACGAGATGCAAGTTCGAAATGTGTAGAGCTGTGGAATAGTTAACCCCATTTACAGGGAAGATAATGGTGCTGTGCCCACAAACTACTGCCCGATCAGTTTCCTTTCTGTGCTTGCCAAAGTCATGGAATCTATCGTTGCGGGAACACGCATTGGATATGTAGAAAAATGCAATATTGTCATGCAGAAACAGCATGGATTCCGCCAAAGCCATTCATGTACCACGAACCATTTATTATCTCGTGCAAACTGGATGGGATGCGTCGACGATGGGACGGAGTCGACACCGCGTAACATGATTTTTGCAGGCATTTTATCGCGCAGATCACTGTATTATTCTTTACACACTTTAGTGTTATTGGATCGGTAAGCATAACAGGTTGGGTACATTCATTCCTAGTTCAATAAGACTTGAATGTGCGACTTCGAGGTGTCCTCTCCCACCTGATGGAGGTTCACTGTAATGTCCCTCAAGGCTCGGTACTAGGACACATTTCTCCCTCGTAGTCATAAACGACATCGCGGGTGTCGACGTCAAGGTTATTACTCCTTCCAGACTATCCCAAGATTTAGCAGGTAATCAAACGAGTGGACGAACACATATCACTGCAAGGTGATCTCAACAGAACCTACGAGCAGTCAGCTCAGAACAGAACTTTAGCCCTGTCAAGTTTAAAGTAGTGATCCTACACAACCAGAGCACTTATGAATATCGACTGGGACAACACGTTTTGCAGCACGCCTCATTTGAAATTGCGCTAGTGGTGCTCGTACAGGACGAGCTCGGATGCTTAAGACAGATTGTGAAAGCAGTGAACAAAGCCACGTAACACTTGAGAATACTTCAGATGGCGTTTGTCCGGTTTGATCCTACCTTCTGTTCGCAAATGATTAACGACTATTTGAAGCTACCCGTAGACTACGCCATCCAAGTGTGACACGTTTGGCAAAACATAGCTACCCTGTTCTTGCGAAGCCAAAACAGGAGCAACTAAAGATGTTACAGGATTGACCTACTACAATTACCAGGTTAGACTAACTGCTCTAGGAGGTTTCCGTGAACAATACTGTCTTCTTCGAGGTGAGCTCACATTTGCGTACTAGATCCTAACCACCCATGCCAAAGCATATTGAAACTGAGCAACAACACATCACTGAATGACCCATACTTGAAGTTGCCCACACAGTGCGGCCGGTTGGCATCTCGCCCTAACTGCTCCATTCCTGTATCCCAGCCGTGGCGCTTACTTCCGCATTATGTCATCTCCGCTCCCACGTTAGCTGAATTGCAAACCCGCCTTGACGATGCATTACCTTACCTTTATTACATGACTTAAATCAAGTTGTTTAGACATGGGACAACTTATTCGAACCATATGCGCATATAAAACTTGCGCTAAGTCTACCGCTAGGCCTTTTTTAGGCATATTCATTGTAGCTGTCGCTCTTTAAGCGTTTAATTTGCATCCATGATAAATGAATTTTTCATCATTCCTACCGGGGCACTTGCTGTTGTTCCTGAGAACGACGCGTTAGCTGTTTGATCAAACATAAGTGGGGCACTGTTAACAATAGACAGATAGAGGCCTTATACCTTTGGCTTTCAAAGTACAGTTATGGAACCACCAGTCAGAGATGCTTTCTACCAGGTTAACAAAGTTGGGCAATTTTTCATTCTTGTTAATGAGGACAACTTCACGCAGTTACACCCACCCTCCTAGTTTTTTCCTCTTCGACAGAGGAATCTGTCAGCTTTCCAGCAAGATTGCAATCTTCTCATTCCATCACCGTGTGTTACAGCTAAGGAGCATATTACGTTTCCATAGTGAAACCCCAGAGAACCGAAAGTCAACTTTCGCCGCCTCTTATTTCTGTCGGTGCGATCAATCAATCTGCCGGGCACGTTAAACATCTACCCTAGCCTTCTCGCCCGCGATCGTGTGACATACGGATGCCATACATAGAGCACGAGGAGCTAATCATCTGACTCTGACTTAAGAATGGGTGGCCAAACGTCAACTGACGGCGAGGCGCTTGTAACCTGCAAAACAAGCAACGACCATACGAGCACCATGACCACAAGACATGTAGCCCAAAACGGAGTCTTTTGTGATAATCAATCATGTGCATTGGCAGTAAAAATAGTATTGATATGTTTCCTCTGTACTAAATGTTACCATCCGACGTACGTCAGCGTCGCTTGCCCCGAAATTAGGAACTATTACGATACGCGGGGCTCACTTTTTCTGTCCTATGTATACGACTGTTCCATTCGTAAAAGGTTTGATCGTGTTAAATGTGCAACTTGCTTCGTTCAAGGAGACAGTAGCACAGCTTGCAATTCGTCCGTCTCCCCCATTCGCTACTTCGATACCAAGAAAAACGGCCGAGCGTTCCCACGGTCCTGCATTACCAGAAACCTTGGGAACCACGAACTAACTCCTTGTTGCAAACGATCGAAGCATGCCAGGCTGCACATCCTTTTAGTCAATGAATATACTGATGCAACATCGATGACATAAACTTCCGATTGACCGAGGAAAGCCCAACTTATCTAAAGACCGATACACTTACGTAGCCGTTGCTGCTGGATAGTATCAATGTGCAACTCAAGTAACTTTACTCTCCACAGCCACAACACGTTTCAAAAGTCAGGTGCAACCTGCAGAGATGCCCCCATTGTACATGATAACCTTGCTTCCCACGTCACCGTAGATCAGACGGAACTACGATGCCCTGACACACATATGCACCAATGTTCCTGAGTCCAAGGCAAATTCCTTAAGGGGTAAGCAGCAGGATAAGCTGCAACAGTAGGATTTCTTTCGTGATCGAACCGGAGTTCGGGCCAAGCCGACTACTTTAATGCGCAGCACTGGACATCCAACGTAAATGCACTACGGTGAGTCCCGGCTAATACGCGTAACATTGGGAGCTACAGTTGATGCCGAGACGGTGCTTTTATCGGCATTCCGCCTGCGGACTGAAGACAGTGGAATACACATATTCCAGGATGTTCTATGATGCGAACGCCAGCGGGAAAAAATAATTCGAAAGACTACCGCCCGGAGAGTTGCAGTAGAATCATTGTCATTCATGGCGTGCTTCAGCTACCAGCAGGTAACGACGAAAAAGTCCATGCCCACGACCTGGAGGAATGGCGGTATATCCGTGAAGCTCTCTGTGCGGGCGACGTCATACTTCCGGCGGTTACACAGTTACCCCTGTCACCTCTCCACAAATGTAGTGGTCCGAAAAGATTGAAACTTATCTTTGCACACTATTCAGATGAATGTGACTGTATGTTGTTAACAAGGTGTAGGCGTCTTGACCCTGAGTGTCTGTTTAGAGCACTAAGGTTTTACGCTCGGTCTTCCTTCTCCCCTTCTTTTTGTTCTTCCTTCCGTAGGTCACCGTGGTTGTAGACAATGAAATACCAGTACAAATAGCTGATTTACTGCTGTTGATGATGACGACGATCGTTCAGTCACAGTAGAGGGCGGTTAACGTAATCCGCAGCTGGTAAATGCTACGTAACACAACTCCTACGGAAATACGATTGAAGAAAGCAGTCAGAGGATCACAGCCACTCTTTGTCCTCGATGAAATGACACCACCCGCGTCTCAATATACTAACAACAAGGATTCAGAAAACTTTGCGCTTAGACCAATAGCTATGGAGAAAATTACCGATTGATTACATACCGCAAGTGCAAGTGAGACTAAAAACAGATTGCGTTCATATCTGGATTTGGCAAGTCACCCAAAAAGAATTAGGTGCTTGTCTTTCATCGGTCAGCACAAACCCAACTTCTTCATATACCCAATATCAGGAGCTTCTTACATCCAACCTCTCTTGCATGTACATTATTGCTTAAAACTTAATTAGCAAACTTTTCGAATGATGGCATCGTAAAAGATCAAAGGCCTGTCACCTGATCACTATAACGGAGACATGGTTACTCCCCGACATAAGTGGCATCGAGAGCGCACTGCCAAACATGTACGTTGTTCTGCACGATCCACCCAACAAAGGTAGAAGGGTGGCACTGTACTTCTTCATTGATCCCCAATGTGGGCCTATAGAGGATCAAGTAAACACGGTACAGGGTTCTCTTTGGTGCCGTCCACGTTTAGAAGGCGACGATGCTTGGTGGAGGTTGTTTACCGCCCACTCTCCTTCACGCCCGAGATGGACTTCTATCTGGCAGCTGCTCTGAGGTGGGTGATAAACAAGAAGCACAGCCACATTCTTATTACTGGCGATTTTAAGATCCACTCCCTGGAATCCAAGCTGCTACTGGAGAACAGTTCAAGGCGAATCTACCAGAGGTTGTCTCCAGTTTCCCTCTTTATGACCGCATAAACACTCCAACCAGATTCAAAGCAAGTGATAGGCCGTCTATGCGAGATCTGATATTTACGGATAAAATGCTAATGATCAAGAGGGTAATTGTTAACTTCCTATTGGGCCGGAGCGAATCTTGTACTTGCACTCGTTGAGTACATCAGTTATGCTGATGCAGAGTCAAAGAGAACGTTTGTACGCTCGACATATTAGCTCGGTTATGCCTGATAATCAACTGGACCTTCCTGACAGACGCGGCACCAACTTGGGAATAGTAACAGTTTGTCAGCCAGTTTAACATTCTGATTACCGAGGCATCAGAAACTAACGCAGTCCACCCGAGAAAGGTGGTCTTGTTTCTACGAAACAGGACACAGGTGTATAGTAGTTCGAAACTCAGTCTGGCATATCCATAACTCGCTCCGAGCACCGAGACCTGTAAAGTTTACGCAACTCAACCGTCTGCTCAACTGATTCGCGAGGATAGAACAGTATACCAGCAGAAGTTGGCAAGGCATATGGTCCCAGATCGGAGGCTGCCGTATCAACCTGCAAATGATCTACGTCAGGTGCAGCAGGGAATTCCTACTCTGCAAACAGCGCATGGACTCACAAGGACCCCAAAGGAGGCGGCGAATACCCTACGCCCGAAATAGGGTCTAACATTTCAGTGCGGCCAGTGGCAACCCAACTATATGACAAGGGTTACCTCACCCCAGAATTCACTACTATATCCTTCATGGTAGACGCTATACTAACAAGCTGTTGCGCATCCTTATGCAAAGCTCTTCTGAAGTTGAGAACATCCAGCCGAAATCGCTAGCGGTCGTAGGAGAGAGATTATCTAAGCTGTTGGCCCGAATTTTCTAACACTCTTTTAACGAAGTGTATGTGAAAAACTAGTGGAAACACGGGATGATTACTCCAATTCACAACGTAGTCGCTCCGATCAGCCAACTACTTCCCTGTAATTCTGCTACCAGTACGTTCAGGAGTCATGAATGCCATTATTGTTGATGCTCTAACGCCTTACTTGTAACAATTTAACTACCTTGCACCCGAATAGCGTGGCTTCCGGCGAAACCGGTCGTGCATTACAAACGTACTTCTAGCTCTTCACTGATATGCCTCGTATATACTCGGGAATATACTGTTTATTTATTTATTTAGTTAGTTAGTTAGACAGAAGCATCTGACACTGGCACAGGCGTTGATGTAGTTTTCTCGACCTCTCAAGGGCATTCAACCGACTAAACCATCTCGTTCTGCTCTCCTAACTCTAAACCTTTGGAATTAGTGACCCTCTCCTAGGGTGGTTCAGAAGCTTTCTCCTACACCAGTGCTTAGAGATACGAGTGCGTGAATCCATATCAGATCCAATCCAAATTGATTGCGGCGTACCACAGGGATCGGCACTGGGGTCACGGTTATTGTTTATGTGTATCAATGATATCAGGCGCGTCATAAGCTCGGACTATCTGCTCTATGCCGATAACATCAACGTGTGGGGGGCAACCAATACACAAGGTGATGTTACACTGTTCGAGTTGATCTGAATATAGCTTGCGCGCGGTTAATCCAGAATCTGCCTCAGTTTAATGTGGACAAATACAGTATGATGCATCTACTTCACCAGCTGATGTGTTCTTACAAACTCGGCAACCACGAGCCACAAGCCTCTTCTGGGGAAAAGTATCTGGGCGTTTTGGTCCATACTGACCTTGGAATTTCGAATCAGGCTAAAATGGCGTCAAGAATGGGCCTCTTGCGGTGGGCGTTCGGACGTTTTGATCCATCGATTTTTAACAGCTTCTAGGCTTATGCATACATCCATATGCGGAATGCACAATACATGTCTGGCAGCCATGGTTGACGAGAGAGCTCACCACATTGGAGATGTCACAACGCCGGGCGATCAAGAAGTTTAGCGGTTTGTACCATTTACCGTATGAAAGAAGGCTTCGAGTGCTCGGTATCTTAAGCGGACGATCCCGGCGATTGCGTCGGGACCTAATTTGGACTTAACAGATTTTGTGAGGTCCCAACCACACGTATCGCCATTTGCTAGAGCTCCGTTCTAACATTAATCTGAAAGGCCAGTATCTCAAGCTGGCAGAGCGGTACAGTTGTTTGGAACGCCGTCGGAATTTCTTTTCTGTGCGTTTGGCATGTGTAGGACGCCCTACCTTAATCTGCCCCCTGTGCACCCACGCTGGTAGAGTCGAAATCCCGAGTTGCCCGTGCCCTCGTTTCACTGTATCATGTCACATGACTCATTGCTCATAGATAAACACGAGTGTCTGTTAGAGATTTCACTGACGGTCAGCCACCAGAATACGTCCTAACTTTTTCACTTCCTGCACGGGTTCACCAGTCGGTGGCAGGACTAACACCACGGTCCCGTTTGTCGTCACTAGTTGTGTGACTTACAGTGGATTGACATTTCATTGTACATATGCCGTGGTGAGTCAACCGGTATGAACTAACCTTCGTTGATAATTTTTTGCTAAATTTTGTTTCTTCACCACAAGCATCTTGCGGGATCTGTTAAGCTTTGACTTTTATGCCTATAGAAAACCATGGTCCTAGTGTATTTAGCCCATCCACTCTAGACAGTGGGATCGAAGTAATTGATCGATTCACCCGTCAGATGGTTGCATCAGTAGCGATGGACAAGTGGCTTCTGAAGTCAATTTGGGCATTACATATGCTTGAACAGGCTTTGTGAACATGTCTTGTGGCGCTGAAAGAGAGTTTCTCGAAGATTTACTTAGCTTATAGACGAGGAGGCATTCCGGTGGAGCGGTCTTGTGGTACTAAGATTTGGCCGCTTTAATCTGAAGGTCTGTTTGCCTTGAATTGGTTACAAGGCAGCGCTTTTGGCGAGTAAAATTAGTCTATACGGAACGCTGAGGTACACAGCATTTCTGCACATAATCGACAATTGGTGGGTAATGGGGAACAGCTGTTCACCCTAGGCACAACACTTAACATACGTAGATCTGCATCACCGACTGTCAGCAGAATACGCACATTTGTGCAAGACGGCACGAGCGTTTTGGAAAGCGGTAGAGGCGCTTTGATGATCAGTGCTAATCCAGTGGACTGTTTCTGTACCCTTTAATTAGTTACATAACAACTCCATTAAGCAAACTTCTGTCGTTAAGAAGGTTTTTATATTGCGCGTTGTGGTGCTCCATTCATTACCGTTGCATGGCTTATGAGGCTATTTTTGTGAACAGACGAATTGATGACAACTTGTGACCGACTCAGGACCAATTACTGCAATAAAGTTTGTGCACATATGAGGTATAAATCTGTAGTCAGGATCTGGTTATTTGGTGTGATCATTGTAGAAACGCTAGTCTGCTTCTTGGTATTTGTAGTCTTGATCGATCACGATAAGGTCACGGGATAATAGCCGTTTGATTCAAACCCAGCTGTACAACCGAAGTGGAGAGTTTACGTTCAAGGTGTCCAGATCAGAACACGTGAGTTGCTGTTTGCGCTATCTTGTATGTCGTCCTGTCCGCTTGCTGCCTGTCCTCACAATGACATGGCACACTTCGCTCATCCATCACAAATGACTATTACGACATTCTAGTTTTCATTTAAGCGAATAATCTTCCAGGCTGAACACCGCCTACTCACCACGAACTGGCTTTATGGGGTTAATACAAGAGCGTTCAGCAGTGGAATGTAAACTAAGTTAACTCTGTTAGTACCTTAAGTTTAGAATGGCCATGGAAACCTGTTGATCTTAGCCACTGTCTTGCCAAGTGTTTTCAAACGACTAGCTGCCAGGAAGGTAAAAAGTGCGGCTCGTTGCGAAGGATGCTCAATAAAGCAATTCATACCCCCTAGAGCGCAGATTTGTTAAACATCAATCCAACTATCCAGCAGTTGTATTGAGTGTTTATATTACTCCCAATAAACACTCGTTTCTGTCTCAGCAGTCCTGTGTTTGCTTCAACGACGACGTAAAACTCATAGTTACAGTATCTACGGACAACAATGTAAATCACGCCTGATAAACTCTCATCTGCTGACAGCCTAACGTAAGGGAAGTTACCGGAATGCTATCTATTAATTGGTTCATTGTCAGACTAGTAGATTCATTATCGCTGGAAAGAGCTCAGAACCTATACCATCGAAAACCTACATTGTGTGAAATTCTTAGATTCTTAGCGATCTCAAGCTAGTGTCTATGGTGCTGAAACTGAGTATCCCTTTTACTCGTACATGCCTAAGTAATGAAAATTGCATATGCTCTTCTCAGGCGAGTATCGCACATAAACTATGGCAGAGACCCTGTTGGCACAGCCCGATTTGTGTCTGATAGGCTAGTAAACGTTATCTGAAATTAACGGTACTAGATCAAGTTTTGGTCACACGTCGGACATGCAGAAAGGAGTCCGAGGCATTTCCTGGTACAAATTGTCGTTTTCAAGATTCTTTTATAGCGAATTTTCCTTCAAACTTATTATGAAACATCTGAAGTAGTCCCGTCTCTCTCAAGACTTCCCCTACAAAGTGCGAATGTCGTGCTTTTACGGAGAATTCACGAACGCGTATTGCTTGGGTTATTCGCGGTATTTTTCGGGAAAGCTGAGGGGCTTGCAATATAAAGCAAGTTGGAAAAGTATGTATATAAGGAATAATCCCAGCTTTCGTTTTGAGTGGCCAATGAATGGCCGAAAAGTGGTCCATGAGGATTAATCTGGAGCACTTTTCGAGCACAAATTGAACCCATTTTGGGCTATACCAGAACAAGCACAACGGTTCTTGGAAGAAACAACTTCACTTCAACAAGCTATTTGAATCACACATCAGTCAAGCTGCTCTTCTCCTCAGCCCATGGACTTTATACCTTTTTAACAGAGGCGTGCAAACTACACTGCCGCTTGGAAAGTAAAATCATCACTCGTTACGAGGGGAATAGTTAAGTAGGCAATTGTTACCAGAGATGCCGATCACAAACAACAGGTGGCGTTATAAACAGATTTAGATTAACAAAATGCAAGGCGCATACGAAAGTGTGTTGCTGCGGATAATAACCTTGAAGTAACGGGGTCCACTGATCCGAATGAGTTCGGACACGGCTTTGTCCCATGGTCTTGGTATAATGTGCCGCAAGTTTTGCCAAGTCGTTGACGTTCCTATAATATTCCAAATGGTAACTAGACAATTATTCAGCGTACTTAGCTGTGTCGGTGAACATGTAGTAAGCTAAACTTTTACTGCCCACCGTCCATTCAAGAGTCAAATCTTTGGGAGCAGATTAAAATTTCCTAACTTGACTAGCAACTGGAATCGGTCGTGTTAAGTAAATGCGATATCATTTTGTTACTAGCAAACAAGGGGTTAAAACAACCGTGAATCAGACACACCACACCATCCAGTTGACTGACTGACCTGTTTGCCAATTCAATAGAGGATTGAGAGGACGACAGTGGAAGATGCAAATAATCGTACTGTTCTGTTGGTGGCCCTGAAAGGTCGTTGGTCAAATAGCCAAGTTGCACAGTCCCAGGGCGAAAGAACATCTCAAGCGTTGCCAGTTCAAAATCATTGCAACTCAGGTTGATGTCATTCAGCTGGTGTAGCTTTTTGTAAAGTTCAGGCTTAGCTAGTAGCATGTCGATTTCTTGACCATCCATGTACGCTTCGGTCTCTTTGCAAATGGTCTGAGCCACCTCCAAGTTCTGCTCATGAACTATCTGCTGATCTATGAGCTCCATACCTTTCGGGCCGACGAATTCATGGAGATCGTGCAGCAGTTCTTGCTCCTGCCTCTGAATCTAAATAAGACCGTATGTATGGAAGCTCAAATGGTCATTCAATATGTGGGAAGATAACAAACTCAACTGCTTGCACGTTGATATAAATGCGAATGATTTGCTCACGACAATCCGTTTTACCTCAAAGAGTAACAAAAAAGCAGTTAGAATTATCTGCCCCTTGATTCCATAATAGTGACTTGACAAATGTAAATTGCGCGTTCAGTACACATGGAATAAGTATGCGCAAAATTGCAAGTGATTGCAAAGGGCATTTAAAGATAAGTCATTTAATCGAAGAAATTGTATTATCAAAGGTTTCAAACAGCAGTATGATTTGTAGTCGGGGTTGAGACGCGCTACTAGGCGCGTGCACAAAACGGATCAGAATCTAATCTGCGTACTCGAATCTCCTTTCATTCAAAGCTTCCTTGAGACCAACCGTTTAGACCCAACCGTTCGAACGGGCAAGCATTTATTTATACATCGGGTGAGTCTTTATGACAACATCCACTTGACTCCCATTAAAAAGTTTACTAAAACGGTTAATACTTGCTCCTTTAGAATCGAGCATTGGTACACAATTGTGTATTCACTTTAGTTGGTTCATATTCTTGTATGAGTTACTTCTTGAAAACCATTGAGCTTGGTAACCGCAAACATGTTTCCATCAGCTTGCTGCCTCAAGTAAAAACCCTAATGAGTGAAGCATCTACTGATGGTAACTGGTGACTGGAAGCGCTTGTGTTGAAAGTTCTGTAGCACCACGACTTTACACAACCATTCATTGGTGCGTATGTTGTCGAGGATAAATACTACTTTGTAGCACCATGGAATTGCGCATCCCACCAATCAATATGCTCATTTGGGATTTTCGGCCATTTACAAAAGCTTTGCAAGTTTACCATGCACCCTGGCGCACGTTTAGTTTCGCACTACGAAGCAGCTTTTGCACACCGGTTGGATCATCTGGTAATGGACACCGATGACCGAGTGATCTGCGTGCCTGTTTTGCAACCACAACGTCACCGGTTCGAATCCGTGTAAGGGTGGGCATCATCGCGGTATAGTCATCCCGCGCGCGACTGGTGGTGGTCACGTGGCAGCGAAGCACCGTTACGGCGTACAGCTGGTGATGTAGTATTGTTTAATTTAGTGGCGGCCTGCTAACCACTTACGCTAATTTGGCGCGGCGAAAAGTCATACCATACGCCTTGGATCTTAGCTGTACACGGATTAGTTAACTTCTTTTTGGTACTCTCTGATAGCACATTTATTGGTCAAATATGTCTTCATCAACTACTAATTGCTCCTCAGACATCCTTAGTGTTTTGAAACGAAAGATAAAGCTTCCATTTTTGGTTCCTTATCAAATAAACGTGGAATCGGCCAGTGAAACTGGGCGGTTTAAGCAAAAGATATGCGCGTGCTGGTAGTCAATAACGGCATAGAATTCGCATAAAAATTGGCAAATTTTCCGTCGCCTATTGTGCTGCAGGCTGCCGAAGGAGTACACTGATCTATATCGAGCAAAAGCAACGGTATTCGCGACACTGTAAACTTGTCTGGAGGTAAGCTTTACTTGGCTGAGCGCAATGAGCCGTTGGAAAGTCGCGTATGAATTAGTTTATGACGCAGATGAACATTTGAATGGTTAATAGTAAATGGATCGAATAAACTGAAAGCAATTTACTTTTGTCACCCGGTTGGTACCGTGGTGTGAGCAGTATAATGTCAGCTGTTGGTATTCGCCTACGCATTCGGAACGAACAGGCAACATGTCGCTCAATCGATTGTCCGCTGCCAGTCGAGCAGCCACGCGTACACGCGTGAATAATAGTTACCTTGTAAGCCCTCACGACCCGTTGGCTCCATCCATGAATATGCCAGAGGCGGTCAATCAAGCAAGGCCAAATCGGAGTCACTCAACGGAGCGTAGGTTTCCAAATAACTAATATGTCTTCCGATCAAAATAGATTCTGATCGCACCCAGTCTTTGTTTTTGCTTATCGGAGAGCATTACAAGATAGGTACAGTTTGCGTTCATTAGTACCGCACTCTAAAATTGCTTATATTTAACCTAGTGAACTCCGTTTCTTCATTGAAATCACACCCAACTATAAGAAACAGCGCAACCTGCCACGTACTGCCTATCATCCGCTTGTTATTCATTGTGGTAACCATGATGAGCTTTCCTCTTTTGCCCCATCTGATTTGCAATGGTGATTTACTTGCTCAGTCAGCGCACATACGACCTGTAATCCCGGACAAGAAACAGTTACACTAGACTGGTGACTGGCTAGCCAACTCGCTTCTTGGGCCCCTTGCCGACAGCCCTTTATCAATTTCATGCTACTGAGCGCACAAATGAAAGTTACCTCGGTCGCTGCATAAGTTTCTCCTAGTTAACTGCTTGCTGAGTTATACGTTTCAAGGTATCCGTAAAATTATAGCATTGTGCACCTGCTGAAAACCAGGAAGTTGTTGAACCGGAGCAACGTCCGGGTTATCTGAGTGCTTTATTGATGGGGCACCTTTGGAAACCTACGAAACGTTAGTATGTAAATTCCGTTATTTAGCATCGAGTTCACCATAGTTTGGATGATGGGTTTCGTGATTAGTAAGTGGTACTGATCTCATTTGCACGCCAGCAAAGAGTTTCGTGATACTAGGCTGGGTAGATTGTCACAGCCGCTTGAAATTTGGCGTGTATCTAGGTAGAACGAATGTTTGCTCTGTTCATAAAGGTATATAGGACAGCGTAGTGACTGAAGCCATCGCAATGAGGCTGGACCTTACCGTGGTGCGATGGTCTGCGTGCCTCAGGGATCCATTGAGCTATGCTGGGTGGTGCTTTTTTGCACTTTCAGAGCCACTCATACCAGATTGGTCAATGGTTAGAGGCCAGACAAACTCAGCCTCCTGGTCCTCCAGGTTGGGGGTTGAAATGAAGGAGATTCATTATTCCATAAAACATGCTCCCCGTAGTTCACTGCCAAAACCCCGCTGCCTTGCGATAAGGTTTTTGAACCAAAGGCTTTGGTTGAGAACCCTAATCGTTCTCCTGTCTAGGCCTGGGCAACCTGACAGTATTCTGCCCAAGCAATACAATGAACCTTTCTCCTAACAATTTCTTGATGCTCTGGCCGTCGCAGAGGATAATAAACGGCGCCTTATCTGCTGCATCGAGCAGGGTGGATAGGGGTATGGATGCTACTGCTCAGGCCTTCCCGTCTTCTTATACCCCTTCTTGCGCTTCTTCATCCTTATCGTCCCGCTCCAACTTTACTTATATCCCCCCATTTTCAATCCCCCAATTCTTGGCCCTCTCCCAGCTTACTTCAATAGTCGCTTGTCTTCTAATTTCTAATCACACACAATCGCAGGGCCTCTCTCCAATCCAGTCGACAAGTGCATGTTCAACCAAGCGGACAACGTCAGTTCATCCGTTTCCCTTTGGAGTCCTCGCGTTTCGCTAAGACTGGCATGCCTCAACGTGCGCACTTTGCTGCAGATTGACCAACAGGCAGCACTTGCCCGCACACTAGAGACCCTATCGATCGATAGTTGCTGTTTATCAGAAACCCGCTTGCAAATTTCGAGCTCCGTGCTTACCCTGAGATCCCCCACATGCGACACTGGCGGCACATTCTCATTGCGCCTGTCTGGTGATGATGCAGCTTCAAATGCCTGTCAAGCTGGCGTCGGCATTGTTTTGAGTCCCCGGGCTGAAGCTGCCCTGATTGGTTGGATCCCAGTAAACAGTAGAATGTGCGCCGTTAGATTAGCTGGTTCGTTCCGTGCTACGAAGTCGCGCGGGGACAAACGGTGCCTGTTTGTCATTGCGGCTTGCGCCCCTACAAACTGTAGCACTGATTCGGTAAAAGATGATTTCTATCAGCAACTTCACGAGCTCTTTCGTTACAGAAGAAGCACGGATACTGTGGTGTTGGCTGGCGATCTAAACGCCCAAGTCGGAAAATTGTCCTCTGATGAGCTTCATCTGGGCGACCAACATGGTGTAGGCTCCCGTAATGATAATGGCGAGCGATTGCTACAGCTGTGTAAAGGTGGTCGTCTCTTTCTCGCGAGCACTAACTTTCGACACAGCACCCGCAGAAGCGTGACTTGGCGGATACCAGCCTCCGGCCAGCCATGGACGCAAATCGATCATATCGTGATCAGTTACCGCTGGAGAGGCTGTGTCCAAAACTGTCGCTCGATTTGGAGTACGAGCGTGGACTCTGACCACGCACTTGTCTGTGCCTAAACTTCCGGTGCGTTTCGGTGGACGTCCGCAACGTCGATGTGAACGGATTGACACCAGCCAGCTGGCGAAGCCAGATGTTCTAAATGTGTACCAAAGTGCGCTGACATCTGGGCTGAGTAATCGCCCACTAAACACCGTTGAAGATCACTGGTCGCATATTCGTCAAACGTTACTGCTAGCTGGCATGTCTTCATGTGGCAAAGCAAATTGCCAAACCGGAGATTGGGTCTGTACACAGTCTCTGGAACTTATGGATGCTCGCCGACGTATTCCGGCTGGAAGCGAATACAATGAGGCTCGCAAAAATCTCAGGGAAAAACTACGTGCTAACCTTAGGAAGGACCACGAAACCTGGTGGTCTCATCGTGCCTCTGAGATGGAAACAGCCGCTGCCGTTGGTAATCATCGTAAGTTATTCCATCTGATAGGGGAAACAGGCAGCAGGAGACCTGGTGTTAGCGAGACCATACGCGACGAGAGTGGGCAGCTGATCCACAGCTTGTCAAAACGTTTGGAGCGTTGGGCTGAACACTTTGCAAGGCAAGTTAACCAATCTGAGTTATCGCTTTCTTCTTCGGGCATTGAGCGCCCTTCTCCTTGGGTCGTCTCCTCGGATCCGCCCTCATGCGCAGAAGTCGAACGTGAGATCAGGCTGTTGAAATTGCATAAGGCCGCAGAGGCAGATAGAATTCCCCCAGCCCTCTTCAAATTCGGGGGACCTGCTCTAGTAGATGATCTACACGAGTTGCTAGTAAAACTTTGGGAGCAGGAGACAGTCCCGACGGACTGGAACCGCTCCGTCATTGTCCCAATTTTCAAGGGAAACTCCCGTTTGGAATGCGGCAATCATAGAGGGATCAGTCTGATTTCGATTGCCTCTAAATTGCTTGCCACTATCATTCTCCACAGACTGACTGGCACTCGTGAAAGCCAGATTCGTGAAGAGCAAGCCGGATTTCGTCGAGGTCGGGGCTGCATCGACCACATCTTCACCTTGCGTCAAGTGTTGGAGCACCGCCATGTTTATTGGCGATCCACCGTTGTCGTGTTTCTTGACATAAAAGGTGCCTTCGACTCAGTCGATCGATGTGCTCTTTGGGACTGTCTGCTGAGGAAATGTATGCCTGATAAATATGTAAACATTATCAAAGCGCTGTACGCGCATAGTTCGGGCAGGGTGAGGGTTTATGGCAAACTCTCGCCACCCTTCAGTATCACCAGCGGTGTGAGACAAGGATGCCCGCTGTCACCTTTCCTCTTCAACTTCGCTATTGATGAAGTCATGGAAACAGCGTTCGCTGGACACGACCTAGAAGGTGTAGAGCTACTTCCTGGTGAGCGACTTCTTGACTTGGAGTATGCGGACGATATTGCCCTAATCTGTGACAGCCCTCAAACATGCCAAACAGCACTGGATCGATCAGCAATGGCTGTCAATTGTTTTGGGCTATGCTTTGCTCCATCGAAATGCAAAGTACTTCTCCAAGATTGGCAGGGACCCAACCCTGCGCTAACGCTTGGTGGTGATCTGCTAGAAGTCGTTCAGGAACTCAAGTACTTTGGCAGCTATCTTAGCACCCGTGGGATTGAAGATGAGGTTACGAACCGTATAGCAAAAGCTCGAGGTGCTTTTGACAATCTCCGCCACCTGTGGCGCAGACGCGACATTACGCTCGCCCTCAAGGGCAGAGTTTATAACGCAGCCGTCCGTTCAACTCTCCTATACGGCTGTGAACCCTAGCCCATCAGGTCGACAGACATGAAGAGGCTGGTCACATTCGATGCTCGCTGCCTTCGCAGCTTAGCTCATGTCTGGTGGGAACACCGTGTGAGCAATGAGCGTGTTCGACTTCGCGTATTTGGTGCAGGAAGAGCGAGTGAACCTCTCGGCACCATTATATCACGCACCAGGCTTCGATGGTTGGGCCACGTGTTGCGCATACCAGCACACCGACTCTTGCGACGTGCATTGTTTACGCGTTGTGGGTGCGGTTGGAAGAGGAGGAGGGGAGGCCAAGTGATGACTTGGTCGAGAGAAATGAAAACCCTCACTTTGAAGTTGGCGTCGGTTGGTGCATCCCGACTACCTGGCTGGGGTCCTAAGGACGGTGAACACGTTTGGTTGAACACACTTGCTGATATGGCTCGGAGCCGGCCCCAATGGCGTTTGTGTTGTGATTTCCTTTGTCCATACCCCTCCTGTTTAGCATCCCCCTCCAATCACGATCTCACTTGGTAGGCATAATACGATTCTCTTTTACGGCAGCCAGCTGTTTGCTCTCCGGAACGATGTCCATCCGTTACCGGGGACTCAGCTGGCGTGCCACTGTTTTCCTTTTCTTGTCTCTTGTATTGCGGCACAATAGCTGTGTTTTCCACCTCCAGCTAACGTGTACTGATGATGATGATGAGGAGGAGGATGAGGATGGATGATGATGATGAGTGACTGAAGGAAGCCGTGGGTGCGTGCATCGCATGCGTTGAGATGCTGATATTCGTCTAGTCGGAAACTAATACAGGATACCTACTAATAGATGCTTGTTTTCGAAGCTTGAACTGGTAGTTAGATGAAACCGTATGAACTGAGCAACATTCCATAACTATGTCCCAAAGATCGTCACTCATTTCTCATTTATAATTGAACTCTCAATGGTGTGACGTCATGGTTTTAAATGAAATTCTTTCAAATGTTCGCTGCGTTTTGAACCGTTTGCGAAA
This sequence comes from Dicrocoelium dendriticum, assembly GCA_944474145.2. NCBI lineage: Eukaryota > Metazoa > Platyhelminthes > Trematoda > Plagiorchiida > Dicrocoeliidae > Dicrocoelium > Dicrocoelium dendriticum. The sequence continues at coordinate 40,767,904 of OX104067.1, read as the reverse complement.
TTCATAAATCTGTTTGGGTCACTTTAAACTTATGCAACACATGATATACAAAGTCTTCTCAGTGGAAAAAGGTCATTATTCGTGAAAAAACAGTTTGAGCTTTTCGAATACGTACATTTTGCATTCATTTTCAGTGATTGTGAAACAGCGTCCTCCATGCCGAACTGCAGGACAGAGGAGGCATGCCCAACAGAATATTCCTAACACATTTGCTTTTTCTTTCATAACCGCATTTGTTACGAGCTCCTACTTAGAACTCACGGGTTCAAATAAGTTTATCAGGTCGTGTCAGACTGTGCACTCCTTTCGCAATAAGTTGGGAAGCTACCTCTACCTGGACACCGTTTGTTCATATTTTCTTAGGGAAGCTCATTGGAACATCCATTCATTGAGGCCCCAGATAACGTGTAATGGGTATAATATCACTACTTCACGCAATGTAATTAGTTCTCAGCGTCGACAACATACACAGACTGCAAACTTGCCTCCTACAATCTCACAAGACAAACATATGGAGCAAATAGCTTACCAGGAATGCAGACAAATCTAAGAAGATAACTTGATATCGCTCTTGCAAGCGCATGACATCACCGGTGCGTGTATGTTCTGTGCCAAATATTGTCACAGAATTTTACTTGATGAGAAATATGCCCATTAATATTATCAGAATTATCCTTAATATAATTATTACGATTATTATTACCTTCATGCGGTATATTGTTTCTACCAGAGACAGTACTAACCTGGAGCCTAAATGTGCCACTGGTGATGTGCACCTTGGACCGATCACATATTGTGCGCTCGATACGTTACGGATGGCTTGGACAAGCGCTGGAAATTTGGCACAGGGACATCGGCTACCGGCCGGGTCAGAAAACGAACCAACGGTCACTCTTTCCAACAAAAGATATGTTAAAGTGGTGCTGGCGGACAACGTTCAAGCACCTCATCCCAGGTTGAACAGCTACAGTCAGGCGTACTGTTGGTGACCTCTAGCATTGACACCTTCCTATCTGTCTGCCATCCGTTAACACCAATGTGTCAACTCACTCGGGAGCATACCAGTCCCCCATAGACGCATACATCTCACACTGTGTTTGCATCCATGGCATCCCATTTGCTAATCGTCCATGACCAATGCGAGTGTTACTAATAGTGCGTGCATGTAACCCCTCAGGTAGAGAATGAATTGATGCGTGCGTGAACTTGAATGAACCCCACGTTAATTTGATATTTTAACAAGCTGACTTATTAGCCCTAGGTTTTAAGTTGCCTGTATATAATTTTATATGCCTATTGTCTATCAGAGCCATGTGCGAGAGGGCCAATATTTTGGGGGCTTAATACGAGCGGATGAAACTGAACTTGAAGCGGAACGATATGTGTGAATAATCCTAAGATGGGGAATAAGAAGACGGAAGTGCTTGAGCACTGGCGTCCAATGCCATAACTACCCTGCACGATGCAATAGATAAGGCGCCTTTCTTATTCTCTGCGACGGCCTGCGCATTAGAAAGCCGTTTCAGGAAGCTTTCAGTGTATTGCGTGGGCGGGATAATGTAAATTTTTCCAGGCCTAGACAGGAGAACAAGTATGGTTCTCAACCAAAGTCTTTGGTTTAACAACTTGGCCGCAAGATAACGGGCTTGGCCGTGAGCTACAAGGAGTCCGTTTCAAAGAAATAGCAGCCACCCTTACTTCAACCCTTAACCTGGAGGACCAGGAGACTGAGTTCCTCGGGCCTCTAATCATTGACCAATCTGGTATGAATGGCTCTTAAGGTGCAACTGCACCACCCTGCATGACTTAACGGATCTCTGTTTTGCTTGCAAAGTTGGGTGCAAATGAGATTCTCAGGCGTAGACAATTCGGCCACTCTGTGAAAGTCCATCGGTCAGCAACGCTGACCGGGTATAGGGTTTTAAAAGCACAACAACGCATAGATTACGACAGGGGGCCTTAAAAATGCATTTCTTTGTCGTCGTAAATATGATAAGTCATGTTACGCCTTATTCTCTTCGTATTCCTGCAGGTACCTGATAACACTCGGCCACGGATTGGCTGACTGTCCAATTATACCGGTAGGGATGGATTTTGCAGCAGAGATAGTAAAATGTGGCTTTTGCCGCTAGGAATGTCAACCTTGCTTGAATCCCAACTGACCTAAGCTTGACACGCTTTTCGTTGGTTGACTGGCTAAACTTAGCGTTAGGCCTTTGCCTGCTTGTTGGTTCTTAGGCGGCTGCAGTTGTTTGCCAATAGTATTTGGTGTATAACGCAACTCCGAAGGGGTAAGTTTGAAGTCAGATCGACTCTTAAGGTGACTTGGACTAACTCTTGACGAAAATCAGTAGTTAATTGAGAGTTCATCGCACCAGCTTTTAAATTAGATAATCCTCAACATGTCCGAAAAGGCCCTCCACCGCAATTTTAACCTTTTGGATATCATCAGTAGTGGGTGTCCATCGGATCCAGCAAGATTCGAAAGCCTGACCACAGGCGGTTTGAACCACCAGTCAGCAGGTTATGCCACCGGGCCACAGGGCAGAGATGCTGACCGCCATGCGTTACAAGCTGTAAGCTCTATAGCGCGTCTTATCCTCCACTGTTATGCAAGTTACGCACGCTGTCGAGGACAGCCTTGGCCTTGAGATAAACTGTAGTCAGATCACATATTGTGTGGACCTGAATTGTCTTCTTGCATCTACGACAGATATAGCGACAGAAAGGTGTGTCCGTCTGTCCGGGGGAAGATAAGCTTTCCCCGAAAAATCTACCATTTCAGCGTGCAGCGATCTTTTCCGCTTATCGTATCGGTTTCGAACGTTATGGTATGTTTTAAAGCCTACAGTTGGATACCAACCTCCTGAAGGGCGGCCAAGTCTATAAGGAACAAGTAAAATTAGAAGTTAAGCTTGCTATTTCAGAAGTTAAAGGTAAGTAGGAGAATTATAAGTACTGCCAAGAACAACTGCCGTTGTACAGTGTTATGTTGACGGTGGTGAACACGTTATTTTGTCAGGGTCATTGGCGTTGTGATTTTTTTTCGGTTTGGCCAGAGGTTTTATGGAGCTGTAAAGGGCCTACTTTGAAATCGCGTAAAGTAGAAAAGTTATAGCACTCTTTGTCTGAAAGGCCGTGTTTACAAAACCTTAGTGAGGACCGTCCTACACTATTATAGTGAAACTTGCAGAAGTGTCCATTTGATTAGCTTGGATGTAACTACTGGATTAACATACCACATCTGTCAAATGAAGAAATAAACGAGTGAGCGTTGTCGTTTCATTTTTTATTTCTGACGCACTTACTGAACTATAACAGCTCTCTATACTATTTTGCGTGTGCCCATCCCATTCTCACTTTCAACTATCGTTATGTAGGGGTGCATTTAACTCGGTAGGCGCTTGAAGTAACGATTTACTTATTCGATGATCCTTCAAATTTTAATTCTTACTCCCACCGTCCTATGGGACTTATCAAGCACATGCCATTTTACCCGTGATAAACCCTTCTTCATTGTTCCTTGTTCATTATATCTCAGCACACCCGAAATGGAATATTTTTGTCCTTGTTTGGATTGAAAAACCGCAAATCCTCGATGTTCCTTTGAGTGAGATTTGCAATCAAGTAGGACTAAGTTAATATCCATCATCGAAGTCTGTCGAAATCATGACACGTACGTTGAAGCGAAAAATTACCTCTAGCTTTCAGTATCGCCTAGGCCATTACACAATATCCAAGTAAACACAAATGCTGAGCCCAGGAACCAAACTAATTTTTAAGGCTAAAATACCGCTGCCTTATGAAGCCATGTTATCCGTTGGTAAAGAACTCGATCGACTGGAACGAGGCGGATACAGCCGTCAAGCACTCATCATGGGTCGCACCTATTGTCGCAGTGAAAAAGGCAAATGGCAAGGTACGCGTCTGGGCTGACTTTTCAAATGGACCTAAGGCCGCGCTGGACGGCCACCAGTACCCATTACCCGTACTGGTAGATATCTTTGCAAGACCGAATGGGGATAAGTTTCTTGCTAAGCTTGCTTGATCCGTTCCTTACCTTCAAGTGAATGTTGCCGAAGGCTCGAGGGAGTTGTTGACGATCAACACGCATTGTGGGCTATTCCATTACCATCGCAAGCCCCTTGGTGTGAAACCGGTACCAGCCATTTTCCAACAGTTGTTGGATACTATGCTAATGGAGGTTTCTGGAGTCGCTGCCTATCTGGAAAAGATTATAGTGCTGGGTCGAACACCGCAAAAGCTATTTCAACGGCTAGATGAATCCGTGTAGGGGTGGGCGTCCTTGCGGTATACTTAGCCCGCGCGCGACTGGTGGTGGCCGCGCGGCAGCCAAGCACCGTTACGGCGTACAGCTGGCACATTATTATTATTTATTTCGATGAATTACTTGATTATGTACAGTTGTATGACTTCCGAACCCGTGCGACAAATGCACATTTTTCATGCCGACCATCAACTACTTTGCTTTTATCCTTGAAAAGGATAGGCGTCGACCAGATCCGGCAAACGCACAAGCCATGAAGAAAATGTCTCCACCAACAGACCTATTGCCTTTGCGTTCCCCTAATGGGCTCATCAGCCACTACAGCGCATTCTTGCCTGAAATGCATGGGCTGCGTGCCCCGCCACACAAGCTACTAAACAATGGCCAAACTTGGAACTGGACCTCAAAATACCAGATTGCCTTCGAAAGTGTCAAGATGCTGCTGTCCTCATTTCTGCTTCTGACCTATTTGATCCCGCCAAAGCGGTTGTTCTAGCCACTGATACATCAAGCGATGGGATCGGTGCAGCAATCTCGCACACGTACTCAGATGGATCTCGAAAAGTAATAGCCCATGCTGCCAGGACGCTTACAAGAGCCAAAGAACGATGCACAATAATTTATCAAGGGTAAAACAGCATGTGCTTGAAAACTCACTTAGGATGGTTGTAGGGTTAAAATTAAAATTTAAATGATTAAATAATATAAAGTGCCGTTATAGTTCAATAAGTGTATGAGAAATAAAAAAAGGAAACGACAACGCTAACTCGTTTGTTTCTTCATTTGGCAGATGTGTTATGTTAATCCAGTTTAGCTATATCCAAGCTAATCAAATAGAGCCTTCTGCACATATCCTCACCTCCGGCTTGCGGAGAGGGCCGTTAAGCACATGGTTAGGTTTGCGTTATTTCGTCCTCTAAGTGGAACGGACGATATCAAGTAATGCAAGTTGGAAAGCGTTTCATCAAGATGTTTTTTGAAAAGAGTTACTGTAGGGGCAAGGCTAACATGAGTCGGAAGGGCATTCCAGGCACAGGACACACTGAGGGAGAAAACGTTGCGTCGACAATCAAGTCGACTGTAGTGCGTAGTCAGTTTGAGCTGATGGCCTCTCGGTTTGATATTTTGGCTCAGCTGCAACAGATTGGGACATGGATAAGTTGGGTTTGTCAGCATTAATTAAACCATTATTAAGTCTCCTCGCTGACGTCGAAATCCACCACTGTACAATCTCAGGGACTGTAGTCTGCGTTGGTAGGATAGCTGAAACAATCCTCTAACGAGTTTGGTCGCTCTATGTTGTGGAGATTCAAGTGCATCACCATCGCGCTTGTGCCAGGGAAGCCAGGTCTAGATCGCATATTCCATGTGAGGCCTCACGTAGGCGTTCAACATTTACGGAAAGATTGATGGTTCAAACTTGCCGAAAGCCCTCCGTAAGAGTTCAAGATGTTAACTGGCTCTTTTTGATGCGTTTTCAGCCTGTCTCGAGCAACCAAGGTTATCCTGCACGATTACCTCGAGATCGTTTTCTTGGGAAGCACGTTGTAACTGCTTGTCCCCAAGTCGATATTCATAGATAAGCTAATGGCGTCTCCTTGAACTGGAGCCGGTTCTCGGATGACCACGCATAAGCACTGTTGAGATCGCTCTGCCATGCCATGTCATCAACCAATGTCCTGATATCATGCCAAATTTTGACAGCATCTACTAATAGTAAAAAATTCGACTGCAGTACACTGCCAAGATCGTCAACGAACGTGAGGAATAAGCATGGCCCCAGTACCGATCCTTGAGGCACGCCACACTGGACGTCAGTTGGGTCAGAAATGGAGCTGCGGACGCACACATTCACCTGACGTTGAGCGAGGAAATAGTCAATCCAACCGAGTATAAGGTCACCGATCCCATAGCTTCGAAGCTTTCTTGTAACGGGTAATGTGGTGGACCAAACGATCGAACGCTTTCGAGAAGTCCAGGTAGACAACGTCGACACCCACTTTGGCATCGGCTGACTCTGTCCAGCTTGCTCGGGCTAGCAGCAAGCTTTTAGTGCAGGATTGATTCCGGCGGAATCTGTGTTGCTATGACACTAGGATGTTGTTGCTCTCAGGATATCCCATGAGCTCCTCTGCAAGTATACGTTCCATTACTTTGGATAAAACTAGAAGGAGAGTGATTGGACGGTAATTCGAGGGCTCCGAACGATTACCACTTTTGTGACTAGTCCATGCTTCCACATTGTTGGAACCCGCAGTTCGTTGAGACAAAGTTGATAGAACTAAGGTAATGGTTCGGCAAGGTTCATGGCCGCTGTCTTCAAGGCCTTCGGTTTGATGTCGTCCACGCCAGGTGAGCTGCGCACGCGCAATGACATTAGCCTTGTCATCACATTGGCTGCCGTGAACGATACGTGGTTTAACCCTGGTGGCGATAGAGGCGTTGTAAAAAGTGGATGAAATGATGATTCACTGCGGAAAGTATGGATGACGTGTTGGCGAAACACGTTGGCTGCATCTTGTGTGGTTTGCGCAGACCATCTGTTGCGGGTAAAACCGGGATCCCGCGCTGCACTCTGCGGAGCTTGTTGACGTGTCTATACAGCAACTTGGGATTTGCACTGAATTTCGCCGCTAAGTTCTGTTGGTGCTGGGGTTTGTCTTCAAGGATCAACTTGCCGCAGTAGTTTCGTTGAGTTGTGTAAGCACCCCAGGTCAGGTTACTTGGACAGAGTTTGTAAGCGCGCTAGACTGAATCCCTTCAGGCCATGCATTTTCTAGTACGGCTCCTCAGGAACAAATTCACTTGCTTCGGACGAAGGATCTTGCTTTCTGACGTATTTGCCACTAGCTCAGTGAATTGGGTGACGAACAACATCCAGGCGACATTGGGCGTCTTCTCGACCAAGAAGGACAAGTCGGTTTCTTGAAAGAAGTTGGGCATAATATCGTAATGTGTGACGACATAGGTATCTACGTTATTCTCACTGATGTACTCCGAGTAACAGATGTAACGAAAGAGCAACATTGTGTGATCGCTACGACCAAGTGGTGCATCTATGGTCACAGTGTCGACCATTAGTTCCACGTTAGAGAGCACAAGGTTCAAAACTGAGGGTGAGTCACTCGTTTGGAATTGCGTGGGAGAGGTGACATGGTTATACAGAGGTACTTCGGCGATCACCTCTTGCAAATCCGACTTGAGCTGTTCACAGTGCGATTCTGGAACTTCGATTGTGTGCAGGTTGAAGTCCCCCATCAGAAGGACGTGACTATATGGTCGTGCCAGTACTCGTTTCATCTCAGAACCTAGGCATTGATCCATTTCTAAGGTGGACATTTGAGGGCGGTGAACTGTTGCTAGTAAACACACACCACCACGTCTTGGGTGCATACAACACCAAAGTGAATCGACGACTTTCATTTCTGGGTCCTCGATGACATCAACATGCAAGTCGGATCAATAGTACGGAAGCGCTCCCCCTCCTCTGCTAGGTCGATGGTTTCGTATGGAAGTCATGCCGGGTAGTGAAATCTCAGCATCGGTGATCTTTGTGTTCAGGCAAGTTTCTGTGACCATAAATAGGTTCCAAGTGGTGGAGGCCTGACGAATACGGTTTGCTTAGCTTGCTGAGAAGACCTTATGCATTGGTATACAAGCAGGTGAGGGTATCGGTGGTCAGAAGCGTGTTTGTGACAGCTGGTTTCCGGTGGGGTGTCTATGCCGACCCTTGCGGATTCGGCTGCCGTTCGTATGTTTGTAGGACCGATGACGAGGGCCCTAGGGCCTGTTGAGGTCACAGTTTAGAGTTCTCAATGCCAACAAGTGTGACCATCCTGTCCTGCTTCAGAAGTCGGTTTGTTTTGACACTGTTGCCGTTCTGGTCTACACGGTGACAGAATTGTATTGGTAAGTTGCTTGCTCAGTGTTTCATGGTCTATCTGTGCCCCGGTGCCTATTGCTTTTATACGTATGTCGGATGGCAGCATTTTACGCTTTTTGTGCCACATTTTGATCACATGTTCTGCCATCAGTTCGGAGTGTAATGATGTTTTCGTCACTCGGGGACCACACCCTTTGTAGTTAGATGATGGCGGTAATCTTGATGTCGAATTAACGATAACACTTTCGAGTGAGAGCACTTCACAAATAAAACTCCATTAATCCCAGTCATGCGCTTTGGCCCCTAGCTCGCTTAATGTCTGCAGCTCGTGGACACCGTGAACAGGGATAGATTTTATGTCTTGTTATTTACGGAAGTCATCAGACTTTCTTTTGCGTTTCTGGCGTACGCTCCAAGGAAGATCTGGAAAAATTGGAACAGTGCATGCGGTGGTACAGAGGCGAGTGGCTGCGGGTGAACTGACTCTGCATCATTCCCTGACTGAAGTGTTACCTCTGGTAACCACGGTTCACCGTAGTTTACGGACGAGAAGCATCATATCGACTGGTTTATCTTGAACTCCTATTAGTTGATACAGGGAGTCCCACTGTTTTTGTCGTCCAGTATCTTATCTTTTATGAAGTTCGCCCCGTATTCAGTCACCTTAGAGCATATAACAGTCAGAGGATTGTGGTAGTGTCTCGTGTTATCCTTTTTGGAGGGACCAGTGGATGCTTCCTTCGGTTGGACAGAGTCTGCCTGATTTTCCACAAGTGATGTTTAATTGCGTTCGATGAGCGCTTATTCAGCTCGGATGCCAATGTCTTCAGGTAGTGCAAGAAAAGTGTGCCTGTAAATTTTCAACACGAGTATTTTAACAATTCAAATAGCTGCATTCACGACAGTAGTCTAAAAGAAAATCTGTGACTGTTGTTACGTGAAACGAATACTGAATGGCAATTTCAATTGCGGGTTTTACAACTGCGAGAGCGGCATCAATTGTACGTCCGCCACAGACGGCAAAGTAGTTGCTACGCCACTGTATCTACGCCAACTACACCCCCATTTGTTTCCGCACACTATTGAGTCAAGCGAGGGATCATCCCAATGATCAAGACAGTATCCAAGTCGTACTGGACAGCTATTCGGGCCTTTCTGGCACGCAAATTAAATTGGGTTTGCTGTAGGAATGGTTGTATTTAAACCTAAAGTACTGCTTCCGAACTTGCTGATGTGGGTTCCGAACTTGACAGGCCAACTTACAATCGGGTAACGAAGTAACACGCCAGTGCACTCAAATCCAGCGAACAAACATCGCACAGAGACGGGTTCCATTAGACATGCGATTCATTCGTTCAGCTTTAATGACGACATCTTGTCTCGCAATGGACGCGTTTGCGAACTCGCATATGCAAATCTATCAGCTCCTCTCACTCTTGGAAAAGGCTGACATGACGTGCGCAGTAATTTCTTATTCACTACTATTCAACTATCCACCCTGATATCCCATACTTTGATATATCTGACGGTTGCTTCACCCGGCAAGCTCACTTGGTCCTACGATGTGCTTTCCAGACATCCTAGTTTTGCGAACAAAGAAACGGTATCTACCTTATCTCAGGCTGATCATGAAAGAGTACGGCGCAGCGAATAGCAGCACGAAAAGGACCATAAGTTGAACATGTCACTCGGGCATGGTTCACTGGAAGCCGGTCCCGTGTCACTCCCTTGCACTAGACATCAAATATCGCTTCAACCGCCGTACGAACACACAAACTTACTTATGTGCGTAGACATTTTGAAAACACTTTTACTTACACGTCCATACGCACTGCCAGTGACGTGCTATACAACCGGATACGTAAAAAATAGGTCAGCAACGTGATCAAAACATGTCATTTTTTAGACAATTAGGAAAATGTACACGCACATGTCGAATAGCATTACGACATTCCACAAGGCTGATATCCTTGGTAGTTGCTCCGGCAATGCCTTCAAGGAACTGCAGCCTACATTCCATCTGCATCATGATTTTCTGGGGATCCCCGGCCAGAATTCCTCGTAGCGTACTCTCGTCTCATTCTTCCATCTGGCCTTCATCACCTGTCAAACATTCTCGATCGGACTGAGGAACGGAGAATATGGAAACAATCTCATTATGGTTACTCTCTTGTATCAAGCAACTGACAACACTTTTTCTAGTCGTGTGTGACATGGTGCAATATCACATCCCACGACAACCTGCGGGAGCTCCATCTCCCGTTTCAGGTTGTCTAAATAGCTTCGCGGCCATTAGGCAGATAGGGGACCTGTGAACGAGCCTCTCCGGGTAGTCCTCGACAATTTCCTTTCTATTATAAACGCACCCATCAAATGCAAATTGAGGCCTCTACTGTTTGCAGCTTTGCAACAGTCCCTCACTCCTCCAGGCGCCAGAATATGAGTACGTTTGCAATAAAAGTTGAAGTTCGCTTCGTCAATCCAAAGGAAAAACTTGCCACCGCTCTCAAGTTAGAGAAACTGCTGAACGAATTCACTGTGTATCCCTTTGGTTCGCTCATTGTTCATTCCCTCGGGAACCTGATAGATGTTCTTCATGGTTATTAATCGACCATCCAGGTGCCGTGCGATTGTTGACTTCGAAATGTCCTTCTGCTCGTACTCGTACTCGCATTTCCCGTAGCGTAAGTGTTGAGTGCCTTGAGATCCAATCCAGGATGTCATCTACGTCTTCCTCCGACAGAGTCCGCTTGCGACCGTGCGCCTGCGTAGTACTCGGCTCCTGGTCAAAAGAACGACGAATCCAGGAGTAGGCTGTTTGATATTTGACGTTGTTCATAGTTTGCACCAACTGCCAGTCATCACTGTTAACGAAGGCGCCCAAAACTCGGTCACGAATGTCTGATGCGATACTCTGTCGAACGCGAGATGATATGCCGACGAGGTTAGTATCACAGACATGGTTTCGGTCGTGCACTTATCTTCCAACTGTTCATTAATCTCAGACCAATTGTGATCGACCGTTTCGGACGTGAGGGGGCGCATACAAGCCCGTTGCATCGCAGAAGTTCATGTCTCTAAGGTTCATTCACAAGTCTGAACCAGTCAACGGGCAGCGCGCTCACCCCCCCAGACTAACGAACCGAACCTTGGCATCCGGCTAATGAGAACCCACTTAAGGTCAGAGGATTGGCTCTGAGCGGCTGACGAATCGCACAGGGTTTTGCAACATCTTGCACTTTCTTTGCTAACTTCTGGACTTTGCAAAATTTTGCGCATTCTTTGTAAAATTTTGGACCCTTTATGCAACTTGCGGGAAATGCTATGGTCATTTCCAGTCTTGCAGCTTCGGGATCACAGGTTGAATATTTACGTCATTCTGGTCGCATGAAATACAGTTCAGTTCTAGAAAAGAAGTTAGGCACATTCCAAGCCGATGCTTCATCTCCAAGCTTTTGGTCGTGTGTTCAGATAGCCGCCTGGTTTTAATCTTTGCATGCGGCAGCATTACGTACTTTCAACTCTCGTGAGTTGAGAATAGGATCTTTCATAAAATATCAGCTTATTTGATTAGAAATGGTTTCAGCAAGTATCTCGGATGCAACAATTTTCGAGCTTGTTAGATCTTGCATTTTACACTCCTATTGAGAGTGCATTATATAACCATTGTGCACAAGTCATTCTGACTTATCCGCGCTGAATGACGATCGGCAGGTCTGCGTTGTCAGAAACCTGACTTTCCCATTCGTGTTTGTGTGTAGCCACCCACAGAACGACTTTCCGTGGTCAGGTCAGGCCATTCTGTCAGCCTCTTTTTAATCGATATCGTATTTCTCATGCCATTTGTTGCTCACCCCATGTAAGCATTTTCAGTGACGGTGACCTCTCTATATCGTGCTCCAAGTATTTTCTCATTTTCTGCGAGCCAGTTTATTGCACGTAGCCGCAGTTACACCTTTTCTTCTCTAGTTGAGGGTCTCCATCTACTGGAAGCATTTATCTGGAATATTTATAGTGGAGATAGTTGCCACGAGATTTATAATTTTGGGCAATTTTTCGCCCTTATTCAGTCGTGTAATTTCGCGCAGTTATAATCACACACCCAGGAGTTTGACCTCTTTCGATAAAGAAGCTTCCCAGCTTTCGATCAACCTTTCATTCTTATCATTCCCTTCTCGGATCTTACTGCTATAAAGCAAACTATGCTCCTACTGTGAAACTCTCTCAGTGAAGCAACCGTCAAGGTTTACCGCTTCTAATTTCAACAGGTGCCATCAACTAACCAGTCCAGCATGCTAAGTGTCCACACTAGACGTCTTACTCGCGATCGTATGGCACACGGACGGAACACACAAAGCACGATTAGTCAGTCATTGGACCTCGACCTGATGATCGGCGACCAAACACTAGCAAACCAAGAAGCAGTCATTCGGCCTTCGAGGCCCCAACACTAGTAACGCGATGCGGTTTGTGCTAATCAAACTTGTACTAAGGTAGTAAACGTAGTGTTGACTTGTACAAGTTGGAGATGCCGGTATCATTCGAAGTGCGACATGGTCTGTAGCACCGACAGGACGAAATATAATAAGCCAGGTACACTTTGATTCTGTCCGAAGTGTACGACGGTTCCACTAGTAAAATGCGTACTAGCGGTAACACAAAGTACAGCAGTCTATTCGCTGAAACTAAACATCTTTTAAATGAAAAATTGCTTCGCTAGTGGCGGCAATAGCACATCTTGCACCACATCCGTCTCCCCCAATTGCTACCTCGAAACCAAGGAAAAAGGCCTGGTGTTCACACGGCCACGCATTATATGAAACCATGAAAGCCGCGAACCAAGTCGCCGTCGCGACTGATAGAAGCATACCTACCCCTACCGCCCACATCTTCATATGGAAGGTAGCAACTGATCAAACATCGGAAACACCCCCGCGTTCGATTGACCAACAAAATCCGAAGCGATCTAAAGACTGATCTACCTATGAAAATGTTGCAGCTAGGTATAACCATAGTGCGACCACAGTAGTCTCACGCAGTACGTCCGAAAAACGGGTCCTTGACCAGGTGCAACCTGCAGAGGCGTTACCAAAGTCCTCAATAACCGTGCTTTCCACATCCCCGAGGACCACGCGGAACTATGAGGCCCTGCGACTTATATGCACCAACATCCCTGAGTAAGGGGTAACCAGCTGGATGGTTTAAAATAATGGAATTTCCTTTGTGATGGCATCTGAGTTCAAGCCACGCCGACTAATATGTTGCGTGGCATTAGACATCAAACCTCGACTCATTACGGGGAGTCTCGGCCACTGCGAGTAACATTGGGATCTACCATAGATGCCGAGATGGTGCTTTTGTCGTCATACCGCATGCAGACTGAAGACAATGAATACGCATATTTCCGAATGTTCCACGGAGCGAACACCAGTGGGACAAAAATAATTCAAACGGCCACTACGTGGAGAGTAGCAAAAGAATTATTTTCGTTCATGGCATGTCAGAGCTACCAGCATCGAGCAAGGAATAAGCCTACGCTCATGACATGGAAGCATCGCGTTAGATCCATGAAGCTATGTGTGCGGACGACGTCATACTTCAGTCGATTGCACGGTTATCCGTGTCGCTTAACTACAGGGGCAGTGGCACGAAGATACTGAAACTCACCGTGCAGTCATAACCGATAGCGGCGCACTTAATCCGTAGCTGGCAGATGCAACGCAACACACTTCCTTCGGAACTACGACTACAGACAACAGTCAGAGGGCCACAGCCACTGGCTGTTCGTGCGGAAACGACACCACTCGCGATGCAATATAACCACAACAGCGATTCAGAAACTTGTGTGCTAAGACACATTGCTATCGAGAAATCTACTGATGGACTACATACCGCAGGTGCAAGCGAGACCAAAAACAGATTGTATTCTTGTCGAGATTTGGCGTTGCACCCAAAACCTGTTAGGTGCCGGCCTCTCATCGGTCGACACAAAGCCAGATCCTTCATGTGCTCCTAGTCAACAGATTTAGACATACGAAAAGCCTTTCTGTATGTACACCAATGCTTAAGGCTTAATGAGTAAACTTTTCGACAAGTAGCTGCGTCAGGGATCAAAAGCCTTCGAGCTCTTTGTTATAACGGAGAAGTGGTTACGCCCTAACATAAGTGACATCGAAATCGCACTGCCAGGCATGTCCATTGTTCGCTATGACCTACCCAGCAAAGTTGGAGGAATGGCTCTGCACTTCCGCAGTGACCACCAATTTGAGCCCATAGAAGATCCAGTCAGCACGCACAGCATTCCCTTTGATGCTGCCTACGTTTAAAAGGCGACGACACCTGCTTGGTTGTTGTCGTTTACCGCCCTCCTTCCTCTACGGCCGCGATGGACTTCTAGCTGACATCCGCAGTAAGGCGGGTGATAAAGACGACTTACAGTCACCTTATTATTACTAACGATTTCAACATTCTCGCTCTGGAATATCAAGGCGCTCCCTTAGAACAGTTTAAGGCCGATTTACAAGTGTCTGTCTCCAGTTTCTCGCTGTATGATCACATCAACACTCCTACCCGATTCTAGAAAAAGATAAGCCGTCAATACTGGATCGGATGTTCACCAACGAAGAATTTATGGTCGACAGGATGGTGGTTGATGTACCCCTTGGGTCGCAGTGATCATGTAGTCCTACTCTTCCTTTACATATGCTATGCAGAATGTCCCGTCGAAATTGCCGATGCAACAAAAACGACTATACGCAACGATATTGTAACTCGACTAGGTGAGACAGCCAACTGGACCATTTCGGCAGCCGAGGCACCAGCTAGTACAAGGAAACATTTCGTCATCCATTTTAACTCTTTGGTTGCTGAAAATCAGGGGCAAAGACCATCCGCCCGAGAAATATGGTCTCGTTTCTGCGAAGCAGGACACGTAAGTTTATAACAATGTGAAATCTTTACAAACCATCGCCGAGCGCCAAAAGCTGGATGGTCTATACAATCCAACTTAATCACCGTACTCAGCATGTACCCGAGGGTAGAATGGCGTCCCAAAAGAACATGGCAGTGCGTGTGGCCACAAACCACAAGCTTCTGTATCAACTCGTTAACAGTCTAGGTAAAGTGAAACGAGGAATTCCTCCGCTTCAAACGGCAAACGGACCCACACGGACACAGAAAGAGGTGCTAGATATCCTGCGCCTACAATCTGCTGCGAAAATTCCTTGCTATCACTGGCCATATAACGCTATGACAATGGTTATCTCACCCAAAAAACATATATCTCATTCACGGTAGAAGCTGTACTAAAAAAGCTGTTGTGTTCGCGTAAGTGCAGCTCACCTAGATTTGATAATATAAACACAAAGTCTTTGGCGGCGGTAGGAAAGAGTTTAACTAAGCCTTTGGCTCGACTTTTCCAACACTGTTTTAACGAAATGTACGTGTCCGACATGTGGAAGCACAGGATTACTCCTGTGCACCACGGAGGTAGTCGTTCCGACATAGCCAACTACTGTCCCATAATCTTACTACTGGTTCTTTCTAATATGACAGAAGCTATTATTCCTGATACGCTAACCGCCTATTTAGAAGAATTAAACTACCTCACACAGAAACTGTATGGCTTCCGACGAAATCGATCGAGCACGATTCATCTGGACTGAAGTAGTAAACTCGGGCACAGGAGTTGATGTAATGTTCCTTGATTTCTCAAAGGAGTTCCAACGGTTAGACCATAACACGCTGCTCTTTTAGCTCCAGACCTCTGGTACTGGTGATCCTCACCTAGGATGGATCTGAAGCTTTCTTCTACACCGGCGCCTGGAAGTACTTGTGCGTGATTCGTCGTCAGACCCCAGCGGAGTTGAATTTGGAGTAACACAGGGGTCGGTACTAGGACCACGGTTATTTTCGACGTAAATTAATCATATCACGGGCCTCATAAGCTCAAACTGTCTGGTTTATGCCAATGACACTGAGGTGTAGAGGGCGATCAATACACCAGATGATATCACAATACTGCAAGCCGATTTGTATAGAGTATACTCGTGGTAAATCCGAAATCGAATTCGGTTCATTGTGGACAAATGTAGAGCGTTGCGATCATGGCGCAATTCGGTGTACTCCTACAGACTCGGCAACCAGGAGCCTCGGATGTTTTCTGGCGAGAATAATCTGGGTGTTTAGGTCCAGATGGACCTTGGATTTTCGAATCCGACTAAAACGACGTCAAGAAGGGGCATCCAACACAGAGGCTTCGTGAAACGTGCATTCGAACGATTCGACCCTTCGATTTTTCCTCAGGTTCTTAAGTCATACCTACGGTAACACGTGGAATACGCAATACAGGTCTGGCAGCCATGAATGAGGAAAGATCTCCCCGCATTGGAGATTCCACAACACCGGGCATCTAAGAATGTTAAGGGTCCATAAGATTTACTGTATGAATGTAGGCTTCAATTGCTCGGGGCCTTCAGTGGACAGTATCGACGATTGCTCAGATAACTCATTTTGACTTACCGGATTTTGAGAGATCCCAATCACACATGTCGTCATTTGCTAGAGCTCAGCCCCAAGAGTAAGTTAAGAGGCCACCATTTCAAACTAACTGAGCAGTACAGTTGTTTAGCATGCCGTCGAAATTTCTTTTCGGTACGCATTTGCTTAACGTGGAATGCCCTTCCGGAATCTGCCATATGCGCTCCCACGGTGGCGGAGTTCAAAGCCCGAGTTGAGCGTGCACTTACCTCGCTGTGCCATGTTACATGACTCATTACCCACGGATAAACACAAGTGTCCGTAAGAGATTTCACTGCCGGTCAAAATCCCAGATTTCGTTCCAGCTTTTTCATTTCCTGTATGTGTACACCAGAAAGAGACACGACTTTTACCAACCAATCTGTTGCCATTCCTTATGAATTTTTCTTGGATTTACAATTTATACTATGTATACCTCTGTGAGTTCACCGGTGTAAACCCAATATTGCTAAGAAAAGTTAGATTTTCGCTACGATCATCTAATGGGACCTGTTAAGCTTTAGCTCTTTTATCCGTACAAAACCATTGTTCCATTGTTGCATTGTAATGATTAGGGTGCTTGTATTGCCCTGCGACTAACTTGTCCAAAGACTATCTTATCCAGTCTTGGCTTAGTAAGTCAGACCAGTTTCTAGTATGCATCACCGGTCCAGCAGGCGATTTGATAAAATGAATCGTGAAACATGACAGGCTTACGACTTAAGCACAGCCGAGTCTTGGGTTCGACAGAGGGCGAAGTCGGGGAATGCTGGCCAAATGATAGCTTAGTGCCTTTCTGTGCGCATGAAGGACTTATGGCTGTCTGGTGTGGTTTCTGCGCCATTTTGAAACTGGCAAAGCCATAGACAGATCAGCCAAGGACAGTTTTCGCAACACAATAGATGCAGTACATTAGGGGGTCTCCTAACCTGTACGATATAGGTAACCGGTGAACTTGTACTTACACCAGTTCTTTCATGATCGTGCTACAGAATAACCCAAGATCTTAAGATGTTCCTCTTTCTCGACCTTTCCCTAACATGGATCTGGGAAACCAATGAGTATCCAGTTGCTCAACGACTGCTCTGTACTTTCGGAATGCTGTCCAACTAGATTTAGTTGTACAGCGTATCCAATAACACAGGAAAAATGAAAAATTTGGTAGCGGAGAAGTTAATTTGCTTTCAGATCCTACACGCAGTGCTTTGCGCCATGGATACGGGCATCACATTCACAAAACATTTTCGCTTCAGCATTTTTGCACTTGTATGGATTTACGACAAGAAAAATAGCTGTTAGTCCACTGGAGCATTTCGTGCTGACATACAGTTGTTTAATGTCTACCAGGAGTGTAACGCAATTGGAAGCAAGGTGGTTGCTAAGTTGCTGTCGGTCGGTTATATTATTTCTGAAATTCGGATGCTACTGCCGAATTCAAACCCTCTGTTACCACAGCGCACATGGACATGAGGGACGACCCCCTAACACTTTGCAATTATTTAATATCATAGGTGGTAATGTTTGATTCCAATTTCAATGGATAATGCTTACTGTTCAGTGACCCGAGTGGAGTGTTCGAAGCCAATTACTGGTTGTACCGGCATGTTCCTCATTTGAAACCAATGTAGTAGGCATCTTTTAACACACACAGCATGGTGAATGACATTATAGCACAGGCACCACAGCAACCGCTACATCAAAAACGAGTATTCCATGCATGTTTTTGTTGAAACATGGTACAGCGCTTAAGGGGATCCGCAGTAGCAATATGGTCCGCTAAACATATCTACATTTGATTCCTTTAAGCTTTGACCAGAACTAGCTCTTAAGATACTATTGTACGAGTGAAGTCAGGTAGTGACCTTACGCAACAGGTCTGAAGTTCCCGAACAGCCTAGTATACAGTGGTGCAGACGCATTATGGTCAAAATGTTGCTCTCAATTTACTGCATAACTTAAACAAGGTGGTCTTCATCTACCGTCTCTCTCGTTTTCTTCGAGAGAGAGCACCCTTAACCTGTTGTGCGATTGGCATGCACGAAATAAGTTCCTAGCTGATGTGCTAGTTCACCGTGATACACGGCGTCTGTTGCCAGTAATTAACTTTGTATCTACCACACAGGGCCCGAAGAAGCAGCCGAATCTCACTCACTTCTTGGACATACACCATTCCACTAGTTACGTTCACTAACAGTAACGACCAGGCTGACTGCGCAAACATGTCACAAAGAGCAAGTAAACACTATCTACTGACAGTCCATTTATCCAGATGCTGTTGACTAGGTGGGCGTAGTTCAGCACCCACATGAACACACCTCCAAAATTTAGTACGCTCCGTGTACACGTGGGCTGCATTGGTAATAATGGCCGGTGGTGTTCCATTCGTCTATAATGGTGGCAACCTACATCCTCCCAGCAAAAGATAACACCGATAGAAGTTTGACAGTATTACCGCTGTGTGCGGAATGCTTTGCTACTGGGAACTGAATCGACTGGTTAATAAATGCTCGCCAAATTTGGAATGATGAACAGGTAAGGCGTGATGGATGAATCAATCTAATATCTGACAACTCGGGAGGAACAGGGCTTGTCACGAATTAGAGTGATGAGAATCCAGTCTAAACTAAGTGTGTGAAATCTGGCGTAGATAGCTGTATGTGCAGATACCATAGATTACACTTGCAAAAATATTAAAACTAAAACGTTTAGGTAACTTACGTTCGTTCCTGATGTATTGCGTGAGGAAAATGATGCGAAACTATTATTCAGCAAATCCACAAACAAAAGATGAAAGCTAAGCTCAGTTTTCTTGTATAACCAACAAGCAGACGTGAAAACTCAACTTTAATGGATGCATAAAGGAAGCATTCGTAACTTGACTGCTTTTAGTTGAAAAATAAAGAATATAAAATATTCTACAGCGTGATGCGTCACCATTGCTCTTGATAAGTAAGGACACAAGGTAGTTTATATGCTAGTAACTGAGTAGCCTTTGTTGTTTTAACAGACTCGCAGAAAACGGTGTATGTTTTCCATGTAATCATTCTATAGTTACTTGGCTGCTGCATTTATGGACAGATTGTGCGCTTTCCGATCCCAAGCTGTTACCAGTGAATGTCATATCTCAGTGCATTCTGAGGTTTCTCGATGACAGTCAGTGGTCTTCTGCAATCAGAGTTTCATTATCTTTGTACGTTTCTGTTCACGCAGACATTCAAAACACATGTACCTGATGCATTTGCTCGGTTTAAATGTGCCAAATTGTGGGTAAGTTTCAAAAAATTTATGCTCGCCATTAGCATAACGAAATGTATAACGGCGAAGCTGTAAACTAGTTAGTCGTTCCTCTTCAAATACTTTCAAGGGTAAGAGAAAATGTTTGGCCTTCATTGGTCTGTTGTAACATTTATAAGGCGGCATCCATTTGTCACCATGCCACACAAAACAAATGGCGCAGACGTTCCCGTTAGTGCTTGCATATTATCGCGTGGAGCGAGATTGTCAGAGTTATGCGAAATACGTGAAACGTTTGACCTCAATAATAATCAGCGATATCTTAGACAACCGTCTACCAGGAACACAAGATATATTTTATTTTCCCAGGGAAGGTTCGCCCGTGTTGCAGTTAAAGTCAAACCACTAAGTAATTCAACTACAGTGGACATCACCGGAGCTGCCAGCAGCCACGGAAGTCAGCGTTGAAGTCTCTACGCTCAGTTTCCAGTGTGGAGCATCTTATCTGCCTTTATGGTGGACCCTACGGATTAAGAGAAGTGTGAGCCGCAGTTGCGTCCCCAGTACTAAAAGCGAACTTGGTTTGATTAGCCTCCGTAGAAAAAGGATTCAGTTTTGGTTGTTGAATGAACGCGTAACGGCTTAACTTGGTTACCCAATACAAAGAGTTAGAATCTTCAAGTGACTACATGCCAATATTGTAACAGTTCAGGAGTGTGGTAACCACAACCAAGTAGATTGAAATAAACAACACATACCGGAGCCAGTTAAGCGAATGGGATAGCGGATGGTACATCCCCTGAGAATGTAGCTTTCGTATAAGCGAATTTTCAGATATTACCGCAACTATCAACAATAATTCTGAGGCCAGTAGTATTCCTTCAACTTTTCACGGTCCCCAGTAGAAGACCAGTTAAGATAAGTGCGATTACTGGCATTATAAATCGAGATAGACAAATATTCCAAACCAGTGTCACCGTTTAGTACATTCTGACAGGGTCACCACGTTTGGTGATAGGTTTTGGCCAATTCGCCAAGCTCTGAAAGCGCTGGAACACCGCAACATGGGCTCGCATGTTGTTGTCACACGTATCCGGTCAAAAATTAGTTATAAAACAGGGAGAAGGAAAAAGAAGAGGCCTTGTTGCCGATACTACTCGAGGAATAAAAGAATTTCTCATTATTATCCCAATTACCTGCCGTTTTAGTTAGCAGTTGCTCAAAAGTTTTGAAAGATAAGCTAAATTTCATGCTCACTAAATTATTGTTCAATTAGTTACAAACATCTGCCGTGTGGCCGACCTTTCGGTGGGTTCAATAGACCTTTCTGAGTACTTGGAGCGAATTCTACACAGAGTTCTTGTGAAGGCCACGAAATTGCAAACTGTCAATTCTACAGAGGACTCATTTTGTAACTCCTAATCGCTCTGCTGCCTATTTGAACAGAGAATAATAGGCAATTCTATCTATTTGCGGGAAAGCGAGTACTGGTGAGGGATCTAGTATTACTCGAGAGATACTTAGATACATTTGTTAAAATTATCAAAATTCAAAAGTGGATCTTTTCTTAATGTACGTCTAGGTGTCAAGCGCGCACCACCCAAAGCATGTGCGCACAATAATCGGCTGGTCAAGAGTCAAGTGAAGAAATTGTCGTATGCACCCAGGGCGAGTGAATATTTAGGTACAACGCTGGTTACCTCCAACCGCTATCGATCACCCAATCTGGGACAACAACCAGTGAACAAGAGGCTATGCTTTTGAAGTGATCTTAAGAGCTCTAATAAAATAGCTTGCAGTAAGGGTTCAATAAGCGAAACAGAATCTGTATGGAGTCCTTATGATTATGCTGCTCCTGAGCTCCTAAGTCACTAAAGCAACATAATCTTGGCGCGTCATTTCACCTGATAGTAACTCCGGAGTAGGGGTAACGTGGTATGCCAGATAGCCGCCATGTAAAACACTACTTGTAGCGTTTCCGTTATTAGTCGAAACGAGTGATACGGTTAGAGTTGGGGTCGATCATCCTCTCAGCGGAACTGCAAGGTAACTATGCCTACACGTGATTGCGCCTTGTGCGTATACAAGGTCTGTATCATCTACCAAATGATGGTAAACATTGAAAACCTACCTGTAAGCAAGCTGCATTGGACTCAGGCAAGCTGTTTGAGGGCTCCAGGACCACAATGGACGTGGCAGTAAAACACATATTATTAAAGCAAAAGTTGAATCGCTAGCCGACAATCCACGGTGAGATAAACTAAATACGAGGAAATGGGTGCTGCAGCTCTGGGGTTGAGTGAACATTTAACTTATTCAGTATTGAGCTGGATAGAAACTTTTCTAACTAGATGCACATAAGATTTTGGTTCACATGTATCAAACTTTGTGTGCTGGAACGCAACGTCTTAATTTAAACCAGTGTCTCCATTATCGGACTAAATTAAATCAGTTTTGGACACTTAGGTTAGTAGACGGTACAAAAACACGTAGTTTAATATCAAACGACTTACCACTTCAATGAACTGCTCAGATGTCTCATGGATTTGACGTTCCAAACTGTGAACTAGGTCAGACACTTCAGTCAGCGCTCCAAGACTGGCTTTCGCCTTGGAAATTCGGTGAAATGCACGATCCATGTGGGATTCCAGCTCGGCTCGAACAAAAGCTACTGCCTCACCAAAACTAGTCACTTCATGCTCTCTGTGCTCGTTGAAGGTGCATAGTACACAGATGCAGGTAGAACAAGCCTCACAGTAGAAACGGACGCTTTCCCCTGGATGTTCTTTGCATTCGATATCTTTACCAGCTTGTAAATCGTAGGTGGCATGGTCCTTTGTAACTCTGGTGTTACGATGTCGTTGAACGCATTGGGCGCATAAAAGCTTATTACAGTCCAGACATTTGGAGGAAGCCACTGGGGTCTGACTTAGAGTGGCGGAGCTAGCTCGTCCTGAATCGCTGTTTCCTGTTGGTTTGCTCACAGGTTCAGTAGAGTGACCGCGGTCCAACCAACCCACTTGGGCACATATCTCGCATTCTCCGTATGTGATTCCACTGCGGGACAAGCGAGGCAACGCGTTTACTCGATCGTAGCTTTCTTCGCCGTTTATCCAGTTTGGTTGAGTCTCAAGTCCATCTCCAGTGCCTCTACCATTTTGTCCGGATGTCAGAGTGATGGAAGACGAGGAATGCGACGAGGCACGTTGTCGCATCACCAATTCCGTCAGACCGGAAATTAGAAAGTTGTCTGGTAACCGCTTTACACCGCCAAGGGGTAACTGAGTTCGCTTACGACACAAAGGGCATGTGAAATCCCTATAGTCTGTATATTTGTTGTAAGTTACCTCGGCAGAGATATGGCGCTCAATACATTTGGCACAAAATGTGTGCAGGCAGGACAAGCATTTTGGGTCGACGTAACTTTCGAAGCAGATTTTGCACACCAAGAATTCGTCATGTATTTCTTGCGCTAGTCTGCCTGCAACGGTACCAAAGAATGGATCAGTCATTAGCTTATTCGTTGGCGTGTACCCGCTCGATGTGTCCGATAGAGGGGTTCTGTCAGCATGGTTGGGCAGCTTCCCAACTTTATCATCCTCCTCATCGTAATTGGCTGATTAAAATAGAAAGGTGGAAGAGTTGGTAAATTCGTTGGTTGGTACTGACACGTAACAAGCGAAAAAATGAAGTGTACCTTGACTAGCTAATATGTGATTTTGCAGGCAGCCATGTTGAGAAAAAGACCAACTGTACAACGTCCTACACCTACCTATGTAGGACCCTAAATTCCGGCTATCTGTTATTTATATATCACGGTTGTCGGAATTGTTCGTGCGGCTTAAGCATGGTTGCATGTACTAAGTAGTTCTGCAAAGTGATATAACTGATTAGAATCCCAAAGATTGAAATCGTACTGAAGCTCACCAGGCAATCTGAGTTGACAACAGATAACAGAAGTGGCACTGATAACCAAGTAGCATTTTGATAAAGAAAATCCACCAGTTTTTCCAAAAGATAATTGATTTGAAGCGCTAAATGTTGAATTATTACCATTGAAACCTACCTAGATCCGAAACTTTTTTCTGTATGGTGTTTAGACAAAGGGTAAAGATGTGGTAATACATTTCAAAACATTTTCCTGGCTAGTGTTGGTGTGGCTAAATCGGATAAGGTGTTTCGTTGTTGCCGTGACGTAACAGTGGCAATGATAACAATGGCGTAACAAACGTGGCCATACTAGAACAACACGGTCTCAGAGCAATCAGACTGGAGCCATCAAAATCCCAGCTTCAAGGACCAAGCGTACAAACAGTTGACAAATACATTAATGGGATCATTGATATCTGGACTGGTGGCCGAAGCAGTGGTGCGTACAGTAGGAGAAACTGCCATCCCGGTTGCATTGGCGAAAATGGATATGTTGCGCAGATGACAATTTAGTCATTCTCAAATGCTGCATTAGGGAAGGAACATAGTTACCAATAAACGACACTGTTACGGGTAATTAACTCGCTAACGGAGACAAGTACGATAGCCAGCTAGCATTCTGAGACGTTTTAGTGAGAGGACCAGCTGATAAAGCACTGGAGACTCTTCGAGCTGTAACCGATGCATACGGACTAAATCCTGAATTATCGGAGCAGTCACCCTGCAATTCGCAGGTGCAGCCGAGTACAAAATCTATTCAAACGAGCCAAGACACGCTGCAGTACCCTTGATACGTAAGGGAATCACCTCGAAGAATAGCTTGAGTCGCACGCTGCCCAGTCACTCTAAAGAGCCAAGTAAAAGCGAAACTTTCTACGGCAAGTGTAACTGCACTTAGACTGACCAGTCACAGTCGCCCAACCGAAATAAATAATGGTGCAAACTTCTGACTAGTACTGCAGCTGAATGAAGGAAGAAGCATTGATAGCGCAAGTGGCCCACAAGTAATCAAGCGGAAGCGAAGGAAACGTCATTCCTAAGTACAAGAAAAGGACACCTGTTAGGTATCGATAAACTGCGGTGGTGTTTTACTTTCGATAAAATCTTCAAAAGCAGGTCACTCTAGGGGCAACTGATGACTCTAAAAACCCCGCAGTTGAAAAAGGCGACAGAGCATCCCATGTGCGAAATATCTACAACACATATATATATATATTTGTCATAAAGAAAAAACCGAACACAACACAGAAATCCATGGTTACAGAACAAATTCCTTAATACTATGGACATACGGAACAAGTTGTCTCAGTTACATAATTGCTGGTAAAAACTGTGACAAATACTATGTGAGATAAACAGGACCGACGCTTGGCACAAAGGTACACGAACATAGCCTGGTCATCTGCAAACATTACTAGAACTTATCAATAGTGGTTCCATTGAACGCAAGAAAACAGAACTTCCATCTGGAATGTCAAGATAATCGAAACACCAAGAAGCCGGAAAGGGCGTGAATTTGTCGAAGCCTGGCATTCTTGGATAGAACTAAATCAGTAGACATTTGAAGCTAGAGATTGCGGTGTAGGGCAAACCAGTAATTTATCTTAGTTCAGACATAGAAAGCGTGAATGAGGAAGACAGAAGCCAACGGGGTTAGATTGTGATTGCTTGACTGACCGCCGGCAGTTCATCGAAACTTGACATTTGCAGCAGTAACTTATTGGCTATCCCCTGAATCTGGAAGTGGCCCTAAAAGCCTTACCAATAAGGTGATGCAGTTTAGCATCAAAACGTCTGCAGATAGCATATGTGGTTCGGAGAACATCGGAACACCCTCAGCTTTTTCACTTCACACAAGTCCAACAGTACAAAACTCCTGGTTCCAAGGGTAATTTAACATTTCCGTCTGTCCGATGTTAAGTACATACGTCTGTCTTCATCAGTGGCCTTCCCAAAACACGTTAAAATATTTTGTTTCAAAGGACACGCAGCCTCTAAGCACTACTATTGAGGCGATCTTTGGTTGATATGGAGGTTGGACTGCCAAAATTAGTGTTTATGTGTCCCCGTTAATTGTTCTGGTTTCCGAATTAACACATATTGGGAAATAGAAAGTGTAGCTTTACGTACATTTTACTCAAGTTCAGAGATTATCTACCCTAACAGTTGATAGTTATGACAACGCTACCAGTTAAATGGCTTCAGGTCATTACTATTCTCGGCAAGACAGTTAAATAATTCTCCCAATTTGCCTCGCGCTTTCTACAGGTATCGGTTTCAAAATTAGTTTCATGCTGTGGATAGATGACAAGAACGTCAAGGTTATGACTAGCCATTTCTTGACGTTTGACATGTAATAAGTGAAAATAGTCAAGAATGAAGGAATAAAACAAAATTTCAAGTCCTTGTTAACGTCTGGTCTACCATAAGTTTATCTTACCGCAATACCTTTGTTGGGCTGCCGCCTGTAGAAGATATTTGTACTGGTGACAGGAGCCCTACTGCCGTACGGCAGCAGTGTTTTAGCACAATTGAAAAGAAACTCCTAGCAGGTACACAACCGATAAGATCGCCTAAACACAATTTTCATCCGTGGCGTGCAGAACTTTCTTCTCATGATGGTCAGAAGACTGGAAACCACGACTTGGAACAGTGGCGGTTCATTCTTACAGCACGCCTTGGAAAATCGAAGGGTATTAACGATGATGATGCGTATGCAACGGCGTGATCTTCAGATTTCGAATCAGGCTGCCTCTTTATAATCTAGTCACCTAGATTTGATCATAGGAGGCACCTAGAAGCGGCTTCAATAGCTGGGTAGATCGACCGCTTTAAGTATACTGTCGGAAAGTGTTAGAACAGTGGTTCCCAACCAGGAGGTAATTACCCCCAAAGATATAAAAGAGGATTTCGATAGGAGTAGAGACATGTACAAGGATTGGGTCATTGCTCATTGGCGAACCAAAATTATTAATGAGATCATCAGTATCGAATCATCTAACTAACTACCTTATCAACAATTATTAGGCATTAGTGACAAATCATTAATGACTTCTTGGCATATTAGACCATTGCAGGTAATAAATGTTGCTACCTAAAGGCAAATACAAGCCTGCAATGAAACCATGCCAAAAGCTGCGTCTATCGGCTCGCTTGTCTATCGTTGTCCGTTGGACTTAGGCAGTCGTTGGCCGCTCAGTGGCTAATTCACATGAGGTTAATGTCGCCCATTTCGCTAACTACAGAAGTTATCATGATTTATGTGGATGTGAGGCAAAATAGTGAGTGCATTGACTGTATGCATATAATTTTCCGACATGGAAATTCAGCAAGTAAATGCCTGGGGCCTAAGACCATTTACAGTGGATGAATGAATATTTGCAGATAATTAAGCTGAAACCAAGACACAATTCCTTGCATTTCGCGAAGACAATTTGCGAAAAATAGCTTTCAAGAAAGCGCAACCAGTAACATTTTGTGTAAATATTAGTGGGGAAAATCCATCAGTATAACAGACACTGCAAATACTGATCCCATTCTCCAAAACTTACAGGTGTGAAAGTGGATGTTCGGCATTGGTGATAAGGAAGACAACAGCACGGAACCGATTTAACTTAAAACTCGGCTTACGATCTACGTTAACCGAACTTGAATTAAACGTTAAGAAATCATCGAAGCCTAGCAATATCAACCATCACATTAACTTAGATTACCTCATGATTAAATAACAAACCTCACTCGAAAATAGGCGATTCCGTTGTTTGAATGAATAAAATGTATTGAAAATAGGAGTTATTTTGCATAATTCAAAGCAAAAACTCGCGATCACTAATGGTGGGTTCAAAGAATTCGGAATGCCTTATCCTGTGATATATATATGTATAATACACAAGCTGTGGTACAGATATTGTGCCATCGGAATCATGGCTGAATAGGAAAACAATATGAAAAATAAGAAAAGAGCAACAACAAAAGCTTTTTGTTTATTTTACCACACACAGTTTTGAAAGATTTTCAGTTTATTCTTTTTTAGGGGAGGGAGAAGGGACATCGCAACAAACCGATGCACACTTCCGCCATTGACATCGATCTTGAGCCATGGCTTCCAAGGTCTTCAACCAGCAAGTATCACCACCTCTCGGACCCCAACCAGGTAGTCAACAACAACCGGCCGAGGTCAACTATTTTGTCTGCTTTTTCATGCGGCTTCTCCATGTTGTAGGCTGTCCACCAGACCGTCTATTTCGCGCTGTCCTGCAACCGCAAACAACGCACGACGCGGGTAACGCTGGACAGGCATGCGCAATACGTGTTCCAACCACCGCAGTTGATGCAGTGAGATGAGGTCCTCGAGCAAGTAGCTTCCACATCCCAAGACACGCTGTCTAACTTCCACATTACTTACATGGTGCTGCCAACACACACGGGCAATGGACCTCAGGCAGCGGTGCTCGAAGACGGATAGCCTGCGCAAGTCATCTTTACGAATGGGCCGGATCTCGCATCCGTACAACAGTACAGCACGAACAGTTGCACAATAGACCCGCCCTTTGATGGAGAGACGAATGTCGTGGCGACGCCACAAATGCCTCAGCCTATAAAAACAAGGCCTGCTCTCGAGATGCGCATCGAAACCTCGTCTCCAACAGCCCCGCCAGCAGTGATGCAACTTCCCAATTAGAGAGAGCTCTCCACAACCTCTAGTGTCTCACCAGCAAGCGTTAGTGCAGGCAGAGGCACCGGCCAGCCTTGAAAGAGAACCTTACATTTGGATGGCGAAAAGTACATACCGTCCTTTGATGCTCTAATCGCCAAGCGGTTTAATGCAAGTTGGACGATGTGTGGTTCGTCAACCAGCAAGACGATATCATCAGCATAATCCAAACCAGCAACTCAACTACCTGGGAGGAGCTCAACGCCTGCGTTCAACGAATCGCCCAGTGCGTTCTTTAGGACATCCTCAATGGCAAAGTTGAATAGGAACGGACAGATAGGGCGTCCTAGTCGAACTCCACTGGAGACAACAAAGGTAGGCGAAAGCTTGCCGTAAGCCCTAACCCTGCCCGAGGTCAGACTATATAGAGCGCGCAGTATGGAGACGAACTTCTCGGGGACACCATTCCTCATTAGGCAGTGCCCCAGTATTGTACGATCGACAGAATCGAAGGCTGCACAGATATCCAGGAACACAGCAATCGTTGGCCTCTGATACACATGGCGGAGCTCGTGGATCTGGCGAAGTGTGAAGGCTTGATCGATGCAGCCACGACCAGGACGAGACCCAGCTTGTTCTTCTCGTTGCATCGATTCGCGTGTTGGGGATAGCCTGCGAGGTATGATGGACACCAGCAGCTTGAAATGTTCACCTGGGTATGATTCCTTCTACCATGTACCCAACTCGTTTCCTTGTACTAAACCCCTTCGTTTCTCTGGTTCAATGAATAGTAGATTTCCGGTGTTATATCAATCACATGTCTATATTACACTTTGAGAATGTCCGACCTATATTCAATAGCACGCGTCTGACTTACTTTGCTAACTTCAGAACATACTCCACTATCACTTCACATAGTAACGCCCGATCTCTTCTCGGTGAACTCTATACTTTTTCTCAGGCAAAATTATCCATAGCGCTTTCAGATTCCTCCTTAAGGACATCATGTACATAGAGCTTTCAAGATGGTCCATATCGCTTTCAACTGGAATCCAGCGGGCAAGAACACCCACAAACGCTATTGTTCAATGAGTGACCAAATCCAAATAAATAAATAAATAAATAAACGGTATATTTCTCGACATGCGAGACACAGGCAAAATACCAGCCTGATCAATTGTTGCAACAAAGTTGGATAGTGGAGGGATTTTCCAACATCTGTTATGTTTGCAGTAAAGCGTTTAAAGTGCGCAGTCATTTAAAAGTAGTAAAAGCGGGAGAAGTTGAGGGTAGGAATGAAAGTAGATATAGCCGTCAGTTCAAGTAAAGTAATATGACCATTCATGGAACGGTCTCCCAGAGACCTACTTCCACACTTCACTTCCACATCACATCTGGCCAGGTGTTGTTTTAGCTTAAAGTAAGTAGATAATAATTGTACTCCTATTTTTCTGTTGCTTTTTTCTTGTTGGTTGTTGTCATATGATTTTGTCATCATCATGGTGACACGTTTTACATAGATATGTATAAATTTAGATGGGGGACTGTGTAATATGTTAAGCTCCCCATCATACAGCGTCATTTGGTAAATTCGAGTCTAGCACTTTTAATATTCGTCAGTGAGTTAGTGACAACTCGCATTGCATGAATGCACTGCATTTGTTGGAAGCGTTTATCCATCACCTCGGGAGATCGGCTCAGTCGTGGCCAACAGTGGTAGGCGAGAAATAAACAAAAAAAGCGAGGTAGGAACAGTAATGAGAAGATGATAAGCTTTTATCCGAAGGTTTCCCAACACAGATTGTACAAATTAGCACCGGAGACATTAGGCCTCAGAAATGTGAATGATTAGTAAAAGGAGTTTGCAGAGGAAATAATTACGATGGCGCCAGCAGTTCTTGGAGATCAAAGTTAAGAGATTGGTGATGTGAAATCAATTTTTATGGCCCTTAGAAATACCGTAGGTACAGAAAATATTTTCTCCAGGGAGGGAGAGAAAACTTTACTTAGTGTAAACCAAGTTTGCTGTTGTTCCAACAGTTTAGCTGTGTTCGGCAAGCGTTGATTTTGAAAGAGATAAGCTTTCGGAGTGATCGTAAACATGGATGATCCTGGTAAGTTTTCAGATAGTGCCCTCAGATGAATCCAGTCAAAAGCGGAGATAATATGTACATTGTTTTCGCGGAACAGGGAGAACGGCAGCAGGTGTCTAATGGGAGGGCTCCAGGAAAAAGTAGAAAATGATTGGCATTGCAGAACGAATGTGAAGCAGCTTACTAGAGAGGAACTCTAGAACATATATCCGCTTTGATAAGCGTACGCTTCATCGTCATCATTATACATGTTAGCTGCAGGTGGAAAACACCTCAGCTATTGTGCCGCAATTCAAAAGACAAACAAGAAAAAACCAACAGGGGCACGCCGGCTGACTCCCCAGTAACAGATGGACATGATTCCAGAGAGCCAACAGCCGGCTATCGTGTCGCAACTATGCCTAATGAATGACATCGTGATTGGAAGGGGAGGCGGAGCGGGAGTGGAATGGACAGAGGAACTCACAACATAAACGTCATCGGGGCCGGCTCCTAGCCATTCCAGCAAGTGTGTCCAACCAAAGGTATTCATCGTACTTAAGACCCCAGCCAGGAAGTCAGGATGCATCAACCGGCGCCAAATTCGAAGTAGGGTATTCATTTCTCTTGATCAAGTAATCGCTTGGCCTCCTCTCCTCCTCTTCCAACCGCATCACCGGCGCGCAAACCACGCACGTCGCGGGGGTCGGTGTGTTGGCATGCTCAACATGTGGCCCAGAAACTGGAGCCTGGTGCGATGTAATGGCGCTGAGCGGTTCACAAGCTCTTCCTGCACCAAATACTCGACACCGAACGCGCTCATACATGAGCTAAGCTGCGAAGGCAGCGATGATCGAACCTGGCCAACTTCTTTATGCCTGTCTACCTGATGGGCCAGGTTTCACAACCGTATAAGAGGGTTGAACGGATGGCTGCATTATAAACTTTGCCTTTCAGGGCGAGAGTGATGTCGCGTCTGCACCACAGGTGGCGGAAATTGGCAAAATCACTTGGAGCATTTGCTATGCGGTTTGTAATCCCAGCTTCGGTCCGACAGGCGCTAATATAGCTGCGCATGTACTTGAATTCCTAACCGACTTCTAGCTGATCATCACGAAGAGTCAGCGCAGAGGTGGGTCCCTGCCAATATTGGAGAAGTACTTTGCATTTCGATGGCGCAACGCATAGCCCAAAACGATTGACAGCCAGTACTAATGGGTCCAGTACTGCTTGGCGTTTGGGAGCTGTCACAGATTTTGGTAATATCGTCCTCGCACTCCAAGTCAAAAAGTCACTCACCAGGAAGTAGCTCCACACCTTCTACCTCAGGTCCGGCGAATGCTGTTTATATGACCCCAACAATAACGCAGTTAAAGTGGATAGGTGACAGCCGGCAACTTTGTCCCACACCGCTGGAGATAAAGAAGTGCGGCGACAGTTTGCCATAAACCCTCGCTCTGTCCAAGCTATGCGCGTATAGCGTTTGGATAATGTTTACCTATTTATCGGGCACACTTTTATCAGCAAATAGTCCAAAACGGCACATCGATCCACCGAATCGAAGGCCCCTGTGATGTCGAGAAACACGACAACCGTGGGTCACCAATAAATATGGCGGTGCTCCAACAAGTGACGCAAAGTGAAGACATGGACGATGCAGCCTCGATTTTGACGAAACCCGGCTTGCACTTCGCGGAACTGACTTTCATGAGCGTCAGTCAATCTGTGGAGAACGACAGAGGCAGGCGATTCAGAGGCATTTCAGATCAGACTGATCCCTTTATGGCTGCCACTTTCCGAACGGGAGCCTCGCTTGTCAATCGGGACTATGATGGTGCGGTTCCAGTCTGTCGGGACAGTTTCTTGCTCCCAAAGTTCCATTAGCAACTCGTGTAAATCATCTACAAGACCACGTCCCCCGATTTTTAGATAGCTGGAGGAATTCTACCTGCACCAGCGGCCTTATGCAGTTTCAGAAATCTGCTCTCAACTTCGACTTCTGCGTATGAAGGCGGATCTAAGGAGCAGGCCCATGCAAAATGGCACTCAATGTCCGAAAGAGAAAGCGATAACTCAGATTGGTTAAACTGCCTTGCAAAGTCTTCGGCCCAACCTCCAAGCGTTCTGACAGGCTATGGATCGGCTGTCCACTCTCGTCGCGTATTGTCTTACTAACACCAGGTTTCCTGATGCTTATTTCCCGTATCAGACGGAATAACTTATGATGATTACTAACGGCAGCTGTTGTTTCCATTTCCGATTCACGATGAGACTACCAGGTTTCGCGGCCCCTCTTCAGGCTAGCACGCAGTTTTGCCCTGAGATTGTTGCGAGTCCCACTGTATTCCCTTCCAGCCGGAAAACGTCGGCAAACATCCATAAAAATCCAGAGACTTTGCAGAGTCCCAATGTCTTGGTTGGCAACTTGATTGTCACATGAAGACATGCCTGCTGATACTAACTTTTGACGAATATGCGACCAGTGATCTGCCACGGTGTTCAGTGGTCGCTTACTCAGCCCAGATGCCAGCTATGTTTGATAGGCATTCAGAACACCTAGCTTCGCCAGTTGACTGGTGTCAATGCGCTCAGAACGACTTTGCGGACGTCTGCCGAAAGGTACCCGTAGATCGGCACACAAAAAAGCGTGATCAGTGTCCACGCTGGTGCTACAAATAGAGTGACAGTTTTGGACGCAGCCTCTCCAGAGGTAACTAATCGCGATGTCTTTGATTTGCGTCCATGGATGGCCCGAGGCTGGTGGGCGCCAAATCACGCTTCTGTAGGTGCTATGTGGAAAGTTAGTGCCCGCGAGAAGGAGATGACCACCCTCACACAGGTGTAGCAACCACTCACCATAATCATTACGGGATCCTACAACATGTTGACCGCCCAGATGAAACTCATCAGAGGACAATTTTCCGACTTGCGCGTTTAAATCACCTGCAAGCTGAGGTGTTCCCTACCTCTAGCTAACGTGTATGATGATGATGCAAGCGCTGCAGTATCGTGCTTTTTCTGTAACGAAGAGGATCGTTAAGTTGGTAATAAAAATTAGCTCTCACCGAATCTGGGATGCAGTTTGTGTGGATATAAGCCGCAATGACAAACAAGCGCCGTCTGTCCCCGCGGGACTTCGAAGACTGGGATGATCCAGCCAACTTAACGGCGCACATCCGGCTGTTGATAGAGATACAGCCGATCAGGGCAGGTTCAACCACGGGACTCAAAACAATGCCGACGCCAGCTTGACCTGCATTTGAAGCTGTGTCATCGCCAGTGAGGCGCAATGAGAATGTGCAGCTAGTGTTGCGTGTGGGGGAAGGCAGGATAATCACGGAACTCGAATCGTGCAGACGGCTTTCCGATAAACAACAAACATCGATTGCGAGGGTCTCGAGTGTTCGGGCCAGTGTTGCTTGTTGGCCAATCTGTAGAAAGTGCGCACATTGAGGCCTGACAGTTTTTGCGAGTATCCGGGACTCCAAAGGAAAACGGAGGAACTGACATTGGCCGCTTGGTTGAAATAGTCTTGTCGACTGGATTGGAGCGACTCCCTGCGATTATGTGTGAGTTGAAACTAGAAGACAAGCGGCTACTGAAGCAAGGTGGGGGAGGGCCAAGTATCGGGGGTTGGAAACGGACGGTGGAAGTGAAGTTAGCTCGGAACGCTATGGATGAAAAAGCTCAAGAGAAGGAATCAGAAGGCGGGATGGCTTGAGTAGTAACATTCAAACCCCTACCCACCCTGTTCAGTGCAGCAGAAAAGGCGCCGTTTATTATCCTCTGCGACGGCCAGAGCATCAAGAAATTGTTAGGAGAAAGGTTCATTGTATTGCGTGGGCAGAATACTGTCAGGGTGCCCAGGCCTAGACAGGAGAACGATTAGGGTTGTCAACCAAAGCCTTTGGCTCAAAAACCTTAACGTAAGGCAGCGAGGTTTTGGCAATGGACTACAGAGAGCCGTTTTATGAAGTAAGAAGCCACCCATATTCCAACCCCCCTATGTGGAGGGTCAGGAGACTAAGTTTGTCTGGCCTCTAACCATTGACTGCTCTGGTGTGAGTGACTCTGAAGGTGCAAAAAGCACCACCCAGCATATCTCAATGGATCACTGTGGTACATATACCATCGTACCACATTAAGGTCCAGTCTCATCGCTTCATGGTAATCAGGATACTTTTTCTTTCAGCAAACAGCTTTTAGCTACTGATAGACATGGAGCAGATAGCAAGATCTGGCAATCATCTATGGAAAAAGCGTCCAGGTATTGAGGCTATATCTATCTTGCACTCTTTTCGTAAGGGAGTCACTTGTCATGGTAGGTCGCAGTATACCACTTACTGTTTCGACGTTTAGAAATGAATGTAGTGCGTGTCGCAACTTTATCCCTGACTGGATTTCATGTATCTCAGATGAAACTCTGTTCCCTAGTAAGGGAGTATCGGTTAAGGAAAAAGTTGTCGGACAGTTTTGTTCGTGATCTCTTCACCTTTAGTTTTGTTGTTGTTATTATTTCAAGTGCGATACAATGAGTCTTCTGCTCGCTGTACTGCTGGATATGAGGAGTGTATTTTTTGGGTAATCGTATCAAAGAAAGTGAAAAGGTTATTTTTCATTCTTCGCAGCCAGAGTGGATCAGTTTCAGGCAATGCGACGATCCATATAAGAAATGGTGGTTGAATAGCCTAGGAGACGCTTAGGAACTGATTTTTGTACACGTTCCAATGCCATACGATCACGCACACTAGAATTACAGTAGACGATGGAGCCATAATCAAACAATGAACCTGCTTTTATTTTATACATGGTATTAATTGATTCTTTCAATTTAAATAGGTTGAACAGAAGCCCAATGCCCCGACGGGCTTGTGCTCATCTATATCCGGCGTGTTCGGCAAAGTTAAGAGTGTTTGAGTAGTTGATCCCTAGGTCACGGTTAGCGTGGTAGTGAGACAGTAGTAAGCGAACTTGGTATGATGTCACATCTGTAGGTTATTACTTAGCATTTATCCGCAGAGAATGTCATCATCCATTTGGAGCTCCATGAGTCGAACGTACTTGTCACGCTGGATTTTGCTTAGCATTACACTGACCTCAATTGAATTAAAAGTGTAAACACTTATGTCTAGATACTACAATGAGAAGACGGGTGTTGCACGACGGTGTCCTTACGCTCTTTCTGATCACATGCAAACGAGCGACATTTAACGGTCACGAAAGGGGAAATCAATGGGTTAAATGGTGTCAGAATGGGAATGGAAGAAGCAAAAGGGTATAAACTCCAACAGAAGCACAACGTTTTAGGCAAGTGTCACTATCCCCAAGAAGTTTGAGGGTGACAGTCAAATGTTTGTGCATACATAGGTCCGGACAGCTGTGAGTAATTGCCACAGCCTCCGCGAGCTTGCGTGTCTTAGCGTTTTCATTACGGTAGATAACCATAAACGCCAAGTTAGAATCAATTTGGTGCCCCGTTCCAAGTAGATGTCTGGCTATCGAAGAGGCCGGCAAGTTGTATCTTGACTCTTGTTCCTGCGATTGTTTTGCCACACTTGTAGCATTTCGGGATGTGCTCACCGATCCTCTTGTGCAGACACCGGCCCAAAATGCATGAGAAGCCCCGCAGCTAAACGGAGAAATTGCCTAGGAACGCAACTTCAAGGATGCACAATTTCATGGAATGATAAACTTTGCCTCCTGTGCCCACATTAATCTATCTGATATGGGTGGGATTGAGAAGTCGAATTGACTGAGCCACTAAATGTTTGGTATTCTGAAACGAATGGCATTGTCCACCATGTCGGCCGTACTTTTTCCAAACGCTCGTGTACTTTCATAATACCTGCAAAAACGGCACTTCAGTTTTGACCTAAGTCCTAACCTTCATGGTCGCAGATACATGTGGACCTAGATGGGTCGAAATGGACTCCCCAGTCGGAAGAGTTAAGCGGCTCTAGTGACAACTCTTTCACAACGGAAAGAGGTTAGAGAAAGAAATCAATCGAATCTAGTTGATCAGAAGCTGTTTAGGCCAACTACACAGTTCTACCGCATTTGAACAGAGCTTCACCTGTGATTTGGTGCAGATCTAATTTCCTTCCTGGGTAAGCTCACCACAAGAACACTTCGAATCCCGTTGAGTTGCACTATTTATCTTTACTCATCTGCTGCCTATGAAACACTTGGCTATTGCGTGATATACAATGGCTACGACTCGTCTCATGTGTTCACTGTTGTAGTGAGTGGAAGTAGTTGGGGGGAGTAAAACATCGTTGTAAGTATCTAATCGAACTGTGAGATCGCCAAGTTTCTAAACTGTCATATCATGGGTGTCACTAAAACATTATTACATGTTGGGATGACAGACGCTAATGTTTCGTTGCTGGGCATTTAGTTCATCCGAAACGGTATACTCACAAGAGGAGGAGGAGGAACAATTTTGCATTACCGAGGTGACCTACAGTGCCACGCCATGGAGGACATCTACTCGCCGATTATTAATTCTCTTTGATGTTGCCTGAGGTTAACATATAGAAACATCTGACTTAAAGCCTTGGGGTACCACCCCCAAACTCTACTCCCAAAATGGACTGCCAGCTTACGACTGCTGTAGGACACACTCAATAGTTCAATAGTGCAATAGTGTATGAGGGGATAAAAAGCATAACTACCAGACCCACAGGATGAATATGCAAAAGAAAATAAAAATAAAAATGTTCCAGTGTGGAACTGAAGTATCAGTAGTTAAATCATTGCACTTTATCAAGCTGTTGTATGACCTTTAGCACTAAGATGAAATCAAGTCTTCCGAATGTCGTCATGTCTGGTGCCTTCACCACATATCTTGGTAATGCATTCCAGTGAGATTCTAAGTGAGTAAAAATACTTTCCAAAATTCAGACGGGAGTGTTGTGTCATTAGTTTCAGGCGGTTGTATCAGGTTTGTTTGTAAGGGGCTAGAGTCAACAGTGATGTACATGGATGCTCGCTTTCAGATAGTATCCGGTATGTAAGAGTAAGATCCCCGCGAAGCCGTCGGTATTCTAATAAAAACACACCGAGTACACGAAGACGCAGTTCGTAACTTATACCGGATAGTCCACGAGCTCTCTTTGTGGCTCTTCTGTGGGGCTGTTCCAATAGACGAAGGTCTCTTTTTAAACATGGACACCAGGCCTGAATTGCTTATTCAATGTTAGGGCGAACGTAGGAGTTAATCAGCAATGGTACTATCCGTAGCTCAAAGGTGCTGAGACCTGGCCTCAAAAGTCTCAAGTTCATGTTCGCCCCACTTGCTGCTTTCGAACATTGGAGCAAATTGCCAAGACTGTCTTGCACGATTATACTTGTCGGGTTCACTAGTCACGTGCTGCAGGATGTGTTGCCCCAAAAGGTATGTGTTGACGAACCTGCTGCACACCATCAGCAGGTGGTACTTTCCAGGGTTCAGTGGGAGCTCATTCCTTTCTGCCCAATCGTTAATCCAAGTCCGATCTTCCTGGAGGTAGACATGGTGGGATGCTGAGCGGATTGCTGTCCATATTTTAACATCATCTGCAAATATTTGCATCGGAGATAGAATGTCTGCAGGAAGGTCATTAATGTAGACTAAAAACAGTAGCGGGCCGAGGACGGATCCTTGTGGTATACCACTGGAGACGCACAGGCTTGCAGAGTGAATGTCGTGTAAGTAGTCTTCTAACCAGGTGAACAGGGAACCGTTGACACAGTAAGCTGCAAGCTTTTGGAAGAGAAACAAGTGATTGACCCTGTCAAATGCTTTGGATAAATCCAAGTAAATCACATCTAGGGGGGCCCCTTCATCAGCAGCCCTAGTCCATGAGTCCCGAGTAAGCAGTAAATTGATGCGAAGATCGTCTGCGTCTGAAACCATGTTGGGCATTAAAAATTATTTGTTGCGTTTCAAAGTATCGCGTCAGTTCCTTTGCGATTACCGATTCCATCACTTTTGATAACACAGGAAGGAGAGTAATAGGTCGGTAGCTGGCAGGATTTGATCGCTTACCTCCTTTGTATACTAGAGTAATAATTCCATTTTTTCCCTCAGCTGCGAGTTTATGGGTGTTAAGCAGACTCTGGAAAAAAGGTTGCAAGTGGTGCGGCTATGTTTCAAACGAGAGTTTAAAGGACTTTTTGGCAGATCATATAGATTCCAAGGGCACTGTACTCCCAGAGAGACTGCAGTTTGCTTGCAACAGCTGCTGGGGTAAAGGTGACGCTGGATAAGTCAAGGACATTTGTTGAAAGTTGATAGGGCGAAGGTTCCATGGTATTTGTAGCTACCGAGCCAAACTGCAAGAGTAGAGCCTTTGTGGCATCCACAGCAGTAGTTGTTAGGTCACTGGCCGTCGTTTGCCGTTCACAAATCTGTATACTAGTTTGGTGTTACTCGTTAAGTGCAGCACCATGGTCTGCTGCTATTCGTACTTATCGATTCTAATGCGAGAAGTGCAGTAGTTGCTGATTGCTTTATAATTTGCCATGTGATATCACATGGGCTTACAATATCCATGAATTCAAGGAGCTTCGACTTAAATGATGGACCGTTATGAGACATTGTTGCTATTGAAGGAACATTAAAGTCGCCCATTATAATATAGTGAAGTACTTTTGTGAAACAGCATAGCGGAGGGCGTTTAACAGAATGTTATCGCTGTCTGCTGATCAGTTCGGAGGGCTATAGATAACTGCTAAGAGGCAAGCGTCACTCGTCTTCTGTGAACCAACATCTCGACCTGCTAGGTGCAGGCGGAAAAATAGTGCGTCGGGAATAACAAGGGAATTTTCGGTAAGAGCCTCACATTTCAAATAATCTCGATAGTAGAGAGCAACACCGCCACCGCGAGATGGACGGTCATTTCGAATGACTGATATCTCGCTGAGTTCAATCTCTGGATCAAGTATGTCGTTTGAGAGCCAAATTTCAGTAATGGCTATGAGGTGGCAAGTTGTTGTTTTTATGTCGATGGCGCAGTTCCGAGAGCGAAGAATACAACCCTTGAGTGTTGGTGTAGTTGCATCGCATTTGTTGATGCGTTTGGAGCTCGGTTCGCTGTGAGTGACCGGTCTGCTGAAGATTTTTGAAACGGTTGTTTGCACGGTTGGCTGAGTTGAGATAGGTACAATCCAGACTAGCTCATCTGTATCTGAGGTCTGTACTAATTGAAGGAATGGTCTTAACCGTAGTTCTGGTGGCCCTAGTTTCCTGTTGTCATGCCATGTTTGGATTGCCACTGATACCTGTTCGGGCGCAGCCAAGGTAACTTGCAAAATTTGTGGTTCGCTACCTTGGTAGTTTGGGGAGGCAATTAGACGCGTGACGTCAAAAGCCACGATATTCTGCATGTCGTAGAGCTCTGCGATGTACTTCCATTCTTCGATGTCGTACTTCTGTCATTCACTGCTATCGTCATGCTTCAATTCTGGCACACCATGAACCAGTACCATTTTCTTCATCTCATTTTGACGTGACGAACTAGGCTTGGATTTCCGCTTCTGTCTTTCTGCCCATGGCCTATCAGAAAAAATGGCGGCACTGACAGAAGAGTTCCCTAGAATGTGGCTTGCTAAGAGAACAACTTCCAGGTCGCGCGTGTTGCCAAATGTTACTCGCAATAACCGAGGTTCCCCTACGCGTACAGTTGATGCGTTTCGTGAAAGTTGTGTAAGCCTGGTTGGAAGAACTTTCAGTCCGAGTGCACAGTTATTTCAGCCCAGCGCTTTCACTCTGGGTTGTCTACCTTTTAGTGATTTGCTAGTGCTTTCTGGGACGTTTGAACATATCACTGTCACCGTCTTTTGGTTGCGTAGCAATTGTTTGTTTCGCAGTTCATTGTGAGCGCAGGTTTGTTGAGCGGGAGTGTGTGGCTTGTTCTCCGTGGGCGACAGGCCAAGGCTACAGCAAGATTTTTTTACGCACAACGCCGTTAGTTGCACTATCTGTAGGGGTCAATTGTTGTTGCCCAGCTACTGACGGTGAGCGTGCAATTTGTGCGTAACTATGCCTGCTTCGGAGCATTATGTGAGACTTGGGTGGCCGTTCAACCGGCCTGTTTTCACTGCTGTTTTTCCCTAATGGTGTTTGTCTTTCGCTGGACTGTGTAGCATTGTTGCTAGAGAGCTTTTGACTTTTAACAGGTCGGGGATTAGGGCTACCTAATGCACTAATCTGCAAGGAGTTCTGAGATTTTCCCTCCCAGTACTGTGATCAGTTCTTTTTGGTCTGCCGACGTAACAGCCAAGTCACAGAACCACAACCTGTCTGTCGATACGCTGTTAGCGCCGTTAAGCGTAATGTTCACATTTGTTGCGTAGTAGGATTTGGCACAGAACGAACACGTGATTTTCGAGCGGATTTCAGTTCCCCGCTTGTCTCAGCTACGGTTGACCTTGGGTTCATTGCTCACTGGATTCCCGGTTGACAAACTTCTCCGGCCCATGGAGCAATGGTCAGCACGCACTTTTAGTTTGCGCTGGTCACACCGTTTGGGCTGCCTCAGTAGTCTGCTCCAGTCAGCGGGTTTGGTGGTGGTGCGTCACTAGGCGCACTAGTAGCCAAAATCACAGGCTTTGTGCAGTGGAATGCACGTAAAAATATGGTGGTAACGTGAGATGACAAAAATGCCTGTACCTATGGTACACAGTGTTGCATAGTACTGTTATATCTTGTCTGAGAGCCTTAAAGAAACTCGAAATGGAATCTACACTCACATGCTTATCATCGTTGATTTCAACGTACATTGTTTCGCAACCTCTACCACGATCGGAGAACAATTCAAGGCCGATCTGCAACAACGTCATTTACTTGCTCGGTTCAGAATAGGTGACAAGTCATCTGCGGTGGATAGTGTGAGCACCAACGATGTAGACAAAAGTCTCGTTGTGTACTGACACCATGGGCGTGAGTACACGTATTGGATTGAGGTACACAGGTTGCAGACCAGCTCCCAGGCACATGACCTTGGTGTGCTCGTACAAAGTTACTTCAACTGTTCGAAATAGTCAGAATTAGTTATGAAAAGGGGCACTCAGCATGTCGGCCAACTTCGAAGAGCATTCGGGATTCGACTTATAAATCTTCATAATGAAACAATTCCTACCTGCGCCCTTACCTTGAATACGCTAGCCAAGCTTGCCAGTCTTGGTTGAAGCGCGACCTAGAGGTGTTAGAGACCTCACAATGTAGGCAATAAAGAATGCCAAGGGCCTACGTAATACTATTTACCAGCGAAGTCCAAAGTTGCTTGGAGTTTTCAGCGGACGATACTGGCGGCTACGTAGCGATCTCATATTAGTGTACCAAATATTGAGTGACCCAAGCTACCTATGTCACCATGTGCTGAAAGTTAGCCACAACACTAAGCTCAGAGGTAACTGCCTGTAAATAAGTGAACAATATAGTGAACGACATAGTGTTGACGGAATTACTTTTATCTTCCGGTTTGCCAACCCTGGAACTCACGCCCAAACGCAGTTGTATCCTCCCTTACTTTGGACATTTTCAAAAAACGATTGAATGATGCTGTTAGCTCCAAGCACTTTGTTAACTAAACTGCGCCACCGCGGATTGCATTAATCATGCCCTTCCATCAGTTCTATGTGTTACATTGACGTCAGGACGCAGTGCATGAGTGAGTGACAATAGTTAACGATTCTCACGCTTTACCTCAACCATCACTGCACTCTGTGTTGTTCTGTATGGTTGCATGCAGTTCTTATTTCACACTAATCTTACCTGCCAACGCATTTACTTCGGTAGCCACTCGACAGGTAACTCACATACCTTTATGCCATGCACACTAACCGTCCTATGGAACCTGTCAGGTACTCGCTTTCAATCAATGCTAAATCACAGTTCATTGTCCATTGAGGAACATATGATGGAAGTGTTAGTTGTGGGCTGCGGTGGTCACACCGATACTTGTTTCAATTGCATCTGCTATGTGTAATATCGAATGGCGACGAACACTTAACCCAGTTTGTTAGTGTCACAAGTTGGTCGTACCTCGCCGAAGACTACCCAGATGTAGCCTAGCAAAAATTCATCAGCAGGTCCAATGGACAGATAAAGTATGCTCCAGAGACAAGGGTTTCCCAATGGACACAAAGCAGAGCTCGAAAGTAGATGACAATACGCAACGCAGCATGGACAGTGTATAGGTCAACATTGACCTCAGAGACTTGAGACAGCTATGTAATACAATGTAACCACTGCTCTCAACTGCTCAGGGAAGACAGAGCCGCATACCAGCAGAACGTCACATAAACCTTCAGTGTCAACCACAAAGTGCTTTAGAAACACGTCAAGGACCTTCAAAAGGTGAGGAAGAGCGTTCCTCTACTCCGGACGGCTGATGATCCCACATGAACGGACACAGAAGCAGAAAACATGATGCAGATACTAAGTACCACCAAGATGTCAGAAGGTCTTAATCTAAGGCGATCATCCAGCTTTTGAGGCCCCATCACCAAAACGGTTGCATTATTTTTTCTACAGAAGCAGTCTTGCAGAACATGACATCTCTGCGCAACCACAGCTCCGGTGGAGTCTGCAGCATTCGCTTAAATGCACTGTGAGCAGCAACGGAACGATTGGCAGAACCATTGGCTTAATTCTTTCAGCGCTGCTTAGAACAGAACCAGGTTCCTGCCAAGTGGAAGCTTGAATTAACCGCTACAATTTGGAAAAAAGTCAGTACTAAGTCTTTAAACTCCTGCTGTGCAACCCTTCTATTTGTGCCGTCCAAGGTCATGGAATACATTATTGAAGATGGGTTGGTGTGCTATCTGGAAAACTGCAACATTGTTGCTTCCAAGCAGCATGGCTTCCGCGGACAATATTCGCTCACCACGAATTACTAATTACACGGGGTAGCTGGACAGAGTCGATCGACACTAGTTTGGGTACTGATGTGCTCTACCTGGACCTCTTGAAGCAATCGATTCCCTAGATCATCGGATTTACTTCTTCGAGCTTCAACTTTTGTTATCGGTAGACCTCGGTTGAGCAGCAGCGCCAACTTTCTCCTTCAACGGCAATTAGTGACTACGGTTCGGCGCTCTTTATCTCACCTTATACGAGTTGAGTAGTATGTTCTTCCGGGCTCAGTTCCAGAACCACGATTGTTTTTGGCACTTTTAAGGACATCTAACAAACAATAGCTTCCGGTTTCTTACTATTCGCTTACTTCAAGACTTGGCGCAGGATTCAGGTGAATGCTGGTCAACGTTTGTTTTATTGTGACCTAGATATTATGAATCAGTGGTCAACCAAAAATTTGTTGCAATTCAAGATGAACAAAGGCAAGATACTCTCCATACGACACCGGAGCACACACTAATGTAGGTTTGGCACATAAATACTTGAGAGATCGTCAGCTGAACGTGACTTGTTTGTGCGGATTCAAGGTGACTCGGGTTGTTACCCGTTATTCAGAAAGATAAAGAAAGCTGGCAACTAACACGTCGGGCTGCTGAAATGAGCGTTCGGATATAAAGGCAACTTTGGTTTCAGACAGATGCTAGGTGTTTTTGTTCGGTCTCCATAAGGGTACTAAATTTGAAGACCGCCAGTCAAATTGGAGACCGAAACGAGGGTGAGCCACTGGTCGGATTCATTGGATTCAGACGGGACTGTCATCAGGGTTAGATCCAAAAGAATTTTTGGCGAATATAAGATTGGTGTGTGACGGAAATGCGTAAGCTTATTCCGAAAGGTGGCGATCCTAACAAAGTAGACAACTACAGACCAATGTTTCTGACACCTATTTTGGCAAACGTTGCTGAGAAAATCGTGTAGAAAGGATTTGCTACACTCAAAATAGCTCCAGACGCGCGCACAGCACTGTTTTATGCGAGGTCGCTCATGTAGTACAAACTTACTTGTGATGAGGCATGAGTGGTTGAAGGCAAGGGGAAATCTGTCGACGGGATATTTATTGCATTCAGGTGAAAAATTATCCTAAGCGTGGACATCAGAACAACAAGTTAACGAACAAGCTCGTTTTCGGAGGCTCTCGTCAGGCTTAAACACCACAACTGACAGGAATAATTAGGGGAGGATCATCGCAACCAGTTTCCAGATCAGATAGTCGTCCACATGTCCGGAAAAACAATATACTGCAGTTTCAGCCTGTTGGGCATTATCAGTAGTGCGCATCCATCAGATCCCTCAGGGTTCGAACCCATGATTACCAGCGGCTTGAACCGCCATTCAGCAGGTTATGCCACTGGGTCACGAGGGACAT
This sequence comes from Dicrocoelium dendriticum, assembly GCA_944474145.2. Taxonomy (NCBI): domain Eukaryota; kingdom Metazoa; phylum Platyhelminthes; class Trematoda; order Plagiorchiida; family Dicrocoeliidae; genus Dicrocoelium; species Dicrocoelium dendriticum. Next base: position 40,723,056 of record OX104067.1, on the reverse strand, counting down.
CTTCGGACCGTCATGATTTACAAGCTAACTGTGATATAGCGCGTCTTAACCTCCACGGCCATGCAAGTTACGAACGTTGCAGAGGACACAATGGGCCCCGAATGACACGACGTCCACTAACAGTAGCTATGTACGATAAAGCTTTAAGAAACTGTCATGGCGGATATATTTTGATATACTCAGAAGTAGAGGATTGTGTTGTAATTAAGGGAGGATAATCGCAGCCAGTTTCCAAACCAGATGGTCGTCCACATGCCCGGAAAAACACTAGACTGCAGTTTCAGCCTGTTGGGCGTCGTCAGTAGTGCGCATCCATCGGATCCATCAAGATTCGAACCCATGACCACCAGCGGCATACTATGACGTACATAGCCACTGTTAGTGGACGTCGCGTCTTTGGGGGCCAACCCTGTCCTCTGCAACGTTCGTAACTAGCATGACAGTGGAGGATAAGACGTGCTATATCGCAGTCAGCTTGTAAATTATGAAGATCCGAAACTGTCTCCCATGGTCCAGTGGCATAAGCTGCTGACTGGCGGTTCAAGCCGCTGGTGGTCTTGGGTTCGAATTCTGATGCATCCGATGGATGCGCACTACTGATGATGCCCAACAGGCTGAAACTGCAGCCTAATGCTTTTCCGGTCATGTGGACGACTACCTGATATAGAAGCTGGCTGCGATGTACCTCCCTTAGTTACAACAAAATCCCCTACTCATGATGGGAATAAGATTAACATAAAACATCAGATAATGGTAAAGTTCAAAGTGCAAGGTCATTGGAATGAAAATGCTAAGTAATCAGATCAGAGATGATCGATGACTTATCGGCGGCATGTCCTTCAACATGAGTCTTGGTGGTAGCAGGCCAGGGCAAACACAGAATCTGAACGAAACGTTTTTGAACACATAAGTCTGTGTTCTGGTGGCGGATAGCAATTGACTCAGCAGCTGTTAGTTAGCGACATTTTACCGCTCGTATAAGGCGTCCAGGTACACGGTAAATTGGTTGGGGGCAGCTTGGCGGGTGTCGATTTGGTGATTAGAATCAACCAAGTGTGCCAACACGGCGCTCATCACAGTTTTTCTCACACCATTGCGTAGATTAGCTGGACAATGCTCACGTATTCTCTCAGGCAGCCTTCTAATAGTTCTTCCGATGTATCTTGCTCGACATGAACAAGAGAAGGAATATACACAGTAAGAAGCACATGACCAAGGAAGTCTGTCTTTGAATTGAGGTCTCACGATTGGTGTTGAAGTAAAATTTAGCCGCAAGCTCGCTGCGTAGTAGGTATGGCTCATAGTGTCGGATAACCTACTAGATGTTGCCTGCGCTATACCATCCCCCTTGAACGGCAACGACAAATAAACCTGTTTCTTTTCTACGGAAGCTAGTTTAGCTCTGATTTCTCTGCACTCCATATATTTCCGAACAAAATTTTTATGGTGAACCATTTTCTCGTTTTAGACTAGGTGTTTCGTGACGAGCAGCTATTGGGTAATCTAGTTTTTTTAGAACAGTATTATATAAGGGAGGGGTTATATGTTGCATGGTGATTGGAGCTTGAGTGGTATAATTCTGTCTAAATGGTAGAATTGAATGTTTTTGTGGTGGGGAGTTTGTTGGGAGTGATTTTTTTATGTATTTAGTGAGTAAATATTTAGAACCAGGTTTATTTGTACGTTGCCGTTCAAGGATGGGTATATGCGCAGGCAACATCTATAGGTTTTCAGAACTCTATTGACATACATTCTTAAATGCGAGCGGCCTATAGTTTCATGCATAACTATCGGAGACCTCATTTCATTTTATGTAGGACCTTGTCTTGTGCGTAGGTCTGTGTGTTTCCTCTATTGTTCATAGTCGTGATAGTGTATTACGTTTCTTTGTTTGATGCAGTGAAAGTATGTGAAGTGACAATATATTAGTCGATAGGGTGTGTGATAAACGGGGTGGAGCGAACGGGTTGGCTATAGTGTTGTTTAGTTTATAAATTGCAAATAAACCTAGCTGCCCCCTATCCTATTTACCGGTACCTAACCTTTATTAGTGAGTAAATTGTCGATAATTTATGGTGGAGTGAGTGATTTGGCTTGAAACATCCAGTTCTAAAAGTGGTGTTCTTTTTAGTGTAGGTCTAAGAGTGTTTGACTGCATGCAACGTACAAAATCTATGGGGATAGTACTGGGAACAAGTTTTGGCTGACGTTATTATAGTGATGTTGTATTTGATTTTTTAAGTATAGGTTAAGGGAATTTGGGGTTAGGGTTAATTGTGAGTAGGGGTGTTTGTTATATTTTAATAGATGGGTGGTGGTTTTCATGACTAGTGTGGGCAAAGTTATTAGTTATGGTTAGGAGTTGGGTGGGAGCGTTTGATTAATTGTGCAGTCGAGAGTTGATTTGTATCAATATGATATTTTTGAATAGGAGTGGAGTCGGCGATATGATAATGGGGGAAGATAGGGTTGGGTTGGGAAGTTGGGGGAGGTGATGTGGGAATAAAGGAGTTAGTAGGTGTAATAATTATATGTCGTAAGGATTAAATGGGAGGGGAAAGAGTGACGAGAAAATGCTGTAAGTAAGATTCAGGAGAAAAATTAATGGGGGATGTTATGTTGGTGGGTTTTTGGGTAATAAAAGCAAGGGTGAGGAATTGATATTTAATATTACGTAGTTTTAAAATGGTATGATGTTAGGATTAATAAGGCATTAAATGAATGGTTGTGTAGTAGTTTGTGGAGTTAGGAAGTTATTGGTGAAGTATAAAGGGTATGAATAATAGTGTTGATTATATATAAGTTTGTAAGTGGGTGAGTAGTAGGGGGTTGAAGTTATTATAGTTATGTATAGAGTTATATGAATGAGAGGGGAAGATTTAGTTGATGCGGATATGGGAGTTGTGGGGGAATATAGAAGAGAGAGGAATGATGGTTAATTGGTGGTAGGGGGGGAAAAATAGGTATGGATAGTGATGATATTTTGTTGAAATTGGGGAATAATAGGGGAGTAATTGGGGGGGGAAAAAAGATGAAAGTGGGTAGGAGTGGTGTTTTAGAGGATGTTTGTGGTAGAGTATAAGGAAAGTAATTAGGAATGATAAATTGGTGTAAGTAAGGGGTATGAGAGAGTATGAAAGTGAGTAATTGAGGGATAGTGTGTATAATGTTTATAATAAAGTGTAGTTGGGAGGTATGGGGTTAGGAGGAGGAAATTAGGGGGAGTTAGTTTGTGTTGTGGGTTTTGGGAAGGGGTTGTGGTAGGGTTGATTATGAAGGGTGATGGATTTTAGGGGGTGTTGTGGGGTAATGGTGGAGGGGGTTGTATTGGAGATTGGTATGGAGAGATAGGGGGTGGTGAAAGATTTAAGTATTGATTGTGGGGTTGGGTATGTTTTTGTGGGGGTGTAGAGTATATGTGGGAGTAGGGTATATTGTGTGGGAAGTAGGGAGAATGTGATGTGGATGTTATGTTATTTTAGTATTTTTGTGGATGTAAATGAGGGGATGGTATTGAGTAAAAGAAGAAAGGTTTGGGGGAGGTGTATTGAAAGTGATGAGTTGTAAGTAAAGATGGATTGTATTAGATGGGATAGATTGGGTGAGGTAATTTGTAATGATATAGAAGTGAGGTGTAAGGATTTATGTAAATTGGTGAAATATGATATGATGGAGTGGGTTTAGAATAATTGGTTGATTATGAAGGTGGTGTTTTGATATAAAGGGATGGAATGTTTATGGGGTAGGGGTGTGGTTTGATAAGAATGATTTTAAATAATAATAAGTATATAGGAGTAATTTGAATGTTTGGGTAAATGTTAAATAGGAGATTATTAAGTTGGGGGGGGAGATTAATAGTGAGTATGGTAGTAGAATGGTGGTAAATGAAGTGAAGATGAGATGGGTATTACATTTGTTGTGGGGGTATTGTTGTTGAAAAGAGGTGTGGTTGTTTTGATTGAATAGATGTGATTGGGTTAGGTTTGATTAGGTAGTTTTTGTTTAATGTTGAGGAGTAAATTTTTTTGTGGTTGAACCTTGGAGGTGGGGGGATATAATATGAGGTGGTGGAAAGGATTGTAGTTGAAATGGGGTATTTTATAATTTAGTAAGGATTATTTGTGGTTAAAGGGTTGATGATTAAATATATGTAGGGTGGGTTTAGAGAGATATTGATTATTATTAGTGGTGTGGGTTTTGTGTGTGTGTAATATATGTATGGTGGGGGAAGAGGTTTGGGGATGAGGGGTGGTGGGTAGGGGGGATGTGGGGAGGATTTGTAGGTGGAGAAAAGTTGTTTGTGGGGTGGATATAATACTGGTAAGAATATATTTTTTTTTGGGTATTGAATAGTTTATTGTTAGATCAAGTTGTAATAATGTTTGCATAAGATACAAGAGGATGCATTGATTTAAGTATAAGAGGGCTTCTAACTAGTCCCCAATAAATCATTAGGTATTGTAACAAGCGCTGCCTGCTATGCAGGGTCATAAAGGCAGTAGCCTCAACTGATAGCCCCTACGTCCTGGCTTGCCGAACAACCTCCTCGTGGTGCCAGAAGGGGGTTCTGGGATAAACCCTCTCCTGCCAGCAGTCTGGTAGCAGTGTGCTAGGAGGTGGTGGGTTTTCGCCTGGCAGGTGATTTCCCTATAAAAAGCTACAAATGTCCCTTTAATGACACTGACACAGCGGATGTGACTCTTTACTAAATAAAGCCACTGCCCCTTGCTTCAATTTGGTGGAGCATTGTAAATCCAGCAACTCGATGCTGAAACTGTGGGAATAATTGGGTCCCTGTTTAGCAAGCGTATAAACGATAGGCGTGTGAACTGAGTAATTGGTCACCAGCTCCATACGGACGTGATTCCCTGAGTTCGCTCCACTGCATTGCGGGTAGGCTATTCAGCCAAGGACTCGGGCTCTTGTCCCCTAAGAAAACTCATTACCAGGGCCTAGGCAGCCGGGTAGTATCTTGCTCACTGACAAAACCGTGGGTCTCGCACCTACTTCTTCTTGGTCGCTTTTCTACGCTTACTGCTTACTGAATACTGCATCATGGAGAAAGTAGAAATATATTCTGTACAACCGCTTCGAAATATGCTGAAAGACGTAATAAAACTTTTTTTATGTAACATTTAAAATATCTGACTGACGGTACTGCAGGACTCATAACACGTGAGACGCCACTGTAAGTGCGCACTTGCTCTCTAAACCGAATAATGGTAAAATATAAACTTAACAACGTTTTGAACTGATACACGGATGTTGCCTCCGTCACATCTTCAAGCAAACTGTTCCAAATATTTATCATTCTCCGTTCGAAACACAGTGGGTAGAGAACACGCTTCACATCCGTCACGACAAGTTTGTATCTGTGTCCGCGTGTACTGCGTGTCCCTCATAAGTGCAGCATTGGCCTCAGCATGGGGAAGTCAGCGAGATGTAGCATACGGTAGGTCATAATTGGGTTGACTGGCACCCGATGGTAGGGCAAGGTGTAGAGTCCTAATTTCTCGCAGCCGTCTTTATACCCCTAGCCACGTAAACTAGGGATGAGCCTGGTAGCAACGTGGTGGACCCAATGGATCTTTTGTGCCTCGCCTCGTGCAATCGTAAAGTAGGCGGGCAAACCGTACTCTAACATTGGTCTAATGATGGAAGAGAAGAGGCGAGTGGCAACCTCTTCAGACCATGTGCCGAAGCTACGTTTGAGCGCCCAGAGCATGCGCAGTCCGTTACGACGTAGTCTGTTCGTTTTGTTCACGGACTTCAAACCGTAGCTCCAGAATACACCTAGGTCTTTCACGGAGTGTGTTGATTATAGTGGCTGGCTGTCAAGGGTGTAGGTTCGGCCGTCAGCACCCTTCTCCAGCATCATACATACAAACTTGGCTGGGTTGACGGTGAGATGAAGTTCAGCAGACCATGTGGATAGACGGTTGAGGTCTTGCTGAAGTAAGCCACAGGCGTCGGGAGCGTCCAATTTTCTCCAAATCTTCATGTCCTCTGCAAACACGGCACACTGCGGCCGGAGAAGTTGAGGTAGGTCGTTGATGTGGATCAGGAACAGAGCGGACCCCAGCACTGTGCCTTGAGGTAGTCCAGTAGTAGGAGGATACCAGTCAGTTAGAAGGTCGTCGACATATGCCCCTCGCTTTCGTCCAACAAAAAAGTCGCGGAACCACAGGTGCAGAGAGCCGTCGAAATCCGCACGTCTTAAATTTGTGAAGTAGGAGCTCAAGGCTTAGCTCGTCGAACAATCTACTGAAATCGATGAACAACAAATTAGCGAACAAGTTCGTTTTCGGTGCCTCTCGTCAGGAAAAACACCACAACTGAGAGGAATAAGATTAACATAAAACATCAGATAATGGTAAAGTTCAAAGTGCAAGGTCATTGGAATGAAAATGCTAAGTAATCAGATCAGAGATGATCGATGACTTATCGGCGGCATGTCCTTCAACATGAGTCTTGGTGGTAGCAGGCCAGGGCAAACACAGAATCTGAACGAAACGTTTTTGAACACATAAGTCTGTGTTCTGGTGGCGGATAGCAATTGACTCAGCAGCTGTTAGTTAGCGACATTTTACCGCTCGTATAAGGCGTCCAGGTACACGGTAAATTGGTTGGGGGCAGCTTGGCGGGTGTCGATTTGGTGATTAGAATCAACCAAGTGTGCCAACACGGCGCTCATCACAGTTTTTCTCACACCATTGCGTAGATTAGCTGGACAATGCTCACGTATTCTCTCAGACAGCCTTCTAGTAGTTCTTCCGATGTATCTTGCTCGACATGAACAAGAGAAGGAATATACACAGTAAGAAGCACATGACCAAGGAAGTCTGTCTTTGAGTTGAGACCTCACGATTGGTGTCGAAGTAAAACTTAGCCGCAAGCTCGCTGCGTAGTAGGTATGGCTCATAGCGTCGGATAACCTACTAGAAGTTGCCTGCGCTATACCATCCTCCTTGAACGGCAACGACAAATAAACCGGTTTCTTTTCTACTGAAGCTGGTTTAGCTCTCATTTCTCTGCAATCCATATATTTCCGAATAAATTTTTCTGGAT
>OX104067.1:40481190-40715889 GCA_944474145.2 Dicrocoelium dendriticum | reverse complement strand
GTTTATTGGGTTTGTTGAGAGGAGGGAGAATTATTTTATAATTTTGGAAAAAGGGGATAAGGATGGATTTTTGTTTAATGGAGAATTTTAAGGGAAGAATTAAGGGGATGAATTAATGGGTAGATTATGATAGGTGATTTAATTAGATATTGAGGGTGGGTGGATGGGGTTATGTGAACTGTGAGGTATATATTGGAATAGGACGTATTTTTAGAGGACCTGATTGAGTAGGATGTTGTAGGGGGGGTAGTCTTAGATCACTCTTGTTTTCTTCGCTCGCAATTGACCATTACTAGCCCGATGCTTGTTCTAGTATTCGCACTCAGACTGCGACATTTATCTTTCTCTTGGACCATGGCTGTCCCTCACTAATTCAGAGGCTCGATAGCGTATACAGATACGAGCCGACTTCGTTTATCGGTGAACTGGCTAATTCTCGATATCCGAACCATAACTAAACCCTTTGTGTTGATTTGTTTGTTTTTTGATTTTTTGGCGCCATGTGATATCACATGGGCTTCAATATCCATGAATTCAAGGAGCTTCGACTTAAATGATGGACGGTATGAATCCATTGTTGCTATTGAAGAACAATTAAAAGTCGCCCATTATAATAATAGTAAAGTACTTTTGTGAAACACATACGGGGCGTTTAACAAATGTTTCGCTGTCTGGCTGATCAGTTCGGAGGGCTATAGATAACGTGCTAAGAGGCAAGCGTCACCGTCTTCTGTGAACCAACATCTCGACCTGCTAGTGCAGCGGCAAAATAGTGCATCGGGAATACCAAGGGAACTTTTGGTAAGGGCTTCAAATTTCAAGTAATCTGGATAGTAGTGGGCAACACCGACCCTCGAGATAGATCGTCATCCCGAATGACTGATATCTCACTGAGCTCAATCTCCTGATCAAATAAGTCGTTTGAAAGCCAAGTTTCAGTAACTGCTATGAGATACCGAATTGTCCTTTCATGTCGGCGGCGCAGTTCCAGGAGTTTAGAATATTACGCATGAGTGTCGGCGTATCAGCATTGTGTTTGTTGACGTACTAGAAACTCGCTTTGTTGTGAGTGATCGGTAGTTAGTGTCGGTCTATTGAACTGTTTTTAAACGAGTATTCGCACGTTTGGATGATTTGTGTTAGGTACAAGCAAGACGGGCTCATCCGTAGTTAGGGTCTCTACTAGTTGAAGGAATGGTACATCTGGTAGCCCAAGTTTTCTCTTATCATGCGACGCTTGAATCGCCAATGATTCCATTTCAGGCGCAGCCAATGTAACTCGAAATTTTCAGCCCGCTGCTTTGGTAGTTTGTGGAAGCAACTAGATAGCCGACCTCAAAGGCCACGATATTTCGCGTTTAGTAAACCTCTGTCATGTACTTCTATTCTCTGATATGATGCTCTTTCCGTCCACTTTCTCGTCATGTTTTAATTCTGGCACACCATGAACCAGTACAAATTTCTTCATCTCATTTTGACGTGGCGCACTGGGGTTGGACTTCCGCTTCCGTATTTCTGTCCATGGCCTGTCGGAAAAAATGCAAGCATTAACAGATGCTTTCACAAGAATGTAGTTTGCTAATAGCGCATCTTCCAAGTCACATGTGTTGTCAAATTTCACTCTCAGTTACCGAGGAACCTTTACATGTGGAGATGACAGATTTCGTGAAAGGCGTGTAAGACTAGTTTGGAGAACTATCAGTCAGAGTGCACAGATTATTTCAACCCAGTGGTTTTGCTCTTCGGCTTGTCTACTTTTAGCGATTTGCTAGTGAGTTCTGGGACGTTTGAACAAGTCACTGTCATCGCCTTTCGGTTGCGTAGTAACAGTTTCTTCGGCAGTTCCTTGTGAGCGCAGGTTTGTCGAGTGGAGAGTGTGGCTTGTCTCCGTGGCGACAGGCCAAGGTTACTGCAAGATTTCTTACGTGCAACGCCGTTAGTTGCACTATCTGTAGGAGTCAATTGTTGTTGCCCAGATAATGACGGAGGCGATCGTGCAATTTGTGCGGAACTCTGCATGCTTTGCAGCATTACGTGAGACTTGGGTGACCGTTCAACCAGCCTGTGGTTACTACTGTTTATCATTAATGGTGTTTGCCGTTCGCTGAACTGTGTAGCACTGTTGCTAGAGAGCATTTGACTTTTAACAGGTCTGGGATTCGGACTGCGTAATACATTAATCTGCAGCTCGAGTTCTGAGATTTTTCCTCCCACTACCGTGGTCAGTTCCTTTTGCTCTGCCGACGTAACAGCCAAGTCACAGAACCACAACCTGTCTGTCGATACACTGTTAGCGCCGTTAAGTGGTAATGTTCACATTTGTGGCGTAGTATGATTGGCACAGAACGAACACGTGATTTTCGAGCGATTTCAGTTCCCCGTGTCTCAGCTACGGTTGACCTTGGGTTTATTGACTCCCACTGGATTCCAGTTGACAAACTTTCTCCGCCCATGGAGCAATGGTCAGCTACGCACTTTTAGTTTGCGCTGTCACAGCCGTTTGGGCTCCCTCAGTAGTCTGCTCCAGTCAGCGGTTTGGTGGTGGTGCGTCACTATGCGCACTAGTAGCCAAAATCACAGGCTTTTGTGCAGTGGAATGCACGTAAAAATATGGTGTAACGTGAGATGACAAAAATGCCTGTACCTATGGTACACAGTGGTGCATAGTACTGTGTTTATCTTGTCTGAGAGCCTTAAAGAACCGAAATGAAATCTAACATCACATGCTTATCATCGTTGATTTCAACGTACATTGTTTCGCAACCCTCTACCACATCGGAGAAACAATTCAAGGCCGATCTGCAACAAACGTCATTTACCTGCTCGTTCAGAATAGGGACAAGTCATCTGCGTGGATCAGTGTGATCACCAACGATGTAGACAAAAGTCTGCGTTGTGTACTGACACCATGGGCGTGATACACTATTGGATTGAGGCACACAGGTTGCAGATCAGCTCCCAGGCACATGACCTTGGTGTGCTCGTACAAAATTACTTCAACTGTTCGAAATAGTCAGAAGTAGCTGCGAAAAGGGGCACCCAGCACGTCGGCCAACTTCGAAGAGCATCGGGATTCGACTCATAAATCTCATAATGAAACAATTCCTACTGCCCTTTACATTGAATACGCTAGCCAAGCTTGCCAGTTCTTGTTGAAGCGCGACCTAGAGGTGTTAGAGACCTCACAATGTAGGCAATAAAGAATGCCAAGGGCCTACGTAATACTATTTACCAGCGAAGTCCAAAGTGCTTGGAGTTTTCAGTGGACGATACTGGCGGCTACGTAGCGATCTCATATTAGTGTACCAAATATTGAGTGCTACCAAGCTACACTATGTCACCATGTGCTGAAATTAGCCACAACACTAAGCTCAGAGGTAACTGCCTGCAAACTAAGTGAACAATATAGTGAACGACATAGTGTTGACGAATTACATGTTTATCTTCCGGTTTGCCAACCCTGGAACTACACGCCCATACGCAGTTGTATCCTCCCTTACTTTGGACATTTTCAAAAAACGATTGAATGATGTGTTAGCTCCAGCACTTTGTTAACTAAACTGCGCCACCGCGGATTGCATTAATCATGCCCTTCCATCAGTTCTCTATGTTACATTGACGTAAGGACGCAGTGCATGAGTGAGTGACAATAGTTAACGATTCTCACGCTTTTACCTCAACCATCACTGCACTCTGTGATTGATCTGTCATGGTTGCCATGCAGTTCTTATTTCACCACTAATCCTACCGTCGCCAACGCATTTACTTTCGGTACGCACCACTCGGACAGTAACTCCACATACCTTTATTGCCATGCACACTATTACCGTCCCTATGGAACCTGTCAGGCACTCGCTTTCAATCTATGCTAAATCACAGTTCATTGTCCATTGAGGAACATATGATGGAAGTATTAGTTGTGAGGTGCGGTGGTCACACCGTCACTTGTTTCAATTGCATCTGCTATGTGTAATATCGAATGGAGAACCCTGAGATGGTGCGCATTATCTCATGCGACGAACCTTTAACCTAGTTTGTTAATGTCACATGTTGGTCGTACCTCGCCGAAGACTACCCGGATGTAGCCTAGCAAACATTCATCAGCAGGTCCAATGGACTGATAAAGTATGCTCCAGAGACAAGGGTTTCCCAATGGGCACAAAGCAGAGCTCGAAAGTAGATGACAATACGCAACGCAGCATGGACAGTGTATAGGTCATCATTGACCTCAGTGACTTGAGACAGCTATGTAATCCAATGTAACCACTGCTCTCAACTGCTCAGGGAAGACAGAGCCGCATACCAGCAGAACGTCGCATAAACCTTCAGTGTCAACCACAAAGTGCTTTAGAAACACGTCAAGGAACTTCAAAAGGTGAGGAAGAGCGTTCCTCTACTCCGGACGGCTGATGGTCCCACATGAACGGACACAGAAGCAGCAAACATGATGCAGATACTATGTACCACCAAGATGTCAGAAGGTCTTAACCTAAGGCGATCTTCCGGCTTTTGAGGCCCCATCACCAAAACGGTTGCATTATTTTTCTCTACAGAAGCAGGCTTGCAGAACATAACATTTCTGCGCAACCACAGTTCCGATGGAGTCTACAGCATTCGCTTAAATGCACTGTGAGCAGCAACGGAACGATTGGCAGAACCACTGGCTTAATTCTTTCAGCACTGCTTAGAACAGAACCAGGTTCCTGCCAGTGGAAGCTTGAATTAACCGCTTCAATTTGGAAAAAATCAGTACTAAGTCTTTAAACTCCTGCTCTGCAACCCTTCTCTTTGTGCCGTCCAAGGTCATGGAATACATTATTAAAGATGGGTTGATGTGCTATCTGGAAAACTGCAACATTGTTGCTTCCAAGCAGCATGGCTTCCGCGGACAATATTAGCTCACCACGCATTACTAATTACACGGGGTAGCTGGACAGAGTCGATCGACACTAGTTTGGGTACTGATGTGCTCTACCTGGACCTCTTGAAGCAATCGATTCTATAGATCATCGGATTCACTTATTCGAGCTTCGATTTTTGTTATCGGTAGACCTCGTTTGAGCAGCAGCGCCAATTTTCTCCTTCAACGGCAATTAGTGACTACGGTTCGGCGCTCTTTATCTCACCTTATACGAGTTGAGTAGTATGTTCTTCCGGGCTCAGTTCCAGAACCACCATTGTTTTTGGCACTTTTGATGACATCTCACGGTTTCTTACTACTCGCTTACTTCAAGATTAGGCGCAGGATTCAGGTGAATGCCGGCCAACATTTGTTTTGTTGTGACCTAGATATTTTGCATCAGTGGTCAACCAAAAATTTGTTGCAACTCAAGATGAGCAAAGGCAAGGTACTCTCCATACGACACCGGAGCACACACTAATGCAGGTTTGGTACATAAATACTTGAGAGATCTTCAGCTGACCGTGACTTGTTTGTGCGGATTCAAGGTGACTCGGGTTGTTACCCGTTACTCAGAAAGGTAAAGAAAGCTGGCAACTAACACGTCAGGTTGCTGAAATGAGCGTTCGGATAAGACAACTTTGGTTGCCGACAGATGTTGTGTTTTTGTTCGGTTTCCATAAGGGTACTAACTTTGAAGACCGCCAGCCAAAATGGAGACCGAAACGAGGGAGAGCCACTGGTCGGATTCATTGGACTCGGACAGGACTGTCATCAGGGTTAGATCTAAAAGAATTGTTGGCGAATATAAGATTGGTGTGTGATGGAAATGCACAAGTTTATTCCGAAAGATGGTGATCCTAACAAAGTAGACAACTACAGACCAATGTTTCTGACACCTATTTTGGCAAACGTTGCTGAGAAAATCGTGTAGAAAGGATTGCTGCATTTGCTACACTCCAAATAGCTCCAGACGCCCGCAAAGCACTATTTTATGCGAGGCCGCTCATGCAGTACAAACTTACTTGTGATGAGGCATGAGTGGTTGAAGGTAAGGGGAAATCTGTTGACGGGATATTCTTTGCATTCAAGTGAAAAATTATCCTAAGCGTGGACATCAGAACAACAAGTTAACGAACAAGATCGTTTTCGGTGGCTCTCCTCAGGCTAAAACACCACAACTGAGAGAAATAATTAAGGGAGGTTCATGGCAACCAGTTTCCAAATCAGATAGTCGTCTACATGCCCGGAAAAACACTAGACTGCAGTTGCAGCCTGTTGGCATCGTCAGTAGTGCACATCCATCAGATCCATCAGGATTCGAACCCATGACCACCAGCGGCTTGAACCGCCAGTCAGCAGCTTATGCCACTGGACCACGAGGGACAGCTTCGGACCGTTATGATTTGCAAGCTAACTGCGATATAGTGCTTCTTAACCTCCACTGCCATGCAAGATACGAACGTTGCAGAGGACCGGGTTGGCCCCGAAATACACGAGGTCCACTAACAGTAGCTACGTACGACATAGCATTAAGAACCTGTCAGGGCGGATATATTTTGATGTACTTATGAGTAGAAGCTTCCGTTGTAATTAAGGGAGGATTACTGCAGTCAGCTTCCAAATCAGCTAGTCGTCCACATGCCCGGAAAACACTAGACTGCAGCTCCAGCCTGTTGGGCATCGTCAGTAGTGCGCATTCATCGGATCCATCAGAATTCGAACCCATGACCACCAGCGGCGTGCGATGTCGTACATAGCTACTCTTGGTGGACGTCTTGACATTCGGGGCTAACCCGGTCCTCTGCAACTTCGTAACTTTCATGGCAGTGGAGGATAAGACGCGCCCTATCGTAGCTGTTGTAAATTATGACGGTCCGAAGCTGTCCCCCATAGCCCAGTGGCATAAGCTGCTGATTGACAGTTCAAGCCGCTGGTGGTCATGGGTTCGAATCCTGATGGATCTGGTAGATGCGCACTACTGATGATGCCAGACAGGCTGAAAATGCAGTCTAGTGTTTTTCCGGGCATGTAGACGACTATCTGATTTGGAAGCCTGTTGCGAGGTTTTTCAATTAACTACAACAAAATCCCCTACTAATGATAGGAATAAGATTAAGATAAAGCATCAGATAATGGTAAAGTTCAAAGTGCAAGGTCATTGGAATGAAAATGTTAAGTAATCAGATCAGAGATGATCGACGACTTATCGGCGGCATGTCCTTCAACATGAATCTTTGTGATAGCGGGCCAGGGCAAACACAGAATCTGAACGAAACGTTTTTGAACACATAAGTCCGGGTTCTGATGGCGGATAGCAATTGACTCAGCTGCTGTTAGTAAGCGACATTTTACCGCTCCTATAAGGCGTCCATGTACACGCTAAATGGGTTGGAAAGCTTGGCGGGTGTCGATTTGGTGATTAGAATCAACCAAGTGTGCCAACACGGCGCTCATCACAGTTTTTCTCCCACCAATGCGTAGATTAGCTGGACAATGCTCACGTATTCTCTCAGACAGCCTCATACTAGTTCTTCCGATGTATCTTGCTCGACATGAACAAGAGAAGGAATATACACAGTAAGAAGCACATGACCAAGGAAGTCTGTCTTTGACGAGACCTCACAATTGGTGTCGAAGTAAAACTTAGCCGCAAGCTCGCCGCGTAGTAGGTACGGCTCATAGTGTCGGATAATCTACTAGAAGTTGCCTGCGCTATACCATCCCCCTTGAACGGCAACGACAAATAAAACGGTTTCTTTTCTACTGAAGCTGGTTTAGCTCTCATTTCTCTGCAATCCATATATTTCCGAATAAATTTTTCTGGATGGCCATTTCTCTCGTAAACGTCACTTAAGAAACTGAGCTCGTCCGCAAGTGTGTCCTCACTACAAATCCTTCTGGCCCTTTCGGTTAGACATCTAATTAAGTTGCGTTTCTGATTTATTGGAACAAAACCGGCAAAATGTATGTATTATCCGTTTCACATTGCTTTTCTATGCACCCTCAGTTGGACCGATCCGTCTGGTCATCCACTAAGCTGAACGTCTAGGAAGGACATCGTGTCATTTTTATAGGGAAATCACCTGCCAGGCGAAAACCCACCACCTCCTAGCACACTGCTACCAGACTGCTGGCAGGAGAGGGTTTATCCCAGACCCCCCATCTGGCACCACGAGGAGGTTGTTCGGCAAGCCAGGACGTAGGGGCTATCAGTTGAGGCTAATGCCTTTATGACCCTGCATAGCAGGCAGCGCTTGTTACAATACCTAATGATTTATTGGGGACTAGTTAGAAGCCCCTCGGTGTATGCTTAGATTGCAGAACGCTGGAGCATGTTAACTTATGTCTACTGGAGCGAAATATTTAACCTGATGCTTCGACCAAAAAAATTATGTAGGCGTTACTGGTGGTGTGCACACCACATCTATTATTTCGGGAAGACTAAGTCTTTGACAGAAACTGCCAAAAGCTACCTTCATCAAAAGATGAACAATTTAAGCTGCAACGCCAACAGAAATACCTTGTCTAATAGTTTTTTGATAGAAATTGACCTATTAGAAAGCGGACAATTGTCAACGTAAATTTACAAGCGATTAAAAGTTTTCGGTAAAGGTGTGAGAAGAGGTATCCATGGGCCAGCTTTAATTCTGCAAAACTTCTTCAGCATATTATATATGCGGTGAAAATTTAGGTTCATCCAGGATGGACCGTACGAAACCTACCGAAGTTTTATGGAAACAACACTATGCGCGTCTGTTGATACAATTTAGTTATTACCACTCAAGTATATTACAGCCTTATCGCATGCTGCTGAGACCACACTGACAATGTTAGGTCTGTTCATATGCAAGGTGATTCCCATCGACCCAGTGTAAAACTGGATCAAACATGGCAGGTGTGAGCTAAGCCAATGCCCAGAGGTCGCCAACATAGATATCATTCCATATATTATTCCTGCTCAATGTAGCGAGGTGAACAACGGAAAACTGCTTGCTAACAACATTGTTCAGTTATATCTGAGTTTGTTCCATTGAATGCTGGAAGACACATAAGGATCTCATGTTCTGCAGGATGGTATGCTAAAGAATTACAATCCTACCCTGTAATCCGAAGGCGCGGGTTCGAACCTGCGTAGGAGATGGGCGACCCTCGTAGTATCCGTAATCCATGTGCGATTATAGGTGGCTGAGCAATAGAAAACCGTCGGTACTGTGTACTGGCGTATTGCCGATACCTTTGAAGGGTTATCTTTGATCTCTTCAGCAAGAGGATGTAAGTAAAGATGTGTTAACCCATATTCTGCTAGCGTCCTTTGTTAAGGACACGTGCTAAAAGGCGCTTTGAGCAGTAAATTACTTGAGAAAAAGAGAGATTGAGCAAAATGACTTCAAAACAATTAGGACTAGTGTCTTTTCTGAAAGTGCAGTCACGAAAATTGTACTTGTTACATTTTCAATACTTTAAATCCCATTATAATTAAGTATCTAAAAATTGCCTTCAGAAAAATGGATTAATGGTGATAACTATCCCAACGTTATCGAAAAGCATGATCTGGCGTTTTGGGATGCATTTGTCTATGGTTCTAGTGTCATTGTGGTTAAATATCGAGATTTTCGTATTGAGATTTGCTTGTAAAATATCTGGTTGTTCGGAAAGTAATTTCGTTATTTTCGATGAAAATGAAAAACGTTTTTCTTTCAGTAAATGAATATTTTATTGAACTATATACTTTCCATCCAGGCCCAATACCTTTTGCCATCTCTTTGGCAATAGCTTAAGTCCACGCTCATAATAGGTTTATTCTTTGTTGCCAAAAATACTGGTCCAAGTGATTTTTGACATCTTCACTCGAAGTAAAGGTTTTACCTACTCTAAAAGTCTGTAAAGACGGGAATAAATAATAATCAGATTGTGCCAGCTCTGGAGATTATGGTAAGTGTGGCAGTGCGTCCCGTCCAAACTGTAAACGATTTTGATGAGTTACCAAAGTTGTATGAAGCTTCGCCTTACCTTGTGGGCACACTACACCTTTTCTATTGATTAATTGTGACCTTTTCTAGTTAATTGCCCAGCTAATTTAATTTAATTTAATTGTCTAGCCAATAACAGTACACTGAAGAATTGATCGCTGTGTTGTCCGGTAAAAGCTCAAAATAAAGCGATCCCTTTGAAATCCTACCAAACAGATAGCATCAACTATTTTTAAGGGAGATCGGCTTTCTAAGTGGTTTGAGCCGGTTCATCCTGATAATTTTATGCTCTCTTGAGTTTAACATTGCTATAGACAACCTATTTCTCGTCCTCAATTATGCTGCGCTTCAAAAATGTACCAATTTTGATGTTTGAGAGGTAAATCTTATGTCAACACGACTGCACAAATTTCTTTCCGTAAGAACATGAGGAACCAATATGTCCAGCATTGTGACGAAACCCAAGCGTTTCAAATGATCATGAACGGTTGAAGTAACTGAATTTAATCTCTCAGCGATCTCACAAGTTATCCTTCGTCGGGTTTCACCAATTCTGCAAATTAATTAACTAATTGATGCAATTAAATAACTAAATATGTAATACAGTTACTTAATTTTTTAATGCGGAATCGTAATTTTGCAACTCGCTTTCGGCACAGGCGTTTTGTCAATACATGTTCACCAAAGCCATCCGATAATTGTTTCAGGTTTGAACAGCCTTTTTATCTCCTATAGTAAAAAAGTAAAATATGCCGAAAATGCTGCTTTTCAATTCCCATAATTGAAAGAGGAACAATCACCAACTACTGCAGAAAATAAGTCGAACTTCTGCAAAAGCAAACTTTGCTATATCAGCGATCAAAACATAATATATGCGGCTTAAATGTGAAGTTGGCTGTGAACAAAATACAAGCAACTCTTGTTGAGAAAAAAGGAAATTACTTTCCGAACAACCAAATTTTTACTGCTTACGACCGAATATGAATAGATGAATTCAACTGAGATATTCTGGATCTGTCAGCAAATGTTCCATTTGCTTAGTAAGCTAGTTAGTAGCGCAATAAGGGCAGACACAAACACAATGCGGTAAACTACTTGGTGGGTTCGATTTGTATAAGTCAAATACAGCACATTTAGACAGTCCGTCGGCCATCACTTAGAATTAGTAGAAAATGGATTTCAACGGCCTGACTTGAGCCGCCAGCCAAGTGAATTGTCTCTGTCACATCTGTTGAGACCTACGGGTCAGTTAGAAAGAACGGAGTACATTCGATGTGTAACCAACATGTGCCTCACCATCATCGGAAAGTCGGACCGGACAGACCACATACATTCTCCATGGAATATGGTTAACTGGCTCGGCGACGACGTAGGCTCTGGGACAAACACCTTATCTCTGGCTTGGTAGACGACCGAGATGGGTGTGAGAAGCAGCGAAATATTTACCACAGTGTGAGAACAAGCAAGCAACGGGATTTCGAAGCGTGGCTTGAGACCGCCGCAAAGACCGCCCGAAGAGAATCTTTGTCTACGTGAAGCGGCGCATGAAGTCGGCAGTTGAACTAGATCAGTGATATAGGTCACAGGCGGACAGCACATAACCTCCAGCACTGAGCGTGCGTCCGCGTTGGAGGTGCACTTTGCTTCCGTCTTAGCAAATGACCAGATGTCTGTGCCGAGTTCTAATGGCTCCGACATTATCAAACTCGACAGTATAGATTGTGGTGTGGGAGACGTGTCAGATACTCGCCAGCCTTGACGGCACCGAGCTTGGTGGGGCTGACCGGATTAACCCCCCGATTCTCAAGCCGTTATGGCTATCATCCTGTATACTGTGACTGACCTCTTCAAAAGGTCGCTGTCCGTAGGCTCGTTGTCAATGGATTGGAAAGGCACGGTGGTAGGGCCGATTCCCGAAGCTGTGAAGCCGACAAAATGGCCAACTACAGTTCAGTTTGTTTGACTTTGAGGTGATAAGAGGAAGAGTCTGGTACAGCTGTCTGGTCAAAAGATTTCCTGACACCCACACAGCACGGTTTCATGCCAGGTCGTTCATGCATCAACAACCTGCTCTTAACGGAGCATGAATGGTTGCATCAGAGAAACCAGGGGAAGTTTTTCGACGTGATGCATGTCGCTTTCGGCAAAGCTTTCAGCCAGTAACCAAGAACTCCTTCTCCACAAGCTGAGCTTATGCAGTGTTGGCGGCTCTCTTCACCACTGGATAATATAAGTTCCCACTGGACGAAAGAGGCGAGTACAATTCGATAGCCACCTGATCAACAGATCTCGTTCGACAAATAGTGTAACGCAAGGCACGGTGCTGGGGCCTATATTGTTCCTGAAATGTATATGAATGATTTACTGCAGCTCCTTTGGTCATCGTGCGCCTTGTTTGCAGACAAGCCGAAGGTTTGGAGAGGAATAAGTAATTCTGAGGACCGCAAACTACTTCAGCAAGGTCTCAACCGCCTTTCCATGTGGTCTGCACAAGTTCGCCTTCCTGTCAACCTCTTTAAGTCGGTATTTATTAATCTTGGGAAGAGCGGTGATGGCCGAACCTACACTCTTGACGTCCGATCCAACGCAAACCTTCCGCGAAGGACCTAGGCGCACTCACACCTTGGGAGTTGGATTCGGTGGTCAACACGAAACGGCTTCATTGAAACCACACGCCTGCGTCTACATGCTTAGGGCGCATGTTCTGCAGACCAGCTCTCAGGAAGGTGAGCTGGATGTGCCGGTGCAGGAAGACAGTGGTTGTTTCAGACGTTCAGAGTCTCCTTCAAAAAGTAGTAACCAATACGTTAGTCTCTTGCGGAGGACATTCAATAGTTTGGCTTCATAAATCTTCTCTCTGATGCTCAATGCCTACGTGCGTCACCACATAGAATACACTATCCAGTTGACAGATTTCGCTAAAGCGTGACCTCGCAACGCTCGGTACCTCCTAACGTTGAGCAACAAAATTCTTTGCGCCACCTTTCTTACTATTAAGGACTAGAGATACTCGGAGTGTTAACTGGACGCTACCAGTGGCTACATGGGTACCCCACATTAGTTTACCAAATACTGAACGATCCCAGTCACGTATGTGTCCACCTTTTGAAACAGAGTCTGAACACCAACCTCAGAGGCAATAGCCTGAATCTGAGTCAGTAATATAGTCGTCTAAGTTTTCGACGAACTTATTTCTACCTCAGAGTCTCCCAATCCTGGAACGCCCTTCCAAACTCAGTTGTTTTGGCCCCGCGTTAACTGTTCTCAAAAACGATCGGACATCGAAATGAAGGTCCCCCACTTTGTTACCTGAACGGATATGCTGGATATATTCAGGTTAACTAGCCATAGTGACTCGTGTAAATCTGTGCAGATGGGTGAGCAGTCTGCTTGTTATTTATACTGAGTATTGAACATGACGACTTGTTATTTCGTTTTGTACTATCGCACTCCTATAACCATCTATGCGCCATTACTCTATCGTATCGTCGGTGCGTATTTTATTTGGGCCACTTATGTAGTATTCGAATTTTAACTTATTCTATTACCAACAAATGGAGCCTGTTAAACCTGTGCTTTTGCGTCGTCCTAAACCAGTGCTGATTGCACTCCTAGGAAGGTACGGCCAAAATGTTCTCCAAGAATTTTGGCCGCCTCTTGTGCGGTTTGGGTTAACCCACATGTTGTGTGCAGAGCAGGAATACCGCGCTTAACACGGCGCAAATTGCTTACGTGTCTGTATAGCAGTTTGGGATTGGAGCAACACTTTTCCACTAGAAATTGTTGGTTCTTCAGTTTATCCTCCTGTACGAGTTTGACACAGTGCTTCCTTTGTATTGTGTAGACATTCCAGGTATCACCTTTCGGAGACGCTATGTAGGTGTGCCATGTCAAGTCCCTTAATACCATGCATTTACGTGTCCTGCTAACTTACGAAAGACTTCATCCTTTTAGGCCGGTAGAGTTTGGTTTCAGATGTCCTTACCACGAACTTGTTAAATATGTTGACGACTTCTCCGCAGGCCATCTCAAAGTTTAATTCGGCTAAGAACGACTAGCTTTTTGCTTCAATGAGGTCGGACAGATCGTCATAGTAGGTTACGACATGATATTTCTTGGCATGCTCTTTAGAATAATCCACGTAGCACATGTATTGAAACACTAGCGTCGCATGATCACTGCGGCCAAGAGGAGTATCGGTTATCACACTCTCAACCATTAGTACTTCATTAGTGAATATTCGGTCCAATATAGATGGCCTGTCAGTTCCCCTGAATCTGGTGGGCGTAGTGACGTGGTCATAAAGCGGGAAGTCTGAAAGCACATCTTGCAAGTCTGCTTTGAATTGCTTTCCTGGTGTTGCCTAAGATACTAAAGCATGCAAGTTGAAGTCGCCGGTAACTGGAACGTGACTGTACTTCCTGTTTATCACTTGTCTCAATGCAGTCATCAAGTTGCAGTCCATCTCAAGAGTAGACGATGGTGGGCGGTAAACAACAACCAATAGGCCAAGATCGTTCCCTCTCAGCCGGAAATTGCACCAGATTTCGTCAGGTATATCAGTTTCCGAATCGTTTATGGGTTGGCATTGCATATTGTTACGAAAATAAATGGCTACTCCACCACCTTTGCTGGTTCGATCCTTCCGGACAACGGACGTGCTTGTTAGTGCAATTTCAGCAGCCGTTATCTCGCAGCGCAACCACCTTTCGGTGAGAGCCATGAGGTCCCAAGCTGCTGACGCGTGTCGAAGTCTTACTTCAGCTAATTTGCTGAGTAGGCCTTGGGCATTTGTGTACATGCATGAGAGCTTCTCGGAGACCAAAAGTGTGTTCGTTTGGATGGATGAAGCAAGTGAGTTTACGCCGACCAATAAAGGGTCGGCGACTAATCGTTTTTTTGGATGGCTTGCAGACTCTCGAGGCGAATTTGGTATGTAGTCAAGTATCAGATGCCCCGGATCGCGGTGTTTGCTCCTGCTCTGCTGTGTCCCTCCGGATATTATAGCTACTGTTGAAACCGTCCCCGAGTCGGGTCCGGCAGTTGGCGTTTTCATTGAAAGTTGGGCGTCTACTGAATTGTCATTAGAAGGTGCTGGTGTTCTCGCTGCTTTCAGACGAATTTCTTTTGGAAAACTGCAACGGAATTCGTCCAGTTCTTTAGTAGGGCTTGGGCCGTTAGTTCTGATTGTAACACAAGTTTTAACAGAATGGGACAGCACCCCTTATAAATAAACAAATAAATAAATTCTTTATTCTCGTGCATTGCGAGACCCGCCTATGTAGACATGATCATGTTAAAGGTACACCTAAATGTCAGGGAATGTCGAAAACATGGTGCAATGTAGCTATGAACATTGGAGCCGAGAGTTCATACATGTTTTTAGAAGTGCATGTGTCTATCTTTTATTCCAGTTTGAATATATGCCAATACAATCGGGATTGATCGCGTGGATGGTATGAGAAGGGTTGAGAGACGTCCGTGGTTGGAGTGTGGTTGGTTAGTTGGGTAATCATGGGGCCGTGACTTTAGTTAGAAGCGGGTCACATCCGGGATCCTACTCAACGAGGTATCCACGACATTTTCGAGAGAAAGAGCCGGATGTAGTGCCATTGCTCGCGGGCGTACATCTGAGCATTGTCGGAAGAGGAATCAGTAAGCTCAAGAACAATGTGAGCAAGCACTGTTTTCTTATCTTAACATTTTCTGTACCTCTCTCTGTTAGCGGGATCCACCGAACGTTCTTTCCACGGGATTTCAAGTAGTATGCACACTCCACTTGAGTCAATACGCAGACGATTCGCAGACAGCAGAACGACCTCAGTCTCATCCGCCGAGTTTAGTGTTACCCGAAGTAACCGGGGTTCACCGTAGGGTAACGCGTTTGGGTAACGGGAGATTCTTTTTAATGTCGTTGGATTAGCATGGACACCGATTGACGGACAAACGGAACCCCACTGATTTCGATCGTCCGTCAACTTACCCTTACTTGTACCGGATTTGGATTCGGGGATATTTGTGCACACCGCGTATAAGGCACCATGGTTGCGCCTGGTGGCTACTGGTTTTGGATTTGGAGGCTGAGGATCCGGTGTTTTGTTGAATTTGTGAACGGCACTGATGGGTGCCATCCGTGCTGCGACCATTTTGTTTTCTCTAGTCCGGCCACAGACGTTATTGGTGCTCTTTCCGGGGTTTGCTTGGCGGCAACCGATGTGTACATTACCAGGTTGTTCACTATTGCTGCTTGCCAGTAGCTTATGATCTCGTATGTAGCGAATAGACTACTAGATGCAGCACACGTTACAGAAATTGAGGCAGGCGCGCTGCGGGTAATGTTCTTACTTATAGGAGAGAGAGAGAATGGAGTTAGTACTGCTGGAGGCTGAGTTGTTGGGGTTAGGTAGGGATGCCTGGCTCTCTTCTTCGACCTGACTAGGGAATTCGGGGTGTTATTTTCACTTACAAGTGCAGGGCGGTTCCCTCCCATGAGTGTAAGCCTGGCGCTCATCGGTTGCTCAACCGCTTCTTTTAGTCTTTCACACTTCTTCAGTAGCAAAGCTAGACAGCTAACAAATGGGCTAGAATTACATACTTGCTAGAACCAAAACGCCTCTGCTGTCTTTGTTTTTCTCGACCCCGTCCCAAGGTAAGTAGTGCGATAGGATTTCAAACACATAGTACACACCAGAACATTTCTTACCACTTTAGCACATGATTCGCATTTGCTCTTCATACTAGACTTGTTCCCAGTAGGCGTGCTGTTTTAAGGGGTAGAAAGAGGACAGAGATACTGACGCACCATGTCTGACTTCGCTTCACTTTTCCTTACGTGTCTATTGGCGCTGGTTTGAGGTCAGAGGGGTCAGACGTGTCGCTTTTCTTCGGGTAGATAGGCGACTGCATGCTATCGATCCAGCCGGTTAGTGGATAGGCAGCGATGCGGCGTAGGATAAGGGCAATGTGAGATGAGTTGGAGAATACTGTCTAATGACGGCAGTGGCTGTTCCAAGAGCGGACCAAGTTGACAACTATCGCTTTGTACATCGACTTGAAGGAAGGGTAGTAAGCTGGTCGGGTGACTCCCAAAAAGCTCTTTAACATAAGACCACAAGATCTCTTGTGCGACGAGAGGAAAAATAAATGCTCCGAAAAGGTTCAAACACGGTTGACTTCGAAACTGCAAAAGCACAGTTTGCTGGTGGTCCGCGAATGACAGATGCAAAAGATGAACAGTGGTAGGAGGAGGTCGCGGAGCTAAATCGAATGATAGCACGTAGATCTCTGTGAGAATAAATTCGATGAGTCAAAGGCGATTAACGCAGGAGAACACCACTTTTGTGACCGCTCGTGTAACATGTAGCGGATGTGACTATACACCCCCGGTCTATAGTCGATTGCGAGTTGACCACACCATGACCTAGCACATTCTACATCTAGGTGACATTCCCATGCTGAGACCACTGTTTCACTTGTGAAAACCTTGTAGCAAACTCGGACATCAGTATAAACGTTTGGTTCAGGATTTGAAGCGAAGTTCCCATCCCCTGTGCTTTGAACGGCTAGTGGTGTAACTGTTTGGAACAGTTTTCCGGAGTCTATAGTGGAAACAAACTCAGTGAAGCAGCTCGTAATACTTTGGATTTGCATTACTCCTATGTTAGATTTTGTGGACGATTACCCACTCTCAATGAAATGCCAAATTTGTGGGTTCCAATTTACCATGAGTTATGCGTTCTTATGCTTTCACGCACGAACCTGAAATACGATCAGGGTGTTGACAGGTTATAGATAGATTCCTTCTCAAATCTCTGATATTTTTATGTAGCTATAGATTTAAATTTCTACTTGCACCCATAATACCATATTCAGCATTCGCTTGCCGTATAAAGTACTGAACGGCTGCTTCGTCCTCAGGAATCGCCGTCGGTGCAAATTCAACCCGCTTTCTGTGGAACCAGTACTCACCACGCTACTCTTGCGCGTCCTAGGCTGCTTATAAGGCTAGATGCTAATTAGTAGCCTAGGCTTTGGTAGTTGATGCTCAGGGACCACCCTGTCTTTACTCGACAGTAAAATGTGAACCATTGAATAGTCAGTCGCGCTATATCACACCTAACAGCTTAGCTATATCGATCGCAGCCATCCCCCGTGATCCAATGGTCTTAACAAAGGACTCGTAAGAGCAGGGTCATGCGTTCTGGCCCCCAAAATACCCAAATGGGATATGCTCCGCTGATGACTCACGGAAGGAAGAAACGGTCATCCAGTGTGTTACGGAGCCTTTCAGGCCTGCCTAACTGCGTATGGACGTGATGTGTTGCACGAAAATTGACTGATAACAGGTCGTATGTGTTTTAGGGACAAAACTAGCCGAAATTCATTGTTACCATAACTTTTTTAACCATTTACATGAACGAAGGGCAAGAGTTAATTCACTGTCCTCATAACAGTACTTGCTGTGATCCTTATAATTGACTGACAGCAGGTCACATAATTAACCATGCTTCTAACAAGTTCTGACTTTTTGTAATTTTCAGCTCGCAAATAATACCCAAGGAAAAGTAAAAGCTCTGTGTAGATCATGGATCTATTATTGAAAAATCGATAGCGCGGCGATGAGGTCTCCTTTGGACCCCTCCTTGCCGACACCTTTCTCGCAAGGCATGAGCATGGTCCCATCCGACCGGTAATTGCATCATTAGATTCTTACTGGATGACGGTTCCATCCTCTGTGATTCTCGCACTGATGTCACTCGTGTACTTGATCAGTTTAACCGTGCGCATCATTCCATGAACTTCACTAATGAAAGGAGGAAAAGAAGGATAGCTGTTTTTCTGGACATACTGTTGAGGATGCGCAAAGGTGGCTTACTTGAACGAAGTGTTTTCCGGAAAGCCACATTGTTTGGCCAGTACACACACTTTCGGGCTACGTTCCTCTGCAATACAAACGCAAGTTATTGCGTTGCTTGTATTACCGGGCTACTAAAATTTGTAGTCCGGAAACACTCGAGGGTCAGAAGGCCAGAATTGTGAAAACACTTCTTTCGAATGGTTACCCTAGATCTTTAATCAAAAAGCACACTATGACGCGCGAAAGCTTTAAGCCTGCAGCAACAGTTTCAAAAAAGAATGTGTTTCTCTCCCTTTCTTTAAAGGGAGATATCGCCCTCGATCTCTTGAATAGGATACTTTAAATCGCTGTAACAAACACCTACCTGGCCGCCCACTAGCATGTCCTTGCGGACAGCGCACGTTATATAACTCAACTTCTTAAAGAAGGAGTGTCAGTTACGTCCAAATCGTACATTGTTTATCAGTTTACTTGCACCTGTGGTGTCGGTAACTCGGACAAACAACCAGGCATCTGTCAGTATGGATGCCTGAGACCCATCTAGCGTCACTGTGGACAGCACGCTGAGCAATAGTGACAGTTCCATCTTAAAACATTTTCTTCAAAGTGGGCACCCAAATTTCGACCAAAGATGCCTTCAAGGTTTACTATGCCGTACCGAAGCGATACCCTAAAGGGTTGAGGAAACGCTCCTTGCAGACGACTGAGGCGATTGCGATCAGGCTTACAGACGGAGCTGTGCAAGCATAGGATGCTTGTGCAAAGCTTGAATTTGACATGGTCCTGACGAGAAATCGTCCCTTAGGGGCATTACAAAAATGTAGGTTTTCCTTTATTTTCTGAGCTGGTATATATTTTAACCCTTATGCTAACCCAAGTTGTTTTGTTGCGCAAGTCTGTTAGTCCAATCGCGGCAGCACTTGATTAGATTCGGTTGAGCATTGAACGAATGTGCTGAATTTGTTCGAACCATCTCATCCGTTCTCAGCTTTGCCATCACCAGCCTACTGTTGCTTTTATCAATCATGTGTATGTAATTGTGTGTCCTATGCTGAGGTTGATGTTGCATTCATGATGCTTCTTCAACGCAGTTGGGCTAAACCAACTTACAATTAAACTAGGTCCTTTTAAGCTGGATACCTTTCATGTCACTTTATTTGGTTTGTTTTGTCTTTTGACTGCTTCTTTGGACGTCCGGACTTTTTGTAGCTTTTACGGATTCCTCGCTAACCAACTTACTTCATATGCTAATTTAGCGAAGACTTCTGTCTGAATAGACGTATTCTTTAACAGATATATTTTATTTGCTAATGTCATTTCAAGTGATTGGCTGCTGTTTGACATCTCCGGTGTGGCTGCGATTGATGTACATATTGACAAGGTGCGTACCTGTCTATTACCCACTATCTCGTCCATACTAGCTCCGAGAGACAGTTGGTCGTTTCTGGAGGGGACGGGGTGCACTGTCCTCGTGGTCATGCTACGCTCGAAGAGTGGTTCCATGCACTCAGTGTGGAGTGGACTACGATCCAGCCCCTGCCTTGTGTGCGCTTGATTCCCAAATACAGTGAGCTTGTGTTTACCTTTAAAGAAGTGTGAGTTGGCTCCGTTGATGAAACGTGGCTGCCATCCACATGCCTCCTGGTCTTATTCCTTCGGGTTTGCACTGAATATGGGGTAGGTGGTTGGAGCTGTGGGTGGTGCAGCGCAAGCCACCCATGGTCCCTCTGTAGGCGCAGGCGTCATGTGGTTGGCCACAGTGACCGGCAAATCCGAAACTGGATACCGCCAACCATATGTAATTGTCTGGTGTGAATTACCGAAAATAGATCCCTTTGAAACCCTCTGTTAATCCGTGTTTTGTAATTTACTCACTCGGGATTTTGTACCAACTTATTTGCGTTTATTGATAGTAGAAATTGACCTGTTTCTTCTGGCTTTTCAATGAGGAGGCGGCAGAATGAACAGAACATCTGCATCGTAAATCTACCGAAGTTCATTATGCAACAGCGGTTTGGGTCGCGTTTTGTCCCCTTGACAGTCGTCTGGTCGAAAGCGATAACAGCAAAGCGGTTCTCAAAGAACAACTGGCACTAAAAGTGGCCTGTCAACTGACGAACCATGGAAAAAACCACATGTCAGTCTTTTCTATGATGCTTCCTGTCTGTAGTTTGGTAAAACTATTTCACATGCGGCTTATTCCAAATCCAAACTTTCCTTCATAGAACTTCCTAGAAGCATAGAACTTCCGTTAAGTGATGGTGTTTTGGATATTTGACTGATAAAGCCTAACTGCGGTTTATTAGCGCGGACCATAGAGGTTGGGGGGAAAATTGGTACAACTGTAGTTAAAATGTTTTATGATGTGCAAACACATACCAAGTATTTCAGGTTACCAGTTAACTCAGTTCGGAAAACAATTTGCTGTGGAGAAATATCAAATCTTGTGGTGTTTCCATCGCTCTTTCCTGCCCTAGTTTTTTTATGAGCAGGATAGGTGAAACTATTATTATGGTCCCCGGGTATTCAAAGCAGCTCCATACATATAATTGTATTTTGCCTAAGCTACATAGGGGGGACACTATAAGCCATGCTGTTAACCTATAGGAGAATTTGAGGTACACCTTTGTGTGTTCACAATGTGAGATGGACTGTAAAGTTGTGTAGACAACACACAATTACTGATGTTGAGCAGAGACTAGTAAGAAGAAACAGTCGCGTAGGTGTTGCAACTGCGAGCAACTTAAATAACGGAAAACTGCGTTATTTGTCTATATGTGGGTGAACGCGGGCAGATATTTGTAGATGGCTTCAACTAACCAGATTCTTAGTTCGCCAGCGGGCACAAGTTCAACCCAAGAGCCAGAAAGCATTATTTACTCAGTATAGGCGTAGGGCAGAAATATGCAATTTTATTTGAAGTTGTTTACATTATATCGGTATCTTTAGTTTCATCGCACTAAGGTATCCTAGTTTGCCTTTTTTTTAACCCATGTCATAAATTATAGCCAGGAAGATGGCAAAATGGGTTTCACTTCTTCCGCTAACCGAATCGCACAATCAGCGAAAACGGATATCTTGTACAGGAATAAAGCAATAAATACTAAATAATTTTTCCACCTAAAAAGCTGATGTGCAACAATCATCATAATGCACTTGTTTGATACCAACTTCTTCAATCACTAAGCTTTACTCCGCGAACAAATGATTTCTATGAAAACTAGGAATGCGCTAATTATTAGTTATTAATATGGCTCTAGTGGCTTCTGTTCGCCCATTGACTATGTTCCATAAAAAATCTGCTGTTTTTTACTGGTCCACCAACTTGTGTTGAAAATATTTAGGCTTAGCTTCACGTTTTACACTACTTGTCAGCATTTCTGGGTTCGTGGTGGTTCCAAATCCTAATCACTAAAGGAACACAGGTCGGCAATACTTTCCGCATTTCCATAACGCTTTACACTCCCCACATGGGCAGCAGGTTCATTGTTGACAGATTAGGTCCAATGTGTGATTGATGTCCTCTTAGTAGCTGACGTGGTTTCATCTTAATAATACCGCATGATGGCTGATATCGGATTGGATGTTATCCTGTTACACAGGCACATTAGTAGTGGTAGTGGACAACGGCCTAATGGACTCAGGCCATTCTCTGCTTTTTAGACACTTCGAGAATACTTCATTATTATTCAGGATAGAGAAGAACTACTTAACAGGCAACGGACTTCCAACTTGCTTACCGGCCTGTCGTCGAGTTTTACATTGGTAGGCACTTTGGCGACAATCCGTCGTCATCCTTTTGTTCAGTAGGAGTATATTCCTTGACGAATTATTACCCACAAAGCCAGAAGCTGCACAGTTTGTAAGCGAAGATGATCCGATTTAATCCAGAATAATCCGGTTCTAGAGTCAGCGTGGACTCGATCGAAAGG
Organism: Dicrocoelium dendriticum; assembly: GCA_944474145.2. NCBI lineage: Eukaryota > Metazoa > Platyhelminthes > Trematoda > Plagiorchiida > Dicrocoeliidae > Dicrocoelium > Dicrocoelium dendriticum. The sequence goes on along the minus strand of OX104067.1, from coordinate 40,693,227 downwards.
ATTTCGAAAGGCGAAAGCGACTGGCTATTTCTGTGCCAGTATCACTCGTTGCAATTCTTTTGTGAATTTAACTCATACAGGACAGGTGATGGTATGATGCGTCGGTGACACGCAATCACCTTAGGCATTGGTAACCAATGTCTGACCATTTGAACGATGGGAAATACACCAGGTCGATTTTGCGCACTGTTTTGTGCGTGTGCCAGTGTGTGCGTGTGTGTTCACGCGTGGGAAGAACCAACGAAAAGCGCGCCACACCTCATGCCTGTACACACGTCGGTCGATTAAAGGATCCACAACGGCGTACTGACTGCGAATATGGAGTGCGCAATCCTACCATGCCAGACGGCTCAATAAATTGTGTTCCCGAAACAGGGCACTGTGCAACGGACACAAATGACGCAGACGCTGTAGAACAGTCTCGTTTAAAGTGTTTACCATCCTGAACAGTGGGCAGCCACTATCACCAGGGCTGAAACAGACAATTATCTGGTAGGACTATGTGGCTGAATCCTCCCAGCAATGGGTAATTAGTTTAACACCCTAGGTACTTTGACACCTTATTCACATTGTACCAATGAACGAAGGCGGACATCAACTGTCAATTCTTCTTGCCCCGGTCTGGTGCCAAATGACCACATATTTAAAAGTAGTACATTTATTTGCAGTTTGCGTGCTAGTATTACCCTGAGACGGATGCCTTTGCGCAAGCGCCCACTTGATCTATAGTCTGGCAAGTGACCATACCCATTAAATTAGTCTTATTTTTAGTCGCGCAAATGTTACTCTAATTAACTGCCACCTTGGGGTACTTCCCTGAGTGAATGGGGAGGTTCTGAGTGACGTATATACATAACTTCACCTCTGCTGGTTAGGTACATGTTCTTCATCATGATATCAAACATTTGAAGCAATATATTACTACCATATACGTTCTCAGATCTCAGAGCAGTTTGAGAGCTGATTACTCCAGGACTGTGCGACAACGTTTGCAACTTGATAGACTATTTAACTACTTTTCATGAGAGGCAGTTATTTGTGGCGAAAGAGCATTTTCTAAACCAAGCAGTGTATCCGCTGGTCGATAAAGCGGATGTTCGGTCCAGCTTCGGTAAGCAAGTGAAATCATTTGTGCACCTGTTTATATCTTAAAGTACCACTTTCGAGTAGATACAGAGGCAGATGCTTCAAGATCCTGTACCCCTCCTTAAGTTACTTTCGTTGTCTGATAAATTGCGTGGTTGCCAGTTTACGCAACATATTTGTAAGCTGTCTATTACCAGCTATGTAGTTTAAAATTGAGCTGTTACTGTAGTATTTATCTTACTTGAAAAAACCCGGCAAACTTGACATTAGGTCGTGATTAATTGTTTCGTCACCTCATCAAACACGTCCATTACATCAGCTTTGTAAGCGAGCTGAGTAAACAATCGCAGATTGTGGGGAGTTCCTGCCTTGTCACCTGGTTCTCCAGTAAGTGCCACAAGAGCTCGTACGACGCTGTGTCAAAACCAATGTAAGCGGCTATAGCGGCACTAACCACTCACTTCTGTAACCAGAAGTGAGTACCTATGGGAGCGTGAATTGTTACCAAACACTAAGAAGGAGCATGATTTACGTGGCTGTCAAAGATCTTCATATTCCGTGGCTTGTTGTGCTACTATACTCGGACTGTTCGGATGCCGGGAAAAACTAGTTACTACTAGTTACCGGCTCCCGACACTTTGTGATATAAGTTACTCGATCCGAAATCCTGAAATCCTGCGCTCTATCTACGTTCTCTGTCTTTACTTCATTCGATCGAGGTGCAAGGAACTGTCTCCGCTATACCATGCTCTATCGCACCACCTGCTAAATGTTTGTTCCACGCCTGACAGTGTACCGCCTTGAGGGACAATTCTAATCCTGTCCATGAGCAGTACAAAATCAATGTACCACGAAATTGTGTAGATATGAACAATGAACAATGATTTATCACGGGATAAAAGCAAGTGCTTGACACGTCCCGTAGGATGGTTGGTGTGAATACGATGAACTTAAAATATATGTGGGTCATCTGCCGAACATCTACCGAGATGAATACTTTGATAAATTACATCAGTGTAAAATTGAAAAAATCAAGCGTAAACGTTCAGAAAGACACTGGGGTGCAGTGATTTTTGATCTAAGGCGTGAGGAAAGTAAAGTATGGTCGCTCACTTGGGTCCATTTGATACATAAATCCTGTAGAAAAGCATGCTTGGTGTAATCCACAATTGAAGAGTTTAATTAACAAGGGGCTGGAATCTAAGAGCAACACCTAACCGTTTCTTGAAAACGTCCAAGGTAGGGGAGCATACAACTGGGTCTGGGAGTGCTTTCCAGGGTTGGCAAATCTGAACGGAAAAGCAATTACATCGACACTCTAGACGGCTATATTGTTTCTTCAATTTTAAGCCGTTACCCTTGAGCTGCGTGTTGTGGCTAAGTTGCAGCAAATGGCGGCGTAGATGGTTGGGATCCCACAATATCTGATACGCTAATATTAGATCGCCGCGCAGCCTTCGATAGCGTCCGCTGAAAATTCCCAGCAACTTCAGCCTTCGGTGGTAAGAGTGATAGCGCAGGCCCTTTACGTTCTTTGTTGCGCTTCGTTGTTGTGTTTCTAACGCCTCTAGTTCGCGCTTCAACCAACCTTGCCAAGCTTGGATAGCGTATTCAACATGCGGGCGCACGTAGGAATTGTGCATCATTGGGAAGATTGATGGGTCAAATCTCCCGAATGCCCTTCGCAGCATGCCGACGTGCTGGTTGCCTCTTTTCGCAGCTACCTCAGCCTGTTTTGAACAGTTGAGGTCGCTCTGTACGATCACACCAAAGTCCTGTTCCTGGGAGCTGGTCTGCAATCCGTGTTCCCCAAGCAAATATGTGTAGTTATGTCTATGGCGTAATTGCACAACGCGACATTTGTCTACGTTGAATGGTAGGGCGTTTTGAACTGACCAGTTCGACACGGTGTTAAGATCGCACTGGAGCCGTTCGTGGTCGTCCGGTCCTCTGATCCTTCGCCATATCTTGATATCATCAGCGAAAATAGGAAATCGGAAGCAATTGATCTCGCCAAATCGTTAATGAACACCAAGAATAGACGAGGTCCAAGAACCGAGCCTTGTGGTACTCCACACGCCACATCGATTGCATCAGACAATGATTCTCGGACTCTCACCACTAGCCGTCGTTCTTGAAGAAAATTGCCAATCCAACTCAGGATTGGGTCGCCAGTGCTGTAATTCCGAAGCTTCTGAAGGAGAATGCGATGGTCTAAGCGAGCAAACGCTTTTGCTAAGTCCAAGTAGATGAGGTCGACTCCCGCTACATCATCAACAGCTTCAGTACAGCTATTACGTGCAATTAATAGGTTAGTATTACACGAATACTTTTGACGGAAGCCATGTTGCTCTGGGGCTATTAACTTCTGACTTTCCAGATACTGCATAAGCGCATCTGCGATTATTTTCTCCATCGCTGTGGATTGTATATGAAGTAGTGTTATTGGATGGCAGTTTGTAGGGTCAGCGCGACTACCTCCTTTATGGATAGGAGTGATGACCCCTCGTTTCCATACTGGTGGAATATGGTTCTCTTCTAGAAATCCCTGACAGAAAACAGCCAGTGGTTCGGCTAGATCACTAACTATCGCCTGTGGAGCCTTTAGTCGGATGTTGTGGACTCCAGAAGAACTGTGGATACGCAAGGATAACAATTCCTTCAACACAGCTTCCGCAGTGAAGGCGAAGTTGTCTAAACCCGACGGTGGAGTAATAGAAACGAGGAGAAAATTTGGGCTCGTTACCTGCTGGAAACGTTGGGAGTGATGAAACTGTAGGACCTCGGCTGCTTCCATTGCTGATCGCATGGATCTATCAGCCGTGACTAGTTCTGGAACCCTCCGTTTCACCTTTTGAAGGCCATTAACGTGGCTGTACAGAAACTTGCGGTTCGTGCAGCATCGCTTCATGAACTCATGCTGATGAGTGACATTGTCTTCGCGGATCAGTTTCACACAGAAGTTACGATGTGGTATGAATGAAGTCCAGGTTTCGGCATTCGAGCAGTCCTGGTGATCTCGCCATGCCAAATCCTTCCGGCACATACATTTACGTGTTCTGCTCCTCAGAAATCACTTTTGCTTGTTTTTGGGTTGGAACGACTTCTGTTCCGATGCGTGCGTCACCAGTGTGCTAAACGACCTCGTAAAGGTTTCCCAGGCAACATCTAGGGGGCATTCGGTTAAGAAAGTCCAAGATGTATCCTTAACAAGCTTAGACAACACATTGTAGTGCGTGACAGTATGCACTTTATCATCCTTCTTTTTCAGGATACTCCGCATAGCATATATAGTCAAAGAGTAGAGTAACATGGTCACTACGACCCAGCGGCGTGCTTGTAACTATCCCGTCACCCATGAGTTCTTCGTTAGTTAGCACAATATCCAGTATCGACGGCTTGTTAGCAGTTAAAAATCTGGTGGATGATGTTACATGGTTGTACAGAGGGTGGCTAGCAACTAACTCTTGCAAGCAGACTTTAAACTGCATACCGTCGGTTGCCGGCCTTTCTATGTCGTGCACGTCAAAGTCTCCAGCGATAAGGATGTGGGCGTAGGACTTGTTCAAAGCAAACTGAAAAACATGGTCCAGTTTGGAGTCCATTTCCGTCGTTGAGTTTGGTGGGCGGTAAGTCACGGCTAGTAGACTTGTGTCCTTGTTTCGCAAGCATAGGCTGCACCAAAGTAAGTCAGGAGCTCCGATCTCCGGGTGATCGATAACCTCACATCGGAAGTTTGTATTATGATAAAGTATCACACCACTACCCCTTCCGGTTCTGTCGGTCCGAAGCAGCGACATACCAGGCAAATTGATCTCAGGATCGGGTATCTCAAGGTTTAACCATGTCTCTGTAATCATGACAAGGTCCCGCGGTTGTGAAACATGGCGTTCTCTAAGTTCGGCCAACTTACTTAGAAGGCCTTGGGCGTTTGTGTACATGCAAGATAGGGCTTTTGTTGTTAGGAGTGCGTTGATGGATGACAACTTTGTGTTAGTTTTTAAGCCGGCCGTTAGGTGGCCAGCCATTAATCGTTTTTTGGTTTATGAATTTCAGTCAAGTTGCATGACATTATTTAGCTTTCCTGAACAGACGTTTCACTCGTGCTGTGATCTGTCCTCCTGTTTGCCGTGGGCGCTGTTGTGTTGGTCTATCCGCAGGACTGTGCAGATAAAGAATTTGCAGCGTTTGCAAGTTCCATCAAATTGCTTACGACTTTTGGCCGTGTGCCTGCTGAATTTAGCCGGATGTTTGTTGGCAACCTAGCTCGAAGCTTTAACCAGCTATCCAACAGAACTTGCGTCATTCCCTCGGAGTGTAATATTACTTTAATTAGTCTTGGACCGCAGCCCTTGTAGTTAGGTGATGACGGAGCTCTTGTCAGGGATTTGGCAACAACATTGTCAACAGATAGTGCTTCGCAGATGTAGCACCAGTGCTCTCGCTCATGTGTTTACGCATGGTGCTCAGAAGAATGCAGAAGCTCGGGAACACCATAAATAAATATAGTTTTCTTACTATCCCTAGTAGGAGTGTCGCGTTGGTCAGCCACTTCTTTTGGGCGATCATTCCAAATTAGATCGGATAATATACGCACTCCGCTCAGTGAGTTGCGAACAGGAACTGCTGAGAGCAAGATAGCCTCCGTCTCATCTGCTGAGAATGGTGTTATTCGAAATATTCGAGGTTCAACAGAGTGCACTGCGGTCGGGTGACGCGCTACGCGTTGCTACAGTGCAGGCTCAACTCGAATACCAATTGCATCGCAAATGGAACTACACTGGTTGCGATCGTCTTGCAACTTGCCTTTTATTGTGCCAGATTTGGACTCGGGAGCATTGGTGCACACGAGTTAACGCAGCGTGGTTTTGTCTAGCGAGTGTCGGCTTTATAGATTTTGCCAGTAATTTGGGTTGTTTAGAATGCACCATTGTATTTGACTGTGAAAGCTGCTTTGAGCCACTCTGGCTAGGTACAGAAGATGGACCTATGTGTATCGCACCCGATGCGTTTGTCGAGGCAATCGATGCGTACTTTACCTGCTTGTTATCTGCACCGGAGTGCCTTCGGCTCTGAGTTGTTGGTGTCATGGTTGAATCTCCAGGTGAAGCGTCTGTGGTTGGAGAAGTGGAAGCAAGTGTGTTTGAGGCTTGTCCACTTATGGAAGTGAGGTGAACCAGTGCATTCAGAGACACAGACGTTACAGTGCAGTTGAAGCTTCTAGCTCTCTCCTTCGGCTTAGCTTTCGAGCTTATTTTGGCTGGAGGAGGTATTACCGTGGCCATATTTACCTCCGTGGGTTCTATCCAAGTATTTACGAAATGCCCGCTTATCTCAGTCATTCTATCGCACTTTTCATGATCGTTTTAGTTCACCGTTTCCAGTTCAACTTAACTATTTTCAATGTCTGGACGCCGATGCAGTTAGGGTATCCGACAGCTGTTGCTCGCACTCTGAAAACTCTCTCTATCGATATATGTTGCCTCAATGAGACCCGCTTACAGGACTGCAGCACACGACTGCCACTAACATTGCCTTCTGCGCGCTCCCACGATACATTCACACTATGTTTATCCGGAGGCGCAAGTGCTGAAGCCACGGACTTGACGGGTGTGGGAATTGCGTTAAATGTGTGCGCCAAGTTAGCACTACTTGACTGAATTCCAGTTAATAGCCAAGTCTGTGCAATGCGGCTACTGAGCTCCATATGATTGTCCAGTAGCAGGGCTAGGAAAAGCTGCTTGTTTGCCGTAGCGAAGTATGCTTCCTAAATTGCAATCCGGACTCAGCAAAAGAGAAATTTTTACGTCCGATGTCCGACCTACTTCATGAGAAATGCCGCACGGATATCGTGGTGCGCACCGGGTTCTAAACACGCAGGTCGGTTGGCATGGACAGAGTACTCGCAAAAGGGACAACTAAGAGTTGCCTCTACAGCTTTGTGCTGATCACGACATATTCCACTAGAGCACAAAAGTTGGCAGTCCTATCGCCAGCTCGTCACCAGTATGCAGGTTGGCCATACCGCCATCAGTTATCTTCGGAGTGGCTGTATAACAGACTGTAATCGATTTAGTGTACCTAGCGCACTTCTTAACAAACAACTGTGTTTGGTAAAGTTGTCCCCTGTTATGGTTGCACTAACAGCCGCGGTAGAAATAACTTGTCGGAGCCAAACTTGTCGCTGCAAATATTCGCAGTGTCTTACAAAATTCGCTAGCTTTTAAGCTGAAGAGCCCTGCACTCTCCGATGTTAAGACGCATTAGGCACATCCGGAGTGCAGTGTACAAGTCTGCCACAATCACCTGCGGTTTCGATTCGCACACCATTAATAGATGGATTTACGTTCCATCTGCCCAACTGATGGAATACCGCCAAACAATTGCTGCTGATGCTGTGTATAACAGGTTGCGCAAAGCTACCAGTGCGATGCTCAAACAGATCCTCATGGAGCATTGCGAAGCTTGGTGGACACAGTGTGTTATGGAGATGGAACTAGATGCATCCTCAGGGAACTTCTACAGACTCTTCCCTTTTATCCGACCCAACGGTAACTAGAAGGCAACTGTAAGCGAAGTTGGATGCGAAGCTAGCGGTGAATCAAATTACAATTGCTAAGGCTTATTTGGACACTGGGCAGAACATTACAAACAGCAGTTCAGCTGGCCTCCATTGCCATCGAGTTGCCGTTCTTGTATCCCCGGTGTTCCTTGGTTTGCAAGCACCTCTCACCATCTGAGGCAGAGGTTGCCTATGGAGTGCGTCTCCCGGTCCTGACAAATTACCTCTGACCTCATTCAAGGATTGTGACTTGCCACTTCATTCTGGATTTACTACACTCCTTCAGGAGATTTGGACCACAGAAATCACTCCGGTTGATCGATGCTTAGCGAACATCATGCACATCTTCAGAAGAGTTGACAGAACGGATGGAGCCAACCGCTGAGTGCTCAGCCTCCTGCGTGTTGCGTCCAAAGTGCTCGCCTTCCTACTTTTAGGGAGACTCAGTCGAGTACGCGAACCATACGTACGTGAAGAACAGGCTGGGTTGTACCCAGATTGGGTTGTATTGCTCACATCTTTACGATCCGTTAGGTCTCCAGCACCGTCGTGCTTTCGGCCGGTTCATTAGCGTTTGCTTCCTGGACATACGCGTAGCACTTGACTCATTTGATAAAGCTGCTCTCTGCGAGTGTTCGAGAAGTATATTAAAAGTCTCCAAGCCAAATACTCTCGGATTTGAGGCCAGGTGCAGTTGTGCGGCGGATCTGCGTTCTCTTTACCAACACCAGTGGTGTGAAACAGGTTAACCCGCATCATGCTACCTGTTAAACTGTGCTATGGATGACATCGCAGTACGTGCTCTAGAAAACTGTGGAGCTGGGGGCGTCGAGTTACTACCGGGTGATCGCTCTGTTACTTGAAATATGCAGGTGACATCGCTCGACTTGTGACTCCTGCAAACCGACCAGGACATGCTGCGCAGGTTAGAGAGGTCTGTTCCACAGTTCGGAACGACCTTTACCCTTTCCGAGTGCTATGTCTCTCACCAAGACTGGTTAGAAGCTGCTCCTACCATTACCCTCTCAGGCTCTTCTCTGAAAGTAGTCGACAACTTAGGTTATCCTGGGAGTTACATCATCACGGGCAGATTAACGGATCATATTAGTTTGCGCATCACTAACGCCAGGAGCTTTTGTCGACATCTGACATCTCTCGCGCCAATGTGACCTCAACCTCACACTAAAATGTCGTGTCTAGGACGCAATGGTACGAACAAGGCTTGTGTATGGCTGCGAGATTTGGCGCGTTTGAGCGGGCGATGTCAACAATCTGTCGGCTTTCGATCACCGCTGCCCCTGGACCATCACTGGTGTACCTTGGCCGCATCGGATTCGCAATGATGGCGGTAGACTTCGGATCTTCAATTCAGACAGACTCAGCCGGCCACAGAGCTGCGTGCTCTCTGGTGACTCCGGCTTGTGCTCCGTATGCGTGCCCACCGGTTGTGTCGCCACACTTCGTTTGTGTGTGGCAGCGTTGATTAGAAGCAAGGGAAAGATGACCAGCACACATCCTAGGTTCAGGTAGCAAGGCGATGACAATGCAGTTGGCCACAGTGGGGCGTTCCAGACTCCCTGGTTTGGAGCCCAAGGACGGTGGGAACACGTGATTGCAAACGCTATCGGATATAACCTGGAATCGTACCCAACGACAATTGTGTTGTGAGACTCTTTTCTCGTGATTCTGTTTCATTTCCTCTTTATTTTCTTGCCTTTGCCCCTGTGTTTTGGAACTCCGCCAGTTGTTCATTGGTCGTGTTGAATAAAGATATAGAGTCCGAAAGACGTCTTGAACAATGCAGACGCAGAACCAAAGCTCTGACATTGTCTGTTTTCTACATGCAGTCTCAACGGATGGTAAGCTAGTATATACAATTCAATTCCACTTTGTGCGCTCTTCCTCTCATAGGAGAAATTTTGGAAGAATATTTAACGGTTTTGTGCAAACTATGTAAAACATTTTTAACCAGACTGTGTTGTGTAGTCCTACGAAAAGCAAGAAGAATGTCTTGGTGTCGATCACAAATCTTGCGCAAAGAACACAGGGACATTTTATAGTGCACATTACTGTTCATTGTGATAATTTTAAATGGTTGATTCTCTCCAGACCGAACAAAACGAAATTAGATGAAGACAGCAAGTGTCAGAGACCAGCGGCTTTGCAACATTATGCTATTTCACGCGCCTGGGACAACGGATACAAATCCACAGGCTCTTTATGATCAAGACGTCGAATTTCTACAGAGGTTAAAAGTGAAGCAAATCACTCGTCTTGGAAAATGTGAGAAGGGTAAGCTTCGGCCACTAAGAGTCAGCTTTGCAGATGACGATAGTCCGAGGGTGGTAGTATCCCACCTCGGTAGGCTAAGAGAGTTGAAGATCCATATTCGACCAGATTTTGACACGTTAGACCGAGAGGAACTGAATTCCGCTGTCATTGAGTTGAAGCGGCTTACCGATGGAAGAGAATGTTACTTCCGCATTGTAAATTTTCTAGCAGTTACCCGGGTCCACCGAACACGGAGCAACGGGTCGATGACGCTCCGTGCACGCCCGGCGGTTCCAACCGCGGCCTGCGCGTAGTCTTTCCAAATTTTTTCAGTTTAATTAACTAGCATGCCGATCTATATCACTTCGTTATCCTTCGTCGTCCGGACATACTGGGACTGGCCGAGACCTACTTAAATGCTGAGTTCACTACCCAGAAATTCCAGATTAGCGGTTACTGGTGCTTCCGGTGTGACAGATTAACAAACGTGTGCGGTGGCGTGTTGTCATTCATTCGGTCCTTGCTGTGCGGGAGACTAGTACACACCTACTGCTGTGAAGACGGCCTGTGCGAGAAACTAGGGTATTCGAACAGTCTGAGAATGGCTGAATTTTTGTGGGTGCAGCTTATCGCAGCTCGCGAAGTCGAGGTATGGATTGGTTGCCTCGGATAAAAATCTAGACGAGTCGGCCGCGATTCCTGCTTATGGTCGATTTTAACTTCCTCGATTACGGTGGTTTAAGGCCCAACTTCTCCCCAGGCACTGTGTAATGGACACGTAATTTGCGGAGATGGTATTTGAGACTGGGGCAGCACAACAAGTCTGCCAACCGATGAGCGTTACACGGTATTCCGCTCCATCGTGCTTGGACTTACTATTAACTATTTGCGAACAAAATGTATATAAAATTCAGCTTATGGAGCCTCACGCAACCAGCGACCGCTCGATGGTTTCAACCAACCTAGAGCTGCCCATACCCTAATCGCGTCCGCTTCTGCCCTCCTACAATTAGCGAAAGACGGACTTCGAGGGACTCAATTAAGCCTCCAGTTAAGTGGACTGGTCGCTACCGCAGGATTCAGCTATTGAAACCTGTTGGGGTTTTATACAAGTGAGTGTGCAATCGTTGGTCGCACGTTTCCTACCGCCCAAATATAGGAAAGCTGAACCAGCGTATTGTGGAATAAATTCCTTTTGTCTGGCTCTGCCGATGATTATGAGGCTTACAAATGGCAACAGAATCTGAGTGGCAGCGCAAAAGCGCGAACGAATCGGCATTTCGAAGAGCAGCTTGCGACCTCAGCGAAGACAGCCCCAAGAAGCTTTTTGCTTACGTGAAGTAGTGCCTGAGGCCCGCAAGTTACTAAGCTGTGTTAGAGGACACTGACGGGCAGCCGCTGACCATCAGTACTGAGCGTGCGTCCGCATGGGTGGAGTACTTCGCTGTCGCATTTACAAGTGGGCAGGCGCCCATGCCGAGCTCGATGAGTGCATAGCCTACTGAACTCCATGGGCTAGATTGCGGTGTAGAAGTTCTCCGTAGTCTACTTGCCAGTCTTGACGGCACGAAACCTACCGGACGAGATGGACTACGTCCGCTTATCTTAAAGTGCTTATCCGCCATCATTTCGCCTGCCGTGACGGATCTGTTCACCAGATTGCCATCCAAGGGTGCGTTGCTGAGCGGCTGGAAATGCTCTGTAGTGAAGCTGATTCCAAAAGCCGGTTACCCACGCCACCTGGATAATTACCGGCCGATTCGTGTCGCCTCTGTTTTGGCGTTACGGCTCGAGAAGATTCTGAAAAAGGGTCTACTCCAGCTGTTAGAGTGGAAAGATCTCCTTACGCCGGCACAGCACGGCTTCATGAAGAGTCGTTCATTCATCACCAACCTGCGGTTGACGCGGCAGAAATGGTTGCAAACTTTGAATCGGAGAAAATCAATGAATCTGATCTAAATTGACTTCAGTAAATGTTTTGAGAAAATGAAGCTTGAGGTCCTGCTCCACAAGCTGAGGAAGTGTGGTGTTGGTGGCGCACTGCACCAGTGGATCAGTGACTTCCTTGGTAGGCGAAGATGGCGGTACAGGTGGATGACTATCAAACAGATTGGTACCCCTCCACTGGCGGTATATCCCAAGGCACGGTGCTGGGACCAATTTTATTCCTGATCCACATAAACGAAGTGCCGCAACTTCCTTCGGTTGTCTTGTGCACTGTCTGCAGACGACTTTCAGATTTGAAGAGTTATTGCTTCTCCCGACGATTGTGACGTCCTGCAGCAGGACTTCGACCGCCTATCCCGGTGGTCTGCAGAAGTTGACCTACCGGTCAACCCAGTTGAGTCCTCGTTTATGAGCCTGCGGTGGGGTAGTAATAGGGGTGCGTACATCCTGACCAGCAACCCGCTGCATCCCACCAGTTCCGTAGAGGATCTAGGCATACTCTCACGCTATGATCTGATGTCTGTCGACAACACGAACAAACTGTACGCAAACGGACTACGCCTGTTTTTGGCATTTAGACGCAGTTATTGCACTTGGTCCGAAGAGATTGCCACCCTTCTTTTCTCTTCCCTAATAAGATCGGTGCTTGGGTACGGTTCACCCGTCCATTGCCCAAACATAGGCATAGGTGCATAGACTGGAACGGGTCCAGCTTGCAGCTACCCGGCTCATCCCCAGTTTACGGGGTATATCGTACGTGGACCGATGTAGGAGACTAGAGCTGTATACCCTATTATAGCATCGCCTACGAGTTGATCTCATACTGATGCACTGCATGTTGCAGCTAGAGCCACTTTCCTATGTTGAGGCCGCTGCTACACGTTCGTACATCACGCAGCACACACGGACAGCGGTACAAACTAGCGGTACCGGATTTACAGCAATTCCTGGCCCTCTATGCTTCGAGCGTTGAGTGGTGAAGTATTGGAACAAGTTGCAGGAGGAGCTAGTCGAGGCGAAATCAGTGTCAGGAGTTAAGAGGTTTCCGGATGTCCAGTTTGCGGACTAAATATATAGGGAGCGCATCGCACCCGGATAAGATGTAGTGCAGCTGCAATATGCTGCCACCACGCAGAAATCAGTGAGGCGATTCCGCGCAAGTGTCCGATCCACCTACTGGGGAGCAACACAGATTTTCTTTTCTCGCTCTCTTTTCACAGTATTCAGTATGCAGTATAGTCCGGCCATTTGCCTGAGTTCAATGGGTAGCACCCACCATTTATTCTCAGATGATAGGATCACTCCTCGCTTAGCTGGAATAAAGGCGCGCTCTGTTCACATCCCAAACTAATCCCAGTCGGTCCATTCGGTGATTGCGCTGATTGTTTTTTAATCCGCCTCCTCCGTCCGTTTCGCCTAGGCTACGTAAACAACATGTGCGAGCCTATCAAAATCACGGAGGCTCATTACTGTTTGCAGACAACATCAAACTGGTCCAATCATTTCAACCAGTCTAACTGCAATTGCTTGGGAAACATGCACGAAGACGTACTCGCACTGAATAGACCTAGTGAAATTCTGTTGGTGAAATCCTCTGCAAGAAAATCCTAAGTATTTGGGTACAGATGTCTCATTCCGGAAGGCACTATCACGCTTGCCGGTGACATGGTTGCAACCTCTGATTCAGGTTGAGACTTGGACATTCGGTATTTTAACTCCTTCAGTTTTTCCAAACCTATACTTTACCAAGTCGCAGAAATGTCAGACAGGTAATCGGTTCCATTACTAGAACTTTCTCGGGGAACACGACTTGAGTTATTCCATATAATCGTGATACATACTTTGGGGTATTGTACTATCACTCACAGTCAATTAAGAAGGAAAGACAGAACAGCACTGACAAATGTTTAACGGTAATTTACCAAGCTGGTCACGGGACGCCACCCAAACTTTAGATACTATCCTCGTTGCCGCCACCTTCGAATGGACCCCCTTTAGCTGAGACAGTTGAAGAACAAGCACCTCTTTAACATTTTGAATAAGCGGATTTTCACTGATAGTATCGCACACTAGCCACGTAAAACCACCATCTATCGCACTGGTAATGGCGGCAACTTGTTGACCGCACAGCCTGCTAGTAATAAAATTCGATCGAATTTCTTTTTAGTGAGGTATGCTATATTATGCGACCGACTCGCAGCACAAATACGCACGAGTTCTAACCATACCCGTTAAAAAAATTTCCGGATACTTACCCAATATCCTGAATGTATTAAAGATACTTGGCTCACAACAATCGCCAGAAACATTGACGTAGGTAGGTCTAAACAGCATATGCGCTACCAGTGGCCTGGAGTTAGCCTAATCTCCAGCATTACTCATGAAATAAAGCATGTGTCACTTCAAAATAATTTCTCCTACTCGGCTTTTGACTTCCTTCAAGTTCCGCTGCCTAGATAATTAGAATTCCGGGTTAAAATATTCCTACGTTTTGCATTATTAGAGATCGCATCCGTGGTCCGATGGAAAATTCATAATCCGAAGTATATTTAGCATTTTATCTAACTTTATCAGTATTTTCTAGGAGCGTGACTCATTACCCAAATTCCGTATACAAATGATTCTTCCCGTCAAAGGGCCGAAAACTTCACTTCGGTAAATTTGGGAATTTGTTTATTGATATGTATATATAGGTCTACATCTATCAAGATATTTGCGACCAAATGACAGCTGCTGTTGAGGAGACCATCGTGCGCGCAAACTGTAAGCGACCCGATTGATTTGATGAGAACAGTGCGATGATTGGTGCACTGGTGTATGAGAAGAATACAGCATTTGCTGCACACGTCGCAGAACCCAGTGACTTGGGGAAGCAGAGATAGTTACGCAGAATTCGACGACGGCGGACCCGTGAGTTCTGACAAATTAAAAACGCATGATGGACGGAGAAGGTGAAGTAGATGGAATGCTGCGCCGAACGCCGCCAACACAAGGAATTCTTTGACTCCTTGAAGGCGGTGTGTAGACCGAGATTGGAGCCACCGAGTACCCTGATCAATGGTAGTTCAGACGCTACCTGCACACAGACTGCAGATATAATGCAGATCTGGCGGAAACACTCCGACTGTCTCTTGAACAACCGTTCAGAGATCGCGTGGCCTACATTGAACGGCCTCAAGCAATATGATGTGAAGACGAGTCTAGCGTACACGCCGACACTGGATGAGAAGCAGAGAGCACTTGCTCAGATGCAAAACGGCAAGTGTGCTGAGGCCGACGGGATCCCGCCTGGAGTATTAAAACACGACGGAGCCGCGTTGGTGACTGCCCTGCACCACTTGGTGCAACGCGTATGAATTGAGGAGGAGGTGCCTGCTGAGCTGAAGGATGCCCTTGTGCTATCACTGTACAAGCGCAAAGGTAGCAAGCAATGTTGCACGAATTTCGGTGACATCAACTTGCTGAGTTGTGTGGGCGAGTTGATTGCCCGAATCCTGCTCAACCGCCTCGTCAGTCAGGTTGTAGGACCTACCGTGGCGGAAGAGCAGTGTGAATCCCGGTCGGGTCGCAACATTATAGATATGGTGTTTGCGGCTCGTCGGTGTCGGAAGAAGTGTGGAGAACGACATTAGCCGTTGTACTCGCATTTTGTTGATTTCACAACGATTTGATACCGTGAATCACGAGGCCTTGTGGCCGGTGTTGGGTAAGTTGGGTTGTCTGAGTTATTTTGTAAGTTTAATTGAATGTCAGCACAGCCAAATGCGAGCGAGGGTGCAGCTGAGTGCAAAGACCCCGGATGAGTTGCAGTTGCCTCCGGTGTGAAGCAACGCTGTGTCTTAGCTCCTGTCCTGTTTAATAAACATCTTAATACCATGATGTCTTGTGCTTTTTATGCCGTTTATGCTTACCGTGTTCGTGTGGAGCACCGTATTGATGGTGGGTTGCTGAACATCCGTCGTTTCGGTGCGAGAACTCTAGTCTGTGAGACAACTATCCATATGTTGCTGTTTGCTGACGACTGTGCGTTGTTTGCACACCGCGCCGATGAGTTGCAGCACATGACTAGTGCTCTGGCTTCGACAGCGGTCAAATTCGGGCTCACCATCAACACAAGCAAAACTGTCTATCTCTTTCAGCCTTCACCGGATGTGTAATCTGCAAAGTTGCTGCAAAGCAGCATTGGTGGTGAAATATTGGAATCTATGTCTAGCTTCTGCTACCTTGGGAGTGTGATTCCGACTGACCAGTAGCTTCACGGTGAGCTTCGTATCCGCGTCTCGAAGGCAGCGGCGGTACTTAGGAAACTTGAGTACCTAGTGTGGAACAGCCATAAGCCTACCTTTGGCACGAACCTGATGGTGTACAAATCCATGGTGCTGTCCGTTCTTCTATACGGCAGTGAAACGTGGACGATGTACCGGTGAGATGTGAGATATCTCGAGCGGTTCCATCAACAGTGTTTGCGACGTATTTTGCGCATCGGTTGGTGCGACAGAGTTGCGGACACATACGTGTTGCGCCGAAGTGGGATGTATGCAGTGGACTGCATACTTTTACTGAAACATCTGAGGTTGCTCTGTCGTGTGAGCCGCATCGATTCGACTAGGATACCGAAACAACTATTATATGGTCAACTGATTACTTGGAAGTGGCATGCGGGTAAACCGAATTACATTACCAGGAAATGATCAAAGTGAGCCTCTCACGTTCTAATCTTGATTGCAGGTCATGGGAATGGAAGGCGGTTGATCGGTGTGCATTTCGCGATCTGATCACGAAGGTAGTTACCGAGGTGCAAGAGAAAGACCTCATGCATGCAGAGAAGAGGCGGCAATTGCGGAAGCGACAGGCGCCGATGGGTTGTACTCCATCGACATCGAGCGCGTGGTGCGGTAGCACATGTGGTCACGAGTGCGTGAGTCAGGCAGGCCTAGTGAGTCATGAGGGTGGCCACTCGGGGCCAACACCGCAGCGACGACGGGTCCTGCAGAGAACGTAGCCAAAACCGGCGCAGCGTTTGTAGGTAAGCTGCATTTGATTTACTAACCGCGTGCTTGCTTGCTGAGTCTCTTTAGTTCAGGTGGTGGCCTTTGCTATATTATCCTAATGCTATTTGATAATAATATCTACCTGAACTATCTTCTATAAACTTGCACACGTCGCTTAAGCTAATTTTAGTTAACTTCCATAACATTTTCGCGTTTGTGACATTTTCTTAAGATATATTTTCTGACGTTTTGAACCTTTCACGGATTTTTTTCAACCAATTTATTTCATACGCTTATTAATTTAATTTCTGTCACCTTATCTCTATGCATTATTGGATTTAGTTTATATGATATTGTCTTTTTAAGTGATTGGCTCTTGCTTGATATCCCCGCTGTGGCTGCGCTTGATGTGCATGTTGACAATGTGCCTACCTGTCTGCATCCCACTACCTCGTCCATACTAGCTCCAGGAGACAGTTGGTCGTTGCTGGAGGGGACGGGGTACACAGTCGTTGTGACCTTGCTAGCCTCGAATAGCGGTTCCATACACTCGGCGTGGAGCGGATCACAGTCCAGGCACCGCCTTCTGTGCGGTTGGTTCCCCAAATACAGTGGGCTTGTGTTTACCTTTAAGGAAGTGTTGGCCAGCTCCATTGTTGAGATGTGGCTTCCCTCCATATGCTTCCTGGTCTTTTTTCTTCGGGTTTACACTGGATATGGGGTACCTTGATGGAGCTGTGGGTGGTGCAGCGCAAGCCACTCATGGTTCCTCTGTAGGTGCAGGCGTCCTGTGGCTGGCCACACTGACAGGCAAATCAGGAAACCGATGCCGCCAACCATGTAGTTGGGTGAATTTCTATCGTAACTTTCTTAACTCTTCATGCTGTTGTTAATTTGCACTTGTTTTGTAGTACTCACTTGGGAATATCGGAGAATGTTGTCCGGAATTAAATCGTGCGGTGCTTTGGTGTTAACTTTTTTACTGAAAATGTCGTCGGGAAAGAGTTGCTTCATTCTTCTTTTTACTTACACACCCCGCCGAAACGAAAAGTGGTTGTTTGCTTTACTTTTAATCGCCTTTTTGCGTGTGCTTTTGATGTCTTTTTCTGCCATGTTAAATTTATCGCCGATATGTTGATGATCCAATTAATCCGCAGGTAACTTTTGTTGAGGGTTAAGTCGGCATATCCAGATGTTTTGTTCGGTTTATTTTATTTGATATTGTCATTGCGTGATTTGCTATTGCTTGACATCCTCTGTGTGGTTGCGCTTTATGTGCATGTTTATAGAGTGCGTACCTGTCCATTACCCACTGTCTCGGTCCGCATGACCGTGTTGGGATCAAAGAGTGGTTGTATGCACATGCTTTGTTTATGGAGCGGCCTACGGCCTAACCACGGCCTTGCGTGCACTTGATTCCCCACATAAACGGTGCATGTGTTTGTCTGTGAAGGAGCGTGGGCCGGCTCCGTTGATGAAACTTGGCTCCCATCCACATGCCTCTCCGTCTTATTCCTTGGGGTTTACACCGGATATGGGGTGTGTGGCTGGTGCAGCGCAAGTCAATCATTGTCCATCTGTAGAAGCAGGCGTCCTGTGGCTGTCTCCGTGGAGGCCGCAGTTACAGGCAAATCCGGAACCGGATGCCTCCAACGATGTAGACCTTCATGTGGCATAGTCTACCTTTGTCCAATAGCTTAACTGCTAGTCATTAACCTCTTCGTACGCAAGTAAGAACTTTGATCCGAAAACTTATTCCTTATACTGGTAATAATGTACCAGGTTTGTTAACATAGTGAAGGAAAGATGTCGGTCGTTCATAGTCAGTTTTGTAAATGAGAGTATGCGTACAATTGTACACACTATTAGAAAACAGACTTTTGTGCGTGTGTACATATGTACACATTGTGTACGAAGGGGTTAATGACACTGTTTAGCTAAATACTTAGAATACTGCCTGCGCTATTAATACCTTTTTGGCCACGTTTGCTGTAAATCTATTCGATTCATTTTCGTACTGATGTTGGATGCAGAATTAATTCATATACTAAGCAATTATAAGCGCAGGCCTTAAAACAATTAAGAAGCCTTGAAATGTACACACATTCATGGTCTTGGTGCGTTGCAAAGCAGTTCCAAGGACGCTTAACAGGCGCATGAAACTGCGCGTCAAATTGAATCGTTCTGGTCAAATGCCTTACTTTTCGCCATAAGTTACTACCTACCGCCCACGCCCGTTTCTCTTACCTTTTTCAGCCTGTATTTGCCGAATGGTGCCTTTAGTTTCTATCTGGTAGTCTACAGTTCTACTGCATGGGCACAATTTCAACATATGTAAATGTTATATTGTTGTGCTGTCTAACAGTGGCGCAATGTTATAAATAATCCGTGTTTCTGTGAACTACTAGCGTCACCGGAGGGCACTCTCGCGTCGTGCAGGAACCCATGGGACGGATTGGCTAAAATCGTATATCCCCACTTGCGGAAACCTTTAAATTTTATGACAGCTCGGAGCCGACGGCGTTATTGAAATTAGGTTGCGGTCTTACAATTCATCATCATTTGATGATTGTCTGGCACGTAAGAGTCAGTTTCAGCGTGAAGGTTGACGATTTCTGTATTCAGGTGAATGTTTTGATTTTAGATCATTAAAAATCGGGTAAATTATAATGAAATGCGCACCTACGTAAAAACAGTGGTTTACCTCTTCTTCATGGATATATATATATATATATATAATACGACCAAAGGGTCACCACACATGAGCAACAACAACAAAAAGGAAAATAGCTAGTCCGGGAAAAGGTTAAGTGGGTCCATGTGTTGTGTGGGCATTTAGATTCCCGCTTGCCCAGGCCCAGGAAGTAGGTTGACTTAAGGGACCCCATGCCGACAATTTGATCTAAAAGACCTGACCCACATGTGATTCACGCATGTTGCTGAATATGAAGACTGTTGACAATCTAGTGGCTGATTCGCCGTCTTTGTGTTCCGTAGCAGTCCACCCAGAAACCGGTTGCCAGCAAGGTTGTTCATCCACCCTTCGTTAGGTGCTCACCACTGGGTACAAAAGTGAGCGGTCAGTGATCCTATAACCGGTCATATTGGCTTTGACACAACGTCGTACGAGCTCATTTGGTGACCAGCCCAGAACCCGTACGCTCTGAGACGCCACCCCAAATCGCCAACGAGTTTCGAAAAATTACTCTACCAACATTTGTTGCATAGTGTTCACTCTGTTTTGAATGATATGTTAAAATAGAATCTTGCAATTTCCCAGTAACAATGTGGATGGTACTTCCTCCTTGGTAACCTTGTGTCTATTTTAAATTATGCCGGATCGTCATGTACGTCACAGCATACAACTCGACCTGTGCTCAAGGACGAAGTTCTGCACCACCACAACAGCCTCTAAAAGCATTATACATAGGCACACACCACTTTACATAGATAAATTAGTTGATAGTTCATTGCCACAGGTTCCAAATCGAATCATCATCATTAACAATAATAAACGTTAGCCGACGGTGAGAAACAGATCTCAGCTAATGTGCCGCAATACGAAAATTAAGACATTAAGCAAAGTAGACTCAAACCCGATAAATAAGTACCATAATCTTACTAGCACATTATTGATCGTTCTTAGTGGGGGAAGCTAAAATGAAGGGGAGGGACAAATAGATTGCCAGCGCAAACGTCACTGAGGTCCAGTCTTCAGCATGTCGGCTAATGTATCCAACCAAACGTGATTATCGACCTTCGGTCCCCAGCAGACAGTTGGGGAGCACTAACCGACGCCAGATTCAAACTGAGGGACTTCATTCCTCTTCATCAAGTCATCGCTTGACCTGCCCTCCTCTTCTTTCGTCCACATCCCCGGCGCGCAAACATTGCACGGGCGTCGGTGTGTTGGCATGTGCAACAGGTGGCCAAGCCATCGGAGCCGGGTGCGGGACATACCGGTGCTGGGCGGTTCACTCGCTCTTCCCGCACCAAACACACGACGCTGAACACGCTCATTGCTCACGCGATGTTCCCATCATACAAGAGGTAAGCTGCGAAAGCAGTGATGCTCGAACATAGCCTCTTTGAGGCTGTCTACTTGATGGTCCAGGATTCGTAACCACACAGGGGAGTTGAACAGACGGCTGCATTGTGAACCATGCCCTTCAGAACGAGAACAAAGTCATGCCGGCTCCACAAGTGGCGGATAGTCCTCTGCATGACCAGAACAACACTAGACTACCGTGTTGATGCGCATTTACCGAGTCCTTAAAGATTCGAACCCATGACCACCAGTAGCCTGCATAGCCAGCAGTTTACGCCACTGAGACATGGGGGACAGCTTCGGAGCGTCATGATTTACAAGCTAACTGCGATACAACGTCTCTTATCCTCCACTGCCATGCAAGTTGCGAACGCTGAAGAGGAGAGCTTCGGCCCCGAGAGACACGACTTTCAATAACGGTAGCTATGTCTGACACAGCAGTTAGAAACTGTTAGGGCGTATATATCTTGATGTACTCATGAGTATATATATGGTTGGCGGCATCCGGTTTCGGATTTGCCTGTCACTGTGGCCAGCCACAGGACGCCTGCGCCTACAGAGGGACCATGGGTGGCTTGGCTGTCCCACCCACAACTCCATCAAAACACCCCATATCCAGTGTAAACCCGAAGGAATAAGACCGGGCGGCATGTGGATGGGAGCCACATTTCATTAACGGAGCTGGCGCACACTCTTTCACAGGCAAACACAAGTACGCTGTATTTGGGGAATCAAGCGCACACAAGGCGGTGGCTGGACCGTAGTTCGCTTCACAGTGAGTGCATGGAACCACTCTTCCAGCGTAACACGGCCACAATGACCGTGCGACCCGTCATCTCCAGCAACCACCAACTGTCTCCTGGAGCCAGTATGGACGAGGTAGTGGGTTCGAAATGATTTGGAATATTTGTAGCTAGGGAGGCTTGCTCAGTTGTTGTGGAATCCTCCGAGCTGGGCAACTTGGTTGCAAACGTTTCGCCACCACTCGTGGTGGCATCTTCAGTGCGGGATTGATAGCAGTTAAGTAGCAGTAGCTGGTAGAAAGCAACCCCAATAATGGATACAGTCAGCAACCACTCCGTTCCTTATATAGGCATACGCGGCTATTAATTTTGCCTCGTTCTCATTGGTGAAGCCTTGTGTTCAGCGGTTGTGCTCGAGTCCTTTTCATTGGCTGCGAAAATGTTGTTGCGACGTGGTTGGTCTGTTGCACCAATTAGAGTGCGATAATCCCAACCACGTCGCAACAACATTTCCGCAGCCAATGACATGACCCGAGCACAACTGCTGAACACAAGGCTTCACCAATGAGAACGAGGCAAAATTAGTAGCCCCGTATGCCTATATAAGGAACGGAATGGTTGCTGACTGTATTCATTATTGGGTTTGCTTTCTACCAGCTACTGCTACTTAACTGCTATCAATCCCGCACTGAAGATGCCACCTCGAATGGTGGCGAAATGTTTGCAACCAAGTTGCTTGCCCAGCTCGGAGGATTCCACAACAACTGAGCAAGCCTCCCTAGCTACCAATATTCCAAATCATTTCGAACACCTACGGGCGCTCAAAGCTCCGCAATGCTCGTCATTTGGAGGATTTCGCTTGCCGAAATGCTTCCACACGGCATCAGCTCTAATTCCTCCATGAATGCTTGCGAAGAGACATTCTTCCTCGCAGTGTCAACTATAGACCACCGATGAACCATCTACAGGCATGGACAATTGCGCGGCAATTCGGAAAGCGTATGGTACGAATGACGATCACATACGCCCACAACCGTATCCGAAAATATGAACGTTGTCTAAACAAACATCGGACCAATTGTTTACAAACAATTGGGCAACAACTGACTGAACAACTGCGACTCGCAATAGAGCGCAGAGCTAAGACACAAAAACAAAAAAGCAGACTGCGCTTCACCAGAAGTTAACTAAACTGACAGCCAGCACAGACGAGTGCATCAACAATGGTTGGATCAGGAACCTGTCAAAACGGCCACTCATTGGTACGGAACAACAAATTCTCATCAAAAATCTAAATTATAACTACAAAGACGCGACAGCCACGGATTTTCTGGCACGATTTGAAAGCGCTTTGCAGTCCAACGGACTAGACGATGAAACACAGAAACAAATCAGATACACAGTCGTCCCAGCCATGACGCATTTAAAGCAATGTAACCCTCTATCCCGACAAGAGAAAGAAGCAATAAAAGCTCTGAAGTCGGACGAATCAACTGTTATCCTACCTGCTGATAAAGGACGGATGACAGTTATTATGGACAAAGCAGATTACACAGAGAAAGCGGAGCAGATCCTGAACGATACTACAACCTACCAGTGCATTGAGAATGACCCAACGTCGCAACTAACCAACAAAATAAACATAGTGTTGGCGAAGCTTAAGCAGTAGAACGAAATATCGGAAGAGGAATGAGAAAAAATGCTGGCTCGCGACTCGAACATTGTACAATGCTACAGAGTACCTATAGTACACAAGGATGGAACACTCTTAAGACCAATTGTGTCACTTCCACTGACAGTAGCCATGTACGACATGGCAGTTAGAACCTGTCAAGGTAAATATTTTGATGTACGCATGGGTAGGGGATCTACGACTTAATTAACTGTACTTCGTAGCAGCTTCCAAGCTGACGAGGCTCAGTGTAAAATCAATTTATACGGGTTAAGAAGCGTTAATCTACAAGTCCCGTTAGATAGTTGCTGGGCCTATCGACATAGCAATAATGATAATAATGACGGCAAAACAGTTAGTACTTTAAATATGAAACTATGGACTTTTCGTTTGCTTCACCGTGTTCCTGCAATCTGCTTAGATTCACAGCACCCGCAGTTAACATAAAACAATTCAATGGTAAACTCCAGGTGTTGGATGGAGACGTAGCGCTAAGTAACAAAGTGTAAGTGGATGAGTGCATCGTCCAACCGTCTTTTAAATACTGTTAGTATCGGTGCAAAGACGATTGATTCTGGGAGAGCATTCCACGAGTGACAGTCATCAATGGAAAAGAAATAACTGCGGCACTCTAGGCGGCTATACTTTACAACGAGTTTCAATGAGTGGCCCCTCAGGTTTGTATTGTTGCTGAGTTTCGGTAAAGGGCGGCACATATGACTTGGGTCTCGCAGAATCAAGTATGCCATAATCAGCTCACGTCGTAGTCTGCGATAGCTTCCACTAAATACCCCCAAGCGTTGCAGCCTCTCCTGGTATGAAAGATTGGGCATTCCAATTACGTTCTTAGATGCCCGACATTGTGGCTGCTCCAGTGCATTTAAGTCGTTTTTCAGTCATGGATGCCAGGCTTGAATTGCGTATTCAACATGAGGGCGAACATACGCACTGAGTATTTGTCGAAATATGGAGCTGTTTATTTGTCCAAACACCCGTCGCAACAGCCTGACGTGTTGAATCCCAGTCTTTGAGGCCTTTTCGGATTGCCTGGAGCAACCCAAGTCATCTTGGACCAGGACACCCAAGTCACGTTCGAGAGTTGATCGTTGTAGTAGATTCGTTACGAGCCGGTATGCGTAGCTGCTCTGATGTCGGATGGAAAGCACATTACATTTACTAACGTTGAAATGCAGTAAGTTTTGGGTTGACCAGACACTGCTCGGCGTTCGCCTGGATCCTGCGCCAGATCTTGATATCGTCTGCAAACATTAGAAAGTTGGAAGCGATTGCCGTTGCTGGGTCATTAATAAACACCAAAAACAAATGTGGACCTAGAACTGAGCTTTGCGGCACAGAAGCTGCTGCGACGAACTCTCAATTAATTACATCAAAATCTTCTACTCATGAGTCAGGTAAAAACAAGACTAAAGCAGTGCGTGCGGCAAGATGTCGTAGCATAAGGGTACTTCCAGTAGGACGAAAAGGTGAGAGTAGTTACCTAAGACACTAATCAATGGACCATTTTTCACATGTCCTCCACCGAGTGCGGTTGCGTGCTGTCTGAAAGAGGTTACAGATATACGTGTTCCTGACGCTTGCCCTGTTTCCACAGGCGTGAATTCAAGACATTCGAACACGGCCAAAATCGTGGCTAACACCTCTATTTTTTGGACTCAACGCATTCGTTGGCCACTCAGCTTTCGCTTTCAGCCGACTACTGCGTGCTGTGAGGTAAACAGTGCTCTAGCTAGCAAAGCGTGTGCCCAAGCCATAGGGATTTACGCAGCATAGCAGTTGGTAGCACATATCCAATCCACTGACAAATTGTATGTTACTTTGCAATTATGCTGTCATACACCTGCAATCCTTTAGAGGTAGCGATGGTCAAAACAGACAACACCTGAACGTACTTTACGTAAACGGGCGAATTATGGTAGTCAGAACCGAGGATCGTTCTCATCGGGGTATGGTAGACCCAGCTCTCCGGAAAGAGGCTCATCTCAAGTCAATACCAAAGGTAGAGGAGCTCAGCAAAAACAATCTGAGCCTTAACGACGCACATGGAACCTACATCTGCGAAACCATTAGCGTTGAAACAGTTGGCCGGTAAACGAAAGTGTCTATCACCTCCACAAGGTGACCCAACTTGTGAGAGAATGAAGAGTTCCAAGTTATTCCTGCGGTAAAACCTTACACTATGAAGGTACGAAGGTCAATTCTAACTGAGAGATAGACGAGTCTAACGGACACAGTATATTTTGGTCGGTCTGAAAACAAGTGCAATTTACAGTGACGTCGTCTGCATACCCCCAAGCCGCAAATTCGGTCCTCCGAAAGTGGCTGAACGAACCGGGTTGGCAATCGTCCACTACAGATTTCAAAATGTTATCCACAGCAAGATTAAAATGAAAGGGCGATCTCGGACAGTCTTGTTACACGCCACTACTGATCCTGAAGGTGAGGTGGAAGTTGGCCGTACATCTACACTAGGCTAAACGTGCGAGAATGACTCGTTTGAAGGCTGTTAGCATACTCCCCGGGTACTCCTCTCTTCAATAGACAACTCCACTAAGCAGCACGATCAAATAAGTCGAACGCGGTACCTCTATCTAGGAAGACCATCTTTTCCAGCCCTAACTTTTGACGTTCTTTACTTGTCGAAGAGATATGATACATGCAACTCTGATATGGGCGCAACCCACGTTGCTGTTCGTAAATGTAATGCTAGCATACTAGACTGCGCCCCCTTAAAGTCGTGGCGGCGAGCGCTTCGAATGAAGAACAGGTGTTCGGTTAGCCTTCTGGAGACGGGCGCACTACTTGCTAGGCCGCCATCGGACGGGATTCGTTGATCCATATCTCTCAGGGGAGGTTTGCCCATTCCGAGACAAGTGATGGTCTGCTTACTTTTCAAAAGCCACAATGAGTTCAGCTAGACCAAAAGCAATGTAGCTATTCAGAACGTGCATGGCAGTACGAAGCGTTGCGGATTCCTGAGTGTGAACACACCAGCCTTGCTGGTCAGTTAGACAACTTTTCTAACTGCTCAACTAGACACACAAGTCAACATTGTTAACGGTGAATTAGCTCACCTTAAATTTCGCACAAAACTTTGCTTACACTTGACATTTCACCTAGATTGATCGCATCGGGAGGTAGAGATTACGCAAATTCCATGCAATAGGCACTTGCTTCACCTCAATGACTGGCTACGTCTACCAGATTTTGTGATCTTCCCGGAAGAGCTGTTTGAGTACAGCGTCGGTACTTTTGCACAACGAATGATGCGCGACCCTGAAGGAATTACTCGACGGGTTCCGGAGGCCGGCAGGATGAATAAAAAATTCTATGTTTGACTAGATTACCAGGGAGACCGCAGTCTTGTGTCGTAGAGTCACGAGTGGATATGCCAAAGTGCACGTAATAACTGGACTGAAGACGTTGATGATGGTGCAGGAGTCGACCTCATCTACCTGGACTTAGCAAAAGCGTTTGACCGCTTAGACTATTGATTTCTCCTTCAGAAGCTTCGGAACTACGGCATTAGCGACCCAATCCTGAGTTGGATTATCAATTTTATACACAAACGTCGGCTGGAGGTGAGAGTTCGGGAAACGCTGTCCGAAGCAAGTGATGTGAAATGTGGTGTACCACAAGGTTCGGTGCATGGACCTCGTTTATTCTTGGTGTTCATTAAGGAATTTGACGAAATCGATTGCTTCTGATTTCCTATTTTGCGCTAATAATATCAAGATATGGCGAAGGATCAGAGGACCGGACGATCACGAACAACTCCAGTGCGATCTTTACACGGCGCCGAACTGGTAAGTTCAAAACGCCCTATCATTCAATGTGGGCAAAAGTCACGTCGTTCAATTACGCCATAGACATGACTACACATATTTGCTTGGGACACACGGCTTACAGACCAGCTTTCAGGATCCTGACCTTTGTGTGCTCATATGAATTGACCACCTTTCCTCTCCAATACGAGTTTTCGTCATATTGGGGTCCATCGATCCAACCGGAGTCTTCCATCGTCAACCCAGTGTTGGTCACAAATCGATCACAAAGCCATAACTCACAAGTCGCACGGCAGCATGCACGATTGGTGATCAGTTTGGTCAAATTGCGTTGACTCCGATTATGCGTTGGTGTGTGCGATCATTTGCACGCGTTTCGGCTGCTCACGCAAGGCCAAGCAGACCCGACTGAACACTCACAAGTTGGAGGGCCCAACGGTGAAAAAGCAGTATCAACAGGGGCTTCGTACTAATCTCGCTCCCCATGCTATGGACTTTGAGCAACAGGTCAGATTTGCAACCATCAATGCCATCCGCCGGTTTGTTCAGGTGCGGACACACGCACTACAATACTATGAGCGGGATTTCGGTAAAATCCTCAGAACTGCTGGATCGTCGACGGGATGTGCCCGACGGGGCGGAGCATAAGGTACTTTGTCGCTCTATTGCTCAACAGCTGAAGTCAACGATATGTTCTGACCGTGAATCCTAGTGGTCAAAACCAGCTGCTGAGCTGGAAGCCGTTGCACCGACCGGAAAATTCCGCAGTTTACTCTACCTCATCAAGACCACTGATTGCAGTTCACAAGTTTTCAATCGGACAATTTTTGAATAAGACGGCACGAAAATCACTAACTTGCATAGGCGCTTGGGCCGCTAGACAGAGCATTTTGCTTACCAACATAACAGCCCAGCACAGTCTACTTTGACAAGGTTTACCTTACATTGTGCTTGACCTGTCACCATAGATACTCTAACCGAAACAGGCATCCGAAGTGCAATTCAATCTTTGAAGCAGCATCAAATTTTCTGGCCCTGACGACCTACTCCTGGTTCCATTCAAAGATGGCGGGGATGCACTTGTCAGCGAAATTCTATCATAGCTCAAGCGGATTTGGATTGACGATAAATTCTCGATTGCACGAGAGGAATCGGTCATTGTCTTGATTCATAAAAATGCTCCCACGAGATTTTCGCCAATTACCGCGGAATTTGATTGATCCCTGTTGCATCCAAGGTTTTCGTGTCTGTTCTACTCCCCAGTCTTTCAGTGACTATGGTGGACGTTTCCCGAAAGGAACAAGCGGGTTTCCATCCTGGTCGGAGTTGCATTGACTGCAAATTCACAATCCGCCAAGGGCTTGAACTCAGTCATGTCCACCGGCGGACAACAATCAGTGTTCTTAGATATCGGAGCGGCTTTTGACTCAGTGGCTAGGTCAAGCATTGTGCATAACAGCCTATCGCTTCCACCCTCCAGCGTTACTTGCGCTCCCCGAAAGTGATTGGAAAAAGTGCCGCGGTGGACAACCAATGAGGGGGAGATGGAGCATGAAGAATGCAACCTCAAGTTTAGCATCTGTCGGACTGGTCCGCCTTTCAGCACCGGGACCACGCGTTGCGGCCTGCCAGTGGTAGGAAAACTGGAGGTTATGGCTCGCAACTGGCATCAGTGGAGAGAGTGTTGTTTAACCGCATTATTTATTAGTTAATGTGTCATCGGATAGCAAAGTCGAAAATACAAAGAATCTCAAATCGGCGCGTAAAGTTCAAAAAATCATTTTCTCATATTGTATTTCGGTTCCATCCTTCTCTTCGCTATGGTTATGATGGCATATTGTCTGTACTCAGATTCTGTACAGACACATTTTTAGAGTAGTTTCCAATATTCCGCTAAGCAAGAAATACTGCTTGCGCATACTTCGGTGATTCCTGCTTCGCTCTGTGTTTAGCATTCACGAACTTGCACAAGTGTGAAGAACTCACTCGTTTCGTTGCTCCTGAACGGACAGACTTAGTGGGACTCGTGGAGACATGGCTGAATTATAAAGTAAACACACCTGAAGTAAAGCTCAACAGTTACCCGTGTTTTTGTCGCAATAGACCATCAAATGCACGCAAAACCTCTTTGCTCTAAATTCAGTCTTCTCTGTATGAGAGACTTGCAAGTGCCTACCGAAGTGCGTATTGTTTTCGTAAGCAGCCGGGCTGCTTTATCACCCTCGAGCTCAGAGAGCTGCTCGTGGGTGTAATTTATCACAGTCTCTTGTGCCGTTTTATGAACTGGCTGCCGGATATCCGAAGCCACATGAGTTGTCCCCATTTTTTACTCATGGTTGATTTAAAGGTTTCTCGAGTACCCTGGCCTGAAGTACAGCTCATGCCAGAACGTTGTGAGATGGAAGCGATTGCGTGGACTTGGTACTTCAAATTAGTTCAACGCAACACAAATGCCAACCAACACGTATACGGCTGCGCTCAATTCCGTTGTGCCTGGACCAGTTGCAAACGAGGCACAAAGAGGAATTACGTGACATACGAACTATGGAGTTCCTGATAGCCAGCGACCACTCAATGCTCATAGTCAGCATAGAGCTGCCTTTGCTGTATTACCGTCAGCCGAAGCCAGCTTACAACTTCTGGAAAACTAACTCAGACAGTCTAACTTGAGCTGCCAGCCAATTGAATTAGTCTACGCCGCAGGCTGCACTTATGAAAAACTATGGGGCAGTTATAAAAGGGTGTGTGTGACATCGCTGTGTTCTCCGTTTGTAGCAGTGAAGTGTCGGAAAGTTCGGCCAATCAAGTCATATCAGTTTGACACGGAGTACCGTAAAATAGTAGCTGGGGCGCAGCTCTTCTAACGACCACGAAGTTTAAAGGAGGCAGCGGAATGTTTGTAACGGCAATGGCCATCAAGCTCCGGTATTTCGAAGGGTAGCTCGCAGCCACCGTGAAGATCACTTTTAAGATAATTTTGCTTACGTGAATTAGTTCTAGAAACCTGCAGCTGACATACTAATGCTAGAGCGCGTGAACGAACAGCCGCTCACCTCCAGCATTGATTGTACATCCCTCTGTGTTGATGCATATCTATTCGGTGTTTGCAAATGACCAGGTGTCAGTACCGAATAGGACGTGTACCGCAATTCCCCAATTCTACAGTCTGGATTGCGATGTTGAGGAAACATGTCAACTGCTCGCTAATTTACACAGCACCAAACCTGCTAGAAATGATTGACTCCGCCCACTACTTCTCAAGTCTTTATCAGATATCATCTCACCTGTCATGACTGGTTTGTGCCACAAGTTCATTACGGAGCGACTGGAAATGCCCCGTTGTATGACCGAATCCCAGATGTGGTGGCTCAAGCAAAGCGGACAACTACAGTTCAATTTATCTGATGCCAAGGTTGCCGAGAGGTTATTGATGAAGGGTGTACCACAGCTTTCATAATCAAAAGATTAGCTGATGCTTACCAACGTTTACCTCCTGGACATACGTACGGCACTTGACTGAGTGGACCGTCTGGCTGTCTAGTTGTTTTGTTGAAAAATGTGGTTCTGCTTATTATGGTAATAGTTTTATAGCCATCTGCTTTCGAACCTCAGCCCGAGTGTGTGCTACGGCGGACTTTTGCTCTTTTGTTATCACCACTGGTGTAAGACAAGGTGTACATGCATCACCCTTCTTGCTTAACTTCGCTGCAGATGAGAATTTAAAGAGTGCTCCAAAAACAGTGGGCTAGTGAGGTCAAGTTATTCCCGGATAATCGACGCCGTGGTCTGGAGTATGTTGATGATATCCTCATAATTAGTGACTCCTCGTAGACTGTCCGAGACATGTAGTGTCGGCTTGAGTTGTCTGCCACCCATTTCGGAATGACCTTAGTCCTTTGCAAATGGAAGGTCTTCCTTCAGAACTGCTTAGAAGCTGCCTCTATCCTCACCCATTCCGCCTCTACTTTAAAAGTAGTCGACAAATCTGTTTATATTGGGAGTTGCCAATATTCGTCTTCTCATTTCGTTGTTCAAAGTTGCGTTATCGTCATCGGAATAATGGATCAAATCAATTTACGCATCAATAAATTCAGAGTAGCCTTTGTCAATCCAGTACATCTCGAGCGCGCCTTGACCTCAGCCTCCCATTGAAACTTTGCGTCTACAACGCAACCGTGCTAACAGTACATCGGTATGGCTACTAGACCCGGCAAGTTCTAGCGAGCAATGTCTAGTGTCAGTCGGTTACTGATCCCCGCTGCCTCCGGAGAATTACTGGTTTACTTTAGCAGCATCAAACTAACAATGATGACGTTCGACGTCGGAACTGCAAGTCAGACAGACTCAGACGATCACTGAGCTGCATAATTTCCTCGCATGATCTCCGGTGGGCCAGGCAAGTCTTCTGTATGCCAACCCAAACATTGCCCTGCCATGCTTTGGTTGCGTGTGTTGGCGATGATTAGGAGTAACAGAAAGGTGACCAACACACAATATGGGTTCAGGATGTCAAGGCGCTGACAATGCGGTTGGGAACAGTGAGGCGTTCCAGACTCCCTGGCTGGGACCCAAGGACAGTGAACACAACTGTTTGGAAACAGTATAAGATATGACCCGGAACAGTACACAGTGTCAAAATTGCTGCAAAGCCGTCTTCACCCTGATGCTTTTACTCTCCTCTTTTTGTCGTTACCCATATTTCGTTACGTTTTGCCACTTGTATACCGATATATATATATATAGAGAGAGAGAGAGAGAAAGAGCACGGTCTCATGCTAGGCTGCTCATACATTGCGTACTTGCTTGTGATCAGATATGAATGTCTAAACACAGTAAATCAGAAGAATACTGTCAAGGTAATTTACATTGGTTTAAGTAAATCGTTCGACAAGGTAATCCATGAGGATATCCTCCACAAGTTTAATTGTGCGTTGTTGGTGGAGCACTGCACCGATGGATCCTGGAGTTTCCTGTTGAACGAAATTAGAGGGTACATGTTGATGTCCATCTAGGAGATTGGTATCCCTCTAGCAGTGACGTAGCCTAAGACACGGTGTTGGAGATCACTCTGTTCCCAAGCCACATCAGCGATTTACCTCATAGTTTCTGTCAATTGTATGCCATATTTGCGGCCGACCAGAAGATGTGGAGAGCAACTAATGCTCCAGATGACTGCTGTCTACTTAGAAAAGGCCTCAACCGTCCTTCCATACAACCGGTTGGAGACGGCCTCACGGTCTGCCTAACCAAATCAGCATTCTTGAGCTTGGTGAAGGGTGGTAACGGTTGAACCTATACTGTCGACGGCCAAACTTGAATTAGCTGGGTGCACCCTCGCGCTGTAATTTAAAGCCTTTAGACAGTACGAACGGGCAATAAAGAAACCGACTGCGCATACTTTGGGCGCTCAAACACAGCTTCCTCACTGCCTGAAGGGATGGCCACTCGCCTCCTCACTTCCAACGTAAGACCGATGCTAGAGTACGGTTCAGCCGCCTATTGTCCGATCACTCGAAGCGAAGCACAGAAAACCTGACTGGTCCAACATGTTGCTACCAGTTTCAACCCGAGTTTACGGGTCTTGTGTAAGAAGACAGGTGCGAGATCCTAGGACTCTACACCTTGTCTTACCATGGGGTACAAGTCGGTTTTATCTTGCTCAGACGCATTATACCTCATGGTGACCTGTCCATGATGAGGAAGCTGCTGCAGCTGCGAACGCCATGTAACACAGACGGATACCAGTAAAGGCTTGTAGTGCCCAATATCAAGCGAGTTACCCACCCCCTGTTTCGAACGAACAGTGTACCAGAACATCGCTTGGGGCCCAATCTGTGCAGCAGTTTAAAACTTCTGGATTTACTTTTCACCACCATTCCACAGAGGGAACGACTGCACACAGGCAGTGACATATTATTTTTGTGAATCCAGGAATCGGTAAGTCAAAGGTTTTTAAATGTTTCATAAGAATTTGCAGAACAATTGGAGTATTAGCAGCTTACCGATACAGTTTTAACGTTTCTGCTCATATTCCAATAGTTGTACAGATTTAAATTCCTACTTGTTCTCGCAATAAATTACTCAGAATTCAGTGTAAATTTCGGGCTATCACCACGATGTACTTGCAGCACTGCTTTGGGAAGTCGGCCGGTTGACGAATTAAATTAGCCTTGATTGAGCCTACGGTGCAGTATGCTGAAACGTAAACCGCTATAAAGAATAAAGAGCGTCTGCTGTCTTTGGCTTCAGGTAGTTGTGCTGAGGTTTCGAGTCGAATTTCGCGGGGATTCGGTCGAGTGGCATGGCCCATTGTGTGCGCCCAACGCGACTGTTACGCTGGTATAATCGGAGGTTGCAACAGTTGATTATCTGGACAAACGCAATTTTAAAATTCCAGTGGAACTTACAGACCGTGAAACCAATTCTCGCGCTGTGTTGGAGTCCCGGATACGAGTCTCATTGAGGAGACCCATGTCAATGACACTGGTATTTAGATCACGAGCAAGGGCTGTTTGTGATCCGGTCTGTAAGAGTGTCCGAACTTTAAAGATAGCACTTGAAAGGTTGCACTTGAAAGCGAGCACTAGGGATGACCTGCCAATACAGCTGGGCGGGGCAACCTCGGTCCTTTACTCCTGATCTGTATGGTAAGTTCCCTCGCCCAAGGGGGCACGGTGTTTTAAACTCGGAAAATGAGGGGATTGCCAAGAATGCAGTGGCTGAAAAAGTGGAAAAAAGTAACTGAATTTCGGTAAAATAGAGTGTGAAGTAACAAGTTCGGTCGCCACCAAATTAGCTGAGGGTACCATTTTCGTAAAGCCAAGAGTTGTCAGGAAGTTGTGCGGATCTGATGCTCCCAAGGTTTTCCAGGCCGCGGGAGAGGACTGACTTTAGTTACTGCGCCCGAAGCCCTTGGTCATAAAGAACTGACCAGAATAGCGGAGGGGCGAATAACGTATATAGCAAACTGCTAGGACTGGTTGTGAACTTACGGATGACACAGTTTGCGAGTAGAAGCATGCGGCTTAGGACATCCAGTGAGCCCGAGTAAGACAGTACGAAGGCTAGAGAAGGTTATCTGAACTACCGAACATGCCACCAGACATGAAAGTCGTTGATAGTCGGTTCGTCGTACACCTTCATGCTTTTCGAAGCCCATGTAGACGTCTTTAGCTATCGAGGTTATGCATCCGCCCTGTGTTAGATACACAATTCCAGCGGCGGAAGTGAGTGTTCAGTGATCCTGTAGCTGTCTAAATTGCCTGCGACGCGGCGTCGCACGAGATGTTGGGGTATTTAATGTAGAAGTAGCTGAAAGACCCAAGACTCTTCACACTGTAAGACAATAGCGCTGGTTGTTTGCCAATGTTTATTTATCTCGTCTACGAACAGAGCAGACTAATTAACAGGTATATTTATTAGAAAGACCCTTCCTGATCTGCAACAAGAGCACGCGTCCGACAGCGCACATTTCCGCCGGACCAACCAGTGGTAGGTTCAGTTCCTAAAATGATTTGCATCAGCTACCGTCAACGGTGCTACAACGTTGTTAGACATTGATATTAGGAAAATATTTCAAAAGAGCTATGCTAACACCACGGACTGTTTGAAGCAAACAGCTCATGCCTCCAAACTGTTATTCTCCAAGACCGCATGCATTGGCTCGGTCAAGTATTTCGCATAACAGCCTATCGCTTCCACCCTCCAGCGTTACTTGCGCTCCCCGGAACTGATTGGAAAAAGTACCGCGGTGGACAACCAATGAGGTGGAGATGGAGCATGAAGAATGCAACCTCAAGTTTAGCATCTGTCGGACTGGTCCGCCTTCCAGCATGGGGACCACGCGTTGCGGCCTGCCAGTGGTAGGAAACACTGGAGGTTATGGCGCGCAACAGGCATCAGTGGAGAGAGTGTTGTTCAACCGCATTATTTATTAGTTAACGTGTCATCGAATATCAAACCCCAAAACATCAAAAATCTCCAAATAGCTGCATATAATCTAAAAAAATCGTTTTCCTCTCATGTTGCATTTCGTTTCTTCCTTTATTTCGCCATGGTTCTGATGGCACATAATCTGGTATCAAATATATATATATATATATATATATATATATATAGACTGAACTTTTACCCGTAAGTTGGCATTATCAAGAAATAAACCAATTAGCCTACTTTGGCACCATACCGAAGTGTGCCGCCAGTTTAGTCATGTGCTTTATTGGATGGCGTAAATCCAGTAGTAGTAATGATGGCGCTACGCGTTCTGTGGTAGGTACCCAGCAGTCAGGGTTCGTTGCGCTATTATTGGTCGCTAATTTTGCCTACCTGTGAAGCACTAAATGCAGATCTTGGTATGCCTTAAAAACTACATTTAAGTATTTTACCATCTGTGGTCTTGTAGGACAATGAGCACCTTAAAGCAGTTCGTCGTATGGTATTCTGAGATGACTATAAGTGAGAGGCGTCTAATTAGATTTGAATACTATTTATTTCCTTGACTAGGCGTCCTCCTGATTGACGAACGTGGTTATTACTCGCACGATTTTATATCATACTTTCGCTTGACAAAGTGTAGTAACATTAAACAGCTATTCCTGAATGGCTGGTTTATCTATCTGAGTAAGCAGTGACCACCTAAAATAAACCGGACACTTTGCTGGGTTCAGTTATCTAGTTAATAAAGTGCTCCGTGGTCTGGGGTGACGTATTTGCATACTCACGGTGATAACTTCATAGTCAATACTGATTTCTCAAAACCCATGGGCCATTTTCCAGTTAACTAATAACTTCCCTTGAAAAAAGCAACCTGCTCTCCGATCTTATGGGTGCCAGCGTCGTGAACAGATTAAGTTGGATTCAATAACCAGCGAAAAGTCCATCAAAATACCGTGTTATGTTAAACGAGCAAGTTTGAATGAGCTAAGAAGGCGGAGAGCAGAGCCGACGTGGAAGGCCGCCTAGTTACTCACCTTGAAATGCTTCTTCTTCATCGTGTGATTGATGGTGACATCCATAAACGTTAGAAGCCAACTGGCAGCACTATTCCACAACCGTATGTGTCACCGCAAACGCACAACAGCGGAGTGCCACTTAGACCGATTCTATATATGCGCTGCATCAAAAATTAGCTCGCTGGTTATTGAAGATCCTTTCACCATTGCGGCAACTGACCAATCCCTAGAGTCTTAAGGATTCCTCAACTTATCGAGGAATTGGATAACGTTAATGTTATGCCAAGAAGAAAACAGGAAACAGAGCTGTTTAGTAAGACGATTATTCAGGTAAACCACTGGTAGCACTATACACCAAAAAAGGGAATGCAAGGCATTTGAACTCACGTGAACACAGAATCAAATTACCAGTCGCTAGTTACGACAGACGGCCAATATCCGTAGTATACACACACGAAAGCATGCAAGGGGTAAGCGTTTCGCAAGGCGTATTACTGCTCCCCTCTGTGGTTTGAGCTATCCAAACTGGAATCGATCCACCGGCCGGCGTTGGCGCGTAGACCGACGTAGAGGCATTTGGTTCGGTGGTTCAGCAACGGCCACTTGGGAATCGATCATCTTTGATGTCTGGATTTCAGACTCACCGATTGTTGCTAAGGTCAACGGTCTCAAACTTACGTAGTCTAACTGGCATCTGGCAATCCTGTCATCCCCAGTTTTGGCTCCAATGATTAGACCGTTAGCTATTTTAGCCATGACCGGTTGTCACTCGGAATCCATAGGTAAACGGACTTACATGGGATTAGGTTCTTCTACGAGCCTGTCTTTGCTGCAGGTGTCAGAGCGTTGTATCGCGCATTCTTATTTTTCAAACCTCCTAATCAAGGTACTGTGTAATAACTCCAACTGCGTACACAGCGGACCGCCGTATACTACTTCCACGGGGCTTCTACCGGCGATTCGTTTGCCATGTTTCGATAAGCGAAAAGGGTTCGACTAATGGTTTCTCCGCGGTGCTATTGTGATTAAAAACGGTCATGGTGTTTATCCAATTCTGATTTAACTCCTCGGTGATCTGATTTATGGTTGTAAAGTTTCCCTGCGAAACGGAATTTCGTTTGGAAAGACACACTTTCTGGATGTGTCCTCTCTTCCCACGAAATCTGTGTATCGAATGAAGTAGCTGATAACCAGCAGGTGTTGAATAATGCTCACCACAGCGATAACAACGGAATTATCTGCGTTGTACGGAGCGAAACATTGTGTTATCAGGTTTAGTCTGAGAGACTTTATGTACATTTTGCGAACTTGTCAGATTAGGCGAGCAGAATGCAGTTAGTTCGTGTACTGGACTGGAGCGTTTTCGAACAACGTCACAGGCTCCTTCCCAAGTCAAGGTCTTTTCGTCTTCCAATAACAGGCTCTCTCGTGCCTTCTTGTCAAGAGCACCAACAATTAATACCTGTAAAAGCATTGCTTCTTCGAATTGGGCTGGCTTGATCTGGTCATAGCCACTGTCAGGAAGAGCGGTTAGGAGTCTAGAAATAAACTCATTTTTAGTTTCTTTCTGCTGTCGCCGCATGCTGCTAAATTTGTAACCTACTGTAAACGCGTGGTTTTTCACCCCAGAGGGGATCACTGGATGTGGAATCTCTGTTCACTAACGTTCCGCCACACCAGACAGTCTATTATATCTGCGAGCTAGGTGAGCAATCTAGTTATTCGTTATCAATTCCAGCCGAACTTCTGAAAGAACCATTGCTGCTGTGTACTGAAAAGGTTGGCTTGCACTTTCAGAATACGTCATACCGTCCAATCGATGGAGTGGCCCTGTACTCACCGATTTCTGTATGTTGATGATGGAAGGAGGCAAATCAACAGAAACAGCCGAGCTGCCATGTGGATGACATATTCACTTTTTGTTCGTCGGATCAGCAGGTCGTTTAGTTAGTGCAGTAGCTTAACTGGGCGCATGCCAACTTGCGGGTCACCTGTGAGGTAGAGCAGAAGAACTGTCTACCATTCTTGCACATGATTATTAGTCGCAGGAATGATAGACTAATTAAGAGATCCGTCTACAGAAAAGTACATGGTCCGGTCAGTACCTGCATTTCACCAGCTTCACACAACTGCGGTAAGAACGGACCCTTGTGAAAACTTTAGTTAGTCGGACTAGACGAATTTGCTCGGTGGATTGTCTGGCCGAGGAATTAGAATAACTTACGACTACACTTATAGCGAATAGTTATATTAGCAGCTTCGTAGCAAAATACTCAGCAGCAAGGCCCAAAGGACTTAGTGCATAGAGCAGCTAAGAAAAAGATATATATCGAGTTGCCCTTCAAGGGTGACTTCTCTACACTGAAGACCACAAAAAGTTTGTCAGCTACGCAGACAAATTCCCACTGTATTCGTGTGTGACCGCGTATATAGTTGCATAGGCAGAAGTGGTCTACTATTGACTTCCCGAATAAAGGAACACATACCGAGGTGGGTTCAACATGAACTTGATCGACATCCCTGCCCTTCCCCCTGAATTTCCATCCTTGCGCAGGCCGTCAGCTTCCTCAATAGGTAGACACCTAATGGTCACGCGTCATTGGATACAGCTCGGATCTGTGTTCACAATTGTGTTACGTCACTCTAATATTCGCTTCCTCCGTTTCGCCGAGGCTGTGGCCAGAAGCCGGATGAAGCTCGCCCTGTGTGTTCACGAACTATGAGCTTAAGACTGCCATGGACATACGGGTGGAACTTCCGTCATTCGTTTCGTACCCCAAGCTTGTTTGGTTACACCCATAGTTATTTATATGGTTGCATATCGGTTATTGTTAAAGGTACTGACGAGACAATAGGAAATGCATGCATCTACCAGCTTTTGTCTTCTTAACGCATTATTCAAGTTATGGCACTGTTTTCCAGTTTCGTAACCCATCAGTGTCGATTACTGGAGCAATTACTTTAAACTCTTTTATTCATTTTTGAGCGTGGTGGAAGAAGGAAACTTCCTACGAAAATGTAATCCGTCTTGTGGTGTTCAGACAAGAACAGCACTGCTATTACAGCATACTGTGCATTTTGGCAGCTGTGTTCTATGCATTGGTGTGTGTGAAAGAGACTTGAACTAATGTTTAGTAGGTAGATGTGGTGCAATGGCAATTCGCCGCCGTCACCCATGATTAAGTGGCATAAGTCACCGACTCATATACTAGTGGTGTCATGGATTCGGATGCTGCAGGAGTCCGCGAGTACTCGCTACTGAGGAGTCTCAATAGGACAAAACCGCCTTCCAGCGCTTTCCTGGATGTGTGGTGGCTGTATGGCTCAGTCTGACTGAAAAAGTAGCTTCTCAACACCACTGGACTAGTTTATTTTAACACTAAATGGAATGCAGGATCCCACAGTAGTATCCAGGAATCTGAAAGTGGTGTGTTGCAGTCGTTACAATAAAGACACTAGTCCACTTGGTGATAATGAGATAATGGGACTACAAGTAGTGATCTACTAGCAGATTAAACATTGAGGTAATTAAATTGGTGGTAAAATTGACCCGCAAAATGTGGTGAAGGCGGAGTCAGCCAAGATAAACGTTCAGAGGCTTATTAGCTTTCCTTATTTAGTGAATCCACCATGCTCATCTGGTTACAACAAGTTGACCTAACTCTAATTGTAATCTGGCAGATGAACAACGTGAGTTCTCCGGCAAGAATTAAAAATGTTTTTGCCTTTATCAAATTATCGCCATTCGCCATAGGGTTCAAGTGTGGAGACTCTCGCACTTTTTCCGGTGCACACTTTTGGCGGAAATTAACTGATGAACATCTATGCGAAACAAACGCTTGGGTACCCTACGAACAGAAAATTGGTTACTCTGAACTATCAACGGAACTATCGTATACGTCCACCAACTCTAAGTCGGAGATGACCGATGTCATCAAACCTTCCAGATAAACCCATCTGCTTAGTTGACTATTTCGTCTACACACGGACGGAAGCACATCACTCGCACAACTGATAAACAACTTGTGACAGAGACTTAAAATGTTATGGGGGTCTCGCTGGCCACTGCGCCTGCCATTCATCAACGAGCGTGAAACGCTTTCACGTGTACCACGCGTTTTCACATGTTTCTCTTGGTTTTGCAGCGCTCGTGACTGCTGGCGATGGAGTGTGAGACAGCTTAGTCACCTGGTGACAATCGAGGCCGAACGGGTGGCTATTTAATCCACTCGCAGTTGCTGTTCACTTGATTCGATACTCTTCCTCGACATGGATTCACTGGTCAGACAAAATTTTTCTCGGGAATGTGAAGCCGGCATCAACAAACAGATTAACATGGAGTTGGAGGCTTCCTATGCCTACCTAGCTTTCGCTAGTTACTTCGACCAAGACAATGTGGCGTTTCCGGATGCCTCAAAGTTCTTCATGAAAATGTCTCACGAGGAGCGGGAGCACGCTGAAAAATTTGTCAAATACCAAAATCTCCGTGGAGGTCGAGTAGTATTTCAGGATATCAAAAAGCCAGTTAAGGCAACCTTTGCAACTTTACAAGAGGCGATGGAAACAGCTTTACAAATGGAGAGGGCAGTAAACGAGGTAGGTGATTAATATGATCTATCGATGCCATTGGATGTTAATCGTTGTTTTGTTATCAATTATAGCTAGATATGAATATGTTAAACTAATAACCCTCGTTTACTTGTAAATGATGTCTAACTGTCTAACAGAACTGTGTGTACCGAATCGTCGTGTCTCGGCTCGGAGGAACAAGCTTTACTCTTATTTTCAAAGAAGCCCACACTTTCATTACGACTGTTCGCCTGAAATCCTGATCACGTAAGCAAGGTTGTACAGTGAGTGATCAGTTGCGATAACCTCGTCAGCAAGTACCACCGTGTGGTTGTTTTACAAATGATAAGGTACACAACGTAGTGTTTACGCAACGCGACAAGAGCATGTCAAACAAATTAACGACATACTGAACACCGATACGTGGTTTAGGGGTCTAGTCAGAAACACTGGTAGCCCGGGTGAGTTGCACAACTGTTGATCGCTTCTCCGAGCTTGACAGTGCTTGCATACGTTTCGCCACCATACGAGGTGGCATCTTCTGTGCAGTGATATGCAGTGTACAATCCTGCATATTGAATCGTCAATCCGGGATCGACGCACAGGCAACTTTTAAAAGTGATAATTGCAATTTGCACCTCGTGGTCTTTGCCCATTCTCTTCCGCGGCTGAACCATGTCTTTCTATTCGCCGGAGATCTTTCTTACCGAGCTGATGGTACACGGGATCGATGTCGATGCGCATATTGATAGAATTATTAGAGGAGTACCAGGTTCCTAGGAGTTCTCTTCCTTTCTGTGTCGTTGCTGGAGTTAGAATCTCCGTTTTGTTCCAACTGAAGCCATGTCCATCCTCATTTATATTCGCCGAGACAAGAGACGATGCATAACGTTATTTTACAAGCCCCCTGATGTTCTTGTATCCTTGTGAATAGTTTCTTTCCTGTCCGTCCCACATAGTTCATTTCACAATTATTGCAATTTATTTTATACATGGCGTTTGTTCTTTCTTGTGCTTTCCGACTGCCCTTTGACTTTGACAGTATTCTCCTCAAAGTAGCGGTTGGCTTGTGAGCGACCACGATGCGGTGTTGTTTGAGCAATCTAGCAGTCATTGCAGATATGTTTTTCGTATATGGCAAAACGATTCTCTTGCTTGTATTTGGCATCGGCTCGGTGTTTGTAGATTTGTGGTTTAGACGTCTGCGGATGAAGCCGTGTGGGTGTCCACTGCGTTCAAACGAATCGAATAGCCCTTTTTCATCTTCTCGTTTGGCTTCCGCTGTACTGCACAGTGTTTTAATCCTGCGAAATAGTGTCCGTACGTAGGTGTTATGTGGCACGTTAGGTGGTTGCTATTGAGGTTCAAAAGTTGGTCCGTATGTGTGAGCATATCACCTCCGCGATGTATATGCTGCTTCTCTATCCGTTATTGTTAGACCATCAGCTGTCCGTAACGGAAGAAATCCCTGCCTTACCTTACAAAAGTCTTGGAAGTGTTTACACAACAGTTTGCGGTTGGCAGTGAAGGTTGTGGAACCTTCTGCTGATGTGTGCCTAAGTCTTTCCTGAGCAGTTGAACACAGTGCTTACATTGATCTACTTATACGTGTTAAGTCTTTAATGTTGGAGATGATCTATACACTCACCAGGCTGCGTTGTGTACTGCACTCCATTTTCGTGTTCTGCTCCTTATGAAAGAAACTGTTTGGACCCATTGCAGACGCTTGTCTCTGAAGCATCTGTAACCAGTTGATTGAGCGTGCAGACAAATTCTAATGTCACTAAGTCCCAACCTGGAAGTCCGACTGGGTTAGATCAGTGTTATTAAAGACTTCTAAACTGATGCGCCCATTGCCAAATATGTACAAAGAAGCGATTAAAAAAGGGATCCTTAAATGGAGCCGTTGACCATCATCATCGTCATAAACAACAGTAGTACATCAGCCAGTTGAACGGATGCTTCGCTGCCGTAAAGTTGCCGTAGCCCACGAAGTGAGGAATAATACGATGGTGAGAATGGGGACTTACTGGGAAACCGTAATTCCCGAAGCAAGCATTCCGGGTCAAGGCACTCACACTCTGTCAGCAACATACCGACACAAACAGTTGGCATTCATGCAAGGACAAGGTGGTATTGGCAAAACAATTTCATCGCAGTTTCATGCCCCGCGGTATACTCAGGCACTACCACGCAGCTAACTCAGCACCAGGCACATTTTAAGCAGGCAGCCTGACTAGGAGGCGACAACAGACGCGTCACTGGTGCCGACTGCGAGCTATGCCCTATAAAGTCTAGAGCCAAACACAGGGTGAGCCACATGGACCCCCGCTGGAAGGCGAGAAGGACCGACGGTATTCAGTTTTGCAGTCAGGGACTTAATTTCCAGCCGTCAAGCCAAATGTCACCCAACTCGGGCCTTGTGTCTCATTACAACTGGCAAACAAAACAACGCACTTCTCAGTATGCGGTGACCGGATATCCGTATAACGTACCCAAGCGAACGCTTCTTATGCTGTGCTATCTCTTGTTCGATGAAATTAGCCTGATTATTACTGCCTAAAATTCAGCTAAGCACATTAGCGTTGCGGACATGCTGGTGCCATGCGAATGCTGTTGACCATGCTTTCGGAACAATGTGAAGGCTTGGCTTTCATCTGATTCTCAAACATGGACATAATTTTCGGGTACTACCTGATGGTACCGAATTAGCACCCTGCAAATCTTCTGGGATCTACATTTGGTAAATTTGGTATGCGATTAAATAACCACTGTTCTGTTCCTACCCTACTGTTGACAAATCAGTAAATGTCAAAACAACAATACTGTTTTTGAATTAATTACAATTAATCATATAGCGTACACATGAAGCTAGGTCGTTTTGAAGTTCCTCTTTTTTAGAAATCATATCATATACCGTGTCATATTTTGCCCGTAAAGTTAACCTTCATGTGTAGGCGATTTGTGTGGACATTTAAAAAGCAAATAAAGTGGAAACATTAATGATTTCAGTTAGGTTGATTTAAAGGAATGCTTGGATGAAGTATCTCAGACG
Source organism: Dicrocoelium dendriticum (assembly GCA_944474145.2). Taxonomy (NCBI): domain Eukaryota; kingdom Metazoa; phylum Platyhelminthes; class Trematoda; order Plagiorchiida; family Dicrocoeliidae; genus Dicrocoelium; species Dicrocoelium dendriticum. The sequence continues at coordinate 40,649,529 of OX104067.1, read as the reverse complement.
TGGCTCCGTTTGATCAGTTAGAATCACATTACTGCAAGCATATTATGCGATATATTTATGTGCCTTTTTCAGTCACTGCTACAATTACATGCTATTTCGGAAGAACAAAAGGACCCAGCGTTCCAGGATTTCCTGGAGAGCGAATTCCTACGAGAACAAGTGGAATCCATCAGGGAGTTCGCTGGCTACATTACGCAGACAAAACGCAACGGACCTGGTCTGGGAGAATATCTTTTTGAGCGACTTACTCTTCGCGAGTGATGCGCTGTTTGCACGTGAATCCAAATGTATGCATTATTCCCTAAAGTTGGTGTTTTTATTGCTATTAGTATCGTCGCTGCATAGCGACAAGTCAGAAAAGAAATGTAAACTACGAAGGCGCACTATTTGTACGACTTTCGCCTATTAGTGGCCGAGTAAGACCATTTTTTAGTCCGCGTTTAAGAAGCGCTGAGTGGGAGGCGAATTACATCAAAGACACGTTTTTTTTTGTTACAAGTTGTCCGCCTTTAGTTTTGTTATAATTTGGACAAAAAGCTTTGTGATCCCCGAAATTACCCTCGGATTCCATACGCGTCCTTCAGAGGACATCGAGGATGCATGCGCAGTGACAGCAGCCATAACCGAAAAAGTGTGACCTTACTTGCTGCTATTTAGGATTTATGTATTATTCTTCCAATAGTTTGATTTAGTCTGAGCGTGATACGTAAACATTCATGCAGTATTCAGTACGGTTTAACGTACCCAACTATGTATCCAATTACGGCTGACATTCTTAAAAGTTAAAACTACTATTGCTAACGCGATTTTGGCCAGTTGGAGAGAATTGTCGGAGCGTGTAACCACTTGCCGCATTGTACTGAAGCCCAAACCTTGTTTCTACCGAAATATGCTCTCTTTTGAGCTCTGCTTATTGGTGTCAGTGGGTGCGGTTTAGCTATTTACTTACTAAGGGAAACATCATTAGTGAAAAGTGACCAAAAATGTTTGCAACGTTTTACCGGGTGTTTTGACAAGCTGGTCCGGAGCTAGGAGCAGCTGCACTCAGGTGCTGACATACAACCGGTACGATGAATTGCAAACCGTCCAATGGCGCAACTTGCTTTGCCGGCAGGTTTGAGATGGGAAACAGACGCCACATGTGTGCCTACTGTCGCATAGCACACCGAGCCGTTCGGCCGTGAGAAGTGAACTTTAGGCAGACATCACAGACCGCATGGCAAGACCTAGGGAACGCAAGCCGTTCGACTGTGAGAACTGGATGTGAGCCGGACACCCCATAGCCGCACTGAACGTGTCATGGTTCGATCGATCGATAGTCGGCCTTCATGTAGACTAATCATAAGTCGTGTTGTCCGTTAATTCATCCTCTTTAGACTGGCTAATGGGATATCCAACAACCGTGTCCCTAAGTGTAGCTTGACAAAGCTTGCATTCTCTGCTCTGAGTAAGGTAGTAAAAAGGTAGAAGTATTACATGAATATACTGATCGTGCATGCACCTTATAAAAGTGATTTAAGTGCTCTGATCTTAGAAATAAGTTCGTGGATTTTAATGGTTCGAATGAGCATGGTCCTAACTAGACTTGACCAGTTAATCCCCAAACTTTTGAAAGCGCGTTTAGTGATTCCTTTTCAACCGAAATGCATCCACCTCTTGGTGGATGGCAACTGCAACGCTACGATTGAGGATGTGGCTCCACTTCTACCAGCAAATGCGTAGTTCACGCACTTCTGTATTTTTACGAATTATCCAATCCATATCTTTCCTAAGCGTATTCTTCGTAGGTTTATACGAATCGGATTCACTAGATCTATTCACTGAACCGTTACACACGGAGTTGTTATCTGCCAGTTAAGATTCTAGCAACACCAAGTATTCTAAATTGCTGTCGTTCGTACACTCACGAGCCCGAACTAACTACTTTAAGGCTTCAACGTCATCTGTTTAACATCATTGGACATAGATTCACCAATGAGCCATAACGATCTCAAGTTTATACTAGTATAGTGTTACCCTAGAAGGTCATAGAAGAATTTGTGCTCTCTTATTTTACGCATATGTTTGACGTTTAGTTTCAGAACCAGGCTTCTGACTAGAGGCAGCCAATGCTTACCGACTTGATGGTCAACACAAGGCGTACGTTTACCACAACAGTGACTGCAGTTGAGCTGCTGTGAGGAGGGTCGAGAATGTTTTTTACACCCCCATCGATGTGGGCTTCGGAAACTTGAACGTTTGACTGGCTTTACAATCTGCAGGGGACCATGAAAGTGTGGGCCACCAATAAACCCAGTCCACTCCAGGGCAAATGCGACATATATGTTGCTATCGTCCAGTTGTGACTAACCTGTTTTAATTACTCTGAATTATCTCACTCAAATTTGTAGAGATGACTCCACCCAAAGCAATATAGCACAACTGTACAACTGAGACGTTTTGGTCCTACCAAGTACACAAATCCATCCCGGTTTTTCTCTGTTTAATCGTACTAATCGTAATGTGGAACTGTCGACGGGAGCACGTGAGCAACTGGTGTACACCATGGCTACATTTCTGGAAGTAAACAACGCTACCCTTGGATTTCAAAGAACCAATGTAAATTCCCGACTCAAGCCCCACCTCTCTCCAGCGTCTCAGTCCCCAAATGTCCTAGCCTATTTTACCCCCCTAAGTGAAAAGCTCGTTTACAACTCTTTAATTGTAACTTCCTCTTAGGGTGCCGCACACAGTACTTCAGTTGCCATACCGAAAACCTGAAGCTATAGCCAGTCCACAGTAAAATGATATATGCACATCATACGCATCGATTATCTCCAGGAAAATGTCGGAAAAGGCTCGTGACTCCCCTACCAGGACTGTGAAAATCTAAGATGTCACAGCATGGATTACTATCGCCGTCATATCCCATATATCCCCAGAAGGTAACAAAACCTAATGATTTTAAGTCGATAGGCAACAAGAGCAATAATCACGCCTTGAGCTTTGCATGCACATAAGTTCCTGAATGTAAATCCAATGCAATAAATGATTAGTTGAAAAACGATCATAATCAGTGAGATTCCATCTGTAGTGCAATCGGTATCCTTCCTGACTCATTGCACCTCACCGAAACACACTGTCCTATGGTGAACTTCGACTAATTCTACTAACGCTAAATTCTGCAGATGAAGCGGGGGCTATTCTGATGTCTGTGAATCGACTCCGCAACGCATCGGGAGGTGTATGCATACTACCGGAAATCTCGTGAAAGGAACTTTCTAAGGATCCGAACAATCAAGAAGGAAGTCGAAGACACAATGATAAGAAAACGGTTGTTTTTCACGGTGTTCCAAACCTTCAAGCTTCCTCTTCCGACGAAGCTCAGGCATGTGACCGGGAGCAACGGCACTACATCCGTGAGGCACCTTTTCTAGCAAACGTCGTCGTTGATTCATTGACAAGGATTCCAGTGTCATATAATCACAAAGGTTGTGGTCCCAGGTTGAGGAAGTTGATGTTAGTGTCGGAGCTAACTATACAGACCCTACTAGAGAACTGGGCTGAGTTTCGGAACAGGTTACCAACAAAACTCAGCTGAATGCAGCCGGGACACGACCACAGGCTGCTGGTTAAGCAATGCGGTGGCAAGCAGTGAAAACGCCTGTTTTGGAGTCCAGTGTAGTGAGTAATCAGACCGCCGTAACAACATCAGGAAGGACACCACAGGTTTCGGGTGGCCATCAGAGTCATCATGACCTGGCGTATGTGGTAAAGCAACGTATGGATGAGAATAAAGCACTTCACCCGGAGCGGGACGCGGGAGTGTATGAATACTAGAGGTTGCCGCTGGTGAAAGTACAAGCAGTCACCGGGTGAGATACATGGGAAGCTTACACTGTCCAACGGAATCAATGCGTGAACATGGTGCTCGAAGACACACTAAACCGCAAACAATTCCTAGCCGTTAAATTCTGTTCAGGTCGCAAACTCGTATGCAGACAAGTTAACAAGCTCCGTAAAGCGCAGCAAGGGGTTCCTGCCTTACACACGCCATGTGAACCAGCACAAACTGCAACAGAATTGACCAGCACACTATATCAGCAATTCCCACCAATTTTCCGGAGCACCCCATTATTGTTTAAGTTGTTGTCGTAGGTCATACTACCAGCAGGACTTATCCACATCTCGTGTACGGCCGTAGATGTTATGAAGCGACTAATTTCCTCTCCAGAAATTACCTCTCCTGGTGATGAGAATATCCGCCCAAAGGCGCTAAAGTTGGTCAGCATAAATTAGGCCTAACCACTTTCTCAGTTCTTCCATCAATAGCTTGATGACGTGAGGGTTCCTACAATGCGGAAGTACGGAATCGGCACTCTTGTCCACAAGGAAGGACGTAGTACAGATTCGGTCAACTATAGTTCAATAACACACCTTCAAATGCTTTGCGAATGCATGCAGGACAAGTTTTGCCTGAATCGGTCTTGCACCGCAAACCTACTTTCTACCCGATCCACTTGGACCGAAACCGTCTGCAGCCGTGTGGAAGTTGATGCTGTTAGTCTAGACTCATCAAATGCGTTCTACCGTTCTAATAACCGCATACTACTTCATAAGCCTCAAATCTGTGGAATAAGTGATCCGGTTTAAGGGGGAACAGGTAATTTCCCAAGTCACCAAAGTCTAAAGGTGAGATTTATTAGCCTACTATCAAAATTCCGTAAAGAATTCAAAAGGGCTCAGTACTTGGTCACTGCCTTGCATTTATACTGAGAAGCTTCCGAAGTTCAACTGGGTAGTACTGCCAATTTAACCCTCTGATTGTTTGCAAAAACTATGTTGGATCTTATTTAACTACACCATACCGACCGGATGTACACAAGCATGTGTGCTGTTCAGTGAGACCGTGGAATTTAGGCAGCTTGGAGAGTTTTCTCACTCCAATGCTCAAGCAAAGTTTAGAGGCTGCTTTGTGCAATGCGAACAGTGGAAGATTCATGGGCTAACCGCAAATGACTGCGAACATACCATTTCCAGTTACGATGCGTGCGATTTGTTCAAAGACACGAATTTATAGGAGGAGTTTGCGGTAAGGCACTGTACACCCATTCAGAAGGTTATTGAGGGAAATTTTATGAGTGATCTTGCGTTCTGTTACAGCCCTGTTAATATCAGTGCAGGAAAATTTGAAGAGTTCGGTTATTTTCTTGGCCTCGACTACTGCTCAATCTATGTATCTTGGAAATTTTTCCATGTCCACAAACAAAAGCACTGCACACACACCCTTCTTTTGTGGACTCCACGATATTTATTTAGTACGCTCAAATGAAAGAAACACCAAACACTAAATAGGAAAGGGATTTATCGTGTGATCGCTGGAGATTTATGAACTATGGCACACGAGAAATTCTCATGTCATGAAGGTCAACGCTGAGGCATTCCTTCACCGGGCACCTATGTACTCCTCTTAGTTCCAAAGAATATCACATGAGTTGCTTACGAAAAACACGTGTTCTGCCGAACAATAGCGTCCAAACATGTGCAAAAGGCCTGAACACATAGGATGGGAATGATGAACTATTCATTGCGATTGATGTTATCAACATTTGGTTTAGCAACATTTGCTACACCAGCTGCCGTACCACTACGACAGCTTTAACGTAACACTTGAGTGCTTATTGTTGTGTTATTGGAGCAAGAGCAGTGTTTGCAATAGGACACGTAATGTGAGTGAAGGTCGAATTTCCTCTCCTTTGCATCCTCATTCTGGTGGTACGCCATAGGATACATCATGATGGTGTAAATTGAGGAATGAAGCAGACCAGTGCATTGATTCCGAATCCGTGTGTTTAACTGGGGAACACATGGCGTTAATTCTTGTCGAACTTTGGAAAACTTTCGGTGCACACAGACTGGTCGTTCTTGCAAGGAGCTTGCTTAAACAGTTAGGACTCAGGTATTTAGAATAACTGCAGTGAATGATCAGCATCAGGTCACCGGTTGCAGATGTGTTTGCTGCGGTGATGCTTCGGTGCAAAACGCCAGAGTCGACTTCAATGAGCCGAGATTTCAAACATGTTCTATTCCATTAAACCAAAGTGGTTCGCTTTATGAGGACTCCACTAAGCATCGAACCCATTAGTTACTGAATTCTGGAGTGCAAAAGTACATAAGGATTAATATTCGTAATAGCTCTACGAACTCAAATTGCTTATAACCCAGAAGCACTGACCGAAAATACGCACACTGTTGGTACTCCAAATGATTTTATTACCCAATACACTGTGTGCATTGATTTAAATATGCGTGGAAACATTTTATTGTCTCAGTGTTGAATTGCCACCCAGGTTTGTTTGCCTGTAGCGGCCGCACGCGGGTGAAAGTTTATCTTAGCGAGCGATTCTCCAGTACACAGCTTTTTCGGGTAACTTGCGATCTTGTCAATCTACGTCCAGCTGACGTAGTTCAGTGAAATCCCGAAAATAGGTACAACTGCATATGAATCGCTTTGGAACCACTAGCGATGAACTGGATTTACGCTCCTGGGAAATTTGTTCATCACAAGCCAATGGAGGCTTGTTTAGAATAAACCACGGTAAAGTTAAGTTACTTAGTTAACTTACTCATGTGCGGACCGGTGCGTCTAAGTACATCTGAAATCAGACAAATCTTAGTAAACTTTGTGATAATGTAAATCAATTTAGCTGAGCAAACTGACATGCTATGCTTTCCCAGATTAACTGGGCCTCGGACAAAATAACAGCAAAATTCAGGAGAGTGAAGAACCTTACACGAAACTTACCAAGACGCAGAGTATACATCACCCCGCTAGTTATTCTGTAAGCCTGGTATGCGATTCAAGATGCAGAAGGGTACGGTATTCTGAACCATTCGTTTGATATTAGTGCTGAAGAATGCATTGGTTGGCATTTTAGTGCGCCTGGATGTAGTCTTATAAAAAATAGAAAGATATTTTCAGGTTTTGGAGCCCCCGTCGTGTGTTTTGGATAGGGACATGCAATCTCACTTGCTGCCTCGGTTGACTTTGCAACGGCCATGCACCGATAAAACTTAAAAGGAGTGCCTCTGCAGCACATTTCAGTAAAACCAGGCACCGGATCCTAGGGCGATGGACCAACTTACATTTTGTCCACAAATCAAAGGAATATAAAACCTGAGTAGCGCTATCATCATCGTTTCGAAAGATGACGTATGGTGAAGTCCACGGATCGGACAGAACTTGAAGTTATTATTGGCACTATCGTAAAGTTATTAAAAGCTATTACCATCCCTGAACTCATTAGCATACTTCTGCCAATCCGTCTGCGCTCAAAGATGCCTTACACCACCGAAATAAAGTTTACTACAAATCAGCTGTTGCACAAATTTCGTTCAGTAGGAATTCTCTTCATCTTGACACAGCTTGTAGAAACACACTATTTGATGCGCGTGCTCCCGAATCCTTTGGAATAATCCTCTCCATCTTCGTTTTGTCTTCTTGCAGCGTAGTCATCGTACGCTAATTCAAACCGGATTTACCAGCTGTATACAGTGATCCATCATACGTAGAATTTTTACCACTAAAGTTCTAAACGTCACTGACTGATTTGGCTGTCATGTGTGATTGAATCAAAGCGGATAAGTTATCCATTTTGTGTCCATTGCCCTTCTGTGTAACACCATTCGGTGCAGAATTCTCGAGTCAGTCCGAAAAGCCTAAGATTATTCCAAGCCGGTGTTTCGCAACGCATCTGTGAAAGACTTTTTGATCGCTCAATTTGTGTCCAGCGTCGTGTTCAGATTCGTTTACTAGGTCCTAAACCAGCTGGGCCTAACGTCGATCGATCAACCGATCAACACTGCAACGGGTGCTTACAAGGGATCACTGGTGACAGCGGGCGCGCCAGGCTGACTCACACTTATCATTGATGCGGGAAGCTGCACTAACTGATTATTTGACAAACGCGTGACCTTAAAACTGTACACCCGCTGCACATAAGTCCCACGTTAAGAGCAAGTGTGAATCGTGCGTTAAACTGGTGAAGAGTGGGCTAATGTGCAGCAGTTGCTTAAAAACCTAGCACACTAAATGCCTTGGGACGGAATCAATAAAGACAAGACAGTACAATCACATGAAAGAGGCGTTTTGGTTCTACCCAGTATGCAGTGCTGTCCCAGTTGTTAGCCGTCTAACTATGCTACTGAAGGTGTGCGAAAAACTAACAGAAGTAGTCGGACAACTGGTGTGCGCCAAGTTTACACCTATGTGAGGAAACGGACCTGCAGTTGTATGTGAAAATATCACCCGAATTCCCCATTCAGGCAGAAGAAGAAAGCCAGGAGTCCCAATCTTACTCCAACGACCCAGTATTCACCAGTACCAAGTTCCTTCTTTCTCGCCCATAAGTAAAACATTGCCTGCAGCGGGTCCGCACAACTTCTGTCCAGTGTGTTACACTTAGTACTTTGTTCACTTTATAGGAGATCCTAAGCTGCAGGCAACCAGCTATAATGAAGAACCAGGTAACATACGCATCGGTTGCCGCCTAGCAAACACCGGAAACCTGTAACCGAAAACACCGGAAGCATCGGTAACTTTGGTGGCCGGACTAGAGGAAACTAAAGTGTTGCAGCACGGATGGGCTCCATCAGTGCCGTTCACAACTTCACCAAAAGCGCTGAAAACTAAGGCTCTAAAAGCAGTAGTCAACAGGCGCAACCATGGTGCCTTAAACACTGTGTGTACTAATATCCCTGAATCCAAATCCAATACAATTAATGGTACGCTGACGGATGATCGAAATCAATGAAGTTCCATCTCTATGGTGATCGGTATCCATTTTGATCTCACGATATTAAAAGGCATCTAGCTTCACCCAAACTGAGTGCACTATGATGAACTTCGGTTACTTCGGGTAACACTGAACTCGGTGGATGAGACAGAGGCCCTTCTTTTGTCTGCGAATCTAGTCCGCAACGCCTCAAGTGGTGTGCGCGTACAACCTGAACTCCCGTGGAAAGAAGGGTCAGCGAATCTCACTAACAGAGATAGGAACATAAGAAGTCAACATGTGAAAAGGTGATTGCTCACGGTGTTCCTGAGCTTACAGATTCATCTTCCGGCGATGCTCAGGTACATGACCGGGAGCAATGGCGCTACCTCCGTGAAGTTCTTTCTCTCGAACAGGTCGTGACCACCACGTTGACAAGGATCCCCGTATTACCAAACTATCAGTGGTGTGGTCCCAGGCTCTTATGAACTGGTGTTCCAAGCAGAACTAACGGCACAGACTGTTTTGGAGAACTGGACTAAATTCCGTAGCAGGTTGCCAACAGAAACTCGTCTGGAAGCAGAGGGAACATCACCACCTTCTAATGACAACTCAGTGAGGGCGTAACTGTCAATGAAAACACCAACTTTAATACCAGACTCGGTAACGGTGTTAACTGTGGTTATAAAGTCCGGAGGGACACAGAAGTACACAAGCAAACATCAGGCTCCGGGGCATCTGACACTTTAATATATACCAAATTCCTCTGGACAGTCTGCAATCCTTCCCAAAAACGGTTAGCCGCCGACCCTTTATCAGTCGGCGTAAATGCCCTTTTTTATCCATCACCCAACACACTTTTGGTTTCAGAGAAATTTTTGTGCATGTACACAAATGCCCAAGGTTTACACAGAAAACTAACTGAATTAAGGTCGGCACGCGTCAGCAGCTTGAGACCTTAGTGTTAGCACGGAAATATGGTTACGCAGTGAGATATCAGATGCCGAAATCGCGCTAACATGTACGTCCGTTGCCCAGAATGACCGAGCCAACAAAGGTGGTGGAGTAACCTACTTTCGTAACAACCTTCAGTTCGAACCCATACACGCTTCCAAAATCGATGTACCTGAATCTATTTGGTTCAGCTTCGGGCGGAGAAGGAAAGAAAATGGCCTAGTGGCTGTTGTTTACCGCCCACCATCGTCTACACCGGAGATGGACTGCAACTTGGTGGATGCGTTGAGGCCGTCGATAAACAGGAAGTACAGTCACGTTTTAGTCACCGGCGATTTCAACTTACATGCTCTAGAATCCCACGTCACACCATGGGAGCAATTCAAGGCAAACCTGGAGGAAATTGTCTCAGACTTTCGCATTATGGCCACGTCATGTCGCCCACTAGACTCAGGAGAAATAACAGGCCATCCATATTGGACCGAATATCTATTAATGAAGAACAGATGATCGAGAGAGTGATAATCGATACGCATCTAGGCCGCAGTGATTATGCGACTTTGCATTGCATGTACTCTTGATATATGGGATATCCCGAGGACAGTACTCAAACTACTCGAACCATAACCAGATAAGACACATTAACCCGACTCGTTGAAGCCACCGACTGTAGTTTTCTAACCAAGGATGCACTCAGTATTGCCTGGGAAAGTTTCGGCAGTAAGTTTAACACATTGGTTAATTGAGCTTTGGGAATCAAGCCTATCAGTTCGAGAAACATGACGTCGTTTATACAGAGTAGGACACTCAAACGCATAGTTATGCGTAACGCGGCGTGGTATACCCATAAAACCGATCCGAGTCCGAGTACCTGGCAGGCTTATGTTGTTCATCGTAACTACTGTACGCAATTAGTGCCCGAGGACAAATTAGCTTATCAACATGCATTGGCTGCGCGATTAACTTCAAAGCCTAAGCCTCCGTACAAGCACGTGAACAGCCTCCGCAAGTGAAAAGTTAAGTTCCCCCTCTTCCAGCAGCGGGTGGTCTAAGTCGGACAGTTAAGAAGCGTCAAATGTTTTGCAAAAACAATATGCACCAACGTTTCATTGCATCCCGTGGTCTCCTGAATCTTTGGATACTACGATGCCTCCATCAGGACTCACTAATATAAAGTTTACGGCAGACATCATGTCGAGAAAGCGGCGATCCACGCGCCTTCAAGCTGTCCATGAATTAATGACATCTGTCCAAAGACACTAGTTAAAGCGGCTAAACTTTCAGTGAACCTTTGGCGCGGCTGTTCCAGCAATGCCTTTACTAGCGGCACATTCCTGCTACTTGGAAACATGGGATACTAACTCCAATTTACAAAGGGGTAGTCGTTCCGACCCAGCTAATTATCGGCCAGTGACTATTATGCCAGTTCTTACAAAAGTTATGGAGGCTATAATTACGGACGCACTCACGCCTCATCTGGACGGTTTTGGTTACATTGCTCAGCGGCAACCCGGCTTCTGCTAGAATCGGTCGTGCACAACCAAACTAGTGTTAGTACGGGAAAGCTGGACCGAAACGGTGGATGCTGCTGCAAGAGTTGTTGTGGCTTAACTTTATTTCTCTAAGGCATTCGACCGGTAGGACCATTGCATCCCTCTCGTCAAACTTCAAGTGTGCGGCGCTGATGACCCTCCCCACGGGTGGGTCTGCAAAGTCCTCTCGCATAGCCGTCTGGAGATAAGAGTAGGTGAATCCAACTCCGACCCAATTCATGTCGAAAGCGCAGTGCACAGGGTTGGGTACTGGGGCTCCATCTATTCTTATATATATATATATATATATATATATATATATATATATATCTGGTGGGCAAAGCCGCCTCAGTACCACGTGATCAGGAGTTCGGATTTGCAATATCCGATCGCCTCCATGGCCAGCTGGTGGATGAAACAACAGGCATCAGCGCACGACTGATGACTGTTCGCCTACGACTCGGAAGAGGTAAGTTTGCCACCTTTATAACCATGTGTTATCCTGATGACACGCGTGATCAATTCTACTCTGAGCTATCCTCCGTGATACGGTCTGTGCCGAGGAGCGACCGACTATTTCTGCTGGTTGATTTCGACGCGGGTTGGGCGTGATGCATCGGTGTGGACAGATGTCATCGGTGCGCATGGCATTGGTTCAGCGAATGCGAACGGTGACATGTTGCTCTCACAGTGTGCCACTCACGGCCTGACGATCACGAACACTCGCTTTGCACTGAGTGCGAGTGATATAGCAACTTGGACGCACCCACGGAGTGTTCACACTCACCTACTCGACTATGTAATCGTACGTCAGCGTGATGTGAGTGAAGTGCGCATGACACGTGTACTGCACGGAGCTGAGTGTGGGACTGATCACAAATTGGTGCACAGCAAATTTTCGTAAACCAATGTATTACACTCCCGCTGTGAATCGGCGTACATTTAACATTCTCTCCATCGGTGGTGGGACGAAACGTACTGAGGTGGAGAAGGCGATGGCTGCATAACTGTGTGAGGTGGACTACATAGCAACAGTATATGACCTGTGGCACCACATTCGCGACGAGGTGACAGCTGCTGCCGAGGAGACCATCGGGCGCGCAAACTGTAAGCAGCCTGATTGGTTTGATGCAAACAATGTGACGATTGGCGCATTGGAGTCCGGGAAGAATGCAGCATTTACTGCACATGTCGCAGCCCCCAATGACTTGGGGAAGAGTAGTCAGTTTCGCAAACTTCGACGGCATCTGACCCGAGAGCTCCGTCACATAAAAAATGCATGGTAGGCGGAGAAGTCGAAGCAGATGGAATGCTACGCCGAACGCCGCCAACACAAGGAATTATTTGACACCTTGAAGGCAGTGTATAGACCGAGATTGGAGCCGCAGAGGATGCTGATCAATGGTAGTTCAGGCACTACCTGCACACAGACTTCATACATAATGCAGATCTGGCGGAAAGACTTCGACTGTCTCTTGATCAAACTTTCACAGTTGGACTGGCCTTCATTGAACGGCCTCAAGCAGCACGATGTGAAGATGAGTCTGGCGGACACGCCGACACTTGATGAGACACAGAGAGCACTTGCTCAGCTGCGAAACGACAAGTGTGCCGGTGCCGACGGGATCCCGCCTGAAGTGTTGAAACACGGCGGACCCGCGTTGTTGACTGCGCTGCGCCACTTGGTGCAACGCGTGTGGATTGAGGAGGAGGTGCCTGCTGAGCTGAACGATGCCCTTGTGCTACCACTGTACAAGGGCAAAGGGAGCAAGTAAAGTTGAGCGAATTATCGTGGCCTCAACTTGCTGAGTTGTGTTGGCGAGTTGATTGTCCGAATCCTGCTCAACCGCCTCGTCAGTCAGGTTGTGGAACCTAACGTGGCGGAAGAGCAGTGTGGATTCCGCTTGGGTCGCAGTACTATAGATATGGTGTTTGCGGCTCGTCAGTTGCAAGAGAAGTGCAGAGACCGACACCAGCCATTGTACTCGCTTTTTGTTGATTTCACCGAGGCATTTGATACCGTGAACCGCGAGGCATTGTGGCTGGTGTTGGGTAAGTTTGGTTGCCCGCGTAAATTTGTAAGTTCGATTGAATGTATGCACAGTGGTATGCGGGCGAGGGTGCAGCTGAGTGGAGAGACCTCGGATGACTTTGCAGTTGTCTCTGGTGTGAAGCAAGGCTGTGGCTTAGCTCCTGCTCTGTTTAATATATATCTTCATACCATGATGTCGTGTGCTTTTGATGCCGTTTGTGCTTACGGTGTTCGTGTGGAGCACCGTATTGATGGTGGGTTGCTGAACATCCGTCGTTTCGGTGCGAGAACTCTAGTCTGTGAGATAACTATCCGTATGTTGCTGTTTGCTGACGACTGTGCGTTGTTTGCACACAGCGCGGATGAGTTGCAGCACATGAATAATGCTCTGGCTTCGACGGCGGCCAAATTCGAACTCACCCACAACACAAGCAAAACCGTCTGTCTCTTTCAGTCTTCACCGGAGGTGCAATATTCAATATTGCGGCGAATCAGCATTGGTGCTGAAGTATTGGAAACTACCTCCCGTTTCTACTACCGTGGGAGTGTGATGTCGACTAATCACACTGTGGGCCGCGTAGTCGACTGTCGAAGGCAGCGGCGACATTCGGGAAGCTTGAGTGTCGAGTTTGGAACAAACATCAGCTTACCATTGGCACGAAGCGGATGGTGTACAAATCCATGGTGCTGTGCATACTTCTATACGGCAGCGAAACATGGACGATGTACCGGCGGGATATGCGGTATCTCGAGCGGTTCCACAGCAGTGTTTGCGACGAACTTTGCGCATCGTTTGTTGCGACAGAGTTTCTGACACGGAAGTGTTGCGACAAAGTGGAATGTATGCAGTGGACTGCATACATTTACTGAGACACCTGAGGTGGCTCTTTTGTATGAGCCACATCGATTCAACGCTTATACCAAAACAACTCTTATATAGTCGGCTGAGTATAGGGAAGCCACATGTTGGGAAAATAAAGGTTACGTTACCAGGACATGATTAAAGTGAGCCTCTCACGTTCTAACCTTGATTGCAGATCGTGGCAATCGAAGGCGGTTGATCGGTGTGCATTTCGCCATCTGATCACGAAGGTAGTTACCGAGGTGCAAGAGAAAGACCTCATGCATGCAGAGAAGAAGCGGCAAGTGCGGAAGCGGCAAACACCGATGAGTTGTACTCCATCGATATCGAGCGCATGGTGCTGTAGTACATGCGGTCGCGAGTGCGTGAGTCAGGCAGGCCTAGTGAGCCATGAGCGTGGCCACTCAGGACTATTACCGAAGCGACGACGGGTCCTGCTAAGAACGTAGGCGGAACCGGCGCAGCTTTTGTAGGTATGCTGCATTCGATTTATTAACCGCGTGCTTGCATGCTAAGTCTATTTATTTCATGTGGTTTGTTTTCAATTTTGTCCTAATGCTTCTCTTTCTCATATGTCTGTCTATACTCTGCTAAAAACTTGCATATGTCGTTTAAGCCAATTGTAGTTAGTTTCGATAACATTTTCGTGTTTGTGGCATTGCCGTAAAATATACTTTCCGACCTCGTGAACTTATCTCGGATACGTTTTTATACAACTTATTTCATATGCTCATTAATTTAAGATTTATGCCACCGTTTCCTTGTGCATTACTCGATTTATTTTCTTTGCTATCTTTCTCTTAACTGATTGGCTGTCGCTTGATATCTCCGGTGTGGCTGCGCTTTGATGTGCATGTTGACAAGGTGCCTACCTGTCTATTATCCACTAACTCGTCCATACTGACTCTAGGAGACAGTTGGTCGTTGCTGGAGATGACGGATCGCACGGTCCTTGTGGCCGTGTTAGGCTCGAAGAGTGGTTCTATGCCCTCAGTGGGGAGCGGACTACGGTCCAGCCTTCGCCTTGCGTACACTTGATTCCCCAAGTACAGCGTGCTTGTGTTTGCCTGTGAAGAATTGTGGGCCGGCTCCGTTGATGAAACGTGGCTCCCATCTACATACCTCCCAGACTTATTCCTTCGGGTTTACACTGTATATGGGGTGTGTGGATGGAGCTGTGGGTGATGCAGCGCAAGCCATCAATGGTCCCTCTGTAGGCACAGGCGTCCTGTGGCTGGCCACAATGACAGGCAAATCCGAAACTGGATGCCGCCAACCATATAGCACCATCTGTGTACAGATATTGTGCCATCAGGGCCATGGCGGAATGGGAAAAAGGGGTTGGATTAAAAGAAGAAACAAAACAAGCAACGTTGTATCCATTTTCACACTCACTGTTTTTGAGTTTTTGGATGTTTTTTATTGGGGAAGGGTAGGGGACTCGCCGCAACATGCAGAGTTGCACGCTCGCCACTAATTTCGGGACTGAGCTTTGACGTCCAAAATTTCCAACCAACGCCAATCAGCATCACTGAGACCATATCAAGGGAGTCGGGAGGAACCAACCGTGGCCAGCTGTTTTGTCAGCTTTTTCCTCCTGCCTCTCCAACATTTAGGCTGTCCACCACACCGTGTTCTCCAACCCTGTCCGGCTACCGCCAACGATGCAGGACGCGGAAAGCGCTGAACGGGCATACGCAGTACCTGTCCGAGCCATATTGTTGACGTGGCTAGACAAGCCCCTCAAGAAAGTGGCTGTCTGCACCCAAGACACGCAGTCTGCCTTTAGAGTTGGTTACGTGATTCAGCCACCACATACTGGCGATGGGCCGCAAGCAACGGTTCTCGAAGACAGACAGTCGACCTAGGTCAGCGGTACGAGCAGGCCAAGTCTCGCAAGTGTACAACAGTACATCACGACAGTAGCACTATAAACCCGTCCTTTGATGGAGGGACAGATGTCATGCTGGCGCCATAAATGCCTCAGCCTAAAGAAGACGAGAGGAGCTCTTGAGGTGCGCATCAAAATCTCGTTTCCAACAGCCCCACCAGCAGTTATGCAGTTTCCCATATAGATAAAACTCTGTCCAACTTCTGACGTTTCTTCATCGATGGTGAGTGCAGTTGGGGGCGTATAACAGATTTGAATAAGCGCTTTGCACTTTTGTGGTGAAATTGCATGCCATAATTCGACGCTTAAATCGCCAGGCGGTTGAGTACAAGTTGGACAGCCTATATACCGTCAGCCAACAAGACGACATTAATAGTGTAATCTAAGTCAACCAGCTGACTACCTGAGAGAGGCTCAATGCCAGCGTACAACAAGTCTTCTAGAGCCTTTTTGAGGACATCCTCAATGGCAAAGTTGAAGAGGAATGGAGAGATAGGGCATCATTGTCGAACCCCACTGAAGACAACAAAGGAAAGCGCAAGCTTGACATAAGCCCTAACACTACCCGAGGTCAGAGTATACACCGCACGCAGAAGGGAAACGGACTTCTTGAGAATACCATTCTTCAACAGATAGTGCCACAATGCAGCCCTGTCGACAGAATCGAAGGCAGCACAGAGATCCAGTAACACAAAAATTGTTGGCTTTTGATACACATGGCGGGGCTCGAAAATCTGGCAGAGTGTTAAAATCTTATCGATGCTGCAGCGTCCAGG
Organism: Dicrocoelium dendriticum; assembly: GCA_944474145.2. Lineage (NCBI taxonomy): Eukaryota > Metazoa > Platyhelminthes > Trematoda > Plagiorchiida > Dicrocoeliidae > Dicrocoelium > Dicrocoelium dendriticum. The sequence goes on along the minus strand of OX104067.1, from coordinate 40,632,729 downwards.
GCTGAATCCAGCCTGTTCTTCTCGCTGTAGTGATTCACACAAGTTGGTGATTGCCTGCGAAGCATGATCGACACCAGGATCTTGCAAACGACGGGAACCCAACTTATGCCCCTGTAACTGGGGCAAATTTACCCAGGCCCTTTTTAAATCTGGGGACTACTACCGACTTACTCTGAGATGATGGAACCTCCTTTTTCGCCCAGACTTCTGAGAAGAAAGCGGTTAGTTTTCGAAGCAGCGAAGAGCCCTTATCTTTAACTAGAGCAGGAGGTAGACCATCGGGGCCGGGTGCTTTATAAGCCTTTAGGCAGCAGGGTTCCCGTCAGATTTCCTGGTGAGAGGGAGGATCTGTGGGGGGATAGTCCACTCATCACCAGTGCGCCCCCCCCCCAGAGAAAACAGATGGAGCTGGCGGCCAGGAAAACTGCGAGTGAAAATGTTCGGCCGATCACTTCAAACGTCGTTGAAGATTAGTGATTAGGGAGTCATAACCTTCTCAGATTGTTTCCCTTACTATTTATCGGAAGCGTTCGGTGACTCTCTAGCGTGTTCACACCACCAGGTCTCACGGTCCTTCTGTAAGCTCCTGCGCAAAGCTTGATCCAGGGATCGGCGTTCCTCACTACAGCAATCGGCTGGGCTAAGCGACGTCTGTCCATCAGAGACAAGGAGATAGTGGTGATCTAGATTTTCGGCGAGTGATAAGCAGATCCACAACTGACAGTACCGGCAGAAATTAATGCGCCTTTGATGCGTATCCATTGAGAATTGAGACCATTGTCAGTGGATAACGCAAGTAGTGTTGAGAGAGAAGCCTGGTACTTGGCTAACGTGGCAGGATTCTGCAGACTTTCGACTTTCGGTTGGTAGGGTGTACGTCTGGATGATCCTCCGAAACGCATGCAAATGTTGTCGTGAAGCAGTGCGTGACCGGAGTTCAGACAAGTTGACCAGTACGATCTGCACACTGTTACGCTTCCGCGCCGTCTATTCTTGGTCTTCATAAACGATCTATCGTGTGACTGGGATGTGTCTACCGATTTTTAAGTAAAGTGCCGCACATTGCGTGCCCTAAGAAAACCCCAAGGATTTCCAACGGCAGTACGGAGAGCCAATCAGATCTAACACGACGCACTACGCACAAACGTGCGGCGTCTGCCTACCCCAACTTGCATAGCGTTTCATGCGATTAGGCGCAGGGTAGGGATACTTGAACGATCGATATATTCTGGTCAATGTTTGGGGACAGAATGTTTTACGGAAAACTGAATGCCTGTGGGTTCTGTACTGACCGAAGTTTAGCTGTGGCACTGAAGTTACCCTTACTTACAGGGTCTACTGTGGTAAAAAATGGACATCGCGTTGTCGGGAGAACGTACGCGTGATGCACAACTGTTGCTATTTCAGCACAGCTATGTTCCCATTAAAGTAAACAGACTGACGTACACAAGAGCAATAAGTTTCCGATGTGCCTGTAGTTGTACCAAAGGTACTATTATGGTACAGTTATGGTGGGCACGCCGGTAGACTGAAAACTAGCTTCCGAAGAAGCACTGTAGAAAAACAACACAACTTTCAACTAGACCTTTTACATTAGGAATAATACCGACTTGGTAGAGGAGTATTTTTCCGCTTTTAGTATTTTGCTTTCCTCTTAAGTGAGCGAAGTTCTATCTGGAATTTCTCTTTCTTAAATAACCTGCGATACCTAAAGATTACCCGGTTGTTTAATTCAGTTTAGTGCAGTTGATAAATCATGATCCGGGCACCAAAGTGCTGTGGAAGCAGTTTTCGCCAGAGTAGCGAAGCGAAGAATGTTAAGTAAATGCGGTTAGACTTAAATATATTATTAGCAGAATCGAAGCAAGAACGAGGTGCATGAAGCTAAGCGCATTGAAGTATGAATGGCTACGCGCAAGAGAACGAATCCAGGGGCAACACTGACTCCGACAAGGCACCACGTCCAATGCAGTCTCTATCTATTGGTTCGGACTAGCACGATGCCTCCATCTCTCGGTCAATTTCTTCATGCCCCTTTGCTAGGTCCTCGATTGAACACCTCGTGGTTTCGCCCAACTTGGTGCAGCGACGGCGTATAATGTTTGCCGAGGAAGGCGGTTAACTGGCGTATGGGGTACATGACCTAACCAACCTTAGCGATTCAACTTTAACAGACACTGAAGTGAGGCAGCGGAGAATGTCTTGCAAAAAACAACTGGTGGACCTCAGCATTTCTCACGCAGTGTTCCCATTGGATGCGTACAATACTGCGTGAGACCCGGTGACCAAAGACAGTCAACCGTTTGATGTCTTCCGTACGAACTGGCCAAGTCTCAGATGCATACAGTAGCACCGGCCTTATCACAGTGTTTCCCAGAAGTATAGCTTTGTCACACACCGAAACATAGCATCCCTGAACGCAATTTGAATCAATATGTAAGAGGGTCTTGCCACCAGGTGATCTTCCAGCAATTTTACCCCAAAGCAGGAATTCAACCATATGACGTTTACCGCGGAAGCTGTCCTGCAAAAGCTTACGGATCCGCTTAACCACAGCCAACTTTCTCTTACAACCGCAGCTATTGGTTAGAGTTGGAAACTCGTTATCAGAACCCATACACGTTGAATGTGCTATGCTTCAGGGCTCTGTACTAGGACAACAATTGTTTTTGGTATTTGGCAACGATCTGGCTCAGACGATGGGTTGAAGTTTTCTAATGTTTGCTGACGACATCAAGATATAGCGCAGGCTTCTGTCGAAGGCCGATCTGGATTTGCTGCAGCATGAGTTGGATATGGTACAGCAGTGGCCAAACGAAAAGTTGCGGAGTTTCGACATGAGCAAATGCAACCTACTCTCCATACGACACCAGAGTATCTACTGCTACGTACTGCGACAGATGCTCAGTGCTTATGTTCGCCCCGTGTCGAATAGGAAATTCAGGCTTGGCAACCATGATTAAAGTACGGCCTTAACGCACTTGAGCGGCCTCAACGTCGAGCATCTAAATACGTCACCGGAATGAGCAATCTGTCATAAGAGAAAATATTGGAACATTTGGGGCTGTTTAGCTGACGGTATCGCGGAGTACACGGCGACCTGATAATGGCATACCTGATTCTAAACAACCCAAAGCATGTGTGCAGAGAGAAGGAATACTGTGATAAAAACGATAAGTCCATCCCATTTACAGTAAAGTTAACAACTGCCATGTTGAAGTACCTGCCTGACCAAGTCTCGCGGTCATCTGGGTAGCAGCCCACAAAGGTAGACATGGCGGAGCAAAATGTGGATCACTGAGGTTGCATAGACTATGCGCATTGACATGGATCGGTAAGCTGCACGGTACCCAAATGGATGCCTCTGCTACGAACAGATCGGTGTGTAATAGCACCATGACAGATAACTAATTTGTCTATAAACGACGTATCGGAGACCCCAAATAATCTCTTACTTATGGCTCCGGTGTGATTTGGAGGACATTTGCTCCAACGTCTCCAATATGTAGACTCTAATCTACGCGTCGGATACCTCCGAATAGTCACGGCGTTTGAAGTGGCGCAGACTGCTGAAGAAGCAGGTAATGATCATAGAATTAAGTTCGCCCCGACCCATCATTGGCACCATTCGTCCGGAAACTGCTTTAGTCTTCAAGTCATGTGCAATCAATAATACATATATTTACAGAAGCAGGGTTAGACGGACATAGATATCATAGGTGTTGAAATTGTCCACCTGCATTCTGAACAATGGAACAATGGAACAATGGATTTATGCGGGTATAAAAGCTAAAGCTTGACAAATCCCGTAGGGTGATCAGTGCGAAAATCATAGAAGTGTGGAAAATTCAATGGAAACCAATTCAGTAAAACCGTTTAACAACGAGTCACTACAAGCTTGTGGACTCACCGAGTTTGAAGTGTTAAAATAATAATCCACTCTAACTCGGAGGGAATCATGAGGCATGGAGTATTTGGTTAAAAGAGTCACTGCCCCTTGAAATGCGCATGGCGCAAAGTGTTTGAGTTTGAAGCGTCCAAATATACATCCACTGTTGAAATAAGCGTAGGGGAAAAATTATTTTTAAAGTATGGATTTTGGATCTCTCAAAATTAGACTGTACTATGGGAGATAGTGCAATGAAGTGAGTGCACTATCAACTCGATTTTTGAACTCGATCAGGTTGGGTGCACTGACTACAGATTCTGGGAGAGCATTCCAGGCTTGGCAAACACGAACAGAAAAGAAATTCCGTCGACATTCCAAACGGCTGTACTGCACTGCCAGCTTCAGATGATGGCCTCTCAGATTGTTGTTGTTGTTACTGAGCTCCAGCAGATGGCGGCAGGTATGATTGGGGTCTGTCAGAATCTGATAAGCCAAAATCAAATCTCCCCGTAGTCTTCGATATTGACCACTAAATATCCTGAGCGATCTCAGTCTGTCTTCGTAGCGTAACTGGCTTAAACCTTTCACGTTCTTCGTTGCGCGTCGTTGAGGTTTCTCTAAATCAGAGAGGTCTTTCCTCAGCCACGGCTGCCAGACTTGTATTGCATACTCCACGTGTGGTCGTATGTATGCACCTAGAAGTTGGTGAAAGACGGATGGATCGAAGCGTCCAAATGTGCGCCGGAGAAGGCCCAAATTTCGAATGCTCACGTTCGATGCTTTCTTTGCCTGGGCTGAACAACCAAGGTCGGACTGAATCAAGACTCCTAAATCCTTTTCCTCAGCAGTTGTGTGAAGCACATGGTCACCCAGTTTATAGAAAAATGTTGATTGGTGACGTAAGTGTAATACTTTGCATTTTTCTGTGTTGAATGGGAGTTGGTTCCGAACTGACCACGCATACACCTTATCCAGATCCTCTTGAAGTATTGCGGAGTCGTCGGGTGTATTGATCGCTCTCCAGACCTTGATGTCGTCGGCATAGAGTAGGCAGTTGGAAAGAATGAGGGCCGCTATGTCGTCAATATACATCAAAAACAATCGTGGCCCCAGTACCGATCCTTGTGGTACACCACATTCGACTTGGATTGGATGGGACCGGGACCCACGCACTTTTACCTCTAAGCTCCGGTGGAGAAGAAAGCTTGTGATCCATCCTAGGAGCGGATCACCAATGCCGAAGCTCTGAAGTTTGCAGATCAGGATTCCGTGGTCTAGTCGATCGAAGGCCTTTGAGAAATCTAGGTAGACCACGTCCACTCCTGCACCGCTGTCAATTAATTTGGTCCAACTCGATCTTGCTAGCAGCAGATTTGTGGTGCACGATCGATTCCGTCGAAAACCATGCTGTTCATGTGCAAGGAAGGCAGACTCTTCTAGATAGGTTGCTAGTACGTCAGCAACAATAGCTTCCATAACCTTCGACAGGACCGGGAGAAGGGTTACAGGACGGTAGTTGGCTGGATCAGAACGGCTACCGCCCTTGTGAATTGGGGTTATGATCCCACAGTACAGAAATCGTTGATACAGTTAGCAAATACTTACTGCAACCTCACGGTGATGATGGCGTGGCATTCATTCACAATATTCTGCTACAATTGCTCGAGGGGAATCAGCTTGTTTCTGTAAACTCTTCGTTACAAATATCCCCAGAGAAAATAATCCAGCGGGTTTGAATCGGGTGACCGTGCGGGCCACTCGATGGAGCCTCCAGCACCGATCCAACGTCGGCCGAATTTCTCGCAGAGATATTCTGGCACCGATTGAGCATAATGTACTGATGCACCATCATACTGCAACCATATGGTACTGCGAACTCCATCCACCTCCAACTGTGGCAGTACGCAAGTCTGGAGCAATTCCTTGTACGACGATGCTAGCAAAAGTGAGAGTTGAGTAATAAAAACAACTTACCGGTCACGTTACTAGAAAAGAAAATTGGTCCAACGATTTTCTGACCAGTAATTCCAGCCCAGACCATCAGCTTGGCGCTATGCTGAATACGTGAAGTTGTGTATCTGCGTGGATTTGAAGCAGCCCAGCAAACGGAAAACGGACTCATCCGTAAACATTACGGAGTGAATGCACATGTGATCCAAAAACCAACTGCAAAATGTATTCCGTTTATCCGGATCGTTTGGATTGAAAACCTGAAGCTGGAGTGTACGAAACGGACGAAGATTTCGTTCTTTCAAAATTGTATGAACCGCGTAGCGTGTGGTGTCAGAATGCTGGGCGATTTTACGTACGCTGATATTTGGCCTTTCAGATACTTCACATACAACGGTGCAAGCTGCAAAATCTGCAGTACTAGTGCGAGGCCGCCCGGGTTTTCTGGCGTCGCGCACATCCACTTTTGTGGGACTTGTTCACCAATTGAAGCACGTAACGGCCGCTGACGGGTCGCTTTCCAGCTTTTAGAGTGTTATATCTTCGAGCTACTTTGGAGGCGTTTAAGTCATATTAGCCATACAGCTGAATAAGTGGAACGCGCTGAGTCTCAGGCACGCTACTGCATTCTCTTTGCAGGAACATCCCCGACGGGAGAATAAACAAGTATTCCATTGCTGAGAGGGCGACCAACTGATAAATGGCAAGAATGCCACCGCTTATCTTGGTCCGCCAAACATTCTGTCCCCAAACATTGACCGGAATATATCTATCGTTCAAGTATCCCTACCCTGCGCCTAATCGCGTAAAGCGCCATGCAAGTTGGGGTAGGCAGACGCCGCACGTTTGTGCGTAGTGCGTCGTGTTAGATCCGATTGGCTCTCCGTACTGCCGTTGGAAATCCTTGGGGTTTTCTTGGGGCACGCAATGTGCGGCACTTTACTTAAAAATCGGTACCCACATCCCAGTCACACGGTAGTGAATCAAATTGAGTTAACACTGTTTACGCCGATAACATTAAAGTTTGGAGAGTGATCAAAGCTCCAGAAGACCGTATCCAGCTTCGAATCGACCTTGACAATTTTATGGATGGTCGGTCCGAAATCGCCATTTCTTCAATGAGGCTAAATGTCGAATGCTTCATTTAAGACACCGAATTCTTCACATATATAAGCTGGGGGGCCAGGATCTGCAACACTTTTCTCTCGAAAATGAGCTCGGTGTGTTGGACCAAGAAGATCTAGGCTGGTCGGCGCAGTCCCAAAAGTCATCTGAGAAGGGGATCCAAATCGTGGAGCTTTTACAGAGAGCTTTCAGGCAATTTGAACCGTCGGTTTTTCGCTAAATACTTTTCGCTTACATACACCTTCGTGTTGAAGATGCAAGTCAAGCATAGCACTCATGGATAACGCGGGATCTCACGATTTCGGAGCTTCCACAACGTCGGGCGACTAAAATTGTCAAGGGGCTGCGCCACTTGTCATACGAACAGCGCCTCAGTGTGCTTGGCATTTCCAGTGGACGTTATCGGCGTTTTCGTGGTGACCTAATCATGGCTTACCAAATATTAAACAACACTAATCACCCGTGCCATCAACCGTTGAAGCTGAGTCACAACAGTTAACTGAGAGGTCATCATTTCAGATTGGCAAAACAATACCGTCGGTTGGAATGTCGAAGAAACTTCTTCTCGCTGCTTGTTTGCCACAAGTGGAATACCCTCTCAGAAGCTGTTGTTTCAGGCCCCACGTTAGTCGTGTTCAAAGCACGTATCGACAGTGCACTGGCCATACTACACCATAGCACGTAATCCAAACGGCCCATACAAACAGCAGAAAAACAAGAACAAAGCAACCCTCCACCATTTTTGCCGGAAATCACAGACAATAACTTTAGATAGTACATAAAAATAGGTATGAACTGCTCAGACGGGAACGCTGTAATCGGCAGGTTTGCACTTTGCTGTTGTTCACTATTTCTTATTGCTCTTCTTGCCTTTACTTTTCTCACCCCCAATCGATCATCCCGCGGGACATGTCCAGCTTCGTTATTTTTTTCTCCGCAATATACCATTGACCATTGACATATACTCCTCATATATCGTAGTTACGTTTACTCGTAATCAGTCGAGGACACAATCCGAGCCACATCGAATAAATAAAAAAACCTCTTTCCTTTACGTCATATGGTGACGAAATTGTATGTGCCTTTGCTTATAACTTTCGAAGTAAAATACCAAACCTCACTAGACACTTTGGATAAACGGACCAATATTCTGGTTTTACGAAGCCGGCTCCATCATTGACTTCAGGACATAAACCGTCAGTGAATAATTTAGTTTTGTTTGCAATGCTGGCAGTTAGAACAAAAGCATATTATCGTTTATCCCTCATTTGAAAAGCTTCATCGTAAACAAACTAAACAAACTAAACTCGGCCGGTGGCCGAGTGGTCTGCACGTTTGCTTTGCAACCATAAGGTCACCGGTTCGAATCCGCGTAGGGGTGGGCGTCCTCGCGGCATACTCAGCCCGCGTGCGACTGGTGGTGGTCGCGCGGCAGCGAAGCGCTGTTACGGCGTACAGATGACACATTATTATCATTATTATTATTATTATTATTATTTACCTAATGAACCTGGATGCACTGAGCACATAAGGCGCTCGCCCTGAGAGCTTGGTAGAGTACTGTCTTGATTAGAGTTAACTGTTCGCCTGTCAGGTGGTCCAAACTAATTACCAATAGACAAACAAATCGCTTTAGCCAATGAAGAATAAAGCCATGCAGTCCAAGAAAAGTATGCGTAATTGCCAACATTCCATAAGCAGTCTAAATTATTCGTAGCACAAGATTTCCTTAGTCTGATGTTTGGATTAACAGATACTAACGGATACTAACTGAAAGCAAGCATCCATGTACGTACATCACTGTTGACATTAGCCCCTTACGAACAAAGTTGAGGCAAGCATCTAAAACCAATGACGCAACATACCATTTTGAACTGTAGAAAATATTTTTACTCACCCAAAATCTGTTCTCACTGTAATTCATTACCAAGATATGTAGTGAACCACCAGATACGAAGACATTCGAAAGAAGCTTAGACTTTCATCTTAGTGATAAACGCTGCACAAGTTTGATAAAGTGCATTGGTTTAACCATTGCTAATTCCCGTTCCACGTTGGAACATTTTGAGTTTACTATTCTTTTGCGTAGCCATCGTGTGGATCTTGTAAATGTATACTTGCTATCCCATCATACACTGTTGAACTATTTAGGAGGACGCAGGCAGCGTAGAGAACGTTAGGTTTGCATATATGGGGAAGTGTCGGGCTAATTTTACAGGGAAATTAACGTTTTCGGCCGGGCGTTCATTGCAAATGAAGTTATTTTTCGCAGTGTTTTTGCTTTTATATAGTTTTACACAGAGACGCGGATTAATACGCTTTGGAGCAGTGTACATCACCAAAGAGTTTCTTTGAGAACCTGGTGATTTCTTCGGAAGTGAAGTATTGCTGTGGTTGTGAGGAGATACAAAACCGTGATGCGTCAATTAAATTACGAGTTGCGATCTTAAAAGTGTAGTATTTACCAGTTGTGCTGAAAAATCATAGTCACTAAACGTGCAGCAAGCGAAATCTAGGTATCTACGAGTCAATGGGGGAGCAGACCAAATGTATTAGGTGAGGAACTATCCATGGGTTTTGGGTGGAAGGTCCGAGTTATTGTGCACGCGAATGGAATCTAGTTTTCATAGGAGTGTACTGTCGAGTAGACTAGGGCATTTAGTAAGCCACCGACATTTAGCAAGCCAGGAGGGTTTGAATACTTTGTTTGGCAGCATACTGAAGTGGTGATACCAAAAACGTCTTAACTCTCGAAACATGCGAACGGCATATGCAACACATGATCAAACAATTCAACTGGCCGTTTACTCGACGGCAACGAAATTATCTATGCCACGCTATCTAATGAGACAATTTAATGGCCATTGCTTAAGTATAAAGTCATTAATAAGCACTACTTTTCAAAGAAGTTCTACAATCTCATCTAGAAGCAGAGCCAGCTTGAAGCTACTTAAAAAGAAAGACCATGTTTAGAACTTCAGTCGATTTGATAGTATGAACATTTTCTTATGCAAAACTCATTTGAACGACTTGTCATTCCTGACATGGTTAGAATAACATAACGTGAAAGCACCATCTCAATAAACAGCTTCACTTACCATAACGACTACGTGATCGGGAGAACATAGTACACTCTGGTCTGGGTAATCAGAAAGGTATACAGTTACCGGCAAACTAAATTGGCCAATCATGGAATTTCACGTGAACATTGCGATGGAAGGTAACGTTTGCATCTTAGGGGAAGTGTGACAGGAAAGACATTTTGTGTCTACTTGTGTACACAGCCAACCGTGGAGAGGATAAAAGCATATCAGAACGCAGCAAAGAGATGCACGACAGCAATTGTAGATATTAGCAGCCGCTGAAGGTTTCGGTGTGTGTAATCACTCTTGCTTTACCGGTCACTACGTCAGTGCGTCTGTGGGAGTTGATGTTTATCAACTACCGGCGAATGCAACCGCACACCAGTTGATTTGCCCTAATATCCCGATTTATGCAGCTCCAGGATAAACCACGTGTTTCCTTTAAACTACCGGAGAAAAGTGTGGCAATGTGGTCCATCAGTGCAATGTGAAGAGGCGAATCTATCTTCGGACCGGTTCAGTGCACTGAGCACGTGATAAACGAACTTTCTTCAGCGTCTTTGCCATAACAGCAGTAGTTACGGTGTTGTCAAGAACTACTTCATTTTAGCATGAATTACAACAAAAAATCAAGCCCAAGGATATCTTTCCCTCAGCAGTTAGTTGACAGATGACGTATGGCGATCCTTTGCCTAACTGTAGCAGCCGCGAGGTAAGCGGCCTTTCTTTGGTAAATTTCCTGCATCTCATTATGACGAAGATCAATTGCCAATATGGTATCATCTTGCAAATGGGTAACACAAGCTTTTACATGGCCAGAAATTGGGCGCTTGATTTTTGTCTCAAAAGTACCTGAGTGCGTGATAGAACCGACTTCCGCTAGGGTGAATCTGACTGGTTGGGGCGATTCGATTGAATCCAATTGTTGTGGACTCCAGTTGATAAGGTCAAAGCAGACATAGAAAATGTTATTGAGCCAACAAAGAGCAAAACATTAACGATGTCTTGTTGAACTTGTTACTTCGTCCAGTTGCATATAGAGAATAACTTGAGTGGTTAAACAAACGTGGGAACTAGTTGATTTGTTTGTAAACTAGTAGTTTGCAAGCTCGCAACGGCCGAGGCGTCTACCTTACAGAAGCTACGCTTTCGGTCTTATAGCATTTTAGGGTAAAGCTCGCGTTCGGAGTTTTAAACATGGTGTATCCAAAGCTTGATGAGTCTAATAGTATTTATAAGATCGCGTGATCACTTTCATGAAATTCATTTGGGTCGATTAAACATTATACCCTTCAGGTAGTGCTATGTTCTGTTCCAGCATACGATTCATTTGTTTGACAACTCTTCAAGTAACCGCTTAGACAATTTTGCTTTTCCCCGGTGGTTTTGTCACTGCTGACAAGTGAATATAACTGCGGTTGGCGAAAACATAGCTCAACCAATAAATCAGGTATATCAGTATGGAGAACGTATTTATGCGGCGTTCGTACCTTAACTCCGGAATAGGATTGTTGCTTGTGTAGTTTAGATTAGAAGCCGGTTGATACCTGAAAGCTATCAGTTTTGCAGTAATTATTGTCTACTGTTCGTTGCGTTGGAATACAGCTGTTACTTTTTTCCCAGGGAAGTCAACTTGAGCAAAACGGTCCTTGAGAAAATAAGAGGACGACACCTAGAACGAAGAGCTTAGAGAAGGGGTAAGGAGCAAGCGTAATTTCTAGAAGCTTCGGGTGGATGAGAGGAACAGTGAAATATAACGTTTGTCATGCTAATGTATTAGCAGATTTTGCTTGTCCTTCACTGTCGCATTAGTCTACAAGTCTTATCACATTCTCTTTCATGTTACCCAGGTCCACGTACCGTTGTACAGCATACTTCGATCACTCCATGATTTCGCCGTTCTACTCCTGTGGTGAACCTGAAGTATACAATCTTTTATTGTTCTGCAACATTAGAGTTTACTTACCCTTGTATCTTCAGACCCTCCAGCTGTTATATTGCCGCTAAATTCCCTTCACTGTCTTCGGACTGGTGAGTTGTGCGCTACACTGCTTACCAGTCTTCCACTTCTTATACACTATTGCCGTACTCGTCCGGCCCGGCCGTCTTACTCTCCTCCGCAACTTTGTATTTGACACTCCACTTATGTTCCATCGCAGTCAAATTGTAGTTGAGTTACGGTCCACAATTGTATTTGATACGCGATTTCCACATAACTACTATCAGCCGTCACTCTTATTTGATTGATCTCGAAGACGATCTTGAGGCAAAGCGATTGAACGTCCCTGTGGTGTAATCACATTGTTGCAGAGCACCATAGGTGTGTGTGGACACTTGTACACCTGTTTCGATCCCACCGCAATATAGTTGTTCACATGGTATGGCGGCATCTGTATCCGTAGTTGCCTGTCACTGTGGCCTCCATGGGGACAGGCACAGGACGCCTGCGCCTACACAGGGGAACAATGGGTGGGTTGCACTGCACCACCCACAGTTCCACCTACACATTTCAAATCCGGTATAAACCCGAAGCAATAAGACCGGGAGGCATGTGAATGGGAGCCACATTTCATCAACGGAGCCGGTCCACACTCTTTCAATAAGCAGAACAGAAGCATTCCGGCCTAACTGGGAAAGCATGCACAGCAGACGTACACATGGCGGTGGCTGGACCGTAGCCCGTTCTGCACAGGATGGAACCACTATTTGAACCTAGCACTGTCAGGAGGACCGTGCATCCCGTCCTCTTAAGCAACGTCCAATTGTCTCCTGGAGCCAGTATGGAGGTGGTAGTGGGTAATAGACGGGTAAGCACCTTGTCAACATGCACATCAAGCGCAGGCACACCGGGGATCTCAAAAAACATCTAGTTCTGAAATACAAGATTACTCAGCACACAGGCAAACGTACCACATACACCGCCTTATTAGCCTGGATTAATAAATAGAATGGGAGCGTACGCATCACGCTTCTATTCCGTGTGCAATAGTTCCTTCTCTTGCACCTGAGCAAGCATCGAGAATTCGAGTAGAGAAAATTTGTCTTGGATTCGCAACACCTGATATCAACATGTCTGTCATAAACGTACCTTCATATTCTAGTAATGTTATTTCCCGTTTGCTCGTGTGCCAATTCCATGCACTAAGTTGGCCGTACAAAGCGGTATGAGTATCCTTATCGAATTCCTTCGGTATATATATATATATATATATATATATATATATATATATATATATATATATATATGGATTGGCGTCATCCATGTCCAATGGCAGTTCGAATACAACATATGCACATGCGTATATCCAAACTTAAGTGCGATCTGTCAAAAATCGGGTAGAAACATATTGACCCTCATGATTAATGGTACTACAAACGTGTATGGGTTTCGTTTGGAGATCAGGCTAACAGCCACTTTCGTAGGTATGACAGTAAGTACCCGATACGAACTACTGATGTTTTCTCCAACATTTAGACGTGACAGCTTTTAATCTTGGGCAGTCAGAGTCAAAGGAACCCGATATAGGAATTGTGAAGCAACTGCTAGGTAGCAGGATAAATAAACTAGAGGTACGGTAAAATGGTGTGCACTTGGGTGTTGTCATCTCCATGTACAGTCTGGTTTGCGCAACTGATGGGGGAGATCGCACAGTATGCGAATGCGATGGAGTGTCCAATTGTGGCTCTCTGTGTCGCCGACCGGTTCGGTCATCTTCTGTCCGAGGTATGTGCAGTTACTCAAAGAACGATGGCCACGCAATCTTTGATATTGACAGGTGACATCAAGTATGTCCCGCTGCCAACTGTCAAACATGCGGCTTTCCAAACAGTGTTCGCATTGTTTTGCAAACGTCCAAATACTGAACCGTTTGTACATACTGGTGTGTACTCTGCTGTGGCCATAAGCTATGTGATAACGATCTATACCATACGTCTCGAGTGCCGCCATTCGGTGCTCATAGAACGATTGCCGCTATGCGCCGATTCCTTTACATTGTAATATACTAAGACACTGATGTACCATTCCCCTTTGGGTTTGACCTTTTACTTAGTCCATCCAAAAGATTGGCCATGTGCAATGCAACTTCTGGTAGGCGTCTCTGTGCTTCCCATTTCCATCCGCTTGGTACATGCGTTTTCATAAGCCCGGGAAATTCAGTATGGCTAATGAACACTTGGATATATATCTGTGCTCACTCTTATCACTAATCTGCGTAGTGAAGCATGTACCGGCGACATCGTAATAATCGTTAGTCGGTTAATTGTCGGGATTGTTCACTTGCCACAGAATTTCCAGGTCAATTTCTCTTCGAATGAATAGTACAACTTGGTCACATGAAGGACGAGCGTTGAGCATTTTATTCCAAATGTCAAAGTTTACACTCCAGGCGTACTGTAAGCGGCCAAGCGCTGGTAACTTTTGCTTCAAGCGTATCCACCGAACTAGAAACATACTGACTAATTTGCCACCCTAGCATTGATCCGCATCAAGCACACAATTCGCTCGGAAACACCGCGCGCACGTCAAATACGAATAAGCTCATGGATGGACTGAAGGATTATACAGCGATGCATCGGCTCTCTAAGCTTCGTGCTAGTTATAGCATTGGGCAGCTTGTCAAGCTATGGGTATGTAATCTACAAATCGATTTCAAGGAGCAGAATGTAGATAGCATAGTCTGGTGAGTAAAACCATCGAGCTTACATAATGATGTGAATCGCGACCGAATAATAATACGAAGAGGAAGATGCCGTAGCTCACCGTCTCGGTTTGTCACCATAATAGACTCCCTTTGAGAAGGTAGCAAGAATAACAGAGATCATGATGAGTACAGCATTTTAATGTGCAACCTATGAAGTTATCGCTAAATACAACCGAATTAAGTAAGCCCAAGAAAGTTAGGTTGGCTGTGGCTCATTCGTTCTAGGCAGGTGCAATAACCATACTACATTGCACCAAGTCAGTAGTCAATCATGCTATAATGAAACGGTACCCAAGCGCAACTTATTTAGAGGGTTGCCTATTCCGGGAGCCCAGAGAGCGATTCGAGAAGACGGATCGAGTTGCAGGGAAACTTTTATTGGTTCAGCAAAAGATTCCCTGTTAGCTAGCTATAAATGAACGACACCGTGGACGCTCTAGCTAGGGGAAGGGATCAAGCACAGCACACAGAGCAGTCGCGCGTTGCAACCGAAGCGAGCGCCAAGCAAAAATGGCGATGAGCAAGTAAAGCATTCGAACTCAGCAAGCAGTTCAACAAACCACACCGGTTGCCTAAGTGTACAATTAAAGAATTTTGGTTAGAATTTTACACAAGCAAACCGGGGAATCTCCAGACTGCTACACTTACGTGCAAGATATAGAATAAGGCTGAGACAAAGAAAATGACGGAGATGGAGTAAGCAGGTTTCTACATGGGACTGTGAAGGTGCCAGTTTTCATTTGATGACTGTTTTGGAGTGTGCATCCTAGTTTACTTCCTCGATAATACGGCTCCGTTCGGAACCGCATGGATCCAGGAGTTCTTTTAGGTCACAGGTTTATATCAGGCGTTCATTCTATCTGGATTAATTAAGCTTTGGCTTGTGCATCTTTTCTGTGGTATGATAAATAAGTTACTAAGCACATATTATTAGTATTATTTTTATGCATATCAGGTCAAGAATGAATAACAGGAGGCCGTCTATCGGCTCTACTAACACGATATTTTGTACCAGTGAAGCAGGCGGATTCTTATATTGTGTGTATTGTTGTTTTCGTCATTGTAACACCAGTTACGGTGATGCCTTGGCATCAAGTTGATCTATGTCAGCTAGGGCAAAACTTAGCTTGCTGAACTCGTTTGTTTGAACCAATCAATATATCGAAGTTAGTCATCAGCCAGATTTCGATTGGCCATCCCCTGTTATGACATCAACGAACATCAGCCAAGTACTTTTCATATTTTCCCTAAACTGCTTCAGTTCTCTACTCGTTGATCACAACCAAAATATGCTGAAAAGATACATTTGTTTCAGATGAATAAAGTCTTTGTTTATCTTTGCTTTGTCGCTTAGCTTTTTCAATACAAAGTGTCACTTCAGACCAACGTTGTAAAGTTGCCAACGGAAAAACAGAGGAAAAACAACGGTGCGAAATTTTATTCAGGTGACAATTCGCAATGATTAGTCGTTCAGTAGTAATTGGTCCCTCGATCCGACTACTTTGCACGCCTAGACTATTATTGAACAGGCACTCCTAATGCCTCACTTTTGGACAAAAGCAATGCGAAACTGAGACCCAACATGTTGCACCTGCTTGTAGAGAAATTGTGGGGTGCGATAGCTTGTCATGCATAGTAAATAGAACGAGGGAACAATGGCCAAGTAGCACATCAAGCGTAAAAGACTTAGTGCAAATAGGTATCCTGGGATGGGCAAAAGTAAAAGAGGAAACCGCGAAAAAGTACCAGTAAGTGTGCGTACATATTGACGAACCCACCAGGATATTTATACATTCACAACGATAAAACAACCTAGTTACAATTGGGGAACAAATCGTCTCTTTGATTTGTGTCGTAGCCTTCTAGTCAACATTAGTTACGTGGAGAAATAAAGCGGCAGAGTGTATCAACACTTAGCTATTTAAACACAATTAAAGTGGGGCGAAAGCAACGTACACGGTAATGGTGCTCCATAGTTGGAACACCGGAATGAAGAAAACGTTTCAAGAAGATCCCAGCTGACAACACTACTTGGCAAAGTCTTGTTTGTTGGCGTCTCATGTTGGCGTCAGGAATAAGTTCAAGAAGGGGAGGCGAATGCTGTTTGGCTACTCCACTATGTAGTCACTGCGAATGACCGAAGCTGGCCGTTATACATTTCGAGATAAAAAGCTCCAACTTTCTTAAATGTCCCTCTTCGGACGGTCTCGAATGTAGTAAGAACGTGTTCCTATGACAGATGGTACGCTTGAATAACACGTTCTACGCGAGCACTAAGCATTTATAAAAAGATGAAAGAACTAAACTAAAAATGGCTTGCGCAAAGGACAAATGATGTTTGCCGGGTTTTCGACAACTTTTCGGATTATTTGGAGCAATCAAGATCATCTTGAGCTGGCGTTTTGCGATCAGGATGCTATTACGCTTTCTGAAAGATGTGGTCAAGTTAAAATACGTTATCCGGCTGAGGAGTTATATGAAGCGACCTACCCCTAGCTGCGTTAAACTGAAGTAGTGCCCTCATCAAGCACTAATGAAAAATATCTATATCAAACAGAAGGAAATCACTATCTTTATTGCTACCACTAGAACCATATATTATAACATTTTCAGCAACAATCGGAAAGTACAATGCGATAACGCTTGAGAGACTCGTGATAAACTCTAGGAATAAGAGCGGCCTCAGCACTGAATCCTGTGGAAATCCTCATTTCAATGGCATCCATTCAGAAAGTGTGCCTCAAACCTATACTTTCAGATCCCGTTGCCGAAGAAAGTTGCCAATCCACCAAACGATAAGATCCTCGAATCCATGGTTCTACAACCTGTGGAGCGGGATGCGGTGACTCAATGGGTCGAAAGCGTTTGAAAACCTCAGGTCGATGACACTGATCCGAAATCCAATATGGGCCTCTCTCGCCTATCTACCACCTGCTATCAGTAGGTAGATGGTGCATGACCAACTATGACAATGGTTATGCTGCACCGATTGCATGACGTTGAACTATTCAAGAAGCCCATTGTGGTCTAGGCAAAGAGTGCCTTCATCATGACTGCGAGCACAATGAGGAGATCCACCGGGGGATAGTATGTAAAGTCAGCACAGTTGCCTTCCTTGAAAGTAGTGTAACCATGCCCTGTCTGCATATAGTCGGGGCTTGCTATTCATTCATGCACATTTGATGGAATTATGAGAACGATTCGGCTGGCCTTGAAGGTGTAACTCCAATTAATTTGTGGGAATCTTATCGGCTCGGACAGAATTGTGAGTTCGCAGTAAATTCAATGCCTTAAGTACAATTAGTGGATTGGATGTTACATGTGTGCATCATGGAGTCGATAAGACGGATAATGGTGTGACATGGACAGACTTCATGTGCGCATGTGATCGATGCTTTGTGCTCTGCGTTTGTTGTAACAAGTGAGGTGACCTTATTCTTGGCATATCTGTTTAGTATGTTGATTTTGGTCTGAAATTTTCCGGTTGTGCCTCTTTTTTGGCCACTTTGCTCTCAAGGACAGTTGAAGCAATCGGTCAAGAAGCCACAAGGTATCACGTCACTTCCTGCCATGAATTCCCGAAACCTGCTTCTAACAACAAGTTGCGTCATTGTTGGAGGAAGTGACATGATTTCTGACGCCTTTCTGCTCTCGTTGCTGAATCGTGGCTTGCCGAATCACTTCCACGTTGTGCCAGCTGGGTGGTTCGGGATTTTCCCGTTCCAGCAAATGGTTCGGCGGCAGTGTTCCAGGACGTGGTGGGTTTTCGCCTGGCAAGCGTTCTCCCTATAAAAAGCCACATATGTCCGTTTAACAACACTGTGACGTGGCGGATGTGACTCGCCACTAAATAAAGTCACTGCCCCTTGCTTCATCCTGGCGAAGCATTGTATTCCAGCAAGTTGATGCTGTAATTTCGGGGAGCATTGGGCCCCTGTTTGGCAAAGGAACAAACGAAAGGCGTATGAACTGATCAATCAGTCACCGGCTCCCAATGGGCGCGATTCCCTGAATTCGCTCCGCTGTCTTGCGGACAGGCTATTCAGCCAAAGGCTCGGGGTGGTGTCCCCTAAGTCAACACCCTACTTCGGCTTGGGCAACCGGGTAGTATTTCGCCCTCTGACGAAACCGTGGACATTGTTGTGTTGTGTTTTCTTTTACTATTTCTGTACCTTGTTTTGTGTTCCATGGTTTCCGATGGTGCAATGTCTATTCATAGACTGTTGCAAAAATATATATATATATACTCCATCCAGACGTCGCCGACGGAGCCGTTTTTCGAGGACATGCATCTTGATGCCCCAACAACTCCTGTTGGGGAGCGGCATTGCGAGCTCGTATGAGTCTATCTAGTATGTTTCTTTGAACATTCTATACAGCAAATATGGTTAGATGTTATGAATAGGTGATTACTGAGCCCCAATAATCTTTTCATCAGTATAGTGTAAGCAAACCTAGTCAGTTGTGAGCACGGAGCCAAAACTGATGTCCGGTTTGCCACCAAGAATCTAATGGGCGACTTGATACGGTTGTATGGAGAAGACTTTACTGAAGCAGCGAATTAGGTTTGAATTGTCAAGGTGATTGCTTCCGATGACGATACCATGCGACAGATGAATCCAGATGACGCATTTTCCCATATACGTTACCCGCACAACGTGGAACAGAATGCACTCGTTTTCATTTCCGATATTTGGATGGTATTGAGCACATATCTGTTTTTAGCATTTTTATCTTAAACCTTTTTATTACCAAAGTATCAAAACAGATATGCGCTTAAAAGTTTTCGAACTCATTTGTTCTCATTCGGCCCTATCTGGTGTCAAGATATTGAATGACCCATTCGGTTGTCATTAGATCGGCAAACCAATCAAAACGTCAAAATCAAGTCCAAGGCAATCGGATTGCTTGCCTTAAGAGTTTCCGTGCGCATAGCACCGGTTGATGAACCCTAATTAGCAACGCTTCACTGATTGCCAACCTTATCGGATCCCGGTTACGTAATAGCACTTTGAACGCAGTCTTGGGGTCCACATTGTGACCAGTTGTCACGAGGTGCTTGGTGGTAGATGATGACAGAATCCGGTTCATTCTGGGAGGTGCTCCATTTTGTTGCGTCATCATTTGCTCCACCCACTTTGGCAAGTGTTCAGCCACCCTCTGAGTCAACCGACAGTTAGTCCTGCCTATATAAACGTCACTGCAACTGCAGGTGAACTGATAAACCACATGATAGGGCGAACAAGTCTAAGGGTAGCTCTGACTGTCATGAAGAACAAGTTCCCGAGTCGTGTGCATGAGGCGCAACTGGGCAGTCGTGTACGTGCGCGTTAGAGCGGACCTGAGCTAGTGCCCGATGTCTTTTGCCACATGGTCTCTCATGAAGGGCAGGAACAGATAAGCAGCTTTTTGCTCTGCCGTTAGCATCGGCAGTTTCTTTTTGAGGAGTCTGCTGTGCACCTGGATGCATTTTTCAGGATAAACATTTGCCACCAAGGTCCTATGCAGAAACTTCTCTTCGGCTTCCAGTGTATCCGGACTACAAATACGTCTGGCCCTGTTGAACAGCGTTTTCACTAGGCCGCGTTTGTATGCAACTGGGGCAAAACTGGAAAAGTGAAGGTACTGCCCACTCCAGGTTGCCTGGCGGTAAACGGCGCGCTGCAATGTACCTCCGTCCCGCCGCTTGATGAGGATATTCAAAAATGCCAGGGAGCCGTGTTGCTCCATCTCGTGGGAGACTGATAAGTTGGGGTGAATTAAATTTAGAGTGGTTAACAGGCGAGTAAAATGTTCGCTGTTGGTGAACACCAGAATGTCATCCACATACCTTTTGTATAACCTTGCTTCACCAATACTGGCAGCGACTTGACTTTCGATCAAGCCGAGAAAGATATCTGCCAAGACCGGTCCCAGAGGGTTATCATGGCGACTCAGTCGATCTGCCTGTATGCTGTCCCCTCAAACTCAAAACGTATATTCGCTGTACACAGTAGAATCATATCCCGCAAATATTCCAGAGGGAGACCCACATACATGTTTTGACTCAGGATGAAATGACACAAATCATCAACTGTCAACAAGTCAATGACTAGTAATTTTTAGCGCTTAAGAACGATGAGCTTGTAATTGTTAAATCAACGATAGAGTCCCCCCGTTCTACTATTCATGTCACCACACTTGATGACCATATGCGTCATGCGGAGTATGCACATAAATACACTGACCTGTGTCTTACAATCATACATCATATGATATTAACAGCCACCTGGGAGTTTTTGCATGACCCTCCATTGATACTATTTTGGTAGAGTTTACTGTCATACGTAGTGACCTGATCACATCCGTTTTGGAAATCGAGTCTCATCGTTCTGCAAGAGTCCCATCACTCATTGGGAGTAGGACTCAAGAGAATGACGATAAGAGACGAAGCGTCGCTTAACTACAGAGCTGACCCTAGTCCCGGTAATTTGGATAAGCATGTAATGCAAGGTAAACACAGTACTACAGCTGTCCGGAAGGAGAAATTATCGCGCCATTGGTGCCTAGAGGAAAGAACTTTTGCCAACAGCATGTATAAACATATGAACAGCCTTCGAGAAATGAACTATGCATTTCCTTACTCTTGTGAACACAGTGATGTACTCAGAGTTTCGCAGATACAGCCAGCATTCTACTGCAACCATATGCTGCAATATTCAGACGCTTCCCCGCCAGGTCACATACCTGTTCCTATTCCCCAGATGTCAGATGCTGTCCATATCGTTTTCAGTTCAACGACTAGATTGAGGATGTTGGTATTGTTGCGCACCCATACTTCCCCCAGTTAGGGGCACAGTAGAAGACACTGCAAGACTGCAGCTACGGGACTTGGTGGGCCAGTATGCTGACTTTTCCAAAGCTTCTTGAATAACCGGCAGCTCCACACCATGTTGAACGGTGGTAGCACTACCCCGACTTTAACAGTGGCACCATTCCGATTCGTCAAATTAATCCATTATTTCCCCTCGCACTACTCTCATAGTGGTAGAGCCGATCATTACAAAGGCACTAATATGTTATTTAGTAAGATTTAACATCACAGGTCCGGCAGCACCGGTTATATACCACCTAATTAGTGCTTACGTATAAGAGTTGGACCGAAACAGCGTACGTTGGGACAGAAACCGATGTTATTTGTCCGGGCTTTTCCGAAGCTTTTGACCGTTCAGTTCATGATGTGAATCGGAAACTTTCTTCGGCAGCGGCAGCTGCAGGTACGGATTCGAGGTTCACTGTCTGATCTCATTGAGGTGGACTGCGGTGTTCCACACTGTGCAGTTTGTGAGCTACACTTATTCATGGTCTTCACTATTCATTCATTCATTATACATGTTAGCTGCTGGTGAGAACACCACTGCTATAGTGCCGGAATCAAAAAAGATAAGAATAAAAAGTAACAGTGGCACGCCGGCTCAGTCCCCAGTAACGGATGGACATGGTTCCGGGGAGCTAACAGCCGGCTATCGTGCCGCAAAAAGAGTTGTATTATGCTGAACGGCTGAGATCCTGATTGGAGGGGAGGCTAAGCTGCAGGGAAATGGGCACAAAAACTCAACATAAACGGCATTGCGGCCGGCTCCTAGCCATATCAGCAAGTGTGTCCAACCAAACGTGTTCACCGTCCTTAGGACCCCGGCCAGGCGGTCTGGATGCACCAACCGACGCCAACTTCGAAGTGAGGGTTTTCTTTTCTCTCGACCAAGTCATCGCTTGGCCTCCCCTCCTCCTCTTCCAACCGCACCCCGGCGCGCAAACAATGCACCTCGCGGGAGTCAGTGTGCTGGCATGCGCAACATGTGGCCCAGCCACCGGAGCATGATGCGTGAGATAATAGTGCTGAGCGGTTCACACGCTCTTCCTTCACCAATCACTTTACTTGCGTCGTCGAGTCGGAACTCATGCCTTTTTCCGATGATATTCAATATATGGCGGGCGATCGGGAGTCAGGGAGATCACCAACTGCTGCAACGGGACTTCAATCGTGTCTTCAACTGGTTAACGATGAATTGACTTTTGTTCAATGCAGACAAGCAAATGATAAATGAATTAATAAATTGCATATTTCTTGACTATGGGAGAAGCTGTTTCCTAAAAGTAACAGGTCAAAAATTGTTGCATCCTTTTCGGGCTATTGCATTCATACTTTTTCTGAATGAATTTGAGCACGAGTTCAAGGTAACACAAATTAACCCAAATATTTGCTATGTTTTTCACCGATCGATGAACCTGGCTTCTTCAATCACAATGAAGATGTTCGGGACAAGAAAAAATGAAATGAAATAAAAAGGGCCGTGGTCCAAAATGTTAGTTGCATGTGCTGTTCCTAATGTAGTCAGGCACAATCTATGCCGTACTAGAAACCATTCTCTAGAGGTCTGATCTCCCAAACATATTAATTTACTTTTGCATGGATAACTGCCCATTAATCGCAAGCTTAAAATTGCGACATCTACAGCATGTTCTGATATCTCTGTGCAGTTTCTTCCAAATCGTTAACTAAGAAAGGTTCTGATTCTTGAGGTAAATTTTTAACTTGGGACCTTGTACACTTTGTTGCGGGTCGGGTAGCTGCAGTTTAAAGACAAGTGAAAACCGTCAGCAGAATAGTGCTTTAGATGAATTGCGATTATGTAAGCAAAACATAGATTCAGCTTCATTCTCTGAATCCATACTGGATCAAATCCAAGCTTAGCACAATACTCTCTGTATGTCATGTTGCGAAATAGCAGCATAGCCTTTTCGTGAAGCATCTCTGGACGCCTATAAGACATAATGATCTGACTTTTGCAGATTCGATTAGACCAATTTGCATTATTCTATACAAAGTAATATTTAAGTTTTTAAAGCCAAATGCAAGATTTCGTGAGGTAAAATGACGGCGTTTGTATCGGATGGATATCATCACCCACGTAATTTGAATATCAGAATCTTCAAGCAAGTTGAATGTTACAGAATAGAGCACACCCAAGTCACTACCCACCTTGCATTGCGAGATGCATGTGTCTTCCAGTGCTAGACAATCATGCGGTACTTGACATTTGTATGACAGAATATTACATTGTCCACTGCAAATTACATGTGCCACAGTTGGCGCCACTACTCAACTGCAGATAGGTCATTCTAAATGAGGCGTACGGCAGCCTGGGTATTGACACGTGCTTGTGAGTAGATAGTGCCTCACGCTGAGGTTGATGTTACATACATGATACTTCTTCACCGACACTGGGCTAAACAAACTTACACTTAAGCTAGGTCATTTTAAACTGGATAAAAGTCATTCCTCTGTACTTGGTTTCTTCAATTCTGTTACTCTGGTTCATATTTTGTTACAAGTTTGCGTGTTTGCTTTCCGTGAAATTCTAGGTTGGTTGTTTCCTATCCCCGATGTGACTGCGCTTGATGTGAATGTTGACAAGGTGACTATCTGTCTTACACTCTCCACCTCGAGTACTGGTTTCAGGACATTGTGAATCTTTGTTGGGGGGACAAGAAGCACGGTTCTCGTGGCCTTGCAAGGCTCAAAGAGTGGTTTCATGCACACCGTGTGGAGCGGAATACGGCCCAGCCAACGCCTTGTGTAAGTTTAGTACGCATGATTCCATACCTAGATAGGCAGGAATGCTGCTACTGTGTCTGTGAAGGAGTGTAAGCCGGCTCCCTTGATGAAATGTGACTCCCATCCATATGCCTCCCTGCGTTATTCCTTATGGTTTATACTGGATATGGGGTGTGTTGCTGGAGCTGTAGTTGGGGAATCAAGCACACTTAAGGCGGTGACTGGACCGTAGTCCGCTCCACACTGAGTGCATGGAACCACTCTTCGAGCTTAGCATGGCCACAACGACCGTGCACCCCGTCCCCTCCAGTAACGACCAACTGTCTCCTGGAGCCAGTATGAACGATGTAGTGGGCAATAGACAGGTAGGCACCCTGTCAACATGCACCCGACTAAATATATATATATATATATATATATATATATATATATATATATATATACATATATATATATATATATATTACCGAGCTGCAAGTAGATTGCACCTACAATGGTGTTGTACCGGTGGTGCATACTACGGTGATCGATGTCGCATACATCATGCTTCCTGACCTCATTTGGTTAAATAACCACAGTCGAACCCGCTTTATTTCCCACCATCGGGATATTTCGAAAGTGGGCCATAAAGTGGGGTGGGCAAATAACAGATATTGCCATGTTTCAAGAAGGGAAACAACCATACGATTATTGTACGGTATATCACTTGAATTGTAACCTGATAAGAAGGATAACATACATGCTTGTAACTAAGGCCTACAAAAGAGGTTTATTCAGCAATGTTTGACCTGTTATTTAAAAATTATGACATAGAGCATCTTGCCTGAAAAGCTTTAGAAAGTCATAGTCAACTGTCAATCACGCAGGTCCTCGTCTATCCGCCATGGCGAAGTGGCACTAGCTGCTGGCATCCTGAAGTCATTGGGGCGGAACCCGACAGGGGTCCGCTGGGAGGCGCACCACTGACGAGACGCAGAAGGCCGAAACGCCAGCGTCTGGTGCTTTTGCATACCAGCCTTAGCCTGCTGATTGGAAGTGACAATGATGTATTAGCTGAATTGTGTCTTTTTGGTTAAGAAAACAATCCAACCTCGGTTGTACATTATTTTGAGCTGCTACTGCAGTCATTTTCGTACTGGTACAGTCCAGATTGAACAAGAAATGGTTGCTTAACCCATACAAAAGTCCATAGCTATACAGTTCATTCACATAGTTCTTTGCTCTCGAATGCGACACGCGCTGCTTGCTGTTATTCACGGGGGCATCCACACGTCATCCACTGAGTCGCTGTTTTCTTTTCGTTCTAATCGGTTCTCCAAACTTTTACCTACAATTTCATCTTCAACAGTTGTCAGATCTGATGTACATTCCACATCGTTGTCAATGGCGACGAACTCCTCTGCATGAGGACTGTGATTGTGCAAGCGCTGATCTCGCCCTCAGTGATGACGGCGTCATCAAAAAGTGTGTCGGATGCCAGTCGACTGATGCCAACATGCCAAAAGCAAGCTTTTACTGTTGCACCGGTAATCTGTCTCACAATTTTAAGAACTGAATTACATTGAGCACAGAAATCTTGGCGCTGGCATCCATCGCCGAGGATGAGTCAGACAACTCATTGTTTTCTATGTGATAAAGAATTCGGTCCACAATTTCTCTTCTGTAATGGATTCTCAAATTCATGATCACACCTTGTTCCATGGGTTGAAGAATGCTCGTCGTGTTTGTCGGTAAAATTCCATTAGAAAAATTTTCAGGCCTTCTTACCTGTGGATGCGTTGTAGAACCATCCGAGAGCAACATACCTTTTCGACCTCTTTGGCCAAGATCATTGTCACATTCGAGGACCCACTCGGTGAAAAGTGCTTTCGTCATCCACGCATTTTTGTTAGCTCTGTAGAGTACGGGAAATGTGTCCACCTTCCCGCCATTAAGACATCCTGGTTTTCTACTTTTTCCAAACAAAAACCGTTTTCTTTTATCCGATCCTGACATATGTGCGCGGCACAGGAGCGTGATCCTCTCCATGGTTTCTTCGATTCGCTGGGCTTGTCGGCAGCAAAACACAAAGTGACCTCTGGAGATGCTCGGTACAAAAGATGTTTCGTCCGCATTTTACACGTTGTCATCATCAGATGTATTTAAATGTCGATCTTTCAGTCAATTTCCCCAGACTGCTCTGTCCGCAGAACTCCTTTAAGCGTGCGTATGTTTATACACAAGCGGATTTCTATTCTTCCATCTTTGCAACCATGCTTCCGTGGCAGCAAATATTTTCCAAGTCTGTACCCAAATCCTTCTGCCTTTTTCTTCAGAAATGTGTCTGTAGCTGTTTGGTTGTGCTCACGAGCCGCTATCATGCAGTTTTTCAATGCAGTTTCAACTTCGTCGTCCTATCTACATCGCTTCCTTTACTGAGAGTTTGCAGTGCCATGCGACAAATTGTGCCAAAGTTCATATTCGCTGACAATCAAGCTGGCTTGGGTAAACGACAGCGTACATATGAGTGAATAGGTAACCGAACGAGGCAGTCTAGAACACATGATCGGCGGCTCAAGGCCTCAGTGGCATGTCCACAGTTTAACCAATTGTCAGTCCGTGAAATTTACCCACTCTACATCGACCTCTAAAGTGAGAGTTTTCACGATCCGGAAACGCATGTCACCAGCTCACTCTTACGTCATCTCCAGTTAAGACACAACGACGTATGCCCCCTAGTTGTCGTTTGTCAAGTATTCACTCCGGAGATGGATTCTCACTTGATACTCGCCTGAGTAGACTAACAATCTCGAGGTATGTTTATATCCTCATACTAGGAAATGTTCATTTACACCATCTAGAGGTAAAGGCATCCCCAGTGAAGAGCTTTGAGCTGATCTGCATGAATTTCTAGCTGACATTCCCCTGTACAACCACATCTGATCGACCACTAGATTCAGCGCAACAAGCAAACTTCCCATATTGGACCTGCTCACAAACGAAGGGTTTGTGATCAACAAGGTACGGATGAACATTTCAATAGAGCTCAGTGCTCATGTACCAATAAAATTTAACTGTTTTCTATGCAGACTATGTAACTTAACACAGGGATTTGACTCATACAATCACGCACTGCCCGTCCTAACGGAATTCGTTGAATTACCCACATGACATTTCTCGAACTGCGATTGTACTTTTTGTAAACTTCAGTGATATGAGAGCAGGCGAGTGAAAAATCAAGCCGCTTGGTTACGCAATGGCGCTGTGATTTCTCAGAACTAGGACTAACTGATGCATAGCGATACGCAGCGTGACATGCCTACTAGGTTAGACCTGACCAGGAAACATGGGGAAATTCCTTGATCCACTGGATCCATTTTACCACACTAGTGTGTGAGGAAAAGATTATCTAGCTGCATTGTCTAACCACAAGTTTACCGATCAAAACTAATCAACTACATAAGCGTAGCAACAACCTTCGTGCGGTAAAGAATAGTCTCCCACGCTTGTCACTAAAGACAGCAGAGCACAAACCACTGATCACTTTCCAACATGCACCCCGTCCATGTCACATACCATCGTCCGTCTTCCCGAGCCCATGTTCTACACATGTACCGTTATTCCACCACTTGTGCTAAAAGAGATTGTTTTCACTGCCAGCCCACAGTTTTCTCCGAGCCGATAAGATTCGAACAAAGTAACTAAAGATTACTCCCTGAAATGAAGCGGAATCCTTATCAAGATTCCACTAAATGTACATGAATGAATAACAAGCTTCGATTATGTGGAGACAGGGTATCATTACACTACTTTTAAGGAAGGCAGCTGTACTCACCTTGCAAACTATCACCCGGTTAATCTCATACTTGTGCTCGCAAAGTTGATGAAAGCGCTTAACGGCTTGGTCTGAATGGTTTTCTTGAATAGTTCAACATCATGGAACCTGAGTAACCCAACATTTTCAGTGTCGGTCTTACACCACTGAGTTTGACATAGCAAGTAATAGATGGACGAGGTGGGTCGCCGCGCCCTGCTTCACAGATTGTAGGGTCTTAGAGTCGAGCATCTTGTCCTTTGGTGGATTGGCGACTTTTTCGGCAACCGAGGCTGCAAGTGTATGTTTGATGCTCAATTCCAGACCGGATTCCAGTGAACTGAGGTGTTTCACAGGATTTAATCTTAAGGCCGTACTTATTCCTGGGGTTCATTAATAGCCACCTAAGCGCTTGCGCGTCGTACTTGCCGATTTGGCCTATCTCTCATTGCACGGTCAAATTATCTTCTGCCCTGTATTCAGATCGAATTTGCCGTCTCAATTCTCATCACATACATGTGTGCTTAAGCTGATTCGATCCAGCTTGACCAGTGCTATTTAGTGTACTACATCTTTCAGCTGTAGTTTCTGTGCAGCATCTTGTTGCTTGCACACCGTAGTTTTCCTACTTTTCCCGAAAAATCTCAAGAACATAATTTTCCGAATCCAGAGCAACACAGCAACGGTTGTGGTCATAAAGGGAAACCAACTCCGAGATATATACGATGCACTAACAACTAGATCTGTCAACCCGTAAGTGAGGCAGCCAAGGGATATTTTGTGCCTTATTGCTCAGCTGCTTTGTTAACAACTGGTATAGATTACCGAGCAAACGATCCAGCCTTTTATACTTGCCCCGCGAGCCCTGTGAAACATGACAGTGTGCTATGCGACGTCGATTCTGCAAAGGCCGTCGATTCGGCGCGCAGTGGATATATAGGCAGTTAGGTGCACTCAGCAATTGACAATGAACAATGACTCTATACGGGCCAAAAAGCGTTGTTTTTCAAGTCCCGTTGGATGGTTGCAGGCGATATCAACATAACAATAATGATGATAAGGATAGTAAAATAGTTAATACTTTAAATACGAACATAAGGACTTATCGTTTGCTTCGCTGCAGTCCTGCGATCCTCTTAGATTCACAGCACCCACAGTTAACAACAAATAATTCCATGGTAAACTCCAGGTGTAGGATGGAGACGTAGTGTTAAGTGACAAAGTGTAAGTGGATGAGTGCATCGTCCAACCGTCTTTTAAATACTGTTAGTATCGATGCAAAGATGACTGATTCTGGGAGAGCATTCCACGAGTGACATTCATCAATGGAAAATAAATAACTGCGGCACTCTAGACGGCTATACTTTACGGCGAGTTTCAATGAGTGGCCCCTCAGGTTTGTATTGCTGCTGAGTTGCAGTAAAGGGCGGCACACATGATGTGGGTCTCGCAGAATCAAGTATGTCATAATCAGGTCGCCTCGTAGCCTGCGATAGCTTCCACTGAACAATCCTAGTCGTCGCAGCCTCTCCAGGTAGGAACGATTACGCATTCCAATTACCTTCTTAGATGCCCGAGGTTGTGGCTGCTCAAGTGCATTAAGGTCGTGTTTCAGCCATGGATGCCAGGCTTGAATTGCGTATTCGACATGGGGGCGAACATACGCACTGAGCATTTGTCGAAATATGGAGCTGTTTATTTATCCAAACGTCCGTTTTAACAGCCCCACATGTTGGTTCCCGGCCTTCAAGGTCTTTTCGGATTGCCTGGAGCAACCCAAGTCATCTTGAACCAGGACACCCAAGTCACGTTCGAGAGTTGATGGTTGCAGTACATCCGTTCCGAGTCGGTATGAATAGCTGCTTTGATGTCGGATGGAAAGCACCTTGCATTCACTGACGTTGAAATGCAATAGGTTTTGGGTCAACTATTGATACACTGTATCTAAGTCACGTTGAAGCACATGTTGGTCGGCGTTGGCCTGGATCCTGCACCAGATCTTGATATCGTCGGCAAACATTAGGAAGTTTGAAGCGA
Source organism: Dicrocoelium dendriticum (assembly GCA_944474145.2). NCBI lineage: Eukaryota > Metazoa > Platyhelminthes > Trematoda > Plagiorchiida > Dicrocoeliidae > Dicrocoelium > Dicrocoelium dendriticum. The sequence goes on along the minus strand of OX104067.1, from coordinate 40,602,551 downwards.
TTCCCTGTGCCAGGTCATTAATAAACACCAAAAACAAACGTGGACCTAGAACCGAGCCTTGCGGCACACCACACTCGACTTGTATGGGGTCCGATAAAGAGCTCCGAACTCTGACCACTAATTGCCTTCGAAATAGAAAGTTAGCGATCCAGCTTAAAAGAGGGTCTCCGATCCCGTAATACTGCAGCTTGGATAGTAGTATCCGATGGTCTAGACCATCGAAAGCCTTGGAAAAATCCAGGTATATCACATCAACACCTTCTCCAGCATCAGCTGCCTCGGTCCAACTACTGCGTGCAATTAGTAAATTAGTTGTACATGACCGCTGTCGACGGAAACCGTGCTGTTCAGGAGTGATGAGGTTGCAGTTTTCCAGATAGCACACCAGTGCATCGTCAACTATGGATTCCATGACCATGGAGAGTATAGGAAGAAGGGTTACTGGGCGGTAGTTGGAGGGATCAGTTCTACTTCCGTCTCTGTGGATCGGGCTTATTATTCTAAGCTTCCACATGGCAGGAACTAGGTTCTGGTCTAAGCAGCGCTGGAAAAACTGAGCTAAAGGTCCTGCCAGATGGCTTGCTGCCGCTCCCAATGCCTCTGAACGAATGGTGTGGACACCAGGTGAGCTGTGTTTGTGTAGAGACATCTGCTTTTGCAATACAGCCTATGCGGTAACATTGATGTGGGTTAATCTTGGTGAGCAGAATACAAAGCTTGGTAGACCGCTTGGTGGCAAGACTCTTTGAAACGTGGGGCGTATTGCATCTGCAGCGCGTTTGCAGCTTCCATAGACGTTCTTGTTGGGCCATCATCCGTCTTGAGTGGAGGAAATCCTTGCCTCACCTTTCGTAGGCTATTAACGTGCTTGTACAGCAGTTTGTGGTTAGCACTGAAGGTTTTTGCGATGTTCTGCTGATAGGCGGCTTTGTCTTCTCTTAACAGTTGAGTGCAGTGGTTACGTTGGGCTACGTAGTTGTCCCACGTTTCTGGTGCTGGAGCTTCTTTGTACACTCGCCATGCTGCGTTGCGTACTGCCATCCATTTTCGGGTTCTGCTCCTAACGAAAGAATCGGATTTGCACTTATTGCAGGCTTTTATCTCTGAAGCCTGTGCAATCAGCTGACTGAATTGGTTGACGAACTCGAGCCAGGCGACTTCCAGGGGTTCTTCTTCGAGGAAAGACCATGTTGTGGCGCTGATTAGCTGGGCAAGTCGGTCGTACCTTGTGATGGTTCGCACAGTATCATCGTTATCATTCAGATATTCTGCATAGCAAACGAAGTTGAAACTAGTGACTGCTTGATCACTGCGACCCAACGGGCAGTCTAAAACCAACGCATCAATCATATGCTCCTCGTTCGTAAGCACAAGATCTAGCACAGATGACCTGGTACCAGTTCTGAACCGAGTGGGCAAAGTGATGTGGTTGTAAAGAGGAACAGTAGTTACTAGATCTTGTAGATGGGTTTTGAATTATTCTCCGATCGGGGCAGGGGCTTCTAAACAATGTACGTTGCAATCACCCATGATAAGAATGTGAGTGTACTTTGTTGTAAACTGCACCTTAAAGCAGCTACTAGGTGGTAGTCGGTTTCGGGTGTTGAGTTAGGGACGCGGTACACCAAGACAATAAGGCAAGCGTCCCTGCCTTTTAACTGCAACCTGCACCAAAGAGAGTCGGGGAACTGTGAGTCTGACACCTCCACGGTTTCGCACTGTAAGTCGTTTCGGTAGTACAGGATTACCCTTCCTTCTTTTGTGAGCCTGTCGTTCCGGATCAACGACATGCCGGGTAGCGATAATTCAGCGTCCGCCATTCCCGGGTGCAACCATGTCTCGGTGATACCAATGACATCATACGAGCCGGAAGCTTGGCGATCTTTCAGTTCAGCCAGTTTGTTAGAAAGTCCTTGAGCATTTATATACAAGCAGGCCAGTTTCTCGGTCTCTAGGACCCCGCAGAGAAGTGAAGCTGTCAAGTGTGGGAGAATGCCGACCGATGGGAGGTCGGCAGTTATTCGATTTTTTGATGGGTCAATGATACCTCGTTTGCAACTTGATTCGGCCAAGGTGCGTCCCAATTTCGTTTAGATCTAGGTCAGAGTCAATTAAAGCAGCAGTCAAGTTACACTTCTGCACATTCGTCAGTATGCTTGCTGCTTCAGGCGCTTTAATAGTTGAGCTGTGTAAAGTGTTTGCGACATTTAACCGAATTTCGGAAGGAAGATGTTTCCGATTTCTCCGCCATCGATCCAAAACATCCGTTGCTTGTTGCTCTGACTGAACCACAAGTTTTAGGATTCTAGGGCCGCATCCTCTATAATTCGATGAGAGAGGTATCCTGGTGAGCGATAGTGCCACAACATCATCCAAAGAGTGTTTCACGGATGAACCGCCACTGTTCTAAATCGTGCTTTCCGGTCTCTTGAACATCGTTAGAAGGATGTTCTGGCACGCCATGTATAAAGACTGTGTTTAGGCGGTCTTGCTTGCTGTACCCTTCTTCGGTGTTTCGTTTTGGTTGTCGCGCGCTCCAAGGGACATCAGGATAGAGACGTATCCCACAGGATTCGTGTTTTAGCGCGCTTGCGGAGAGCAAAACGTTTTCTACGTCAGTGCAGGATTCTAGAGTTACTCGAATAAGTCTGTATTCACCATAGCGTGGCGAGTTCGGATGACGAGTGATTCGTAACAAGTTTATGGGCTTGGCTTTGATACTCATCTGCATACACAATGAGTATCATTGGTCTTGGTCGTCTGATAACTTATCCCGCAATGTGATGGCTGTAGATTCAGGGACATTTGAGCATACAACAGTCCGGGCACGGTTGTTGGATCCCTTTTTAATCGATCTACAAGTTATGGTACTCATTTGTCTTGACTTGTTGACAAGTGATTTTTTGCTGTTTTTCTCTCCATTCGCGTTAACGGTGTTTACAACGGAAGAGGACGCAACGGCGGCCTCTCGGTGGACCCTTGCAGCCATCTCTGCATATGTAACCGATGTACTGGGAGGCTTAGTCTCGACAAGAGATATTTGAGCTACAGGTACCGAGGATTGGTGTTTGGCTGCTCCATCCTTGTTAATACTAGATGTCAGGTCTAGTGGAATTTGCTTAACCAGGCGTTTTGAATGGTGCTTGATTTTCGTTGCTGTGAGTACTGCTTGATTCACGTAGGTACAGTCTGTTTTCGCCCGGCTTTCTACCAAAGTTGGAGAAAACAATGGAGATGGAGACATGGCTGATTGCAGTGCAGGGGAAGCGGTTTGTTCAGCATTCCGTTGCTTAGCAGCCGCTACGCTTCTGTGGTCCATACTCGCTCCCTTTGAATTAATCTTATTGTTTAACCTCTGCTCTGCTTCTGCTGGTCGCATTTCTCAGCTAGGATAAGCAAGCACTTAACGAGGGGGGTGGTGGAACACGCAGTACAGAACCAAAATGCATCTTGGGAGCTATTTCGCTCCCGTAACTGTTGTTGGGACACATTTGCACATTTCGTATGGTACCAAACCAAACAGTGCGAACAAGCCAGATCGATTTTTACTACCCGATGGCATTCTCCTAACCCGCAAATGCCTTTCGATGGGAGTCTCTTCGGTTTCGCCTTCCTGTCATTCAATTTGGTGTCGTTAACTGACCCAGTGGGTTGGTTAGCGTTCTGTACTTTTACAGCTTTGAGAGCGGCGCACATCGGTCAGGCGAGCGTGGTGGTTGCAACGTCAAAAGGCACTAAACGCAACGGCTTGTGACAATCAATCTAAGAAGCTACGAAAATGCAAGTAGTACGTGGCTTCCTCCACGTCAGAAAAAAGTACGAATAAGAATACAGTGTTCCTTGGCAATTTTTATGCTGTGTTCTGAGCTCACAGTAAAACCATCTGAAACGACACAATAGTAGACCGAATTCTGTGTGTTGCTGTTCAGCATGTATGGTCATCGCACCGGTAAAAATTGTATGTGAAACATCTCAGGAACACTAGAGGCTGCTGACAATGATTGAGCTTATAAGGAACAACAAAATCCCTTCACTAGAAGCAAGTGTGACAGACAGTAAACCCCAGTCCTCCCCACTAGGCTCCGCATCAAATCTATGCAAAAATGATGGACAGCGCGATGAAAATAAGTCACCTATGGCTTTAAATCTCCATACCATAAGTGGCCCAAATAAGCCAGATCCAACCACTGCCAGTCCGATTGGAAGGCGTACGAACAGGTTTACGTGCACGCTGCATAGCTTTCCGAAAATTCTGAAGCAAATCGAAAATAGTGGTGGATGGAACGCGCTTACTACCAAAGGCACCAGTAAACTTAGGTCCTCAGTTAATTCCACTAGACCTGAAATATATAAAGAAGGCAAACCCCTACTTAAAAATCCCCACCGATTGTATGTAGACCATCAGGGATGCCGACCTTAACCTGCGCTGCACAAATGGTCTTTACGAGACCGGCCCGTAGCCGAAAGGATCTCAAGCCTGCACTTTAATCACTAGTTCACGTGTTCGAGCCTGCGTAGGGGACTGCGAAACCGTCACAGTATCCATAGCCCACGCGACTGATGGTGGTTGCGTGGCAGAAAAGCGTCGGTACTGCGTACTGGCGTACTCTCGATGCCATTTGCGTTGCAACGAGTCTGGACATTAACGTGCTGTGATGGTTTACATCCATCTTGGACCAATTAAACCATACTGGGGGCCCCATAATCCCTTGTCAACTGCTCCTACCAAGTTGGTCAATGGTTATAGGTCAGACAAACTCAGTCGCCTTGTCCGCCAGACTGAGGGCTGAAACTAGGATGGCCTCCGTTGTTATAAACTAAGATAAGTACTACCTACCCGCTGCATTGTGGACAGCCTTTTGAACCAAAGTCTTCGGTTGGGGACTCTAATCGTCTTCCTGTCTAGGTCTGGGAGTCCTGACAGCATGTCGGTCCACGTACAACCATGGCTACTTCCTCAAACCAAGCAGATCCTACAGCGGCCGTCGCGCAGAATATCAAGAGTCGCCTTAGCTGCTGCTTACACAGGGTGCATAAGTCTAAACATGCTACTGCTAGCTTCTTCCTTCTTTCTTTTCCATCTGTTTCTTTTAACTGTCCTCCATAACCTCCATAACCCCAATCTACCAGAGGTGAAAGTAGTCTGGATCCCATTATTTCATTGGGCATACCTGCAATCAGTGTTAACGTTCTTGATGGATTTCCGGGGAGTGATCATCGCGTGAGCAAATGCCGTCTAAAACTACGCACGGCCGACGTGCGGAAAACAATACATTATCATCTGTTCAGTTCTGTCAACTGGGACTCTTTCAATGAGCTGGTTCGTTCAATGAATTAGGATGAATACTTTCTCTCTTCTTGTTCTCAACATGCGACGGACCTGTTTTATAGTGCAATTGGCTTCTACATCGAGTCAGCACTACCACTAAAATGTGCTTACCAAACTAAGTATAAAGCGGATCGCAAGAAGTTGAAGGAAGCACAAAAGCTTCATAAGATTTGGCAGAAATACAAGTTAACTGCTGACTTTACACTATCATTACCGAAATCAAAGCACGTCGAAGAACAGAGGCATCAAAATGACAAAACTCTCATTCTAGAAGGGTATAAAGCTCTGAACGGCTCTAGCAAAATAGCTGAGCTAGCCAAACTATCCGTGCCCGGGATTCGCGTTACAGCGACAATTTCAATTTTAGCACCATGCCTGATGAAACTATGACGCACCAGGTGATATCCGCGAAGCTATCAGTGCTTATTTTGCCGAAGTAATGCTTATTGAATTATCAGACACACCAACACTTGTCATTCCGCACAACAATGAAGGTCTATGCACAGTGGAATTCACTAAAACGAAAACCACTGGTCAAGTCTCTCGCTTATGCTCCTCAACGTGCGCAGGCCCTGATTGGATCCCCTTATTTAATAAAAAGCAGTGGTAGTGATTTCCTTCTGCTTTTGCTCAACCTTTTTACACTGTCTTTTAACAACGGAGTATACCCTAGGCAATGGAAAACTTCTGTCGTTATCCCGCGACATAAAAATGGCGCTGCCCAAGAGGTTAAGAACGTTCGTCCCATCAATCACACATCCATCATATCTAGAATAATGGAAAGGATAGTGAAAGATGAACTATTTATATTTTTGAACAACGCTAACATCATCAGCGATTCGCAACACGGCTTCATGCAGGGTCGATCCTGCGCAACATGCCAGACTGATTTTTTAAACCACACAACGGCTGTCATTGATAACGGAAACAGTGTCGTAATCCTGTTCCTGGATATGCAAAAAGCCTTTGATAGAGTTGCTCACAGAAGGTCACCAAACAAACTGAAGGCTATAGGCATTGGAGAACTGATGTTCTCTTTGCTGTCTTCATATCTAATTGGTAGACAGCAGGTGGTTCGCATCAGCGACCATTACTCTAAACCGAAAGCAATCAGCAGTGGAGTGATTCGAGGGAGTGTTCTTGGTCCACTCCTTTTTCTAATTTATATTAACGATATATTCCAGAGAATACGAAATGGTGTTGCATTTATCTTTGCTGATGACATTAAAGTTGTCTAGTCACGTCCACGTGCAAATAAGCAGGAAGCCGTACGTCTCATTCAGGATGACCTATCTGCCCTTGACTCCTGGTGCCAACTGTGGCAGATGTCATTTGCCGTGGATAAACGCAACATTTCGTCGTACATATGCCAAGTACCGCCTCAAAGTTTATTACTACAAGGCGCATTTGTCTCACAATGCAGGGCAGTTCGCGACAAGAGCCTGCAATATTTAGTCATGTTTAACTTTTCTGAACACTGTGACTTTCAAGTTTCGAAAGCCATGAAGACCATCGGTTATATCTGTCACCATCTTTACCTCACGTAATCTCGCATATCGCTTTACAAAACATAAGTATTGCCGTGTATGAAATACTGTTCAATGGTATAGTTTAATCTGCGGAAATCAGACCAGCATACTCTTGAGAGGGTCCAGAGAAGCTTCAAGAAAATGCTATGTGGATATTCCTCAAAGTTGACATACAGAGAGCGATGTGATGAACTTGAATTTGACCCAGTTTGGCTTCGGTTAATGAAGCTGAATCTATGTTTTCTTTACAGAATCGTAACTTGTCAACTTATTACTCTTGATAACGTTGTTTACATATCTTTAAACAGCAGATATCCAAAATAAGTAACAAAGAGGTAAAGGTCAGGATTCCAAAATTTACTACGAGAATCAGAGAACGTTTCTTTCTGACCCAATACTCAAAGATTTGGAACAAACTTCCAAGTGATATCAGAACATGCTATACACTTTGCAATTTTAAGCTCGCGATTAGCAAGCGTTTAACCGTCCAAAACGTGATTAAGATGTTCGGGACATCACAGCCCCTAGCTAACGCATTCGAAAACGGTATCCATGGTGCCTGAATAAATTTTCGAAACACATGCACATAACCTTTCGGACGACAGCCACTTTCATTCTCGACCCAAACATCTGTCTTAATCTATGTAAACAATATATGTGACCCAATCAAACATGGACATCCATTTCTGTTTGCAGATGATGTCAAACTGGTTTACTCATTTCATCCGGACTAACTACATATGTGTTTGAGAAACATCTGTGAAGACCTATCCGCACTAAATATAGCTAGTGAGCGCTTATTAATGAAGTTCACCGCAGTGAAATCCCAAGTACTTGGGTACAGATGCCGCATCCCAGAAGGCTCCATTATACTTGCCGGAAACGTGATCCCAACGTCTGAGTCAGTTCGGGACTTAGGAATTAGGTACTCCAACTCTTTCAATTTCTCCGAACATGTTCTGGGTGGTGCGAATTTACCCGGTTCCAGCACACCGTTCGGCGGCAGTATTCCAGAACGTGGGTGGGTTTTCGCCTGGCAAGCGTTCCCCCTATAGAAAGTCACAATTGTCCGTTTTACAACACTGTGACGTGGCGGTTGTGCCTCGCAACCAACTAAGTTCATCCCCTTGTTCATCCAGAGAACTGCTTCAAGTCCACCATCATCAAGCATCCCTTTAGCAATGGCGACGCGATCAAAAGTGTAGCAAAGCAGTTACAAATCACATAAATACGACTACGCATGCCGATATGCACACACAAACATTCATATATCAACATATGTGACAAAGCTATTGTTCCATTGTACATTAACTGATCACATTTTGTACTCTTAACATGATCATGCCTGTGCAGACGTGCCTCGCTTAGACGAGAATAAACATGGTATTTATTTATTTATTTATTTATGGGGAGCAGTTATAGTTCATGTAATCTGTGAGGAAAAATAAAACAATAGATGATAAGGCGCATTCGTGTGGCGCTACTTAGACCAATGTGATACGTAAATCCAGTGTGGGTACATATTAACGATGTTCCACCGTAGCAGCCTTTAATAAAAGCAACGCAGGCAGTGAACATGAGAGCGTCTATTGGTACTGTCAGGTTAAACTACGGACATAAATAGTTATATAAGGTGAAGCAAATGCACGAGTGTATCATCGATATATCTTTTTAATACCGTCAATGTGGGGGAAGAAACAACGTTCCAAGTTTTTCACGCAGACGCGAAAATATTCAAGCGGGATTCCAACCGGACATACTGCGTCGCCAACTTTAGCTGGTGACCTCTCATCCTAGTACTGCGATTCAGCTTCAGTAGATGAAGACCAGCAAGCTTTTTATTTCTCAGTATCAAATATGCCCTTTTCAAATCGCCACAGAGGAGTCGTTGTTGTCTACTGTAGACCCCATGGGTTGTGAGCCTCATTTGGTAAGTAGATGAAACAAACCCTTTACGATCTGTGTTGCTCTTCGTTGTGGCATTTCTATTGGGGTGCTGCCGTGCTTGTTCCAAGACTGCAGTGCTTAGATGACGTATTCCGAATAGTGTCTAAGCTAGGCGGTAATGATGTCCTCTACAAAGCACAGACCTCCCTGTTTGAATATGACTGGGAGGAATACATCATCGCGGATAACTGGAGTGAATCGATTATAGTGGCAGTGTACTAGAACGGCATTTGAAGTAAGAGCGAAAATTTGTAGCTCAGGTTGTTCTGGTGGCAGTCGAACTGTACGCTGGGCTTGCCACGTTTGTTACAAACCTTTCATCACTAATCGTGGTGACACTATCAGTGTCTTGCTAAGTAACACGTAGCGAGTAGTGTAGCTTAGCGTGAGGAAGCCTCGGCGACAGTGCATGCGCGCATGCGAGTGCACACTAAGATGGCCCCATGTTTGGTCGCGGAGGTGAGCAACCCTATTAGCTGGAACATCTGCCCATGTTTAGCTTCGTGGACGGGTAGTTGACCTGTAACCTTGACCTTGTAGAATTGTGTTTAGTGAATTTTGCCTGGCTACTATAGTGTTCAATTATATCGTCCGCCCGAGTTATCTGGAATTCCGATCCAGCGGATTTAATCGATTGAGGTGGCGATCCCTCGACCGTAGTGAAGCGTATCCTGCGTCCAGTTCCATTTGTCGGTTAAGTACATTAGCTGTGCAGTGCCATGCTTTTTGATATGACCTGAGCTATTCAACTAGGTGGATAAAAGGCTCGATCGTGAATATGACCAAGTAGTATTGATACATCAAGATCAAGCGGCCAGCATGTCTCACTGATGGTTGGCTGGGCAGTGGCACAGTCTGATTGGTTCGGGTGATGTCTGGCGTTGGGTCATGTGTAGCTTTTGCTTTAGGCTTCCGTAGTTGACACCTATTTCTGTTGACATGTTCGCCTGGAGCCTCCAGCCGTGAGTCCATACGAATCGATCAGGTGTTCGTCGATTCCGTACTAGGTGTCTATGTACTGTATTCAATTCTGGTACCGACAGCTGGCTTGCATATTCCACTCTATCCAAATTTTTCTTCTGTTAGTTTCGGCAACCAGAACTCTTCCAGTAATACCTGAAAATCAATCTTGGGTTTGCGGAGAGGAAAACAATGATTACTGCTGGAGTGGAGTCTGCGCTTGTTCACGTGGCCGTGCAACGTTTACACATGGACCTAGATTAGGTAAGTGACTCAACCAATTTTTCTGATAAGTGCACGCGTAGCCCATCTGTTTTTTGGATTGACGATACTCTATTGCCCATGCGAAGTCACAGATCTTTAGATCTTGCACGGTCCCATGCTGCTGGTGTTGTGACACGTTTGAACTTTTCAGGTGAGCTAACTGTTTTGCTTCGGAATAATCGCATCCCAAAACAGACCTGATTTGTCTGCTTATTAGCATCTCTAAAATTTACTTTCCTGTACACGCGGGAAGTGAAGTGAGTAAATACAAAATGAAGAAGGCTTGTATGCACTCATCTATAGGACAGTCAACACGCGCTTTGATAAGTACCCGCTTGAGTGTACAACAAATTTCTCAACCTGATCACACCATTGGAATGATAGAATGTTGCGAACTCTTCCGAGGTGAACTGTGGTCCATCCTCGTTCACAAGTCATACGGACCAACCAAAATGACTAAAATCCTGGCGCAGCTGACTGATGGTTGTTGATGCAATGGTTGAGGTCAACATCGGGATGACCTCTGGCCCAGAGATGGAATCGTATCACCTGTTTGTTTTCCTGCGAACCTTATGCCACCCACCCTACCGGTCACCACCGTAACACAACTTAAAACTTGCGATTTATGCCCTCGGACGTTTAAGACACGCAGTGGTCTCCTGAGACATCTCGCCACCCACCGAAGGAATCCAACAGTCTTTCTGGCTACTGCAGGCGCAACTATTTTCCACGATTTCACTTGTCATACCTGCCGACGTTCCTTTGCTTCGCAAAGGGGCCTCTTACAACTCCGACGACATCGACATCCCGTCCGATGCAACGCAGACTGTCTAGCACGACTTCCTGCACAATCCTATACTTAGTCGGCCAGGGAAGATAGGCAGCTAAGTGAAGCGGCCTCGAAGCTTGCTAGATCCTGCCCTAAACTCGTTACTGTACTTCACAAACTACAGACAGCATTCCCATCGCGGAAGAAGGAGGGCATAAGGAAACGTCTGCAGCGCATCGGTTGGTACTGTGCCGACTGGCATGCGCAGTGTGTAGAGTCTCGTGTTTCGCTCGCTCCGATACTTATGCAACTGGCCTCCCTTTCACCGCTGCAGCGACGCCGGTGTACACCAACGACCCCGTTATTCTTGACCTCAGATGACTCACTGATACTACTTACCCGGAATGTGGCAACCGAAGACATCTATACTACCAGCACCCCACCAATGACGAACAGGATTGCTCAACTTAATACATACAATGATACTTCTATTGCAACGTTTGTTTCATCCACAGTACAGAAAGCCAACCCCACCATCCTGAATGCGTTCTACCTACTTCCATGTTTTGAGGCGAGAGGACTGACCCTTAAACGCGGACAATCGACTAAACTACCAATCGGAGCCAAGGCTCATGTCCACACTTTTGCCTCCCAGTGCTCCCGCTGACTTGATCAATCCTCCTTCCCCTTCCACAGTCGCAATTGCGCACTCTACCACACAGATGATCGATGACGCAGCCCCATTCCGCCTTCTGCTCGCGGAGGCTCAACGATTGCCGCGTGGGTGCAAATCTGCCAATAACGAACCAAATTCCCTGCTTCTCAACATGCTGCTTTCCCTACCGGACTATATCTCGCGGGAACAGTATAGTATGGAGCTCAGTGCTGCATGTACTAACCTATTCCCTCGTAGATAAGCGCCGATAAAACGCAGAAAAGTACCGCTAGTCTTTAAGAACAATCAGCAACGCCGACGCCTACAATATGGCTACATCCAACATCTCTATCATACGAAGCGTAAAGATGCGGCAGCAACTGTTATTGATGGCAGATGGCGAACGGCTTTCCTCCAAGAAGACGACCGTATTTCTGGTTTATCGACTTTTGGACAAGTTATTTCTCAGCCTCCAGTACATGACGGATCACCTTTCTTCCCAAGGCACATGCACCCTCTTCTCCTGAGTTATTTCGGCCTATGTCCGTCACTTCCGTCTTTACTCGTCTGCTTCATCGAATCCTATTTGACCGCTGGGTCCTCACTTTTCCTTCCAATCGTCTACAATTCGGCTTCCTACGTAAGGATGGATGATTTAAAGCACCTGTGATAATGCACGCAGCACTGCGACAGGCTCATTCTTCATACTGTCCACTTTCCTTTGCTTCAGCCGATATTTCCAAAGCCTTTGATTAAATCTCACACTAGTCCTTACTACAAGCGGCCTCTGCTTTTGGCGCACCTCCACTGCTAATGCATTATCTTGCTTCGTACTACGTACGCATCAGCTAGTTTAATTTTCAATAATGTTCACCTCCATCCGGAAAGAGGAGTTAGACGCTGGGCGAAGCTCTGCAAGAATTACTCTCTGAACCTTTAACATCCCCAGTAGGGCCAATTGATTATCTCGCCTACGCCGATGACGTCCTGACCTTTTCCCAGGACCGGTTTTCGCTGCCAAAGCGCCTATGACATTTCAGTGATAAACTCGCCCTCAAAGGATTGTTCATCAACCAGATGAAATCAACCTCCGTCAATATTGTAGTGGACCGTTCAAGAAAACTACCAATACTGGACACCGCCCCTTTAGATTGTGGAGATTTCATTATTCCTTCCTTGCAACCAGAAGAGAAATTCACGATATTAGGCTTGTCTTTTAGTTGGAAAGTTAAGCACCCGCCAACTTCCGCAGGCAAGTTACGGGCTCAAGTGGAAGAAGTTACTAAAGCGCCCCCTAAAACCTTACCAGCGCTTGGAGCTTCTGAAGACGTTACTGCTTCCGAGGCATCTTCACAAACTCTGTTTGGACATTGTTCACAAAAAGACGCTAAAAAGCATGGACAGGCTTGTTCGAGCCCATGTAAGAAAATGGCTCCGGTTGCCCACTGACACAAATCTGGCTTATTTCCACGCTTCAATCGGGGACTTTGGTATCGTTATACCCTGCTTATCCGCTAATATTCCACTGTTACGGAAGGACCGATTAGAACGACATCTTACTAATACACATCCAATTACTAGCTGTGTCATCCGAGATCCCGCAGCTGGTTCCATTCATCGAATGGCGCGCTCCAATGTTACCGTCGGCAACCGAGTGGTGCTGGATAACGAATGAATCGCGAAAGCATGGAAAGACGCGCTACTTACCTCAGTAGACGAGTGCCCACTCCGGGAAGTGGTCACCACACCCGCTGCACATCACTGGCTGCGAACTCCGACCAGGATATTCCCTGGACTGTTCTTTCGAGCAATACAGCTTCGAGGTGGGTTACTCTCTACAAAAGTACGACGTGCAAGGGAACGACCGCCTGAGAATCAATCCGAGCTACTATATCGCGGCAACTGTGGACAAAGGGCGACTCTGTCCCATGTCTTATAACCAGGGGTATCAATCATGAAGCACGATGTAAATGTCGCAAAGTCACTTCTGAGCAAGTCACCAGCAACCGCAAACGAACAGTTAACATTGTTCTCGAACCAATAATTCCAACAGCGACCTCATTCATCAAGCCAGATATACTTGCAGTAAAGGGATTATCGGTGCACGTCATGGATGTCGGAATTTGTGACGCCGACCGGATGGCGCGTACGCACCAGCTCAAGGTAGACAAATATGGCTCCGGAAATAACGCATCAGTGATCCCGAATTATATAAGCGCACAATTCCCCGAAACAGGCGAGATTTACCACCATCCAAGTATCTCAACTAATCGGGGATTTAAATATCCGGCTTCGGCGAAATATTTAACAACTCTCGCCTTCAGCAAACTCGACATCTCGGATACCTGCTTCTCCACCCTCCGACTATCACTGATGGTATACGATACGTATATGAGGGACTCTTCCTCCAAGTCCTCCTAAAACGATTCCTACAACCTGATATTTCATACATTCAGTGTCGGATTACATTAACACACGGTGATGACGGAAGCAGTTCCGCCCAAAAGTTTTGAAGCCTACTTAAAACCAATGGTTATTAGTATGCCGGGGAATTCGCCCCTTCTCGGCAAATTGTTGTAAATCTCCACTCAGGAGTCATGCATGAAATTTACCGAAAATATAATATTCAGAGCGTCGATTAAAGTGAGATATGATCTACCGTCAACTGGGTGTGCGATGTCCACGTAAACGCCAGACCAGGGCGTTGTTGTTGCTGGCCACGGCAAGGGCAAGGTCAACCTCGTCCGACCAGTGGCGTTATAACCTCGTGCTCTTCCACGTGCCGGGGTCCAGTGGTCCATCACCCCAAGTGCGCTACGACCACGATGTCATTTTTATCGAGTCCAATCGACATACTGTTCGACACTGGTGAGGACTCGGTAAAAGTGAGGCAACTTCCTCGTCTTGGAAAGCAAGATGATCAAGAAAATCGGCTCATGAGAATCACTTTTGTGGACAAAGGCAGTTTAATACTGATCTTATCCCGCCTGAGTAGGTTGAAATGTTTGAAGACCTATGCTCGTCCAGCTCTGTACCCAGTGGACTAGGAATCGCTTGTCCGCTATAACTGAGCTGAAAAGACGTATTGGTAAGGGGAAACAAATCTTCGTAGGAATCTGCGAATAAGGATAAACAGGTTGCTCACCCTTCAAACACGCCTGGCGGCTCCTGCCACGGCCTGCGAGTAGCCTTTACAAACGTTTGTAGTGTTAAAAACAAGCGCGATGAGCTTTGTTGTTTCGTTGCGGCTGAGCGGCCAGACGTAATGGGACTCGCAGAGACATGGCTGCATTCAGAGTTGTATATCTTGGAACTCAACGGTCAGGCGTGCTTCCGATGCGATAGCCCAACGAATGCCCACGGTGGTGTCTTGCTCCTCATCCGGTCTTCCCTGCCTAGGAGACTTGTGGGAAACTACCGCAGTGACGATGGTTTGTGTGAGCTATTTTGATGCTCCATCTACCTTCGGCGCGGAGAACTACTTGTGGGCGCAGTCTACCGCAGCCCCCTGAGTCGTTGTTTGGATTGGCTGCCCCATTTTGGAACCCACATGAGTCGTCCACACTTACTACTTATGGGAGATTTTAACTATCCTCGAATACGATGGCCAGATGTGCATTTGGTGAGGTTGGTGCGGTTGAGGATGGTGAGGTTGAGGAAAAGTTCGTAGCTTTGGTACTCGAAAATGGTGGATTGCAACATAAATGCCAGCCAACACGCATAACACCAGCTCAACCGCGTCCTGTCTCGACCTGATGTTAACGAGCTACGAAAAACCAGTGCATGACTTTCGGATCCTGGAGCCCTTGACTACAAGCGACCACTCAGTGCTCATAGCTGATATGGAATTACCTTTGCCGTATTCACGTCCTCTAGAACTAGCTTACAACTACTGGAAAGCGGACTAGACGATCTAGCTCGAACCGCGAGCCAACTGGATTGATCTCTGTCACAAGCTGCATCTGTGGAAAACTGTTGGACATTTATAAAAGAGCAATTTAACATCACTGTGTTCCCAATTTGTGCCATTGAAATGTCGGAAGATTGGACCGATTAAACCACGTTGGTTTGATACGGAGTTTGGAAATCTGGCTCGGAGGTGGCGCAGACTGTGGGACAGATTCCTCCTCTCTGGTTCTGCCAATGACTACGTAGGGTATAAAAGTCAGCGAAACCTCTGCAACAGTGGAAAAAGGAGGAAGCGCAGACATTTAGAAGAGCAGCTCGCAATCGGCGCGAAGACCGCCCCAAAGAGAAGCTTTGCTTATGTGAAGCGACGCATGAAGCCGGTAGTTGATGTGCCAGTGCTGGATGACCCCGACGGACAGCCCCTAACCTCCAGCACTGAGCGTGCGTCCGCATTGGCGGCGCATTTCGCTTCTGTATTTGCAAGTGCGCCGGTCCCTGTTCCCTAGTTCGACGTGTACCGCTTTTACCAAACTCGACAGCTTGTATTGCGGCGTTGAAGAAGTATGTCAAGTCTAGCCAGCCTTGACGGCACCAAACCTGCCGGGCCTGATGGGCTTCACTCATTGATTCTCAAGTCATTTTTGGCCATCTTCTCTCCTGTCCTGACTGACCATTTTAACAGGTCGCTGTCCGAAGGTTCGTAGCCGATTGACTAGAAACTTCCGGTGGTGAAGCCTATTCCGAAAGGCTAAGACCCTAGCAAAGTAGACAACTACAGGCCAATTTGTCTGACACCAATTTTGCTAAAAATTGCTGAGAAACTCGTAAAACATGGATTATTGTATTTGCTTCAGTGACAAACGGCCCTGACGCTCGTACAACACGGTTTAATGCAAGATCGCGCATGCATTACCAACTTCCTTGTGCCGAAGCATGAGTGTTTGAAGGCAATAAGCAAGGGGAAGTCTGTCGACGTGATATTTAGTAAAGCATTCGACAAGGTCAGCCATGAGGTTCTCCTTCACAAATTCAGGATGTGTGGTGTCGGTGGCTCACTGCACTGGTGGATCCGCGACTTTCTTGTTGGACGAAAGAGGAGAGTACAGGTCGACGACCATCTAACTGACTGGTATCCCTCTACATGTGGCGTGCCTCAAGGCACTGTGCTGGGGCCTACTCTGTCCCTGATCCACATCAACGATCTACCGCAGCTTCTCCGGTGGCCGTGTACCTTGTTTGCAGACGACATGAAGCTTTGGAGAAAAGTTGACGTTCCTGACGACTATGGCGTACTTCAGCAAGACCTCAATCGCCTATCCACATAGTCTGCAAAAGTTCATCTCCCGGTCAATCCAGCCAAGTCTGTATTTATGAGCCTGGAAAAGGGAGCTAACGGCCAACCGCTAAATGCCACACCCATCGTGAAGGACCTAGGTGTACTCTCCCGCTACGAGTTGAAGTCCGTTAACAACACGAACAGGCTACGTCGTAACGGACTGAGCATGCTTTAGGCGCTCAAACGTAGCTTCGGCACATGGTCTGAAGAGGTTGCCACTGGCTTCTTATCTTCCATCGTTAGACCAGTGCTAGAGTACGGTTCGTCCGCCTACTTTACGATTACCCGAAGCGAGACATAAAAGATCGAACGGGTCCACCACGTTGCTACCAGGCTCAATCCGAGTTTACGTGGCTTGAGGTATGAGGGCCGCTGCGAGAAACTAGGACTCTGCACCTTGCCCTACCATCAGGTGCGAGCCGACCTCATTATGACCTATCGTATTCTACATCTCGCTGACTTCCCCATGCTGAGGCCAATGCTGCACTTTTGAGAGCCATGCAGTACACGCGGACACAGATACAAACTTGTCGTGCCGGATGCGAAGCGAGTTCCCTACCCACTGTGCTTCGAACGGAGAGTGATAAATATTTGGAACAGTTTGCCTGAACATGTGATGGAGGCAACATCTGTGTAGCAGTTCAAAACGTTGTTAGATTTATATTTTACCATCATTCGATTCCGAGAACGATTGCACACTTGCGATGATATCACACATTTGCGAGTCCTTCAATACCGTGAGTTAGATACTTTGTATGTTGCATGAGAACGATAACGATATTCACGGCTGACAATTTTTATAACCTTTTTCACCATATTTCGTAAGCTTTGTACAGAATTTACTTCTACTTGCTCTATAATACAGTATACAGTATTCAGTATTAGGGTGGTCGTTGCACCATAGTACATTGTTCCCACAGCTTACACAAATGCACAATATTATCGTCTACCTTTGGCCAGGAGACATAACCTCTGGCTAGTGCTTTAGTACAGTGATTCCTTGAGGACCCTTATGAAGTCGAATGAGCATGAGTCGTTGTAAAGATGTGAGGACAACCACACGCTCAGCGGAAAACAAACATGAATCAACAATGGATAAACTCTTCTGACACCAATGAGAGGGGACAAGTTCGGAATAGAACACTTGTGCTTCTTTTACGTGCTTCATCACTGTACGAAGTAAAGCATCCCGTGCTGTGTGTTCTTGTATACATTTTAGCGATACTGGTCGGCATTTTGCGCGAATTTGGAGGTTAATACAGTCACGGTACTCGCAGGACGGACAACGGCGATCGACTTCTGCAACTGTGCATCGACCAGGATTTGTTCCTTTCCAGCACCAATTTCAGACGTTCCTGGCGCCAACGAGCCACTTGGCGACCTCCGGCGCCTGGTCAGTCTTGGGCGCAAATTCACCGCATCGCTGTTAGTTACCGTTGGCGTGACTACCTAACTGACTGCAAGTCAATGTGGAACCCTTACCTAACTTCGGAACATGCGCTCGTGTGTGCTAACTTCATTCTGCGTTTTGGAGGCACCCAACAGCGTTGCCGGAAACGGTTTGACACGGACAAGCTCGCCGTTCCAAATGTTCTCGGCGCATTTCAAAACACATTAGCCTCCAAGCTACCTTCTCTATCCTCCGATGCTGAGACACATTGGGTACAGATCCAGAGCGCCTTACGAAAGTCCGCTATCCTGGTCTGTGACTTCACTAGACGAGCTGTTAGTCACTGGATCTCCGCCCAGTCTCTTTAATTAATACAAAGTCGGCGAACAATTTCCGCCGCAGTTGAGTACAACACACTGCGCAGAACTACAGGTGCTGAGCTCAGACAGCTCCTCAGGAAGGATCGCGAGGTTTGGTAGACACAGCGCGTCGTCGAGATGGAGCGGGCACCCTCATCAGGAAACTCCCGAACTGAATCAGACGTTGGGATCACGTTTCTGGCAAGTATGATAGACCTGTCTGGAATGCGGAATCTGTACCCAAGTACTTGAGATTTCACTGCGGAGAACTACATTAATAAACCTTCGCTAGTTATATTTAGTGCGGATAGGTCTTCACAGATGTTTCCCAAGCGCATTTGTAGTTGGTCTGGATGAAATGAGTAGACGAGTTTGACGTCATCTGCGAACAGAAATGGGTGTCCATGTTTGATCGGGTCGCATATGTTGTTTACATAGATTAGGAAAAATAGTGGTCCAAGCCTACTTCCCTGGAAGACGCCGCAGGGTATTTGTTTCGGTGTAGAATATTGCTGACCGATTTTAACTACCTGGGTTCGACCATTTAGATATGAGTCGAATCAGTTAAGCAGAGGATTTCCAATTCTATACGACTCTAGAGCAGACAGCAGTGGTTTGTGCGGCACGCGGTCGAACGCCTTTTGCATGTCCAACAGAATTATAATAAATGCCATTCCTCTGTCAATCATAGTCGTGACGTGATTGAGAAATTGTGGCTGGCAGGTAACGCAAGAGAGTTTTGAAAGAAAGCCATGCTGTGAGGGGTTGATCAGATCTAGTCTTGTAAGATATTGAACAATGTTCCTCTTGACTATTCTCTCTAGGGTTTTGGAAGCAGCAGAGGTGTGATTTATTGGGCGGTAGCTTGACACTTTATTTCTCGGGTCACTCTTGTGCTTAGGCATTATAACGGATTGCCTCCATTGGGATGGAAAGTAACCGGTAGTGAAAGAAAGTGTGAAGCTGTGTAATAACAATAGAACGAGGTTTTTTCCTCCAAGTTTTAAAACAGTTGGGAAGATGCCATCTGGACCTGGACGAGTTGATGGTTTTATGGCTGCGACGGCACTTTGCACCTCTCTTAACGTCACAAGGATATTGCAGTATAATTCGGTCGTTCTTTTTGTAAGTGGAGGATGAAATGGCTGAGTGTTGGGAGCAAAACGGGAGGCAAAACTAGAGTTGTTAGCCTCACATATACAGGAGATGTCGCGCGTTATTGAACCATCGTTTAGAGCCAACCTTCCAATTTCCTGATGGGGTTTAGGGTTCCTTCTGTTGAGTGGTTGCATCAATGTACGTACTTCCTCAGGATTTCTAAGTACCCAACTTTCTTTTTTGCTTTTGGCCGTTTAGGTTAGACGTTGTAAATGTAGCAGATTCTCGTGTATTTGTAGCAATGTGGCGAAGCTGTTGCTCCTGCGATAAAGCGCTTTGAGTTTCTTTAGTTTGGTTTTGGCTTTGTACAGAAGCTTGCGTTCACCACTATGTTCATGGTATTTCTCCATGCTGTAGGTGCCAGTAGACTCACACCAAGGGTAATATTGCTAATAAACACATTTGTAGCCACGGTAGGGTTGTGAGTTAGGAAGGAGGTATTCTAATTCATGGTACTGATACGTTCATTAAATGAGTTCCAGTCCACACGATAGAGGTTGCGAATGGGTTTTAGCATTTTACTTGGTCGTTTAGGTGAATTTATAGTCCTATCACAAAGTACCATGTTGTGATCACAGTCAGGTAGTGGATTGTCAATGAATACACAAGGGTAAGAGATTCCCATCGTGAATATAAGGTCTAAGGTAGTGGCACTTCTGGTTGGTTCTCTAACATGCTGGGTCCAGCCATTGAGGTGAATACATGAGATGATTTCCTCAATCCCCGCAGTGTGTTGGACGGAGCCTGGGATACTAGTCACTAAGCATTGACACGTAAGACGTGTCAAATACGACAGTATAGAAGTCGGAGGCGACTGAACCAAACATATATTGTGCAGGCTACAAGAATAGGAAGCGAATCAGAGAGCGAGAAACGTGCAGAGAGGTACTCACCAAAACGATTTGTGTCAGCGGATGTGCAGTCAGTAAAACAAGCGGACGTTTCGAAGGTTAAAAGAACCGTAAAATCTAATGTTAAAAAATACTGAGAGAGCTTGTTTTCCGGCACGCTACAAGGGCCTCGCCCTAGAAGGCTGAAGGATGGAAGCCTTCGATAGAGCTGTTAGGTGAGGGTGGATGCGAATATTTGCATGGGTTGAAGTAAGGGTTTCCAAGGTGGGGTGTGCAGCAGAGTTCGCTGGGTCCAGGCTTTGGTTAGTTATTATTTATGATGATGGTGTGGACCAGAGTGCATCATCAGTGGGCCGTCGGGGCGGACTGGTCGGACTGCAAAAAACTGGCTTGTCCAGAATAAAGGCCGACAGGACCTTTCCTTTGCTGCGGCGGCGGCGTTTGGGGACCAATCAGTTCGTGGTTGTCTACGGTCGAGGGCGACTGTCTGTTCCTTGGGTGAGGAAGGGGTCTTGGTTCAGCTGGCGAGTCACTCCTGGGTTGCGTTAAGCCGGTTGACGAGTCACTCGAGGGTTGCCTGGACAGTTCTGGCGGTTAAGTTTCTGGAAGGTAGAACTCAGAGGGGTGGGAAGGGGTCGGGAAAGTGGCTTGACGCCAGGGAGGGAACATGGCAAGCATGATAAAAGCAAATACGCTTTTTAGGTTTTCAAAATGTTTTGGATATTTTTGTCGAGTTTGCAAAACGTTAGTGAACAAAACGCACGATAACCACTAAAGACGAAAAAGGTGTGTTAATGGCAATAGCAAACGTTTACAAAATCTGAAAGATCGACCGGACGTTTGACCTGTCTACCGCGTCGGTCGGTTGCCTGGTGTTGAGGCGGGATAGATTCCGGGTCAGTTGGTACGAAGGGTTTCGGGCTATCAAGGGCTCGGGTAGTCATCACAAGTGCGGATGCATGTGCAAGAGCATCAGGATGGGTTGCAAGTGGCTCGTCAAAGAAAGCCACTTTGAGGCGGTCGATGGACACCGTTGTTCGGTGACAATTCTGGTCTAAACTAAAACGTTTCGGAGTCCGTTGCAGAACTCTGAAAGGGCCAGTGTAGGGAGGTTAGAGAGGGCACCGCACGGCGTCAGTGCGGAGGAAGACGTGAGTGCAGGTAGAGAATCCGCTGTGCATTTGCACATCTCTGGTCTGTTCACGGGGCGGAGTCGGGCGTAGTGAACGCATACGTTGAGCAAGGGAGGACGCAAAGTTAAGCGGAGGCATACCCGACTATGCGGAGGGTGAAATGAATGCACCTGACAACATTAGAGTTGTGCCGTAAACCAGCTCTACTGGTTCACAATGCAAGACAGCTTCGATGCTGCTGCGAATACCTAGAGAACGAGCGAAACGGTTTCGCTCCAGCTAGGGACGGAAGAGGCGCAGAGTGAGGCTTTAAGCGGTCTATGGAAGCGTTCAACAAACCCGTTGGCTGCTAGGTGATACGCTGTGGTATGAATGCGGAGACCGCTTAAGAACTTGCAGAACGGAACGAATTGTGAACGTTCGAAAGGCGTTCCTCCGTCAGTTGTGTTGATGGATGAGCATCAACAGTGTGAAACCCATCGAATTAAGGAGGCCCGGATAACAGTCTCAGCTATGCAGTCTGTTGCATGAATGGCTTCTGGCCTTCTAGTGAAGCGGTCGACACATGTAAGCATGTATACGAATCCGCGTGAAGGAGGCAAGGGACCCACCAGGTCTAAGTGTACATGCGAGGACCGAGAGTCCGGGGCAGGAAATGAACCAAGAGGACTGCGGGTGTGACGATGTAGTTTGGAGCGCTGACATTGAAGGCAGGCGCGAGCACAGGTACGAACAGCTTTGCTTACGCGTGGCCAAAGGAAATGGTCGGTGACGAGTTTCAAAGATGCATGGATACCAGGATGTGATAGTGAGTGCAGTGCGTCAAAGACTGTGCGTCTGAAGGAGACAGGCACGGCGGGTCTAGGAGAACCTGTGGAAGTGTCACAGAGAATGGTTCCTTCCGTGGTTTGGAGAGGAACAGGTTGCACATGTAGCGAAGTTGACTGCAGAGTGCGTTGTATGTCTTCATCTTGAGTCTGAGCCGATGCCATGGCGGCTAGATCGACGGTAGGCAAAGACTGGAGAGTGAGGTTGACACGTGAGAGAGCGTCAGTGACGGGATTGTCGACACCTGAGACCTGACTTATGTCGTCAGTGAACTGCGTGACAAAGTCTAGGTGTCGTGTTTCACGTGGCGCATATTTATCGCAAGCAAAGTTGAGGGCAACAATGTGGGGCTTGTAGTCAGTGTAGACCGTGGAAGCGCGGCCTTTGAGTTCGTGCCGGAAGTGACGTATGGCTAGGTAAATGGCTAGCAGTTCTCTGCTAAAGGTGATGTGGTGGGATTCCGCTGGCTGCAGGCGCTTGGAGAAGAATCCAAGGGATGGTCATTGCCGACCAACGTGTTGTTGGAGGACAGCTCCCACCGCAACGTCTGAGGCATCAGTCGTTATAGAAAGGGGTGCAGTCGATTCGGTATGAGCGAGGAGGGCTTCATTGGAGCTAACATTCTCGAGCTCAGCGAAAGCTCTCTGTTCTGTGTCAGGGAAAGCGAATTTACGTTCCTTCCTTCCGAATAGGTCAGTCAGTGGCTGCATGCGCGGAGCGTAGCGCGGAAAGAAGCGTCGATAGTAGTTGACCAAACCACAAAGTCGACGAAGGTGCTTGAACGAAGTCGGAGCTGGGAAGTTCTTGGTTGCCTGGATCTTATCAGGAAGGACTTCGATACCAGACGATGAAAAAAGTGGCCTAGGAATTCTACCGTTGATTTGCCGAGTTCGCACCTAGTCGGGTTGACTGTGACGCCGTGTTGGGTCAACCGTTGAAAGAGGGTTCGAAGATGCTCGAGGTGGTCTTGTTCCGCTGAACTGGCTACTAAAATATCCTCGAGGTAGGAATAAGCGAAGTCTGGGCCACGAATGATATCGTGAATGAAGCGTTGGAAGGTTTGTGCGGTGTTGCACAGTCCACATGGCATGCTTACGCATTCATAAAGCCAAAAAGAAGGAAGGATGGCTGTTTTAGGGATGTCATTTTCTTCTACAGGTGGCTGGTGATAGGCGCAAACCAGATCGATCTTGCTGAAGATCGTCTTACCTGTGAAGCATGCTGTAAGGTCTTGCACGTGTGGACTGGGATATCAATCTGGGACGGTTAGCCGATTGAGTGCGCGGTACCCGCCGCAAGGGCACCAGTCACCAGATTTCTTGGGGACCACCTGCAGTGGAGAGGACAAACGGCTGTCGGAAGGGCGGAGTATTCCAAGTTCAAGCATGTGCTCATACTCCACCCTAACTGCCTTTAGTTTCTCGGGCGATAGTCCACGTGGACGGCATGAGACTGGTGGGCCATTCTTCCGTATGTGGTGCGTGACTTGGGAGGCCACGGGCAAAGCTGCGTTCATTGGCTGAACGAACATGGGATGCTGACAAATGTGATTAGCGTAGTCTGGCGAGGTCTGGGGAAAGGCATATTCCGGGAAGATATATGTGACATCGGCGGTGATTCCACGTACACTGCGTTTTGTTGCAGCGTCGACTATCAGCTGGCGTTTCACAACGACCAAGAGGTCGAAATGCCTGAGAAATTCAATGCCGATGATGTTAATGGAGACTGCAGCGACAGTGAATACCCAGCGGAACGCGCCGAAGACCTAAGTCCAGGGTAAGCGACCGATGACCGTAGGTGGCTGTTGGCGTGCCATTGGCGACACTGAGGCTTGTCGACAGAGGAGCGAGAGGCTCACCTGGCATGGGGGAATGACGCTGACTTCCGCCCCGGTATCAACTTAGAATTGGGTATCGGAGTCATAATCCCTAATGTAGATGAGACGACTATGGGCTTGGCCAAGGCTCGTGGCCATTACTTGCCGGCGTAGCGGATCATCTGTAGCGGAGTAGCTACATGGCTGTACGCACTTACGTGCTTTATTACCGAAGCGCGAGTGGTAAAAGCAGTAAACCTGTGGCATCAGGTTTCGTGCGACGGTGCAATGATCCAGAGCGGTTGCGGTGCTTACGGTTTAAAGTGAGTTCATCGATCTGACGCTGAAGCGACGTTATCTGCAATGATAATGCTTCTATTTCCGACGGCGGACTAGTCGTGCCTGTCGTTGTGGTTGCGCCAGCACAAAGCTGCTTAGGTTCTTTGGTTTCAGTCTCTGGCTGGTGCCATTCGATGACGCGGTCTGCTAGGTCTGCAATTGCTGTGATGGGCAAGTCACTTGCTACTGCAAGGATAGCCTGAGTGCTTTCAGGAAGGCGTTGCATCCACAGCTTGCGGAGAATCCCTACGTCCAGGTTGGACGTGCCGAAGCGTTGTTGCATTTCGCGCAACAAGACTGAGGGCCTCCTATCTCTTAGTTGCAGATCACTAAACAGTTGATGCAGACGGACCTTGACAGTAGGCGTGATTCGCTGATTAATTGCCTGTTTAAGAGTCTCGTATTTCATTACTGGTGGGTGCAAAGTATGATGTCTCTCACCTGTGAAGATATACTCTGAGGAAGTCAAGGTATTAGCTGATTATACGTGGCGAAATCAGCAGAAATACTACGAATATAACATACGGATTCTAGGAGCAAAAACCATAATAAAGGATCGGTATCCCAAGAGGGGAAGGGCCTAATGCAACAGAATTGATCATGACGGGTGAGCGGCGTTAACTGCGCATGGAGATGGATTATCCACTAGATAATCCATGGCAAGAAGCGGATAAAAAATGTGGTAGGTGAGAAAACGATATGACCACAAGCAGTGGATCACAAAATTACTGGAACGAGCTCACCAGAATGAAAATGCAAAATGGCGGGCGGTGTGTTCCTGACAGGGGGTCACTAATTGTTGGGCGGCTCTTGAGATACTAGTCACTAAGCAATGACACGTAAGACGTGTCAAATACGACAGTATAGAAGTCGGAGGCGACTGAACCAAACATATATTGTGCAGGCTACAAGAATAGGAAGCGAATCAGAGAGCGAGAAACGTGCAGAGAGGTACTCACCAAAACGATTTGTGTCAGCGGATGTGCAGTCAGTAAAACAAGCGGACGTTTCGAAGGTTAAAAGAACCGTAAAATCTAATGTTAAAAAATACTGAGAGAGCTTGTTTTCCGGTACACTACAAGTGCTTCTGGGTGTAGGCAGCAGCCAGTTAACGTGTGGTAGGTTGAAATCTCCACGCATAATTTTGAATTATTATGTGGTGTTGGAAGCAGCATTGATCATGTCGATTAGCTTTTGGGTTTCACATTGAGTGGTTCGGGGCGGCCGATAAATACAACCCACTAGAAAATCAGTAGATGGGATCACTAGCCATAGTGTTTCTTCTAATTCATAGAACACAGGTTGATCGGCGTGAATGGCAGTCAGGTTATTTCGAAGATATATGGCGTGGCCACCATCAAGTTTGTATGAGCGATCCTTGCGGAAAAGTTTATAGCCCAATATGTTAAGCTGAGAAACACTAATTTCTGAAGTGCATCAAGTTTCAATGCTAAAAGCAACAGCGTGGAATCTCATAAACCTAAGTGTTATAACTAGATCTAATTTAGGTAAAAGAGAACGAATGTTAATGGCGACAGTTTTGAAAGACATTGTGAACTCGGAATGAAAGTGATGGGTAATGTTTGTTTCTTCGTCATACTATTTACTCAGAACAATAGATAGCCCTGTATGGGTTGCGTTGGTTTGTGTACGTACTACTATGTCTGGTCATTGCTTACCGAGGAGAGCGAATTTCGTTTACCAGATGTGGGGTGGCGAAAAGCTCGAGGTGGGCGGAAATCAAGTTCGTAACGAGAAATTAAGTCACTGATGATCAAACTTGGTGCCGTTGATCCACATCGCCTTCCAATTTGGAGTCAAGGTGACTCGCCTTGTACTTGGCTCGAGAATTTAGAGGACAGTACGCGAAGCCGATAATGGTGGCGAGACTACTTTCGGCTCCTAATCGGGCTGCCTGTTTAAAGTGCGTTTAGTACTGCGTTATCTACCGGCTAGTGACAGATTATGACGCGGCGCAATGAAAGTCGCAATTCCTGCTTTAAGCAGTAAGTGTTTTACGCTAAGTCTTCTTCGTTCACGCTTATTATCCTTGAGTCTGTTTGTCGCTGTTTTCGCGGCAGCGAGACACCAATCTAATAATTCGCTGTAATGCCTTTCATGGTGACCAGTGCCCAAGAAACGGTGGTGTAGCACGGGATAAAGCAAGTGCTTTAAAAATCCCTTAGGATGGTTGTGGTGAGTACAACGAAGTCAAAATATATGGGTCATCTACTGAGCTTTATTCCTTTGCAGAAGCAAGAAGAGTCAATCCAACGTCGAAGTGCCGGGGGCGGCTTCACTTACCGGCACAAGAAACTGAACGCTCGTTAGGCGAAAGCCTCTATCGTCCGTCGTACCTCACCTGACCTGACCCGCTCCGAATGCTTTCCCCAAGAGAAATTCGTCATTTGGATAATATCACACAGTTTTGCACCGACCTTCGCCTTGTTAATGCTGCTAATAACGTTGTCGCTGCTGCCATGTCGCGTATACGTCTTCACGAAGTTTTACGGCGGCCGATCAACTTAGACACCGTGTGCCGTCCAATCTGGCTCTATCCACCAGGGTAGTGCATGACGGCAACAGCTTGCCATAAGCTGTTGTCGATGTGGAGACAGAGGTATGTTTCAAACGACTGTTGCATTCCCACTCGTTGCGTGCGCAGGGATTTACCTGCCCCAACCCAACCACAGCGGTCTTCTGCGGAACCTTGTTCCACAATGATCCCAGCAACCTTCACCACGATCGGGAAGTGACGGAGCTGACAAAGGAACCTCCTTCTGCTCTCTAACAACCAATGCACCAATAGAACATATAGCAGCTCATCAGGAAAGAGGTCCTGAGTTTGTGCAGCTGAGCTCAAATACACCGATCAAAATATCACAGCTTCCAATACTTAGATCAGACTCCAAAATTTACAGTGATGTTTCTACCGGTAAGTCTTGGTATTTTGTCCTTCAGCAATACCCCCGAATTCTCTTTGACCACTTGTATGCAGCCTCAACCCCGTGCATCCAAACCACTGTCAAGCTGATTACTGATCGCTTCATATAGCAAAAATGAGCACCGAGATCCAGCAGTGGGGACGAACACTGTGTCACTTGCTAAATTACCAAGCTCCATCGACAAACGATTATCGTCCCCGGCACCCGTTTCATATATGTTCCTCTTGAAATCATTGGACCCCTGCCTCCATCCAAAGGTTTTGTCTACTTATTGACATCTGGTAATCGTTATAGGCCTTGACCACTTGCTGTGCGTTTATGTGATGCTTCTACAGAAACTGTGGCACATACATTTATTGCAAATTGGATTTATGTTTTTGGCACGTCAGGCACTTTACTACCGATAGAGGGCCCCCAAATCAATTCGGCCTCGTTTCGTGACTTGAACCGCTTGCTCCGTTGTTCCCACCTCCGGAAAATCGCCTATTACCCAGCTGCTAATGGCATCGTTAAACGTTTCTTTCGCCAACTTAAAGTCGCACTTACTGCCACGCAGTCGAACTCACAATGATCAGAACGTCTACTAATTAGCTTGCTTGACATTCGTGACACCATTAAAGACGTTCCCTGTTGTCTCGCTGAGTTGGTCTTTAGCACTACTCTCAGCCTTTCTGGAGAAAGGATGCCTGAATCAAGAGTTACTGGAGAAGTTGATCCAACCTCATACGTCAAACGCCTGAGTCAACACTTCAGCTTAATTCGTTTAACACCACCTCAAATCAGCTCTCGGAGACAACTGGTGCACCCGGATTTGCGCACTTGCCCCTGCGTTCTCGTGCGCGTTGATTCTGCCCGTAAAAGTCTGACACCACCTTGCCAGGGCCCCTTTAAGATTATTGCCCGGAATGAGCAGTACTTCGTGCGGGATAGAAATGGTTATCAGGATACCGAGTACTGACCGCTTGGAGCCGGCTTACATCGAGGCATGACCACTACCGAAACCCGCGAACGTTCATGTCACCGACCAGCCCACCTTCCCAAGTACGTCTCCTACTCAAGTTCAAGTTCAATTCGGACAGGTACGGTAGGAAAATTCCCATGTGTGTTCCGTCTTCCATGCGTCGATGAACTAGGACGGAGTTCGCGAGAGTGATTTGCAACCAAGAAGAGCCAAATCAATGCACACGAATAACATCACATTCAACTAATAAACACCCACGCGGCCTGCACTAGCAGTCTTCGCTGTACCGGTCACGTAAATAAGTAGAAAAGCTGAGAAGGGAATCAACCAAACCGAATAGGGATAATTGTAGTGAAGGGGAGAATGTGTGGATAAGGCAATAGTAATAATAGAGCTAAGAAGCCAAGAAAATGATGTAGAAGTTACGAACCAAACGGAAAGGTCTGAAACTGCAAACGTAGGGCGTCTCGTCGATGTTCAAACTCCTTCACCGTTGGTGATAATACTACTTCGCTGGGTAGTGCGTTCCATGTGACACCTCTGTTCCCTCTCCTGCACCTCAAGCACCTCACGACACAAACTCGAACTAGCACTACCAAAGACGCTTCGGATGTACAGTTTTACTTCCTTCCTGACTACGATAAACGACACACAAGTATCCAGTATTTCTCTCAGTGACGCACGCTCCAGGGGAGTGCTGTAGCGATTGGATATATCTCTCTTTCCAACCGTTCTCAGTCCCATCATTTATTGTACCGTTTTGTTTTGACTGACCAACAACCATAAAAAACACTTTTCCGGGTTTTGTTTCGCCTGTCATTCGCTACGTTTTTGTGCTGTTGATCGTTAGTCTGTTTGCCTCGTTCATCGATCATCCGACCCAACGCGTTGAATTATTGTGCCGACTGAGTTTTGTCTTCCGACCGGATTGTGCGACTAACTGACGGCCTACCGATGATCGTGTTTTACCGAAGGTCAGGTCCAGAATTCTTAGTTTATAGACTAGAAGTTCTTTTATGTAGTTAAGCCATTTTAGTTTGGCTTTTCCGCCACATAATATTGTCTCCGGCTAACCCGCCCTCCAGTCGCAGACGCGGTAGCCCCGGTCACCGCAATGCACTCAGCCGCCTTATAACAATTCCCGCTCAGAAGTGTGTGTGATTAATCTCGAAGAACAGCTACATAGCCTACTACGGAAAATCGAAGGTCTAACCAAACCACGACAGCAACCTCCCAACCGTCCTGAATAAAGCATCATCTCGTCGTTGCAACCTGCTGATCTGTCCGACCTTCGCCGACGCCCAAAGCTCTCGTCGGTGGCCCACCCATCAAACAAGCTTATTTCCATCCCACATCCGCGTTCGTCTAAGTGAATAACTAGTAACCCTAGTCCTACTTCTGTCATATGCAAAAACGTGCCAGAATTTAACCACCCGCAACTTCCGAGTTGACATGATACCGCTATGTGGAGCTCGATTTGTATCGCGTTATACCTCCCTGAAGCAAAACCCATTAGTCGCAAAAGACTGACTCGCCACCCTTAATCTTCGAACCCCGCAAGCCAAGACTACCGCGTGTTGACTTGTAGCCAGGCCAGGATTTGGAGGATGTCCTGTTGTCAGCACACCTACTCCGAAACAACGCGTCTTTCGGCATCTGAAATAATCGTATCTTCCTCGACATCTCTTGGGCTAAGCCCACTGCGAGCAGGCGGCAACTGACGCCACCCGCCCAACCATGCTCTAACATGGTGCATGGAGTTCCAGAACTGTGCTCCCCGAGGCAACGTTACAACAGCGACGACCGCAGGACCGTAGCCAACGGCGGTTCCCTCAGCAGACACAAAGGCTTGTCAACGTAATCCCAACGAACGTTCATCACCAACCTCGTCCAAAATGTTATATAGGAACAGCACACATTCTGAAAGTGACAGTCCTCACCGCTAGCATGGCAACCGATGCCCTCACCATCTGGTATGCTAACAAAAGACAAGCACCACCAGATACCTGTCCGTGTCCAGCTGGGCCCCAGATGCCGAAGCCACAGCTTCCCACAGACCCATTGTAGCAGCCCCTCTGTACCGACACACCCTGACCAAACCGCCCTCAGGCGGTCCACCACCGAACCAACTTCCTCACTGCCTGGAGTAATCTACTCACCTACATATTCCAAACTTCAGCCTATCAACGATCCAGCCACCAGTACTCATCTGTGCTTCGAAACCCACACCTTGATTCCCCAACTACCAAACTTAGTGGATCTACCCTTCTAAACTAAAAGCGGTGCACTTCCAGCCATCTGTTTACAGGCAGCACCCTAACTGCTTCCGTGCTCATCCCTCAAATGCGCTTCGACTGTATCTACACGGACGCACAGGCCTCATGCCTAAACTTCCAGTACCCCAATCACGAATTCTGTCAATGTCAGTGGACCTAATAGTCATAACGGAAACACAGTACTCCAACGGCATGACCGACGGTGAAATCCAACTTCCTAACTTCTCAATTTTCCGCTCTGACCGCGCAACCCCAGGTGACGGCGTCCCACTGTACTGCTGCAACTCCCTTGGTAGCAGCATCTTAAAAAACATTGCCCTCCAGGCTCAAGACACAATGTGGTGGGAGGCCGTATAAACCGCCAAATCCTCCAGCTGTCTTGGTATCATTTAGTGCCCTCCTAACAACTCTTCCGAGAAGGACACACGGCGTCCACCGTAGGTTATCTTACAAACACACTTTCTTATCTGAGAGGTTTCAATCTGCCCTGTCTTTTTCATCATGTACCGTCGACCGGCCCCCTTTCATCAGGCCTCATTTCTCATCTTCACACGGCCCCTTTGTACAACCACACTTATCAATCGACCTGATTCCGGTCCCGCAACCAACCATCCCTGCTAGATTTCATCCTTGCTAGCGAAAAACTGATGGTTGAGCCCATGGAGTATGAAGCCCTTCTGGGGCTCAGTGACAACAGCGTCCTCCATTTCGATTTCATATGCTTCGCCGGCAAACCCGTCAGCACGCCAATTTATACCAAACGCTTGACTGATTACGGAAAAGTGGACCTTCTCATTTCCGCTAACAGCTGGTCACCCGATCCCAATAGTGTGATGAAAGCGTGTTTCAACTTTTCACCTTATCCTAAGTGAACTCTGCTTCACTACCGCGCCCAGTAAACACGTTTCCGTAGGGAAAAGATGTCCAGCACTCATCCGAAGTCGTACACGGCGGTGGATTGCCTCTAGCGACACGACATGGAGAGACTACCGCTCCCATCCAACGGATACTCAGGGGCATATTACCGATTCCTCCGTAAACAATACGTCCATCTTTTACGCGAAGATTGAGCAGCAGCGTCAGCTTATGCAAAAACTTTCATCCAATCCCAAAGCCTTATATAGTTATATAAACAGTCTCCGACAAGTCAAGCGCAGTGTCACCGCACTGACCACCTCCACAGGGCTCATGAATTCAGCGAACGAGGCAGCAGTCCTGTATTAGCAGCACGCGTCCACATTCTACCTTCCGTCAACACATACAATAATGGTAACTTCTTCGTTCTCCCCCACAAGTTCCCTGCCGACTGTTCAGTTCACTTCGGAGCATGCCTTAGTGAAACGCAAAACCCTGTGGCTAATGGCCTTTCCTGGTGCTGATGGTTTTAACTCAAGGCTGCTGCGAGCGTGCGATGCAGCTCTAGACTTAACCTTGAGATGCTGGTTACACACCGCTTCTAGCAAGGCGAAGTTCCCAATGATTGGAAATGTGGGACTATTACACCAATCTACATAGGCGGCACTCGCAAAGGCCCTGCCGATTACCGACTGATAACCCTCCTCCCTGCGATCTCCAAAAGGATGGAAGCGATCAGCAGAGGCGATTTAATGGACAACACGGAGGCCCCGAAACTGGTCGCCGGTAGCCAACACGATTTCCGGCGGCAGCGATCGTGCATGAGTAGCCTGCTACTTGCCAGGGATAGCTAAACGACTGCTACTGATGTTGGCCTAGAAACGTAGGTCACCCTGGACTGTTCAACTGCACTAGTGCTCTCAGCTGCTTTTGCTCCTGCTAGTCACTCGCCTTAGCACGACTGCTCATTTGTTACCAAACCTTATTATCCATTACCCAATGATTCTATTTTCCATGATTCTACTCCGGAGCTCGCCCAGTCGCACTCCTTCGTCCTCGATCTTCTTTCCATCTGGCATGCTTCAATATATGTACACTTATGCGGGTCGGCAGCAAGCTGGTCTTGTGCACACCCTGGAATCCCTCGCCATCGATTTTTGCTCCCTTTCCGAAACCCGCTGTCCTGTGGGTACTACGCGGTAACTCAAATTTTTGGTGTGCCATACCCGAGAGCTTGGCTCTAACGAACGGCGGATATCTTTTATGGGCCAAAGTGAAACGGAATAGCGGGCATCCAGATGGCAATCGCAAAACTTAGGAATTAATCATTAAGGTTTGAATACTAAACAGGAAGGCACTGCGTATGCTTATAAATGGGCACAATAAGGTAACGTC
This sequence comes from Dicrocoelium dendriticum, assembly GCA_944474145.2. Lineage (NCBI taxonomy): Eukaryota > Metazoa > Platyhelminthes > Trematoda > Plagiorchiida > Dicrocoeliidae > Dicrocoelium > Dicrocoelium dendriticum. Next base: position 40,569,547 of record OX104067.1, on the reverse strand, counting down.
TGTAGTAAAGTAGTTTACCGTAACCATAATAACATGTCCCAGAGAATTCCAAAGGGAGGAATTGCCGCGAAGTACTAATATTCCAATCGTTTGTTAAACGGTGAAATATCTTGGTCGTCTAAAACTATTTCAAATATCCTGTAAATGAAAAAGTGCGGTAACGTTGTGGGCAATTTGTAGCAGTCTAGAGATTCCCCCGTTTGCCTGTGTAAAATTCTAACTAAAATTATTTCGTTGTACACCTAGACAACCGGTGTGGTTTGTTGAACTGATTGCTGAGTTAGAATGCTTGACTTGCTCATCGCCATTTCGCTTGGCGCTAGTTTCGGTTGAAAGACGCGACTGCCCTGTGTGTTGTGCATCCACCGTTCCCCTAGCTAGATCACCAACGGTGTCGTTTGTTTATAGCTAGATAACCGAGAATCTTTTACTGCACCAATACAGTTTTCCCTGCAACCCGAAATGCCTTTTCGAATCGCTCTCCGGGCTGCCGGTACAGACCATTTGCTAACAATGTATAATTCAGGCTTAGCTCGCATGTTGTGCTGTAATTGTTCGTTGGCGATGAATGCTTATGAACTATCATTCACTGCAACGGGGAAATCAGGAAATCCGCAACGTGATATAAATGAAATCATGCAGAAATATGAAACGGAAATGATGGGCTGCTGAATGTTAACCGGTGAAAAAGATCGAGAATCCATTTTACTTTGAAATATGCAATTAAATGGCGGAAGTCGTTCAATTCGTATGAGAAGTAAACTGAACTAGATAACGATCGGCATAAATTAGCTGCTGCAAAATTGACAAGGGTAATGTGAAGGCAAAAGGTGTTGTGCACCGTGTTTATGTATCTGCAACAATTGGAGCGGAATTCATTGTAAATTAATAAGGGACCTGCAGTTTAGTGGGCATATTTCGCAAAGATAGTGCAAACGGAATGATGAATAAAACTAGCATGCAGAAACGTAGGGATATATTTAATGACGGGAGACTGCGGTTAAAAAATAAATTCCAGATACCTTAGGTAGTATATTTATATGTATATTGTTCATATCATAACTATATATTTACTTATTCATACCATACCTATAGGATAATAGAAAATAGCAAAATTAGAACAGTATGTTATATTCATATATATATATATGTCCTTAGACAAAAGCCCAAGAAATTGTCAGGCGGAGCCTGGGATACTAGTCCGTGATCAATGACACGTAAGATACGTGCCAAATATGGGACGGTATAGAATTTGGAGGCGACTGAACCCAACATATATTGTGCAGCCTACAAAAGTGGGAAGCGAAGCAACCAGAGTGAGAAACGGTGTAGCATGTTAATCACCAAATCTAGTTACGTAAACGGATGTGCCGTCAGTAAAACAAGTGGACCTTTTGAAGGTTAAAACGACCGTAAAATCCAAGGTTACGAACTACAGAAAAAGTGTGTTTTCCGGTACACCACAACGGCCGTTTTAGAAGGCTGAAGGGTGAAAGCCCTCGATGGAGCTGTTCGGGGGAAAACGGAAGGTGAGGATGGACGCGAATAGTTGCATGGGCTTGAACAAGGGCTTCCAAGATGGGGTGTGTAGCAGAGTTCGCTGGGTCCAGGCTTTTGTTATTAAATAGTTATGATGATCCTGTAGACCAGAGTGCATAAACAGTGGGCCACCAAGGTGGGCCGGTCGGACTGCAAATCTGGCTAGTCCAGAAAAAAGGCCGACAGGACCTTCCCTCTGCTGCAGACCCGACGTTGCGATTGGGAGGTTTCACTCCCACACCGCACTCCAGTTCACGGTCCTCGTCCCACGAAGAAATCCGGCGTCCTCGTCGGCACTACCTAGCCAGGCGTTTGGGGACCAACCCGTTGGTGGTTGTCTGCGGCCGAGGGCAACTGACTGTTCCTTGGGTCGGCTGGCTAGTTAGACAAGGGTTGCGTTCACCCTGCTGGCTAGTCACTTGGAGGTTGCTTTGGCAGTTACGGCGGTGGAGTTTCTGGAAGGTAGAACTCAGAGGGGGTAGGCAAGGGTCGGGAAAGTGGCTTGACGCCGGAGTAGGCCAGTGTCGGTGCGGAGAAAAACGTGCGAGCAGGTAGAGAGTCCGCTGTGCATTTGCACATCTCTAGTCTGCTCACGGTGAGGAGTCGGGCGTAGTGAACGCATACGTTGAGCTAGGGAGGACGCAAAGTTAGGCGGAAGCCAGGGGCGGGGGATGCGCAGCGCGTGGCTTTAAGCTGTTTATGGAAGCTTTCAACTAACCCGTTGGCTGCTGGGTGATAGGCTGTGGTATGAATGCGGCGACAGCCTAAAATAAATAGTTTATTCTCAATTTTATAGAGACACACCAACCCAGGCCTTATCGACGTTTACAGGCAGTTGTGTATCACAACGATACTTTGGGTTCAATCGTGCGTAGTGTAAACGGTCAAGGCACAATAAGTGCAGTAAAACGGTTCTTGTAGACGGAGAGTATCATATGCTTGTACTTGTCAGGAAAAAGTTGCAATATGAGTCTAGTCGACTTGCCAGCAGGTAGTTGTGGGCAGTGACTTTATTCAGTAGCGAGTCACATCCGCCACGTCGCAGCATTGTTAAACAGACATTTGTGGCTTTTTATAAGGAGAACGCTGTCAGGCGAAAACCCGCCACGCCCTGCAACACTTCCGTAAGGCATTTTGTACACTAATATACAGCTGGCATTGCCGCTTGACGACTGCGCTCATATTCGGTTATTCGCAATCAAATGGCCTCCAACTTCCTCTGCTGGTTGGAAAGATAGGTTGATCAGGGCCGCCATAATTGTTGAGGCCGATTGAGTAGGGGAACGTCACGAACAGCCGTCCTGTTGTGTGTCCAGGTGAGCAAAGTTTCAAACATTCTGCTATCTAGACTTTTCGGATGGATAATTTCCGGGAGTGTGAAGACGTGTCTAGCTCTCCACACTGGACAACCGTCCTGGTGATTGCAGCTGAGTCCCTTTGGTATACAACTATGCTCCATGTAGGTCTTTGTCGGTTATTATGTCCGTCTTAGGCGAAACCTGTTATTCAGTTCAGTCCCAGATATCCAAGAAGTTCCGGACCTCGGAGAACAGGGAAAGTGAGGGACAACCGAGAGAAGACCGCAAGAACAGTCGTGGAGTTAAACATTGATAAAGGCTTTTGTCACAACATTTGGAGTTGAGAAAAAATCATGTACAAGGTGCAACAATGATTATGCTGAAAGTGCCTTTTGAATGTCCTATAGAATCAATAGCCGTATGGGTAGATTGCTAACATCTCCGTAGAGACAAGAGCGTTGTACACGTAAGTAATCCACGAACTATCAGTTTAGTATGAGGCAAAAATTACGTGGGGAGCAAGGAAAGAAAGTGAGAAGACTGGTAGTGATTGCATGATGCATGAACAGCAAGAAGCCAGCCTAATATATTAGGGACCGTAGAATAAGCAAGTTAAAGATAAATAGTTTGGCGCGTGAGAAATCTAAAGGTCAACTGGTGGTAAGGCAGCGGAAAGATTGGATGCCGACATTCTAAGAGAATAAAGGTTATTGAGCTAAGGAGTTGCTTCTAACAAGCTCTGGATAAGCGCATATGCATTGAACCTACGATCAATAGCTGCTTCTAAACAGTGCTGAATTTAAGATGATCGACAGATGATGGCGTTAGGAAAGACTAGCAGTGGCCAGATGTAGCCATACATAAGGTATCGAGTTGTAAATATTTGAAAGCTGTTCCTTGGTCAGTTGTAATGGTGAATAGGCATTAACAGTGTGAAACCCATCGAATTAAGGAGGCCCGGATAACAGTCTCAGCTATGCAGTCTGTTGCAGGAATGGCTTCTGGCCTTCTAGTGAAGCGGTCGACACATGTAAGCATGTATACGAATCCGCGTGAAGGAGGCAAGGGACCCACCAGGTCTAAGTGTACATGCGAGGACCGAGAGTCCGGGGCAGGAAATGAACCAAGAGGACTGCGGGTGTGACGATGTAGTTTGGAGCGCTGACATTGAAGGCAAGCGCGAGCACAGGTACGAACAGCTTTGCTTACGCGTGGCCAAAGGAAATGGTCGGTGACGAGTTTCAAAGATGCATGGATACCAGGATGTGATAGTGAGTGCAGTGCGTCAAAGACTGTGCGTCTGAAGGAGACAGGCACGGCGGGTCTAGGAGAACCTGTGGAAGTGTCACAGAGAATGGTTCCTTCCGTGGTTTGGAGAGGAACAGGTTGCACATGTAGCGAAGTGGACCGCAGAGTGCGTTGTATGTCTTCATCTTGAGCCTGAGCCGATGCCATGGCCGCGAGGTCGACGATAGGCAAAGACTGGAGAGTGAGCTTGACACGTGAGAGAGCGTCAGTGACGGGATTGTCGACACCTGAGACCTGACTTATGTCGTCAGTGAACTGCGTGACAAAGTCTAGGTGTCGTGTTTCACGTGGCGCATATTTATCGCAAGCAAAGTTGAGGGCAACAATGTGGGGCTTGTAGTCAGTGTAGACCGTGGAAGCGCGGCCTTTGAGTTCGTGCCGGAAGTGACGTATGGCTAGGTAAATGGCTAGCAGTTCTCTGCTAAAGGTGATGTGGTGGGATTCCGCTGGCTGCAGGCGCTTGGAGAAGAATCCAAGGGATGGTCATTGCCGACCAACGTGTTGTTGGAGGACAGCTCCCACCGCAACGTCTGAGGCATCAGTCGTTATAGAAAGGGGTGCAGTCGATTCGGTATGAGCGAGGAGGGCTTCATTGGAGCTAACATTCTCGAGCTCAGCGAAAGCTCTCTGTTCTGTGTCAGGGAAAGCGAATTTACGTTCCTTCCTTCCGAATAGGTCAGTCAGTGGCTGCATGCGCGGAGCGTAGCGCGGAAAGAAGCGTCGATAGTAGTTGACCAAACCACAAAGTCGACGAAGGTGCTTGAACGAAGTCGGAGCTGGGAAGTTCTTGGTTGCCTGGATCTTATCAGGAAGGACTTCGATACCAGACGATGAAAAAAGTGGCCTAGGAATTCTACCGTTGATTTGCCGAGTTCGCACCTAGTCGGGTTGACTGTGACGCCGTGTTGGGTCAACCGTTGAAAGAGGGTTCGAAGATGCTCGAGGTGGTCTTGTTCCGCTGAACTGGCTACTAAAATATCCTCGAGGTAGGAATAAGCGAAGTCTGGGCCACGAATGATATCGTGAATGAAGCGTTGGAAGGTTTGTGCGGTGTTGCACAGTCCACATGGCATGCTTACGCATTCATAAAGCCAAAAAGAAGGAAGGATGGCTGTTTTAGGGATGTCATTTTCTTCTACAGGTGGCTGGTGATAGGCGCAAACCAGATCGATCTTGCTGAAGATCATCTTACCTGTGAAGCCTGCTGTAAGGTCTTGCACGTGTGGACTGGGATATCAATCTGGGACGGTTAGCCGATTGAGTGCGCGGTACCCGCCGCAAGGGCACCAGTCACCAGATTTCTTGGGGACCACCTGCAGTGGAGAGGACAAACGGCTGTCGGAAGGGCGGAGTATTCCAAGTTCAAGCATGTGCTCATACTCCACCCTAACTGCCTTTAGTTTCTCGGGCGATAGTCCACGTGGACGGCATGAGACTGGCGGGCCATTCGTCAGTATGCAAATAAAAAAATGGTGTATTCTCGGTATAATGGAGGCATGACTTGGGAGGCCACGCTCGTAGCTACGTTCATCGGCTTAACAAGCTTGGAATACTAAGAAAAGACGTTATCCTTATCTTGCATGATCTGCGGAAAGGCGTAGGCTGATTTATGGATGCGATAACAGCGGTGATGCCACGTACACTGCGTTTTGTTGCAGCTTCGACTATCATCTAGTGTTTCTCATCGACCAAGTGGTCGAATTGCCTGAGAAATTCAATGCCGATGATGTTAATGGAGACTGCAGCGACAGTGAATACCCAGCAGAACGTGCGCCGAAGACCTAAGTCCAGGGTAATCGACCGATGACCGTAGGTGGCTGTTGGCGTGCCATTGGCGACACTGAGGCTTGTCGACAGAGGAGCGAGAGGCTCACCTGGCATGGGGGGAATGACGCTGACTTCCGCCCCGGTAACAACTTAGAATTGGGTATCGGAGTCATAATCCCTAATGTAGATGAGACGACTTTGGGCTTTGCGGACACCGTCACTCTCAATTTAGGGCCGGCCTGGAAGTTTCTGTGCCTGGCGGCGAGAAACTGCATGGTTGCTCGCACTTACGGGCTTTGTTACGAAAACGGGAGTGGTAAAAGCAAATCCCTAATTGTTACTCTTCTTGCGATTAGGTGATTTGCCAGTGCGGCTGCGCTGCTTGATATCCATCGAGAGGTTCTCGACTTGGCGTTGTAGTGACACTATTTGCGCTGATAAAGCGTCGCTTGCTGACGAAAATTAGTCGCGGATGTCGCTGGGGCTGCGACGGGGCTAAGTCTAGTGAATGTCCTAGATTTTTCAGCTGGCTGATGTCGTTCGATAACACGGTCTGCTAGTTCTACAACTGCTGCGAGAAGCAGTGGGCGTGCCACGACAAGGATGGCTTGTGTGTTTTTCGGAAGGCGTTGCATCCATATTTCGCGGGGAATCCCTGCGTCCATGTTGGATGTGCTTAGTAACTGTTGCAGTTGTCGCAACAAGGCTATAGGCATCCTGTCCCCTAACTGCAGATCACTACACAGTTGCTGCAGTCGGACCTTGTCAGTGGGCGTGATAAGCTGAATGATCACCTGCTATAAGTTTATCTATTTCGCTTCAGGAGGGGCAAGCTACGATGTCTCTCACCTGCGTGGACACAGGTAGCCGATGTTATTACCGTTAGCAGAAGAAATCGTGCAATCGTAAGAAGTGGATTCTAAAGGTGCAACCCACAACAACTGGTCATGATCCTAACATGTGGGGAAGCTAGCTGAACGGCACTAACCACGTACGCAGATGGTTTATCATCAGGACTATACATGGTGAGCAATGTAGAAGTATAAGTGGCAATTGATAGGACAAAACGATGGCGAGTAATGCAGCAAAGCCACTGGAACAAGCTCACAAGCATGAACACTAAAATAGCGGAAGGCATGTTCCTGACAGGGGTCACCAATTGTTGGGCGGAACCTGGGATACTTGTCGGTAAGCAAGGACAAGTAAGTGATGTGTCAAATACGGGACAGTATAGAAGTTGGAGGCGGCTGAACCCGACGTATATTGTGCAGCCTACAAAAGTAGGAAGTGAAGCAACCAGAGCGAGAAACGGCGTAGCAAGTTCCCCACCAAAGCGATTTGTGTAAACGGATGTGCCGACAGTAAACCAATTGGACATTTCGAATGTTAAAACAACCGCAAATTCTAACGTTACAAAATACTGAAACAGCATGTTTCCTGATAAATATCTATATGAAAAACCATACTAATACATGTACATTTATGTATACGTACATATTTATTAACGAAATGCATATGGATGTTTGCAATTGCGACTTAAAGTAAGAAATGTTTTAACGCATTCGTCGAGCGGTAAGTGCAAATATTCCCTATTTAGGGAGGTATCTTTCTTCCGTTGAAGGTCAGCATTGGTGTTAACCATGAGGCAGAATAACAGGCCATCAGCATAATTGTTGCCCCATGCTCTTACCAACTGCAATGTAGGCATGCATACTGACTTCGGATAGGCAACCCACACTGAACCTTTTCCAAAAGTTAATGAGTAGGTAAGTAAATATTTATATTATGTTAGCGGATAGCTGCTCACAGTGTCACAATGGATGAACACTGAATAACTTACTGTGTAATAATTTGTAGGATAATGTATGCACATTATTTTACTTAGCTTATCGTACATATGGCATGGCTAGGCTTGGTACTACACGCGTGAACGCCGTGTGGTGAATTGTTATTGTGCGAAAATGAAGCGCTTGCAAGCCAACGGGTAACTTACAGAAGAGACCAAGCGCGCACTTATTAATTTCGCGGTGGCCATGCTGAATGGAACGGAATTGGTAGCATTGCGCATGACTAACAACACCCACAGCAAGGCGAGACGTATGTAATATTAACACTGTTTTTCTTGGGTGTGAGTACCCACATTCGAACCATTTGCGACTATTGTCGTCTGAGCTGGGAGTGTTAGAAGTGCTCATAACCCACAACGGGACCATACTGAAAAATGTTTGGTGGCTAGCTCAGAGAGGTCAGGTCAAGTTCTAAGAACGATACAGGCCTCCTCCTAATGCGCGTCCCATTTCTTGAACAGGTAAGCGAAGAAAAGTCCCCGGTACTTTGACTTCTAAGTTGTATACCAGGTCCAAGCTGGCTGGCCGAACAAACTCCCCGTGGTGCCACCTGGGTGGTTCTGGTAAATCCAGTTCCAGCAAATGGTCCGGCGGCAGAGTTCCAGGATGTGGTGGGATTTCGCCTGGCAAGCGTTCGCCCTTTAAAAAACCACAGATATCGGTTTAACAACACTGTGAGGTGGCGGGTTGACTTGCCACTAAATAAAGTCACTGCCACTTCCATTTTCTGAAGGATCATTCACACATCACGAACGTCATCCGATTCGAGGCGTGCCATTGATTTCCCCCTTGTTGGCGAACCAAACGAACAAAACCACACAGTGCCACATTTACCTACTCAAACAAAATGGCTACTTCCAATTACATGTCAACACACACATAAATTCCTATGCTAGTTGGCAAAATGTACTAATTGGTGCAATTGCCGAGCATACATGTCTGTATTACCATGACCACGCCCTTGATGGTGTGCCACGCAATGACGAGCATAACCTATTAATTTAACAAAGGTCTAGAATGGTCGGGATTGGTCCCATCATAAATCTGCTGCGCAGATCAACGAACTGATGCAGTGGAGCATGAAAGGCTGGCTAGAGAAGCACAGTAGCAAAACAACTTGAAACAGCATCGCTGGAGTAGTTCTGCCAATCCAGGTGGGAGCGAATGACGTGCATCATCTCAAAACATCTATTCGTCGAATGTGTACGGATATTATCAGCTAGACCACCCACAACCCAGTCGGGGCTTCTATCGACCAACACAACTTTAAGTTGCATGGATGAGATAAAAAGAATCTGCGAGTGCGCATAGTGTACTTCTTAAAGACAGTAAGGGCTGCGTTGACGTACAAAGCAACGCCACCTTAGCGATGATCGAACGTGCGATCACACCTCATTATCACCATCGTCATACTGCGCGTTAGCTAGAGGTGGGAAACACCTTAGCTACTGTGCCGCAATACCTAAAAGTAAAACGGGAATAAAGTGCAACAGATACAAGCCAGCGATAACGGATGGGCTCAAGGGACTCTGAGCAATACCCACACCGGCTTGACCGGCGCTCGAAGCTGCATCGTCACCGGGCAGGCGGAATGAGAAAGTGCTGCCGGTGTCACCTGAAGAGTATCACAAAGTGAGCATAGAGCTCGAGTCATGCAGGCGGGTCTCCGCTAAGCAGCAGATATCGGTGGAGTTCCTACAGAGTTCATGGTTGTAAAGCACAGAAGGGAAAACTCGCGTCAGCTCCAACACCTCCCGTACATTGGCTGGATGACACGTCGTTGGTAATGTGTGTTCCCCGATGGATAGTTACGGCTGCATCAAAAACAGCGGAAGCTAGGCATGCTAAGCATGTACTTGTCCAATCGTTCTTAAAAGCATTTCTCTCTCTGTGCACTTACCACACATTCAGGGTGTTTAAAGTTCGGGCAAGTGCAGCCTCTGGACCCACCTACAACAATGCGCGTGCTTTGAGGCATTCCAAGCTGAAGGATGATCGAGGGCTTTAAATGGAAACCGAGGAACTTAGGTTGGCCGCGTGCTTGCACATGCCTTGTCGATAAAGCAAGAATGCTGCTACCCGTTCACAGGTGAGTTGAATCTAAAAGGTAAAAGCCTATCAACACTCGATGGAGGAGGGCCAAGCACTGGGGTTGAAAACAGGGGGTTAAAAGTGAAGCTGGAACGGGACCGTAAGGGTAAAAAGGCGTAAGAGAGGGAATAATAAATGGGTAGATTTGAGCTGTAGCATCTAAACCCCCATCCACCCTGCTCGATGCAACAGCTAGGGCACTGTTGATTATCCTTTGTGGTGGCCAGAGCATCAAGAAATTGTTTGAAGAGCTGTGCATTGTATTGCGTTGGCAGGGTACGGTCCAGTTGCCCGGGCCTGGACAGGAAACGGATTAAGGAACTCAATATCAGGATCTCAATATCCTGACCGCAAAGCGGCGGGTTCGGTAATGGGCTACAAGCATATCATTTTAAGGAATAAGGAGCCCCACATTCCAACCCCAACCTGGAGGACCAGAAAGCTGTTTGTCCGGCCCTTAACCATAGACCACTGCGACATGAATTGCTCTGAAGGTGCAAAGCGCCACCCAGCACAGCTCATTGGATCTCTGAAGCACGCAAACCATCGCGCCACGGTAAGACCCAGCCCCGTTGCGGTGGCGGCCACACCATTTTAGTGCGTAGCCCGATAAACTCACTTCAATCTTCGTGAAGTCAGTGGACAACCATGTATCCGTTAATGCAAGAACATTTGCACGGCAGTCGTCAGCAAAGGCGTTGACTTGGCAGAGCTTGTTTCGCAGGATATGCGAATTATTGAAGATCACCTGTATGTAATTGGGACGTTGGAGCCCGGGATCGTGCGCCACCGGAACCGGTTCTGGCAGGGAGGAAGTGCACCGCCGGCTCACCACCCGAAAACCAACTAAGAGATCTTTTCTCCTGCTTCACGACGGGCTTCAATATCGCACAGCCACCAGCAATTTCAGCGTCTCCGTCAAAGCGAGATCTAAGTGCAACATGACACCAGTGCCTTTGAGCTTAAAGGCAAAACGTAGAAGAGCTTGGCGTACCTCTGGAGCGGACCGAGCAACACGCAACAGCCTTCTCAGTCGACAAGCTACGGAGTCTGGTGAGTTTTCGCACAGTGACGCCGGAAAAGCCTAGCAGTAAAGTTTGTTAACGCATATCTTAAACAAATGAAGATCATCTAGCATATGCTCCTTTAGAAGAACAGCATATGACTTAGTGGCGATACTGAAAATAACACTGCAATTAGTATACGAGTTTCAGCAACGCGGAGTACTTATCAAACGCTCTGTTGACGTTGGCGGTTTCGGATTAGCGTCCGATTTTTAGACTCCAACGTCGTAAACGAATCAACCTTGGATGACACAGCTGCAGTAGAAATGGAGGGGAATGGGGATACGGCACCCGACGGACCTCCTACATCTGCCTTGGGTTTCGCCACTTTTTAACCCTCTTCCCCTTTTCTTTGACCAGGGCAGAAGCCCGATTGTCTCCTTGGCTAACAGACGAATCAAACACGGTATCTGAGGGTTCGTTGCCAACAGTGTTGTTACTAAATTGTGTACTGACAGTAGACTGTGAGCAAACAGACGCCGGGTCCGGCAAATTGTATCTTCCACTGCCTCCTGACGGAGACCTAAGCAGTCCAGCAACTTAACAAAGCAATCAAATTTCCTGTCCAGCGAACACAGCAGACATCAGGCTTTCCAGAGATATCGGACTGCTAGTTACTGGCGAATAAGGTTTAGTGCTAGGCACACAGCAGTCAACACAACTGTGCGGTATACTCTCGCTACTAGCCATTAATGCATACTGCATCATATGCAGACCAGTACAGTCCACTTGGGACCAACGGCAACAAATACAGCAGTACAGGCCCCCGGTCAATTCTACAACGCCTATGAGATGCTCTGCTTTGCCATATATAACAAACAAGTCGTCGGAAGTGGGACACGGAGAGTTAGAACTGCACACACAACCAATTTGACAGAAGAGTTAGAAAATGGAACAAATGTAAGAGATGAGCAACCGTTGTGAACCAGTTTACGGTGACCAGGAATGAAATCGACGAAAGGACCACTAGGAAATACCAAGTGTCTACATATGTATTGAAATAGACTCACCAAATCGTAACGGGCAAACCTAGTCGATGTGAACTCCAAGCATGTTAAGACGAGTTCTTTGCGAAACGGAAGAGGCACAACCAACAAGAACTCGAGGGCACGCAGGCAAGCTCAGCCGAAATGACCAACTCACAAGAAATCAAAGTAAATGCCCCTTTTGCAACAGATTAATGGCGCGCAAGTGGCACGCAGATGGTTGACGTCCCGTGAACAGAATACGAGTAACCCTCCCCGGATGCAGAAACTTCAGTGTCAAGAAAAAGGATCCAGGGACAAATTACGCTTTATCTCAATTAGCGTCCCGTTTCGTGTTTCAATAAGCGAGAACAGCTCCCAGCAAGTCGACGTGGTGATCGATTCTTGCGTTTACACTAGAAAAGAAAGAATAGCAGTTAGGTCACTGTGTTTGCATGTATTTGCATACGCTTCTTTCATGTGGTTAGAGGCTGATTTGAGTATGCAGAAGAAAGCGGGGAAGGTGGCCAACCACATTTCTCTCAGGCCTCGTTTGAAGCCCACCACTGTTTGTAGGAAAAACACAAAAAGCGGGCTTCTAACGATGCTTTTTACACGTGGCTCATCGAAGGGACAATGGAAGCGTTTGATGTTATATCAAAAAACGCTGGTCATGATGACAACGATCCTAAAACTGCTGGAACCGAGTTAATGTTTTGATACCGCTCCCAAGGAAGATGCTTACAAGTCAATTTTAGGGCAAGATAGTGAATACTTGCCGCTTGTAGAATTGCGTCGCAGTCGTCAGTTAAACTTTATATGCTCCTTCAAGTCAGCAAATTTAAGCCAAAACGAAAGCGACAAACGGTTAAACCTAGCCATGTCGTCCTCCATGATGACAAATTCTAACGTGGCGCCACAACGAGTTATTGCCCATTGTTGTCCACTTGAACCACAACAGTGGAGTTAAATTTGCCATCCATTTACATCAGCCATTAGACCTATGTACATCTTCCAGTTATACATTTTTACCTTCACTGTCAACCTAAACAAGTTTTAGCCTAGCGTACCATACAACCCTCACCAGCTTATGGGCTTAAGTGGTTGATAAGGATCCAGGTCTGTTCCGTCCTTCTCTAGCTTTCTAGCTGCAATAACATGGAAAACAGTGCTGGAACAAATACATGAAAGGAAATTTAACTATTTTCAAATTTCCTCGGATCTAAGATAGCTTGGATCGATTAAAGTGGTACTGCCCTGCTAGCACATGACGTCCGTTTTCCGGTCGCCAAAGTCCTTCAAAGCTCTTTCAAAGCCTTTCAGTAAATTATTGGTGGCTACTTGACCTACTCTGTATTCCAGCAAAAGATGTACACACACGTGTGCGTTACGGTAACGGATAGTTATGGATATGGTTCCTTAGCCGTTTTAGTCTGTCGAAAATTCGTGGAAGCTTTCTTAGAAAGCGGCATCTTCCCACATTTTGAAGTTTGGCGCTCTCTTAACTTTTAGGGTTTTTTGGCACTGCTCGATTTGCTTACCAATTGTGCTTCGTTGTACTGGACTTCCTTTTTCATTGTGCATTATCCACGGCTCAGGAACAGGTTAGAGGGCGTAAGAAGCCGTTTTGACGTGGATTAGATAGAAGGAAGCGCAACACTTATCAGGATAATATTACCTTCATTAGGTTGTTCTCCTTGGTTTTATTTCGCAAGCGTGGACCTTGGTTTGCCCTAACTGCTACCCTGGTAGCGCATGTCCACCTCCTGTCCAGATTAGTCTCCAAAAGGTTCCTATGAGAGCATAGTCTTGACCAATAGCAATACTGCTATGCGTGGCAATCCGGCACAATAGCTGATGTGTATAATGATGATGATGATGTGGCAATCCGGTAGCCCCAGAAACCTTGATTGCCTACCATGGATATATGAATACAGGCATCACACTACTACGCACCTAGTACTTAACGAATATCTTAACGGTTCGGACTTAAGGTTCACGCAGTATGTGTTGCCGTAGTTTCTAAACGTGGGAACACACGTAGACGGCGCTTTGTGCTGTCGGGCAGAAAGCGAAATGGAGCTATCCGCGCAACTGAGAACATCACAAGGCGAAAGAAAATGACAACCAGAGTATAAGAATGATTTGTGTACATGAAGGTGTGTAGTACAAAAATCGTATTAATAGCAATAAGCGGCATTGTTAAGCTGGTTAATCCGCTTCGGCGATTGACAACATAGGAGACTAAACGTTTTCATATGGAAGCAGTGGACTCACCTCGTTCGCACTGCATACTTTACTTTGCTAAACAGACGGTCTCTTGTGCCGTTCAGAATGCAGCCACGTTTTGCTGTAGCATGTAATTTCAGCATCCGAGGCTGCACCACCCATGCGTTGCCGAATGATGACTGTAGTTTTATGGATTACGGTAAGTCAATCTATCCTGTACAATGCCGCTCATATTTGTTCGCATGAATGCAAACAAACCTCCCGTGTCTGAGTAATTGATCTTCACGGCAACTGATCTTATCACTGGCCGCTCTATGGTACCCCGGACGACGAGCTGCACGTTATCACCGTGCACAGCAGACAAATGGTTGACCTGAAAGTCTTTCAATGATAAGACGAACTTACGACTCTGTTTTTGCAATCTGGGTCCTTCAGCCGTTCATCGTCTCTTAAGCCCACTGAGAGAGATAAATGCCAGACAAAGTCTCGGTGCAAGGCTTTGGGACTGTCCTTGCAGCATCTGCAACATGGCTTCGGACATACGGTGATGGCCAACTTGTTCTGACTAAAAAGTCATAAACCGTCTAAAATAATTCTGAGTGCCATGCTTCTGTGACGTCTTACCTTTAATCGACTTCAGTTCGGGCAGTAACTCGACATTGGATGATGCAACGTCAGCAATAACAACCGGCGCGATTACCGTTTAATAGGAGGTATGAACGTGATTTGGACGGTTGCTTGGTGATGGCCTTGAACGCGGTGGACTTATGCCACTGAAGGCAGAAGTGAGAACACGTGCGTATGCTGCTGCAGCAAGCCTTTTGGGTTCGGTGAGACGCGCGGCATCGTCGTCATCGGAACTGGAACGGGCGGAGCGGCGTCTATGCGCACTAACCAAAACAAACTCACATGGGACGCTTGGCTGGAAGACCCATCGGAATGGTTTCGCCTGTGAATGGCAGAATGCTGCGCTGTGGTTGACGTCCCATTTCTCGGGCATGCTGGAAGCTAACTGACGAGGAGGGTTAAGAAAAACACCTACTCGTGTTAACTATGCTGGACACAACAGTGCCGGCATCCTCTGCATCGGGTGTAGGGGATTTTTCACAGCTGTATAGTAGTACGTACCGCACACGAAAGATATTTGGGCGTACGCACTTTCCTCTAAGCCAGGTATTACTGCTAATAGTTATTAACTCGTCGGAGTCAATTAGTTTGACAGCTCTGTATCCTTGAAAAGCCATCAGCAATGAAAAAGAAAGACGTAACCACTCAGCATTTATAAGGGTGTGACATAGGGTAAATTACTAGGCTATCGTTCACGGGAAAAGCGATGCACTTGAATAAAATATGATAGGCCGAAAAACTACATACCTCTTTGGATCATTGCGATGCACGGAAGATGTATGCGGTTGAGGAAGGCATGTTATGCGTGAACAGACTATGAAGATCCATAGATTCCTGACATTGCGCGACCATGTTCCCAGACACATGCACGGAGACGTCTGTGAACACGCTGGGTTTTGCATCGAGGATGACGATGTTATCCGGCTTCACTGGAGAAACAACATACTATGCAAACGATGGGTTGTGTGACCCTTATATATACACATCTCTATATTCCCACCCGTGTTAGTGTTGCTGGAAGTAGGAGGAAGCTGTTCCTCTTCTGAAGTACGGCGCTTGATTTGAGCAACCGGACGCGGTGAATTGTGAATCCTGCGCTCGATGGAAAAGAAGTGAGACTCAAAGGAAAATACTTAGAAGCTGTCTAAAGTCCCCATCTTCTGTACGTCAGCAGACAGATGAACCAGTGCGTGCACCGTTCCGCGTTGTCACACTGGCACAGTAATGAGCAAAATAGTTATCTATAAAAACATGAATTAAAGGCATAAGTAAATCCAGTGATGCAGTGTGAAGGTGTGTGGCACAAAATATAAATAACAAATGAGAGGTCTAGTAAGGTATGATAGAAAGCCTCATGCAATACCCCTTCCAAGAGCGGTATTCATCCAGTGCCCGAAGCTTATGTGGAAATTTAGATGTCCAATAAGGACTGAAGTCATGCAGTCGTTCGTTCGCTAAACTCACTAGCTTCCTGTACGGTCGAAATCTACTGTCCACGGACGAATAAAGCTAGTTTTTGATCAATCTACGTATTACACCCAGAC
This sequence comes from Dicrocoelium dendriticum, assembly GCA_944474145.2. Lineage (NCBI taxonomy): Eukaryota > Metazoa > Platyhelminthes > Trematoda > Plagiorchiida > Dicrocoeliidae > Dicrocoelium > Dicrocoelium dendriticum. The sequence goes on along the minus strand of OX104067.1, from coordinate 40,553,268 downwards.
ATACTGAATGAATATAGCCATTTGGAAACTCTTAAACCAAATCTATATTCAAGGCAGCGAAAGGCAATGGTTAACTGGCGTGTCTTCGCACGGATGCATTAGTCCGCAGTGTGCTATCCTTAGGTGGGTATGTCTCCTTGCAGCTCATATGCTCACCACAGCTTTAACAGCTGTAAAACCCGCGTGTTCTCTTTACGTTTCACGTAAGCGCGCGCAAGGGTCTCACAGGTAACTGCTTATAGGTAGAATAATCCTTCGAGTAGCAAAGAACGAATCTCATAAATTGTGTCGTACAAATAATCGTCCACGTCCTTCGGTTTTGAGGTCCCACCATAAACACCAACAATGAATGGCTGTGACAACTGGCTTTATCACACGGCACAAGATCAGCCATATATGCATCAAACTAAATGCCGTTAGCTGTAAGTAATGCATCGGTACTGAACTGGACTGCTGTTTAGTTTCTGTCCAGTTTTCCAACGTTTACTGGTACGACTGTGCTATCAGGGTATCGCACTAACGCACAGGTTGGGCATTGTTATCTTCACTTGCGCAAGTACTAGTGACCTACCTGGATTACTTCATTGTGGGCCTCTCTTCTGTTCCGCATTGCGCATTCGCTTAATAGGTTAGGTAGCGACGTTGCAAGACGTTTGCGTATCTTTACTATTCAAGTTTATTGTATATGTACGTTGCCAACTTGTACGTAGCGTCTGCCGTTCAGCATTTTGGATGAAACCACGGTGTACAAACCGTCAATGGTGTTTCACGCGGCCTAGTGACCGCACATTGTGGGATCGGCATTTACGCGCGAAAAGACGCCTCAGATAAAGGGATCAAAGTGATTGTCCTGTGGAGGGTGCGGAACACGATGTCCCAACGCCTGCAATATGTGAACCCTTACCAGATACCGGCAACTTATAATATCCCTATGTCATTGCAGAATACCTCATTTAAACAACCACAGGCCGTTTGCGCACGAATGACCTAAGGTACAACGAAGCTCGCGAATGACGGATCGCTGCGGATTACAACGAAATGGCAACCGCTGGTAGTGGTGTATACGTTTCATCGTCAGAACTGGAAAGGGACCAATAAATCACAAGCAGCGACGCGATCGGTTTGCAACCGATGATGTTATGGAAGACCTAAAACAATGGGTGCGAAGAATACGACCCAGCACTTCTCCCGCGAACAAGTTGCTTGCCGCCCTTCGCAAGAGCATGCCTCGGATGCCAAAAGCATATTGAACACTTATGAGAAGCACAAAGAATATGCAGACTATTAGGATTGGTGCTGGTACATTTGAGCACATTGGGCTGCTGCGGGGTCTGTGTGGAATTTACCAGACTGGAAACATTCAGCCGCCCGAAAGGGTTATTGTCCAGTTGCACCTAGATGCTTTCACCCCGTACAACACCGCGAAAATGCAGATCTAGCCGATTCATTGTCAATCTTATTATCTCGTTGAGTCAAAACCGTCATGTTGTCGGTGTTTATGCTGGTCATGAGAAACCGGATATGCATGAATTTCTGAGTCCACTCAACGGGTTTCACCGTCCCTACCTGCTCCAGGCCCATGTTTGTTGGACTAGGGGATGTTATATGTGACGCCTCTGCTCGAGCATATATGAAGAGGAAGAAGGGACACCCAAGGTACAGCAGTTGCAGGCAATGCGCTTAGCGAGGTAGTTGTGCCAACCGGGAGTTTACCTTCCCATCCACCACCTGCCTGCTTAGGTCACATAATTCGCTTAGGAAATGGAAGCGCTCTTTACTGTCCCATTTTGAATATCTCGGTATTGGTTTGGTTTCAAAAGTTTCCGTTGACTACATGCCTTGCGTGTGCTTAGGGATAGTGCGAAGTACAATCGGAATGTGGACAGAGGCTTTAGCATGGAATAAATTGAAATTGCCATATGATACATTGCGTGCAATAGATTCCTTACTGCTACAAAATAAGGGTATGTGACTGTGTGATTTTCCTAGGCGTTGCGGTGGTACATCCGGGGTTAGAGGTTGGAAGTTTGTGGAAGTTAGGTAGTTTGTATTATACGTCGCGCCTGCAGTTTTGTTAAACTTACTGCCAGGTTATCACAACATTTTACATCTTCATCTGGGAATATACATTTTCTGTCATCCACTGTTGCATAAGCAGTACTAGTCTTTCGCGAAACGGGTGATGCTTAGTATTATATATGGGTACTACCGCCTGCATGGGAAAGACCAGTTGACGTTCAATGTTCATTGTCTTAGCCACCCGGCATTGGAGGTGGAGGTGCATGGAACGCGTTTCCAGTGGGTCCTGTATGGGCGTCCTGAAGCGAGTACTGCGTAACGAACGAAACCATGCGGCGCGTATTGTGAGACGGTGCTTGGAATATGCGGACGTCTCCTCTTTTTCCCATTGGACTGAATCTCAGGGACTCGCATACAACAGCGGGGATTAACACGTCATGAAGCTTTGATTCTGGCTGGTGCAAACCATGCATGCAGCGCACCTGACTTGAATACTGTATCCGATTGCCCGCATTGCGTAGTCCGGTTTACCCATATAGGCTCAGAAGGTGGGCGCATTGCTTGTAAACATTTCACAGGCATGCATGCATTGTATCATCCCCGGGAGCCTTCTTCCGTTTGCAACATATTTACCGCCTCAGTCATCAGCGATGATGTGCAATCATCCTGTGTGGGCGATAAACTTTGCAAATGTCCCTGCTTCTCTGTTACTTACTTCTGCTGCATACCTTTAGAACTCTGGATGCCACGACGTGAAGTATTGTTCACGTTCAGTGTCCCTAAATGTTCATGTTTACTTTGCTCCACTTGTGTTTCCTTCCATGGATGTGCTGACTTCATTTCTTTTGATGTCTATGGTTATTTCTGGTTTTGTTCGACTGCATTTTTACTGTCCTCGTATTTACCTGCTGACATGAAATTCTTTTTCAATGGGTTTGCACTTTTCCCGTTACACGAGTTCCCTTAGTTCCTTTTTATGCAGTGTGATCGCAGGGCGTCCATCTCACATGTATTAACCTCACCTAATGAGTGACAGTATATCTGCATACGGTAGTTCCAGTACGATACTGCTTTGGGCAAGCATCGGTGGTGCGGTACGAAGTACCTTTTGAACTGGGTACAAGATGGTAACTGTATTCGTCCGATGGGCATATGGAGGGCTATTAACAGAATGAATGTGTCGATGTACATCGCTTTACAAATGCTGTGAGAGAACACCGACCGGTGGAGGAGAATTGTATATTCACCGACGTGGCTATACTTCGTCACTGTAGTACGTTTTGTGCTGTCATTGTGTTTCAGTGGTTTTCGAGAAGACTGTCAAAATAGCCAACTCAGTCGACCTATCGAACTTACCCGAAGAAACGGATTCAACAGCAGACATGGGCACACCACCACATGGACTCATGTGAGTAGCCAAGTCATCTGTATAATATTTCACCACAGCTGTATACCACGTCGTTCGAATTCTGACAATGATAAGTTTGAGCACCCAGAAAGCGCCCGGTACCCACAGCCACTCCATATGGCTTCCCACCTATCGTTTCTTTAACTGAGTTGGCCGGCACGAGGAGTAAAATACCACGTCAGTCCACTTCACCGCAATATAACATGGGTGGATACAAACAACCTAAAACAGGTAGGGGTGCGTTTTCCTAATAGGAAACTTCAGTGTTCAATACTGCATTTCACTGTGGTGAAAATTCTAAAGCACAGATTCGGAAACTGGATTCAGGCTGTCGCGTACCCTTGCTAGCTTGATTATCGTAGTCTTCGAGGGAACCTCTGACTCTTCCTTCATCACCGTTCCTAAAAGCGATTGGAATCTCATTTCCCGTAAGCATTTCATTGAGGTTTGCTCATTTTGCTGCAGGCGATGTGGACCAACCGAACAGCAAACTTGAGTTCGTAGACGGTAATTTCCTACATTTCTGAAATAGGGTATCCAGTCGCAGGTAATGTTCAACAACGTATGGAGACAGGAGTATATGAAGAGTTGCGTGAGATCCATGGCTGCGACAATTGCCGGTCAACCAGGGCCACAGGCAACGCAGCTTGCTCTGCCACTTACGTCTGTGGAGAAAATACAGTCCTTTGATATGTTACTGCAGGATGCAGCACGCAGGCAAGAATTGATAGGCTTCTTTTATACCGCATCTGCATGCAGCATGATTAGCTGGAAGTCTGTACGGACACACCTTGTCGGAGGCTGTACGCCTCATAATGCAGCGTCTTTTAACGCGGCCATTGATGGCGGAGATAACTTACTCAGGTTTCTGCAACAAACACGGGTTGCGGAAAGCGAAGCTTTTCACCGAAATGCAGGGTAAGCGACCTCGTTGCCTTTCATCGCCGTCATAGCTGCTCTATTGAAAGAATTCCCCGGAAGCAATGTCTCACCGGATGGCATAAGACTATCAGGAAATACTTGAAAGCTATTCATGGCAACGCATGGTGCGACTCCGCCAACGGTCGTACAAGCAGCCAGGAGGTATGCGATGGTGGATTACTTATCAACATTTCTTAAATAAGGTTTTCCAAATAGTGAACTTGGACTCCCTAGACGACAGCATAGAAGAAGCCTGACGGTTTCAAACGGACATTGATCTCTGTTGTTAATATTACTGTGCTTTTCTACTGTAGCCACTGCCGGTCGTTAAACGGACTTTTCACTGTGCAAAAGTCGGATACTATTCCCGCAATCTTTGTGATTATTGGGACGGAAATCCTGTAGCAGCACGATGCGCAGTGGGACTGTACCATGTGCGACGTGTTCAACAAGGTTTCCTCCATTCAGCAGCAGCAGGCTACGCACCGTGATGCCATGCTTTCCCCTCTCATTCAGTGCGTTACGCCGCATCCGAAAAGATGTTATGTGGATGGTCAGCTATGATTCCTAGGTTTAGTTTGCGTTAGTACGCAGTAGTGATACTTGCGCTACATATTATGTTTAATGGGATGGGCAGGTATCGAATTGGGAACCTCCTCCCACGGGGTGCGCGCATGGGTGGGCAGCCACTAGAATGGGCGTACATGGACAACACCTAGGTGCATGCGTAGAGTCGTGGTGCTTACATGGCCCTTGGTTCACACTGCCCAAGGTCAACCGTCAATGACCATTTATACTCCGCTGGTGTGTTTGTCGTCCACCGTTTAACCTATATTTCTGTTTGGACACGGTGAAAAGTGCTTCACTGTGTAGTTTATTCAGCTGAGGTGGAAGGACAAATTCCGCCCTCAAAAGGGTCGCCAAAGTCCATAAACATGGATTCAGGTTTATGGTTGTCGGTTAAGAACTCTACCACCCATATGCGTCCACAAAGTCCCTTTTTGTGCTAGCAGGGTGGCCAAATAGTCTTTGGCGCTTACTGGTAATTTTCCGCTTGTTCCCAGTTTAAATCGCGTTTTGCACCCTGTTATTACATTATTTATTGCGGTCATTTTACTGTTGTAGCCGTGTTATAATTCTGCTTTGTTTTCCACATGGACATGGCTGTCTCGCTATAAACCGAGGCGGATTGGCCTATAGGGTCCTCCTGTGATGATGCTAGTAAGCTTGCGGACAGTCTAACTGTTCAGAGTCAGTCACAGATTTATCTGGCGGTATGCAGTATGAAGTTTGCTGCCGTTGGTATCACAAGAGTTGTACCGACCTACCAGCAGGTCAGTACCCACTGCTATTGTCCAGGGCGAACAACCTTTGCAGCTGTAATGAATGCTGCGCTCGGAGATCGACGCTTCTGGCTATCAACGATGTTAAACCTTCAGCGCTGGCTTCAAGATGGGCAGGTGTTGAGCAGGCGATAGCCAAACTCGCCTCTATTGCCTCGATCGATACAAAATTGGATTTGATTTCAATAGACCTGAATATTGCGATGGAGGACACTGCAATAGGCGTTGCATGAACTAGCCACTGACTGAGAGGTCCTCTCACATGTGCATCTTCAATATCGCTTGACAGCTGCGTCCTACCTTCATAATGGAAGGAGACAATCATCTGTCTGACTTTTAAGGGCAGTAACAGCGCTCTGTGCGCGAAATACCAGTTTGTCAGTTTGACAAGCGTAGTAGTCAAATTGTTTGAAAAGTTGATCAGAGTTTCAGTGGAAAACCAACTGAATCGATTCAACCTTCTCAGTGTTGCGCAACATGGATTCCGCAAGGGATGTTCATGTAAGACTAATCTACTTGTAGCTCGTGAAAGCTGGAGAGCATCGGTAGACAGTAGGCATGCCATAGACGTGCTATTCGTGAATTTTTCAAAAGAGTTTGATCCTGTTCCATTTCTTCGACTCTCACTAAAGTTGAGAACTTACGGTATATCTGGTCATGCCCTTCAATGGGTGCCTGCCTTCCTTGAGGGGAAGAAACAGTGTGTACGGGTGGGGCGTAGCCTTTCGCTCATACAAGCTGTCCGTAGTTGCTTCCCGCATGGTTCGGTATTGGGGCCATTGTTGTCCGGGAGCTATGTAATTGTCTTGCCAGGAGAGCTAGAAGTCTCATCACTAATGTCCTCTGACGACCTTGAGCTCTGGAATATTGTGATTATACAGGGGGTCCGGAGGCAAATCAGCGTGCCTTGGATAGGCTCTGGGAATGGTCTACCTTATGGATGATGTCCATAAATATGGCCAAGTGCGCTGTTCTCCGTATGGGGCCGCTAATCCTCCCAGCCGATATGTTGTCGGCGGTGGTAAACTCCCTGTTGTCATTTAGCAGGTAACTTTAAGGGTCTTACACTCATCAGCACTTCATTCTGTCGACTATCGGTAGAAGGCTGCTTGTCGGGGGTTTCATACGATATGGTTTATCCACCGCTTTTTTGGAATCCCAACAGCCGACATGTCCGTTAAGATATTCTTGGCATTCGTCCGACACCACGTGGAATATTGTATCCAGGCGTGTCCACCATATCTTAGACGAGACAAAATGGTCTTGGAGAAGGTGTTGCGACTGTAAACTCGCTTAGTGCAGTGGCAACGGAAACAGACGTATCCTGAACGCTTGCGCAGTTTGGGATGTACTCCATGCAGCATCGAAAGATAAGAGGGGACCTGCTTCAGCTTTAGCTTAGTTTCAAGGGTAAGACCTTCTAGGAATTGTCAGGGCTATTTAGTCCAGCTACGTTACCTAATCTCTGTGGTCACCCACTGAAACTGCATAAAACACGGCCTGGTCGGATTAGGACGGAAACTCGTCTGCTGCGCCGAGTTATAGGTCCTTGGAATTCGCTTCCAGATCACGTGTTTAGGGAATCTACGATAAGGGTTGTGCGCGCCAGCTCGATGATTTTGGGTAGCAAAGCCAAACCTTTCCTTTTTCCTAACTGACTCACCTTCACTTTCAGTTTTTTAATGACGCTAATATCTTGGTATTCTACTTGCTTATCTCTCTTTACTTTCTCTTTTTGCCTTCGGAGGTTACTTATTTCTCTTTCAAACTTCACGTAACCGAGCCCAGCGGGGGCTTCTAGTGCAGGATCCGTGGGCATTAACTGCTTGGACAGGGTTTGATGCGGTCGTTGTTCTAAGTCCATCAGTATTCCAAAACCCGCCAACTCCTGGTTCAACGACTCGCTGAAGAAGGAACACTCGCAGGTAAGCCTATCGTTCCATGCCCGTTTGAACCTGAGCTTGAGATCTCCCACCGACCATGGATCCGTTTTTCACGTACGTCCTTCTGTTCACGCAGAAGCAGCTACTGCAGGCTTGGCTGGCGTTGGTGCAGCGCTGAGTAGCAAAGCCAAAGCAGAACTACTAAACTGATCCCTGATTAATAGCTGACTGTGTGCAGTTCGGTTTCGGGGAGCATGCAAGATAAACAGATGTCGTGAGCAGAGACGCAATTTGTTTGTGAACACAGCTTACGCTGCAGATGACTGCAGTTTCTCACACGTAAAGGTGGATTTCTGCGAGGAACTTCATCAACCCTTAAGCAGAGCCTACATATCCGACATTTCTGCCCTTGCTATTAATCTCAACGCACGGTTCGGTAGTTTGCTGACATGCGAAAGCCACCTCGGTGGTCACCATGTGATCGATGAGAGCCGCACAGATACTGGTGCGCGACTTCTCAAACTGTGCGAAGGTAAGCAGTTGTTTCTCTCGAGCACCAACTTTCAGCATTAGAGGCGGCGTTCCGCTACTTGGTGACCCCTCCTGCGTCTCAATCATGGTCTCAGATTGATCACATCGCAGTCAGCTTCAGATAGTGATAGTGCAAATGATTGCAAATTTTCTGGTCTACTGTACTTGACTCAGGCCATGCTCTTGTCGGTGCGAACGTCTGCATTAGTTTCGGAGGGTTCCCGAAAATGAAGCACTGTAAGGTGGACGCAAATAAGCTATCTACTGTTTCTGTTCAACAGCGTTATCACTTTTCCTTGGCGGGTGCACTCGGCTGCGACGCACCGCAAGATATGCATGGACACTGAACGTGCATGCAGAGGAGTATAACCTCTTCCGGACAGCAGGTTTGTGGTTTTACTCAGCGCCTTATGAAGGCCTGGATCTCCACGCACTCTTTGGATTTATTTGACCATCACAGAAATATCACTGCGGAGTCTAATCATGATGAAGTGCGCCGTTCCGTCCGTCGACAGCTCAGACAAAGCGTACACAGTGACCGGAGAGCCTAATGGTGCCAGCATGTTTCGGGAATTGTAACCGTTGCTCTCCCTGGTAATAGTCGCAAGCTCTTCCAGCTCATTCGAGCCACTGGCCACAAAAGTCTGGTGTCAGTGGGACTATTTGCGAAGTGGATGGTGCGCCGATCGTCAACTTACAGGGAGGCTTGAACCGATGGGCGGAACATTTTTATTCCCATTGCAATTGACCCTCACCGTCCGCCTGTATGCCCTGCGACCCCAGCGGGCCTCGCTGGGTCGTCCCACTTAATGCACACAGCGAGGCAGAAGTTCGGCTTGCGATTTGACACCTAAGCTTATTCAAGGATGACGGCTCAGAAGGACTTCCTACGGAGCTATTCAAATATGACGCTCCGTTATCATCAGCCAGATAACCTCATTGTTTTCCAAAAGCTGGCATGAAGAAAAGTTACCTTCTTTCTGGGGTGAGTCAGCTATTGTCTAAGTTTTTATGTAGGATGCTCGCACTCCGTGCACTAAGCACTAGGGAATTAGGTCCATTTTAGTTGCCTCCAAGCTATTAGCATTCATTCTACTCCATAGACTACCTCCCATTCGCGAATCGCAGTACCGGGAAGAACAAGCTGGTTTCCGACCTGGCCGCGGGTGTGTGGATCAGATATTCAGAATCAGTCAAATCCTGGAACACCGTCACCGGCAATCTCTTCCTGCGTCAGCGCAAGTACCTCCCACGCCCCCACTGGTAGGCTACCATACACATAAAATTGAAATGCGTCACAGGTTCCGTCAGTTTTAACGCACCGACTCCGGTGACCAACCAAGGCAGGAAGCATTCCGGTGTTGGACTACGTACTTATATACATAAATACCACGCAATGTGACCCGTCAGAAGATAGTACGAATGGCACCACGGAAAGCAATAATCGAACAACGTCCATCTAACAGTATTCATACAGCATCGAATTGCCAGAAACGTATATGGTCTCAGCACGTAGAGGAGATGTCAAGAATACTACTATCAGTTGCCTGTACGATCGTTGTAATAAGAAGGAAGCACGCTCACGTTTCCAGCTATGCATAAACGCGTTCATGCGGACGTTCCGGTCATGGACGACCCTGCGAAATTTGTCACAGACGGTGAGCGCCTTGTCCATACAGCAGGACCAGCACTCCTGCACCGAGCTGCCGTGCAGCTCGACCGCCGCTTTAAAGGCATTAGATGACTCCCTGGCAGATCTACAACGCAGGGTAAGTGTCGCAAGTGACATCATTTACCTTTAATGCTTCCTCAGCAATCATTTTGCATTATAAACCGGGATGCTGCTTGTCGGACTCATCGAGCAGAATACATGATGCCATTACTTTACGGATTACGTAGTACATATAACATTCTCGTGGTCCATGACTCGGAGCATGTTAAGCAAAACACCGTTTTTAAGGTTCTTCAGGGTAAGTATCCCGTAGTCACGTTAAGCATGGTGTTTAGCTGTGCTGCGTTCGCGTTACGAAGAAGGTAGCTACCGTGAACCTGAGGTAGCGGACGCTATCAGAAAGCGCCTTGGAATGCTTATAGCGGAATTATTCGGTCGCTATATATCAGTATCGTCCCGCCTCATTGACGAATATATGGGCGAGATTGACGTTTATTGTCGAAACGCACAATCTCGCTAGTTGAAGGCACCGCAATATGTTTCTAGCTAAGGAAACGCTATGGTCGTCAGCCGAGACGCGGCAAAAGCTCTTCGAGGCGGAAACGCCAGAGGCGCGAATGCAATTCATCTGGATGACACAAACACGTAGTCATCGTGCGAACAAGTAAACTTCCTAATTTGTCTATGTACAGAATGACATTATATTTTAATAATATTTTACACAGAAAAACAGGACAAGCTCCAGGTCACTACATAGCCCCTCCTATAAGGGAACCGTTAGTGTCCCTTCAAACTACGTGAAGACGGTCCGTTCCGGGCCAGCCTTCTGCAAGACCAAGTGGTAAAACCTGATGCAGCTGCTGGGGGAGAACCAAGCGATCGGACCTTAGCGGGGTCACATCCATGTCTTACCTTAAGGTATCGGAACAACAAGAGGGAGAACGTTCATTGAAAATCATCGCTTGTGTTTGACTACGAGTGAATGTTCTCCGGTTCGCAACCTCAAAAGAAAGAAAGAAACGAGGAGGTCAGGCATGCAGAAGAAGCGACAGCAAAGGACGGGAAAAGAACGTATGGAATAAGCCGCGAAACATCAAAGATACAACGCACTTTTATTGCTTTTCAAAACGTTTTTTGTTTTTCCGGTTTTCACTACCTTTTGCGATGTTTTTGGGATTGAAAACATTGTGCGTTTTACGGAAGGTACGGAGGAGAATGAAAACGTGCAAACGCTGTTAGAAACAAAAATGTTAAGCTACCGTTCTAAGGAACGTGTCGACCAGTGAACCCAACGACAAGACCCAGTGACATTTTAGGCGTGGCGGAGTCGGAGGGCTCAGGAGACGGGTTTCCAGTTATGGTGTTGCTGTCTGCAGGCCTTTCCTTTACCATTGGTTGGGTCCAATCATCCGAGGACAAAAAACTAGAGTCCTCGATCGACCCCGGTTCGACGTAATCAACTTTAGGACGGTCGATTGCGACGGTTTCGCGCTTGCCTTTGCCTTCGACGACGAAGAAGTCCTCTTTACGTTGTAGGACCTTGAATGGACCTTCTTAAGATCGTTCGGATGGTCTGCGTAGACCATCATTGCGAGTGAAGCAAACGGGCATCGGCGAGTACCTTTTGGAACGTATGACTTGGGTTACTGTTTCCGTGCCGCGGTTGATTTATTGCGCGCATGCTCGCAGCTAGCTGCCCAGCGTAGTGCGCATCGTAGCGAGAAGCGTTCGGGCTTTAAGAGAGGAAGTTGCCTGGGAATCCGAGTGGTTTCCCATAAACCGGTTCGGCGCTGGACGTTTCGAGATCGGCTTTCAGTACCGCTCGAATTCCGAGTGGTACCATGGGCAGAACTTTTGCCCAACTAAAGACATTGGCGGCACTTAGCTAGGCTTTAAGCTGTCGATGGAAACGCTCCAACCTTCCGTTTGCTTGAGGATGGTAGGCGGTTGTCCGGATGCGTTTACATCCGAGGACTTGAGTAGGTCGTTGAAAGTCGACGACTCGAATTGTGAACTACGGTCGGTAGTCACAGTGGATGGACAGCCATGTGAAGCGACCCAGCGCTCGACGAATGCGCGCGTTATGGTCTCAGCGGATACAGCGGCAATTGGAACAGCTTCGGGCGAACGGGTGGCGCGATCCACCGCGGGCAGGATGTAGACCATGCCTTGGGCCGACAGAAGTGGTCCAACAATGTCGAGGTGGACGTGAGCGAATCGGGTTGCTCGTGACAGGAATCGCCTTATCGGAGCGGCAACATATCGATGAACTTTTGCTCGCCGGCACGTCAGACAGTTGCGCGCCCAAAGTCTGACGTCGCGTTGCATGTTGGGCCAGATGTACGTGTACGTAATCAGCTTGACTGAAGCGCGGATACCAGGATGCGCGATGTTGTGCAGCATATTGAAAACTTTTCGGCGAAACGCAGTTGGTACCAACGGACGTTGATGTCCGGTACAGACGGTGCAGTTTTGTAGACGAAGGAAGCGGTCTAGGTACCAACTTTAACGTGGACTCTTCGCAGGATGACATAACGCCTTTTTCGACTTACTGAGCAGCGGCCATTGTTGACAGATCGGGCGACTGCTCGGTCGGAGCCAAAGAGTTTACTCTTGAAAGCGTGTCAGCCAATACGTTATCCTTGCCAGACACGTGTTGGACGTCCGCCGAAAACTGAGAGGCGAAATCTAGGTGACGAACTTCAAGTGGAGAGTGTCGGGGCGAAGGTTTCCATACGACATAGACGAGTGGTTTGTGGACTCTAAAGGTCCTGAAATGATTACCTTCGAGAACGTGACGAAAATGGTGAACGGCGGCGTATACAGCGAGTAACTCGCGGCCAAATGTGTTGTATTTCGGCTCGGCTGTCTGAAGATTTCAGGAGAAGAAAGCTAGGGGTTGCCAAGTGCCTTGGGAATACTGCTGTCTAAGAGCGCCGATTACGTTTTCCTAGGTTTCGACTGCTGTATTTATTAGAACGTTCGACTCGAGGTGATGAAGCATGACGGCGGAAGCGAGTGCTTCCTTGCTAGCTTCGAATGCTTTTCGTGCTGCAGGCGTAAGATCAAGTTTACCGCTGTTGCGTCCATGCAGAAGAGGGGTGAGCGGTTGCGAAAGCTCGGCGCAGCGTGGCAGGACTCGGCGATAGTGGTTGACCATGCCGTTGAAGCGTCGAATGACGATTAGTTTCATTGGATGAGGAAAGCCGCAAATTGCCTGGAAGCTGTCTTGCAAATGACGGAAACCCTCGGAAGCAAGTTGAGGTCCGAGGTAATCAATGCGCGGCTGCATGAAAATGCATTTGTCGAGGTTGACGGTGACGTTACGCGCATTCAGCCGTTCGAACAAGAGTCTCAGATGTGTTCGGTGTTCCGCCTCCGAAGAACTAGCCACCAGGAAGTCGTCGATATACGGGTGGACAAAGTCCAGTCCACGTACGGCGGAATCTAGGAAGCGTTGAAATGTCTGCGCGACGTTGAGCAGACCGAATGGCATCCGTGGAAACTCGAATAATTTAAATGATGTAATAACGACGGTTTCCTTATGTCCTCGTCGGCTACCCGGAGCTGATAATAAGCTCGCGACAGAGCGATCTTCGAGATCGCGACAGCGCCACGAAGACCGGCCGTAATATGTTGTATGTGATGAATACCATAACTATCTGGAATCGTCACGTGGTTAAGGGCGCGGTACTTGCCACATGGTCGGCAGCCTCCTTACTTTTTCGTGACCATGTGAAGGGAGCGAAGGCCAATAGCTACTGGATGGTCGAACGATGCCAAGTGTGAGCATGTGCTCGAATTCTGCACGTGAGGTTTGGAGCTTGTCCGAAATCAGTCTTTGGGCTTTGTCGGAGGCAGGCGAACGCTTTGTAACTATGTGCTGCAGCGTAGTTGCGGCTGCAGTTGACGGAGACGATGGAGGTCGGAAGACTTCAGGGAAACTCTCAAGTAGCGCTTTGCCGGCCAGCACGTTGATAATGGCGTACACCGGACTGAGCGATGCTACATCGCTGGATATTCCAGCGACGGAAAGTTGTGTTGTCTGATTGATGAGACGATATCGTTTAGCGTCGAGGAGCAAGTGGAAGTGCTGAAGAATATCCATCGCGGTAATGGGATTTTGGACGTCAGCGACAAGGAATATAAATGGAAAAGAGCGTCACAGACCTAATTAAGCGTGCACGAGTGTTGACCGTAGACGCGAATGCTGGTGCCGTTGGCCGCGCGTAACGAACCAGTCAACTTGCCGGTTGCGTCGTTGGGATCACATAGAAGGACGCCAACGTCTGCACCAGTATCGACGAGATAGCGAACTCCCGTTTGTTGATCGGCGGCGAAGAATAGGCGACTGTGTTGACCGGGTACGTCCGCCGCCCTACGTGCTGGTTGGCCCGTTATCCCTGCGAGTTACGTTTAAAGGAACTCGGTGGGCTGCACGACTTGGCCTGTGGGCCAAATCGTTGATGGCACTAATAGTAGGAAGACATTCAGCGCGGTGGTTTCCAGAGTAATTTTTTGGAGATGGACGTTGAAGATTTGAAGTTCGACATGGGCATCTACTCCCAGAAGCTGTGAAATCGGTGAACGTCTTGGTGAGTACGGCAGTCTGCGCTCTTCACGCTGCAACAACATCTTTCGGCTTTAACCGAACTTGAGAAATCTGGTCGTAAGATTCCCAAATTTGGTTTGCGATATCGGTCATCAGCGTTAGGTATGCGCCAGAATTTGCGTAGAGGATATTGCACTTTCACGAGGCAACCTACGCAGCCGCATTTGCTTGAGAAATGTGTCGTCCATCAAGTCAGGTTTGACTAAACTTTGAATCTTGCGCAAAAACTGCGATGGATTGAGGTCACTCAACTCCGTTTCGCTCAAAAGCTTCGTGATACGTTGACGATCTGAGAGACTTGCCCTACTGAGGACAGAAGCTTTAAGTTGCTCGCAACTTTCTGCTGACAACTCGAGTATATCGTCTATGTCATCGACGACGTGCGGAGGAAGCGCGGAGACGACGTGGAGATATTTGATGCTTTCAGATCTAATGCCACAAAGTTCAACAAATGCCTCAAACTGAGAAAACCAATGTTTTGGATTGCACTCGCAAAACGGCGGAGTGGCGATGGTTACATTTAAATAAATAAACAAATAGGTATATTTCTAGACCGGCTAGAGGCTGCACCCTTAAGGGTTCAGATCAAGTTTTACATTAATCCGATGCTCTTGCATGGTAGTAGGCAAAATACAAGTATATGTTCTTCGTTGGCAATTACAAATGCATTAGCATTAATTGGTGTACAGCTGCTGGTTCGTATGCGCCCACCTTAAACTTTTTCTGGTTCCTTCTGGCGATGTTGAGCTCCTTGTTCTTTTGTTGCGAAAGCTGAGCAAAGGTGTAGTAGTGCCTTTTGCCTTTTGAAAAGGATCCAATTCAGCACAAGTTCTCTTTAAAATCATGGGACATCGGTTGGCCCGCTCAGTCGTCACAATTGTTGGTTCGCAGATGGAAGAAATGAAAGTGGCGGAATAATATGGGATACGAAATTAAAAACATAATTTCAAATAACTGCGCAAGAAAATAAAAAGGATTTCTTAAGATACATAGTAAGGCGGCGTGCTTCACTAGAAAAATACAAATTAACAAAAAATGCAGCAAAGCTTTTCTTGCGCTGATATTGCTTCTGGCGCAAAATTTCAACCTGAGTAAATGGCAGAATAAAAGAAAAACCTTTTCTAAGGCTAGGATACTGCGTAAAGTAGCACAAAAATATACCGGTCTGGACAAGTTTTAACCGCTAAATCCGCTGAAAGTAAAAACAATGCAAAACGTGCAGCAGTTTGCGAGTTATTTAAAATTAAATCGTAGTCTACGAATAAGGCCATTACCATTTTTCGCTAAAAATAACTCTGCTTTGCAAGCAGATAGCAGAAAAAAGAAAAGAAAACGTAAAAAGTAGCCAAGCAGTAAATGCTCTTAATAGGAATAGCTATCCAGCAATGCTATAAATAGCCCGTAATACCCTGCGACAACTAGGGACTGCGTAGGTGGCCGAAAGGTTCACTTTGCAGGCATACATGGCAAATATACGCAAATAGGCGATAGTCTTGTGCGAAAACGCTAGAAATCTAGTAAGGAATATTATGTCTACATATGAATGCAAGAGAGCTTATAATTAACCCACGGTTAGAATGCCTCAGCATTCCATTTTCAGTGGATCCTGAGCCACATAAACAACCAGGAATATAGAGTTTAGTATTTTTTAAGCCTCTAAGTGTTTCTGAAGCTTATATCAAGTGCGCATGAGCCGGGTCTACCTGAGTACACAAGGAGACCTTTCGGACCCGTTGACACATTTTGACCTGGAAAATAAACATATTTCTTAGCTAAACATCGCAAGTATTATCCCTTAGAGCCGATTTTCTATATTCATGAGGCTAACATCAGTGAGCTAGAGGAGTCTGTCACTAATAATAAAGAAATGATTATGGGAAACTTTAGTAAAATTTGGCAAATTGCTTTTGGGCTGGAAATCCGTTTTGGTCTGCGTTGGTGGGCATTACCAACGCTACTTCTGGTGATTGACCTTGCTCGAACTGGAGGAATTGTTATGCCTGTGGTGTTGCTGCACACTATTGTGCAGCTCTTGGATGAATTTCGAGTTATTTCTCTCCAATTATAGGTTCCGAAGCAAGTGCCGGTGGTGTTCATCTAGATGACAATATTAACTAGTACTCTACTGTCACATCAGCTATTTCTGTTGGCGTTTTCCTGGAAAGAGCTGTTCTAGCATCCTAAGCAAAGAGTGAGAAAGTAATCAGGAGTAGAACAGTAACAAAAACCAGTGGGAGCTGGTCGTTCACCCGCCATTACGCATAACGCACTGTAGGCTTTGGAGCCAGCTAAAAGATAAATAACACACGAGCGGCCAAGATAAGAAAAGTGGTGATGGAACGTTTCTGGTGCTTCAGCCAGACACTGTGACAGGGGCCTCTCTGTCATTGGTTAGCTTTCGTGCCAGTGAAATGGAATCTGAAAACGCGAGTGTTTTACTAGCAAAAGCAGTTAAAGAAGAGGAGCTGGTTTTCATTATGCCTGTCTACTAGTATTGCCAATAGTGAGAGGCATATGTATACCAGATAAAGCTAAGTATATGGGGCCAAGAGAGGATAAGTGGAGAGCAAAAGGTCTGAATCTTGGGCCTAGAAGTTTTAAAGTGCTCTCTATCACCAATATAAAAGATATATATAGTATTTTTCTGGTTACATGCTGATAGGGGTTGGAAACTGCGGAGTACAGTATCTAGTGCTCATGCTTAATGCAAAAGCATCAATAATGGCCAGCTAGCAAGCGACATCTACGAAGGCACGTAAAGGTTCATTTAAGCAGGCATTTAGACAGCTTGAAACAATTCTAACGCTAAGCTTAGGTGCATCAGCCGAAACAAACATTCATCCTCGCAGCGTTTAAGGTTCGAACTTTGATGCAGATCGGATGACAAGCATGTCTGGCCCGTACTCTTGAAACGCTCTCGGTAGACATCTGTTTGCCTTTCAGAGATCAGATAACAAGACTAGCGCCGTCATCAGAATGGCCTCTCCGGTAAACCCTGACGCCAAATACCACTTGCGGCTTTCCGGAGACCCAGAAGCTGCCGCCACTGGTCAAGCCGGTATTGGGATTGTACTGAGTACCAGGGCTGAATCAGCTCTGCTTGACCGGGTCCCAGTCAATAGTCGGCTATGTGCAGTCAGGCTATGAGGTTCATGTAACGTAAGCAGGCGTCGAGACGTTAACCGTGCCTTGTTTGTCGTCTCCGCCTACGCCCCCTACAGACTGCAGCCCGGATGCAGTTAAAGATAGCTTTTACCAGCAACTACATGAACTTCTGCGTTTCCTCCAAAAGGACTTGATATAGTCATTCTTGCCGGGGACTTTAACGCACGAGTTGGCCGGCCTTCCACCAAGCGAGCACCACATTTGGGCTACTTTTTGGCCTCGGTGGTAGTCGATCAGACAATGGAGACAGACTGCTTGCTCTTTGCTCTGGTCAATCGCTTGTTTCTTTCGAGCACTAGTTTTCGGCACTCGAGGAGACACTGCTACCTGGCGCCCGCCATCCCAGCTCGACCACATAGCAATCAGCTACAGATGGCGCGGAAGTGTAACGGACTGCCGATCGTACTGGTCAACTTATCTAGACTCCGATCGCACATCCGTTCGTGCTAAGGTTTGCATGCGTTTCGGAGGATCACATAAGCGCGCCCACTACCAACCGGACGTCGCAAATCTATAATACCCTGTGGTATTAACCAGGTACCAAGCCTCACTGTCAACATTGCTTGGCTCAACTATTGACGGTGATCCCGGTTCGCAATGGGCACAGATCAAATATGCCTTAGTTTCAGCCAGTATTGATACTTGTGGAGTTGCCTGTCCCCCACCGAAGCATTTAATTTTTGCCGTCTCCTTGTCGCTCATGGACAAACGCCGCTTGTTCCCGTCGGATTTCAACAGCAGTGAAAAACGCCAATCCCTGGGTCAAGAGTTGCGCAGGCGTCTGTAAATGGAACGCGAAGCTTGGTGGTGTTAACGGGCTAGGGAAATGGAGCTCTGGTTATACCAGAAAACTTTTCCATCTCATTCGAGTCACCGAAGTTGTTGGATCTGGTATAAGTGAAACAATATGCGAATAGGATGGCACCTTAATCACCAATCTTCAACGACGGTTGGAGCGATGGGCCAAACATTTTGACTCGCACTTTTGTTGGCCCCCAGCTCCATCTGCTACTTTTGGTGCCGAGTGATCTACCGCCACAGATCCTCCCTCTTACCAGGAAATTGAGCAGGAGTTCCGCCACATGAAGCGTTATAAAGCCCCCGGCCCTGATGATCTTCCCCCAGCTCTATTTACAAATGGTGTCGCTTCGCTGGTTCGAGAATACACTGCTTTGTTCTCAAAAGTTCAATCGAAAGAGGAAGTTCCATCATCTTGAGGTGAATCGATAGTCGTCCCCATCTTCATAAAGGGCCTGCACACAATCTGCTCAAACTATAGAGGCATAAGATTAGTCCCTGTCGTTTGCAAGCTGTTGATGACCATCATACTTCGCAGGCTATCCCCAACGCGCGAATCGTTGCAGCGAGAAGAACAAGCTGGGTTTCGCCCTGGTCGCGGCTGCATCGATCAAATCTTCACACTCCGCCACATCCTCGAGCTCCCCATGTGTATTAGTGGCCAACGATTGCTGTGTTCTTGGATATCCGTGCAGTCTTCGATTATGTCGATCAAACGATACTGTGGCACTGCCTGCTGAGGAATGGCCTTCCCGAGAAGTTCGTCTCCATACTGCGCGCTCTCTATGGTCTGATCTCGGGCAGGTTTAAGGTCTTCAGTGGAGTTCGACAAGGATGCCCTATCTCTCCATTCCTATTCAACTTTGCCATTGGGGTGGTCCTAAAGAACGCTCTGGGCGATTCGTTGAGCACCTCCCAGGTAGTCGAATTGCTGATTTGGATTATGCTGATGATATCGTCTTGCTGGGTGC
The DNA here is from genome assembly GCA_944474145.2 of Dicrocoelium dendriticum. Taxonomy (NCBI): domain Eukaryota; kingdom Metazoa; phylum Platyhelminthes; class Trematoda; order Plagiorchiida; family Dicrocoeliidae; genus Dicrocoelium; species Dicrocoelium dendriticum. Next base: position 40,533,945 of record OX104067.1, on the reverse strand, counting down.
CGATCCACACGTCGTCCAGCTTGCACTAAACCGCTTGGCGATTGAAGTAGCAAAGTATGGCATGTGTTTTTCGCCATCCAAATGCAAGGCTCTTTCAAGACGGGCAGGTGCCTGTGCTTGCACTCACTTTTGCTGGTGAGGTTGTGAAGAGCTTTGTCTACTTGGGAAGTTTCATCACTGCTGGCGTGGCTGTTGGGACCAGATTTCCATGCGCATCTCGAGAGCACGCCTCGCTTTTTCTAAGCTGAGGCACTTGTGGCGTCACCACGACATTCGTCTCTCCATCAAAGGGCGGGTCTATTGTGCAACTGTTCGTGATGTACTGTTGTACACATGCGATACCTTGTCCATTCATAGGGGTGATTTGCCCAGACTATCCGTCTTCGAGCACCGCTGTCTGCGGTCCATTGCCCGTGGTGGCGGCACCACGTATGCAATGTGGAAGTTAGACAGCGTGTCTTGGGACAAGGAAGCCCCTCGTTCGAGGAGCACATCTCACTGCATCAACTGCGGTGGTAGGGACACATATTAGGCATGCCTGTTCAGCGTTAACTGCGTCGTGCGTTGTTTGCGGTTACTGGACAGGGCTGGAAAAGTCGGTCTGGTGGACAACCTGTAACTTGGAGAAGCCGCATGAAAAAGCTGACAAAACAGTTGGCCTCGGCCAGTTGTTGTCGACTACATGGTTGGGGTCTGAGAGATGCGGATACTTACTGGTTGAAGACCTTGGAAGCCATGGCTTAAGACCGATGTCCGTGGCGGACGTGTGCATCGGTGTGTTGCGGTTTACCTCCTCCATCACCCTAATAAAACAGAAACTGAAAAATTCAAATCTGTGAGTTACAAACTGGACAAAACAGCCTTTATTGTTGTTATTTCATTATTATTCATACTGTTTTCCTATTCAGCCATGCTTCCGATGACACGATATGTGTAGCCAGTACCTGCTTCATTCAACTTACCTTGCTCAGCGAGCCGGGTTTTACTGAGCGCCGCAATATCGATGTGGTAACGCGTCAGCTACATCGCGGCCATTGCCATATATATATATATATATATATATATATATATATATATATATGTGTGTGTGTGTGTGTGTGTGTGTGTGTGTGTCAAACGCGGTCTCACCATCAAGTGGTTTGTATTCCAACAGTTTGTCAAACTCCACTTTGTCTCAGCCCACCGACATAGGCATCGCGCCTGGCTTCAACTCTATGCGTCTCAACAGTAACGACCTGAAAATTGCTGTCCTTCACAAGTATTTTTAGCTTATGCTGGAACTGATCGAGTGATTTCCCGGAATCTTGTTTCGCGTTACACATGTGATGCTGTTCGTATATCTCACTTTTCGTGCGTGTATGTATGTATGTAATCTCAACAGTCTAGTAACTAGACATAGAGCCAAGAAAACCATGGAAATCAGTGTATAAGCGACAGTCATTGCGTTATAATCGTCGTGGCATGCTAGCTGAAGGTGGGCAACACACTTCAGCTAATGTGCCGCAAGAAAATGGAATATTTTGACAAAAATACAGAACAAAACATTTTTAGTTTGTTTGTCACACGCTGATTTTTCCCTTTTTTGTCATTTTCAATGTTTGTAGAATTAAACATGTGAATAAACACAACACTGTACACAATTCTTCCATTGATTCCGGTTGCGGGTCATGTCTTCAAGAGTCCTAAGCCATTGGCACTCCCCATCCTGGAAGACGTACGGGTCCAACAGCGGCTAGACACGACGTCAGCGATTTCATGTGCTGCCGCCAAGTGGAAGGCTGACCACCACGCGGTCGCTTCCAGCCAGGTCCTTGACGAGCGAATAGAGCGCGACGCGGTAGACGCTCAGGTGCCATGCGTAGGACATGACCGAGCCATCTTAACTGGCGCAACAAAACCAGTTTGTTGAAGGAAATACTTGCATTCCCCAAGACGCGACGTCGAACGTCATTACTGGTAACTCGATGTTGCCACCGAACACGAGCGATCCCCCTGAAGCAACTATTATCGAACGCAGAAAGACGACGCATGTCTTCCACGCGAATCGGCCAGGATTCGCTCCCATACAACAATACTGAGCGAACGGACGCGCTGTAAACTCGGCCCCTTAGTGAGAATGAGACGTCGCGACGACGCCACAAGTGCCTCAGATTGACAAATGCTGATCGAGCTTTAGCGATACGAAGCGAAACTTCTTTGTTGATAGTGCCGTCAGCAGAAACACAGCTCCCAAGGTAGATGAAACTATCTACCTGTTCAAGTTGTGCACCTTGGAGAGTGAGCACGGGTGCAGGTGAAAGCCAATCCTTGAGCAGTACTTTACACTTCGATGGGGCGAAGCTCATGCCATACTTAGATGCTTCAACCGCCAAACGATCCAGAATGAGTTGCATACCCTGAGAATCGTCGCCAAGTAAGGCGATATCATCAGCATAATCTAAGTCGGTCGCGCGTTCACCCGGTAGAAGCTCTAGGCCAAAAAGTTGGAAACCTTCTAGGGCATTCGACAGAACGTCTTCGATTGCGAAGTTGAAGAGGAATGGGGACATAGGGCAGCCCTGTCGCACACCGCTATTGACAGGGAATTGCGAGGAAAGCTTGCCATAGACCCTCACTCTGCCGGATGTGTGAAGGTAAAGTGCTCGTAAGATGGCGATATATTTCTCTGGCACCCCGTTCTTTAGTAAGCAACGCCATAAAGCAGGTCGATCAACGGAGTCAAAAGCGGCACGTATGTCTAGGAATGCAATGATAGTGGGCCTGTGATAAATGTGGCGATGTTCAAGGAGTTGGCGGAGCGTGAAGATTTGATCCACGCATCCGCGGCCAGGACGGAAACCAGCTTGTTCTTCACGGTAGTATGATTCACGTACTGAGGATAGTCTACGAAGTAGAATGGATGCCAACAGCTTAGAGGCAACCGAAATAAGACTAATCCCGCGATGATTTACACATGAAGTGCGAGCGCCTTTCTTGAAAATTGGGACAATAACTGATTCGCCCCAAGAGGGAGGCACTTTCTCTTCATGCCAAATTTTTGCGAACAGCGCGGTTAGCTGGTTAATGACTGCCACACCGCCATACTTGAATAGTTCCGGAGGTAGTCCGTCTAAGCCGGCAGCCTTGAAGCGCTTCAAGCGTCGAATCTCGAGGCAGACTTCTGCTTCCCTGGGTGGACTCAATGGGACGAGCCAAGGTGGACAGCAAGGTGTACTGCATGTACTGATGGATGGTGGAGGCCAGTTGAACTGCAAGTGAAAGTGCTCGGCCCAGCGGTCCATACGCCTCTGTTGATTGGTGATCGGAGACTCATCCAGCTCACAAATGACCTCACTGACACCAGGCTACCTGAGGCCAGTCGACCGAATGAGTTGGAAAAACCTGCGAGTGTTACCAGAGAGGGCAGCAGTCTCCATCTCTAAAACACGCTCAGACCACCATGTCTCGCGATCCTTGCGGAGGCTTTGCTTAAGCAGCCGGTTGGTAGAACGGCGCCGCTCGTTGCAATCTGATTCCGCGGAGATATCTTTGCAGCGTTCGAACAGCTCCAGAGAACGAGCAGAGATCCAAGACTTCAAAGGGCGTCGAGTTAGACCGCAGTACGACTGTCCGGAAATGGTCAGCGCTTTCCGTATACAAGTCCAGTGTTGTTCCACTTCTCGCGGTGGATTGCAACCGAGTGCATATGCCAGTGAAGACTGATAGCTCTCCTGGACAGAGGAATCAGTTAATCTGTTTACATCAATCTTGCGGTGCTTCGTGTTTCGGAATCCTCCAAAAAACATACAGATTTTCGCGCAGACCAGGGCATGATCTGAATCAACGAAAGTGGACCAAAAGGACCTGCAGTCCAGTATGCTGCCGCGCCATCTGAAGCTAATCGCAATGTGATCAATTTGAGACCAAGGTTGTGTTGAAGGAGGGGGACGCCAAGTTTAGGAACGCTTCTTCGTACGCCTGAGGTTAGTGCTCGAAAGAAACAGACGGTTGTCCTCGCACAATGTGAGAAGTCTCTCTCCGTTATCAGAGCGGTTCTCATCGAGCGCGTGATGACCACCAAGGTGGCGTTCGTATGGTAATAGGCGGCCAACCCGTGCATTAAAATCCCCAGCAAGGATAACGACATCCGACTTTTTAGCATTAGTCAAGAGCTGTTGTAGATCTCGGTAGAAACCGTCCTTGACCGAGTCGCCACTGCAGTCAGTTGGAGCGTACACAGAGATCACAAACAAGTTGCGTCTCTCTTCGCGTTGCCTGTTGATTCTACATGAACCCCGAAGCCGAACTGCACATAGTCGGCTGTTAATCGGGAACCAGTCCAGTAGTGCCGCCTCGGCCTTGCCACTCAGTGCTATACCTACACCAGCCAAACCCGCTGAGCTTGCTTCTGGATCTCCAGAAAGACGCAGGTGATATCTGGCTTCGTGGTCAGTGGGGGATGTCAATGTAAGCACAGTGCTGGGATCTTGCAATCGGGTTTCTGAAAGGCAGCAGACATCAATGTCTATGGAAGCTAGGGTGCGCGCTAGACCGGCTTGCTGTCCAATCTGCATGAGTGTCCGGACGTTGAAGCACGCCAGACGGAACGAGGATCTGGGACGAAGGAGAGCCATAGGTTGAATTCCTTGATCTGCGGAGCAACCGGAATCGCAGCCAGATTGTTGAACAGATGAATCGGGTAACCGAAAGTGAGGATTGTTAGCAAACAAACAATTGGCGTGTGATGGAGTAACGTGAAAGTGAGTAGCAGGAACAGTAGCTGATGAGCGCGTTGTAGTGCAGTCCATGGTTTTGTGAGAGGGCGTGATACTACCCGGTTGCCCAAGCCGAAGTAGGGAGTTGACTTAGGGGACTCCACCCCGAGCCTTTGGCTAAATAACCTACCCGGAAGGCAGCGGGGCAGCGTGTAAAGGGAAGATAAGGTCGGTATGCCTGTATCGTAAGATGTGCAGTCAGTGCTTCGTCCAAAGTTGGCAGCAGAAATGTAATGAACAAGCGTTTTAAGTTTTTCTGACTGTATTGCTTCGATTGCGTACAAAAAATTCTAGGAAGTATAGATCCAATGTTTACATAGGGAAGCAGCATTAGGACTGTCAGACTCAATATCACAGCGATCAGGTTAAAGGACACGTTCCATCATAGATATTTAGATGAGTAAATTGATACGAGTGAATAGCAAACGTGCGCGTCGGTTCAGGCAGGAAAGGAAACGAAGCCCCGATTCATAAAGCTTTACACATCTGAGAATCAGACTGGGAGCTATAAAGCAAAAGACAGTATGTATAGTAAACAATGCAGGTATAGAAAATGCAGGAGAACCACACGACAATGTCATAACACATTATGCGCCTTGAATGCATCAATTTGGACGAAACCTCGACGTGGCCAGTCCAGGACATGACATATAAGCTTGAAGAGATATACTGATAGACTTGGTCAGGCTGATGCGTACCGTCTTCCTGGATTGGAGCGTCGGGACGGTTCGCACCAACGATTGACGACCGTCAGACATGGCGCAGTCACGAAGTCAGTGGCATTCTTGCATTCGGCTTCTTTCATCTGCTTGCTAATTTTTGTTCCGTTCTGATTAGTCTAACGCATTTCCTTCTTGCTTTCATTTTCTTTATATTATATTTGCACCCAATCCCATTATCATCATACCGGTGTTATTTCTTGTTACTTGTGAGTCTTGGCAACTGGATCCACCGCATTTCGGTGTTCAGAATGGCATCAGCGGTACATCGGTAAGCAGTGCCGACTCTTCCGTGCCGCGCAACCACCACCAGTCGCGCATGGGCTAAGAATACTGCGTGTGTCGCCCGGTCCTCTACGCAGGCTCAAACCCATGATCTCCAGGTTGCAAGGCAGATACCTTGACCTTTCGGCCACGGGCCAGCAGTGTTACCTAGTAGTATAACTGAACCCACCGAGTACCTTACTCTGTTTGATTTGTGCTGCCTTCCTGCATGTGAAACTCAAGACCAGCAACATCTCTGATCGGACACCTCATCTGACGTTGCTTGACCCCGATGGCTCGGTCACGTGTTACGCATGCCAGCCAACCGACTCCCGCGGCGTGCGTTGTTTGCGCGCCGTGGGTGTGGATGGAAGAAGAGGAGAGGTGGCCAAACGATGACTTGGTCGAGAGAAATGAAGGCCCTCACTTCGGAGCTGGCCTCGGTTGGAGCGTCTTGGCTCCCTGGTTGGAGTCCGAAAGACGATGAACACGTTTGGCTGGATACACTTGTTGTTATGCCTAGGAGCCGACCTCAGTGGCGTTCGTGCTGTGAGTTTCTTTGTCCCTCCCCATCCCTTTTAGCCTCCCCCTCCATCTCTGATATCATTTCCTAGGGTAAAACATTTAAACAAAATTTCTTTTTGTCTAGTAGCTGGCTAGAAGCTTACCGGAACGATGCCTATCCGTTGCTAGTAGCTCAGCTGGCATGCAACTGTTGTATCTATTTTTTCCTTTGTGTATTGTATTATTTGTATGTATGTATGAGTGCCCCATGCTGAGGCTGATGTTGCATTCTTGATGCTTCTTCACCGCAGTTGGGCTAAACCAACATACACTTAAACTAGGTCTTTTTAAGCTGGATAAATTTCATTCCGCTTTATTTGGTTTGTTCTGCCTCCCTGAATAATGTTCTCTTAACTGGCCACGTTGCTTACACTAATTACGCTTATCTTCGGTAATTTTGTTGCGTTTTGTAGCATTTTTAAGTAACTTGTGGACATTTCTTACTTATCACGGATTTGTTGTTAACGCACTTACTTCATATGGTAAATTAGCGAAGAGTTATGCCACTGTATCTGTATGCATTGTTGGATTTATTTTATTTCAACTTGTCGTTTAAAGTGAATGGCTGTTGTTTGCTATCCCCGGTGTGGTTGCGCTTGATGTGTATGTTGACAAGGTGCCTACCTGTCTATTACCCACTACATCCTTCATACTGGCTCCAGGAGACAGTTGGTCGTTGCTGGAGGGGACGGGGTGCACGGTTCTTGTGGCCGTGCTAGGCTCAAAGAGCGGTTCCATGCACTCAGTGTGGAGCGGACTACGGTCCAGCCACCGCCTTGTGTGCGGTTGATTCCCCAAATACAGCGTGCTTGTGTTTGCCTGTGAAGGAGTGTGGGCCGGCTCCGTTGATGAAACGTGGTTCCGATCCGCATGCCTCCCGGTCTTATTCCTTTGGGTTTACACTGGATATGAGGTATGTGGTTGGAGCTGTGGGTGGTGCAGTGCAAGCCATCCATGGTCCCTCTGTAGGCGCAGGCGTCCTGTGGCTTGCCACAGTGACAGGCAAATCCGAAACCGGATGCCGCCAACCATGTATTTCCTTCATTGTGCCCCATGCTGAGGCTGATGTTGCATTCTTGATGCTTCTTCACCGCAGTTGGGCTGAACCAACGTACACTTAAACTAGGTCTTTTTAAGCTGGCTAAATTTCATTCCGCTTTATTTGGTTTGTTCTGCCTCCTTGAATAATGTTCTATTAACTGGCCACGTTGCTTACACTAATTGCGCTTATCTTCGGTAATTTTGTTGCGTTTGTAGCATTTTAAGTAACTTGTGGACATTTCTTACTTATCACGGATTTGTTGCTAACCAACTTACTTCATATGGTAATTTAGCGAAGAGTTATGCCACCGTATCTGTATACATTATTGGATTTATTTTATTTCAGCTTGTCGTTTAAAGTGAATGGGTGTTGTTTGATATCCCTGGTATGGTTGCGCTTGATGTGTATGTTGACAAGGTGCCTACCCGTCTATTATCCACTACATCGTTCATACTGGCTCCAGGAGACAGTTGGTCGTTGCTGGAGGGGACGGGGTGCACGGTTCTTGTGGCCGTGCTAGGCTCAAAGAGCGGTTCCATGCACTCAGTGTGGAGCGGACTACGGTCCAGCCACCGCCTTGTGTGCGGTTGATTCCCCAAATACAGCGTGCTTGTGTTTGCCTGTGAAGGAGTGTGGGCCGGCTCCGTTGATGGAACGTGGTTCCCATCCGCATGCCTCCCGGTCTTATTCCTTCGGGTTTACACTGGATATGAGGTATGTGGTTGGAGCTGTGGGTGGTGCAGCGCAAGCCATCCATGGTCCCTCTGTAGGCGCAGGCGTCCTGTGGCTTGCCACAGTGACAGGCAAATCCGAAACCGGATGCCGCCAACCATGTATGTATTTCCTTCATGTATTGCGGCACAATAACGGAGGTGTTTTCCCCACCTCTAGCTGATGTGTATAATGATGATGATGATGATGTTTCTCTGTCCCACCCCATCCCTCTTAGCGTCCCCCTCCAACCACGATCACACTAATTTTGCACAGTGATTTTTCTGATGCACAGTAGCCAGTTAGTAGCTCATCGGAACGATGCTCATCCGTTACCGGTAGCTCAGCTGGCTTCCACCAGTTGTATTTATTTTCTTTTTTATGTATTGCGGCACAGCAGCTGAGTTGCTTCCCATCTTTAGTTAACGTGTATAATGATGATGATGACCCCGAAATCAGTACCGCTTTTGCATTCCGTTTTGTTTTTGTTTTCAACTACCTGTTCATCCACCAAACGACTTTGTTACCCTTCCAACTCCTTATTATATTTTCTACTCAATCGCTTGCTGCTTTCTTGCTCTTGCTGTGGAATTGGCGCTGTTAAATCCACTTCGTTTCGATGCTCCACTCGTAGTTGTTTATCTGTTTATATACATGTATCTTCCATTTTCAGCGTCATGTTTACTGCTACTCGAGTTTTTCGTGCAGTGATTACATCCTTCAGTGGAAAGGGTAGATTTCACTCATGTCAGACTGTCGCCGAGTTTGTGAAAGAAGGTTATTTTTCTGAACTCATTCCAACAAATAGGTGAGTAGACATGCGTACACGACACTTAATGCACAGCGAAAAGTATCTGCACGAGGCACAAGACAGTTCTGTTTACCTTGGCATTGATCCTTCTGCGCCCAGCCTTCAAGTAGGAAATCTGGTCGCAATTATTGGATTACTGCGCTGTCACCTGCTTGGTTACGGTGTAATCGCGGTTGTGAGTGAATGTTTTTGTATCCTTTACTTTATTGTCGCTTTAGATAGGGACCGGCACGGCGTCCATCGGAGATCCCAGCGGACGAGTCGTAAAACGCTCAGTTCAAACGACCAATCAATATGAGGTTAATGCGGCTGGTATCGAACAAGATTTGCAACGTATATTGCGAAATTATCGGGATCATTTTTTACCCCGCATGTGTACTCATACGCATCTTAAATCAATCAATGTACTCCGAAATGGTGATTGGTTAAACGCTGTCGGATTCACAGCATTCTTAAACGAATTTGCCCACCACCTACGCGTTCCCGAACTCTTAGAGAAAGAAAGGTATCGTTAACCTACGTCTTTAATCTGAATACTTATGCAGTTTATGATGCTGGTCTCTGACTGTTTCAGTACCTTGCCTTACTGCACGATCATTTTCATCTTTGTCTCACCCACTTGCTCTCATCGGTATCCTCATTAGTAGCAGTACGTTGTACCTGTATTTCACTACTATACAACTATGGTGAATTTAGTGATGATAATTATTAAGAAGAGGAAAGAGGGACCTAAATGTTCAGAGCAAACGTCCAGGGTCGGAATGCCTATATCTTGTCAGCAGCACCTGGTCACAGACAGCTGACTGTCACGAGGGGATAAGGCTGCACCAGTGATACAACTTCCTTTCAGCCTTCACTACCCCTTGTTATAAGCAGTCTAACCCCACAGCTAACTCAACCTCGGATACACTTTAAACTGGCAGTCCGACTAGGAAACGACGCCAAGTGCCCCACTGATAACAGTTACTAGCCATGTCCCGCAAAATCTCGAGCCAAATACTAGTTGGATCGCGTGGACCCCGGCCTGAAAGACGAAAATGACTAACAGCGCCTAGCTTGATCAGTGTCGCTTTTGCTTTCTGCTTATAAATTGACTTTTGTTCTCCTTGAATTTTATGACATCGTACGTCCTCCAAACGGAACAAGCCACTTCTCGCTAATGTAGCATGTGTAACACATGGCCAGACCAACACAAATTATTTTTAAGCGAATTTAGTTGTTCCGTTGTTTCCTGTAGACCCATGTTTCCATTGGCCCAACAATCTAATAGAAACCGACACACACAGGTCAAATCCTGAACTATCGCGCCAATCACCCGATAATAGACAAACGTCATTGCTTTAGAACTCTTTTCCAACGAGCCCAACACCTTGCCACGCGCCGCAGCTGATGAAGTCGGGGGGAAACGATCTTCTCAACATATTTAAACTGAATTCATATCCCAATTTGCATTCCGATTTGCATGACATCATAAAAGTGGCCGCCACTCAAACTAATGGTCGCAACGTGTAAGAAGAAAATTTCTCTACTGTATATCAACGATACTTCTGAGACGTCATGAAAATTCTGTTGTCTCTCTGGATCAAACTCGGTCATAACCTAACGAGACTGACTTGAAACAAGCTCTTCAATGTTAAGGATATGCTGGGCAAATGGAAAATATAGGATGGGATTTATCTATTCTTATGCAACTAAAGCGACGAATACTATTTTGTACAAACGGGAGGAAAGCTTGGCACTAGCCTACAGGAACATAGTTTGGCCATTCAATTTCTTAACTAGAAAGCATAATTGTAAACTCATATAGACGCTGAAAATCATCAATTTGATCTGGAGAATGTCAGGGCAGTTAGATGAGCACGAAGTTGGGCGACTCACGAATTCACCGAAACCTGGTACTCGGGGCAGAATTCATTCAGTAAGCACTTGGGACTAGAGTCTGTCTTGCTGACCACCAATTTACCTCAGGTCAGAGAGACAAAATAAACAATTACCTTGTCAACTCTACTCACCAATCCAATAAAAGTCAGTGAGGCGCATAGAAGCCAAATCCTGACCTCTAACCAGAGATGAAATCATTTAGGGAGCATTGGTAAGTCACTTCCCCAGAAGTGGCGCTGATGATGTTACTGTACATGGCAACGAAAAGTCTGCAACTGAAAATCCCACTTCGGAGTACAACTAACACCCTCATTCGCATCGCGAATTGCTAGTGCTCTTCACAATTATCCACTGGCATTTACTGCTCCACTTCAGGAACGCCTACATACATCATCATCGCTAACGCTCTGGTGCTGTCCGACAATGAGAACGAGCCGCAGGCAGAATGTAGTGCTTTCTCACTACATGACTTAAATTCAGCTCATCGTCCTCAGCAATCAAGGGTCATCAACTGAATGGCGGTCCTGCTGCGAAGTGGATGCCTTAAGAATGGACTGCGTTACAAGCCGATATCGTCCACATTATCTAGACCGACTAATTTTTCTCCAAGAAGCACTCAGTTTCTGGTTTTTGAGGTTCTGCAAAGTGACATGCTGGAATCCACGATAAAATGGCGAGTGCCATCACTTGTCAGATAAGTGTCCGATAATTTACCGTAGACTCACTCTACTTGTGGTGTTCGAGCACAACGCACGTAGTGTTCACTTTTTTGATAGCAACGCCTTTCCATACAAATATGCCGAAAGAATGGAGCGCTTAACTGATTTGAAGGGGTTCTTAAACTCGTGGGACAGATCTGTTGTTGGCCCGCGACACACACGACGCTGCTTTACCTACCACAGAGTGAAATTATGGTTAATGTAACTCCGAATCTGACAGAACCCGGCCTGCTATTTCCTCATCCAGGATTTCCTTTCCCCAGTAATTCTGCTGACAATAATTGAGGCCAACAACGTTTCCGCTTGTTGCGTTAGTTCATTGCTTAGCAGCAACGGTCTGCGCGCCCATTTTGCACGTTGCGGTTGATCAGTTCACCACAGTCAGCTGGGACCGTCTTTTCCTTCCATACTCCTCCGCACAGATTGGTCAGTCCTTCAAGAAGAACCACTACCACCACCCTTAAGTGAAACGGATACGGGAGAGTCTAGGCTTACAACGCAGAAACTATTGAAGGCTCTAATCGCGTTTCAGACCTAAGCCTGCGATGAAGCCTTGGCTGACCGGTAATTGTTCCATTGCGGAACTCGCGTAGTTACGCCGAAACTTGCGCAGAGCACGCGTGAGCATTGCTCCCTAGCAAGGTCAGCAATAGTGTAGCCATACCGGGATTCAGACTGCGCAGGTTACGGCTGTGCTCTCCTCATTGATACCGCCGTTATGTGCCAACACAAACAGTGTAGGTTTGCTGATTTCAGTAGGTCTTGAATACAAATCGGTTTTGTAGGTTCTTATTATGGAAACATTTCGTTCTTGACGCAAGAGCTTCCTGGTCTGAAGAAGCTCTGGTGCCCAGAGCAAAACGTTACCATAATAAAAACCTACCAAATCGATGTGTTTTCAAAACCTGTGATCATGAACCAGTCGGTTCCAAACCTATTCCGAGATATTGAAGTACAGGGTTGCAATTCAAGCTCCCATCGATTACACCACTTTTATATATCCAATCAAGACTCGCAAATCCCACTTATGCTACCTCAGTGACGCTGCCGTTATGGACCTACTTAACCCGCACAGACCACGACTGAGGTCTCCCCAATGACACTGCTACTATGTAGCTCGCGAACCCTAACGATATTCACTTTCCTCCACAGTTTATTCCTCACGCTGCTATGCTACTAAATTATAACTAAGAAGGTGTAGCTGGCTTTTGTCTTTGGTTGAGTCAAGAAACGGACTTTTGCTATTGATTAGTCTTTTTGGATCTAAAGTGCAATTGTGGGGGTTACGCGTCTCGTTTTACTTCTCGTCTCTCGTGTACAAACGTCATACGCTTAGGTCTCTTAGACCGTGTCGATTTGAATTCAGTCGGCTAGTTTGCACTTGGGGTACTATCTGTAGTGTGTTCCGTCCGTTCCGACTAAGAAGTGAAAAAATCTAGGAAGACATAACAGATCCTACCTGTGCACTTGAACGGAATTTTTGTCCAGAAGCAAGGGGCCAATTGGACTGCTCCCTAAAGCATACAACCAGCAGATGGAGTTCCCTATTGTGCATTTAGGTGCTCCTGCTGTCCACGATTATAATAATATGTTAGAAATTCGTGAGAATATTTGTAGCTCGCGATGCGGATGAGGGTATGCAGGTGTTCTCCGAACTGGCTGATTTGGCTGCAGCTGTGGAAAGCGGAGGAAGATCATCTGTTCGAAATGTTTACACGGAATGGATATCCCAGGAATTTCGTTCTACGTTGTTTAACATCAATCAAACGACTGACGCATGAACAAACATCAGAAACGGATAAAAGGACAATCATTCTACCATACATCAGCGGTGTCTCTGAAATGACAGCGAGACTGCTACTACCTTTCGGTATCAGAGTTGCTCACAAGCCGCCAGAAACTATTCAAAACAAGCTCTTCAATGTTAAGGACCGGCTTGGCAAAGACAAAACAAGTGGTGTGATTTACAAAATCCACTGCAAAAGTTGTAACAAATACTATGTGGACCAGACAGATAGGCAGCTCGGCACTAGGCTACATGAGCATAACCTAGCCATGCGCCGACATGACCGTAACTCCTTGATGTCGGTACATATGGACGCCGAAAATCATCAGTTTGATTTGGTGCATATCAGGATCATAGGCAGGTCGACAAGTCGCAAAGCACGCATGTTCATCTAGGCTTGGTATTCTGGGAAGAACTCAATCAACAGACACTCAGATCTAGATACTGAAGCACTGAGGGTCAAATCAACACTCCGCCCCAGATCAACAGGACAAAGGAACGTCATTGAGGTGGACTCTAGCCAATAGTACGCGAGAGCTGACCACACGGTCAGCTCACGTGGATCAATCGATTCCTGACGTTCGAATCAGTAAGTGACCAATAATCACTTGGATCCTTAAGTGGCCCACATCAATTTATCGCACTGATGATGTCATCTAGCCTAGCGATGAAACGTTTGCAATCAAATCAGCCAGCTCGGAGAACACCCGCATACCCTCATAATAATGTGTATATTCCTCGGAAACATGACACGTGAGTTCCTGCCTCTAGTAGCACCAATCAGCTGGAAGAGTCTGGTGGCCGCTGCCGCTCCTGCCTCATCCATTTCCTGAGCTGGTTTGGTCCATTATGCTTCCTTGTTAACACAAGCTCCGTTTTAGCCCGCGATTACTGATCCACCTATTCTCTTTTTTTCTCGTTGTCAGGCCAGAATTTTCATTTAAATTCCAACTGGTTCATCAACGTTTCTTCGGTCCGATGTATAGTGCGATGACGACCGTTAATTCCGCGGGTAGGAGCCTCTGTGTCTCTCATGACAGTGGATAGACGATTCCATGGAATCTCGATGCCTGATTCTGCGTCTCCAGACGGATTCAGTCTGTAGCAAGGAGATAGCTGGGCACAGTTAATTCGACAACTGGGTGATGATCACTGCTCCTAGTTTCGGATATGCAGCACATATTATCGCTCAGTGCCTCCAACGTTTGAACGATCGCAGCCTGTTTAACTATCTACTATGGGATACGAATGTTAGACAACGCCAGCGAAACAGTGCAGCGTGGTCGTATGAGGGGATGTCGACGATAGAAGGCCAGTGGGTCTGTATCTGCAGATGGCAGAACTCCAGTGGTGTTGTAGTTGCCGTCAATCAAGTAAGAGATGGTTGATCGAGGTTCAGTAATGAGAGCCATGAAGGCGTATGAGAAGCAGGTTTGAAAGTAGACATCAGCGGCAAATGTTTTCACTCACCGTGTTGCATGCATCGGCTAAAACGATGCTTTTGCACCTGCACGACTGCAGATGGTGATTGAGGCTTGATGAAACACTCATGGTTGTACGTGCACTGCACACTGCCAGTGCGCAGTGCAATGAATGAGTACTTAGCCAAAGTCTGGTTCAAAAGCCTCACCACAGAATACCGGAAATAGAGCACTGATCCACTTTTACCGGCATGGGTGCCACGCCGGTTCGATTTACGCGCGCATGGGCGGGCGACTTCGCCGAGTCTTTGGTATGCGCGCGGTTGATCGCTAGGCAACGAAGTGTCGGTACGATGAGCCAACAAACTGCTTATGTCTTTCTCTCTCTCTCAACTTCCAACCTAGAGGACCAAGAAACTAAGTTTGTCTGCGGATTTTGAGCTGCTCTCCGAGCTGAGCGATTATTGTGCAGACGTTTCGTTGCCTGACTAGGCAACATCATCAGTGCGGCTTCAAGTGCCTGGTTCGCAGTGCGTCGTAAGCAACTTCAATGTCCGAGTGCTTATTGATCGAGTTCTGCTTTGAATGCCAGGCGAAGAATGTTGCGCCTGTTGATTATAGATGCGCACAGTCGAAAGCATAAATACCAAATGGTGATTAACGAACAGAAAGCAATTTGCTTATCCAGACTAGGATCACAATTGACGGAAGAATTGGAAAAAGCGATAGCCGTCAAAACACACAAGACAAAGATAAACACCAAACGGAGGCTTGAAGAGAAGCTGAATTCGATCTCGCAAAAGAAACCACCTAAGGAAGACGATGGTTTGATTGCAAACATATCCATAAGAGGATTAACGGACGCGGAAAAATCAGTCATTGTCCGAAGTATGCAACTCAATATTAAGGACTCCAATCCCATCGACTTTATCGCTGCACTTGAATCGACCCTAAAATCGTACAACATCGCGCCTGAAGCATAACAAATGCTCAGACACAGAATCATCCCGGCTCTTAGCCATAAAACTGAAACCAACATATTCAACGCCGCTGAACGGAAAGCTCTGGAGAACCTCCAGAAAGACAAGTGCATAGTTATGCTACCGGCCGACAAAGGACGCCTTACTGTTATAATGGACAAATCTGATTACATGATGAAAGCACACCTACTCAGTAATACCAACACATACCAGCCGTTAAACGAAGACCCAACAAAACGCTTAGAAGGCAACATCAGACACACTCTGCAAAAACTGGAACAAATGGTGAAAATCACAAAATTGGAACACAAGATGATGCGACCACAAGACTCGGTACTACCGCGGTTCTATGGCTTGCCTAAAGTATACAAAAGCGGAGTGTCGCTTTGCCCCATCGCGTCGTTACCTGGAGCACCAAATTACAGGCTTGCGAAGGAGCTCTAGAGACGGCTAAAACACCTAATCGCGCGATCGGAACACTCGATCAACTCGGCAGAACAGTTCCTGGAGAAACTTAAAACCGCAACCATTGAACTGAACGAAATAGTGGTCTCTTGATGTTACCGCCTTGCTCACCTCAATCGACATCAGCTTGGCGAAAAAAAAACAATGACGCGCCTGCTAGAGGAGCACACGTCGTCTGATATAAGCAGTAAACTCGAAGCCAAACAGTTGATGGAGTTATTGGAATTCTGTCTAACAACACGTTTCACTTTCAATGGCCAAATTTACGAACAGATCAGAGGCATACCAATGGGATTGCCGATCTCTGGTCTGGTGCTGGAACAAATAGCACTTCCGATCGCGAGAGCAAAACTTTGGGTGCGATACGTAGACGACACCTTCGTCATCCTCAAACGTTCCAAATTGGAGGAAACACACAAACTAATCAACAGTGTGTTCGATGGCACCCAATTCACCAGGGAGGAGAACAACGAGCAGTTACCATTCTTAGACGTTCTCATACGACGGACTGGTGCTGAACGATTGGAAACAGTCTACCAAAAGTCTACGCATACGGACCAGGTCCTCAACTACGGCAGCAATTGTCCGGCGGCCCACAAACGCAGCTGCGTGCGAACCCTTTTCAAACGAGCACAAACCCATTGTAGCACACCGCAGCTGAGACGGGCAGAAGACCATCTCTTCAATCTGCCCAAGCGGAACTCGTACCCAAAAGGCTTCATTCTACGCTGCATCACACCACAAAAGGCTGCTCAACACACCTCGACAAATGCAACAGCTGAAAAGAGAGCAACTCTGCCCTATATCAACGGAATCTCTGAAATGGCAGCTAGGCTTTTATTGCCTTTTGGAGTCAAAGTTGCGCACCAGCCAACGGTAACAATTCACAGTAAACTCTTCAGTGAGATAAATTTAGCAAAGAGGAAAAATTTCGTGTGATTTGTAAGATCTGCTGCCGGAACTGCAATAAATACTACGTGGGACAGACTGGAAGGAAGCCTTGACACAAGGCCACACGAACACAGCTTAGCCATTCGTCAGAACTCACTGATATCAGTGCATATGGATGCCTAGAACCATCAATTCGACCTAGAGCATGCCAGTATCCTTGGAAGGGCTAAAAGCCGACAAGCACCTGAGTTCATTGAAGCCTGGCATTCAAATCAGAACTCGATCAATAAGCACTCGGACATTGAAGTCGCTTATGAGGCACTGCGAACCATGCCCTTGAAGCCCCACGTATGATGTTTCCTAGTCAGGCAACGAAACGTCTGCACAATAATCACTCAGCTCGGAGAACAGCTCAAAATCCGCATCCACACCCCGAGCTACGGATATTCCCATTTATTTCAAACTAACTTTGTCTGACTTGTGATCATTGACCAATCTGCTACTAGTGAATCTCAAGGTGCTCGATGGATCAAAGAGGTGCGCTGACCTTTTCACCACGTTATGGTCATCATCGTCATTAACAGTTTGGTTTTTTATTAAGCCGGCGTGCTGTGCCCGTCTACGCATCTCTTTGATTTGGCAAGCAGTACCTGCAGTCAATTCACTCATGTGGTCCGTGCTCCGATCAGTGGCATATTCTTTCTTAGATAAGTACTGGTACCAATTCATCACGTTCTGGATCGATAGTTCTCCTTAACCGGTTTCCACTCTCCACATTTTATGTTTGACTTAATTGTTGAAGAAGATTGACCAAACTGTACTCCCAACGTGGGCGCCAATACTCGCGGATATTTTGCGTGACGTAATGCAAACTGCCTTTTTGGCCTCGATGATGTAACAAACTCGGTCTTTTCAACTACTACAAATCTATTTGACGGATGTCATGGTTTCGTTCTTCCCCTACAGCTGCTACTACTACTTGCTCTAACTTCATTCGAGTTACCCACTAGACTCGCCAAATTCTCATGCTCAGCGAACTGCCTCTGTCCAGGATCTACTGTGTCAAAAATGTGCAAATTATAGAGGCCTACGTGGCTACCACAAGAAGTGACCTCTTTGCTCACTCCGTGTGGGGCGCTCATCCCCATGAGAGCAGCATGCAACAGCTTGGAACACATTTAGCTATGTCTACACTATCCTCTGCCCCGTAGTGTACTTCCCAATGGCATCAGCGGCTTGACTCACTCACGTAATTTAGTTTCGCCACGATTAGCTTATCCGACACTACTTTTCTCGCACATTTTGATCCTTTCTCTTGATCTCACATTTAAGCCGTTAGCTACACCCATGCTATTCGTGTCTCTCGACTGACTTGCACCTTTCTCTATCTCTGCTCACCAAGTGTCAAAGTTCGCCTTGCAAGTGGGAAGGGGATGGACCTAAGTGAATTCCTCTACCCGGCGTTGCAGGCGATGGATTTTGCTCACCTGCATACCAATTACAACTGTCGCATTCAGGTAATTTCGATGTGTGCTTGGCGCTCTTATTCTCTACTGCATGATCACCGAGCAGATTGGCGGCCAAGATCAGTTGGGTAACATTCATGTTGGACTCACGATGCTGCAACGCAAACTGGGGAAACACGCGTTCGGTAAGCAGAGCCAGTCCATGCTTTACTCTTGCACCATGTATTCCATTCACAGTGATTTAGCAAGAGGACACGACGGAACTGTTTGCGCTTAATTTCCTTCCCTTCCTAGATGGAAGTGGCATCAAACGCCCCATGTCTGATATGACTGAGCGGTGAGGTCAGCGCCGCCCCTTCGCTCATCCTCTTGTGAACATTTTCCAGTTCCAATATTTCATAATCCTGTTGGTTCCTTTTTTATCGACTAGATTAACTATCTTACTTCGTTCTCGTTTTTGGGTACCTTTGTTTCGCAAGCGTTTTCACGCAATTCCGTTCCCGGATCACAGCTGGCCACTAGCTAACTGACATCCCACCCAATTCGCATGTGTTTCGTTCTAGTATTGGGATTTATCTTTTCTTTTTTACTCGGGGTGATTTCAAAAATCCTTTGCACGTGGCGACTCTACGACGGGTTGTTTTAAGCTTCAGCCGGTTGACTTTCGAGCTGCCTAACCCCATTTTTTTAGCGTTACCACTAAGTTGCTCTTTCGTTATAGTGTCCGTATTTTTCCTAATTTGCCACCTTGCTCTCTTTCCAACGGGCCTGCCTTTTACCGTTTGATTTTGGTCCGAATAATAACTTCCTATCTAATTGTCAGCATCAACCACTGTCTATTCCGCTCCTTGTTTCAACCGATGTAGGGCTCCTCGTTCCACTGCTCACCACACCGGATGGTAAAAAGTTTGGGAAGTCTGACACTGATCCGGGCTCAGAATCGACCATGTTATGGCTCTCCAAAGAAAAAGTGCTTCCATTTCACTTGTTTCAGCGCATCCTCAATCTTCCTGACAATATGGCTTCGACACGTCTGCTGCGCCAACTCACATTCCTATCGAGGGAAGAGATAGACAGCCTGATGATGGAACACAAGGTAGACTTCTTTCTATCTTGGGCTGATTACCCATTCACACTGCTATTCACTATTTTGTTGGTCCCACAGGGTAACTACACTTCGAACAAATATTTTGGTGCATCACCTTCCGTTAAATTTACCTAGATGTGTAGCGGAGCTCGCATGGCTCCGAGAAACTTACGCAGATTTCGCCCGAGCTCTCCCTCAGTACAGTGCTGTATCTATCGTGTCAAGCCACGCTGACCTATATTGAGTATTCCTCAGAACACAACCACAACGTGGTAACTCATGTGTCTTGCCAATATTCATCTTCCTCTATAGTTTATATATTTCACCGCCATAATATCGAGGTATAAATATGATGATGTAGAAAGCATGTTTTGCTTGTTAACGACCACTCTTTCTTTGAGGTTTCAGTGCAATTGTGCGAGGTTACTTATTTTGTCCCTATTCTCAGGTCGCGTGTATATTACGTCTGGCACCTAGATCACCTAGGCTGTGCCGATCCGAATTCTAGTGCCTACTGTGCGCTTGGGGTACTATCTGTGAAGAACATTTCGTCCGTTCCGACTAGGGGACTAAACAGCTAAGACGTTTTGTTTCTTACCGTGTTATGTTTCCTTGATGTACTACCATATGTGATCGGTTTAGGGTTTGCTTCTCTGTGTCGTAATTCACCAACAGCATGTTCAGCTGCATTTTTTTACGTCGCTGCTGACGGTACAAGGGATAAGACACTGCTGTCATGGATACTAGGCCCGGCCAACCCCTTTTCCTAATCAGGAGTCTAGAATTTTGTCAACAGCCACCAGTACGAAAAGAGGAAGCTAGCGTTTGTCTCAGTTTTCTCCGTGATTATGCTGTTAAGCAAAAAACCCTAACTCGGATTAATGTTAAGTGACTTAGAGATAACTGGTTCGGCTGACATCCCAAAAGTCCTGAGTTTCAGTCACAGGTCTAATATCTCTACCTGTTGCATGCAAATGGACACGAAACCGATTGTGGCGTTGCGAGAGGGCAACATTTAACATCTCTTTGCCTCAGATGCGGCCCAAGAGACCGAATTGACCGAGGTACATTGCAAAGTGTGAATTGCGGTCCCCATAGAGATTGCGCGTTCCCATCTTTAAACACAACGATTGTTTCCAGTTGCTTCTTCCATTGACCTCCCTGAATGTTTCCTGGATGCCAGGAATTTACTTGCTTAGCTCTGAATGCCATACATTCTCTTTGGATGATCGTAGTCACCTCGCTGTCTTATTGATTGGCTTCTGGCTGGCCGACCTCAAACGTAGCTACTCCAAGATCACATCTACGAAATGGGTACCAATGATCCCTTTGAGTGACTCCCTACCAAATTTATCTTCTGTAGCTCCGTTATCGGATTGCGACGGCTTATTCAATCGACCATGTTGCTCGGCATCGTAACCCAATTGACTAGTGTTTTCAGGAAGCGATCGTTTGCTCAAATTGAATGCTATAGGATTCTCGGTGCTGAAGAACAGTCTCTTGGAGAATTAGACCGAAGTGCACAGGTATGGTTGCGATCCACATAAGCAATTCGCTCATCTCATCTTGCTAGACATTATCTTCCCTGTAGTTTCTTGATGCCGTGAGGCTCACCAAAACCCACCATGTAGTCTCCTCTATTGGCGTATGGTGCGAAACGGATGCCCTACGTGTGCTGTGCCACTTTGCGTCACGAGGTCCTCTGTCGGCGGCCAATTGACGTCCCTTGGCATGCATCCTGTGATCAGCCAATCTGTAGACAGCGCTTCGTGGACCGCTTTTGCACGGTACCTGCAGCTTCCTATCATAGACTAGCATCTGCGTTTGATATCCTACTCTTGGTTAACGATACGGTGTCCTAGCACCACAAAGATCAGTAACTCCGTGAAACGTTCCAACGCTTTTCAATGTCCACACAATAATTTTGTACGTGGGTCGATCAACTGTTGTGGGCGAGTTGTTTTCGCAATGAATCAGGTCCGCTTTGCAATAGTGGTTATCACAGGTTCCTTCTTCTGTCTCCATCCGCTGTCCCTGAGTCATGTCCTTCCTATTTTACCCAACTAGACCCTTTTCACCTACGCCACGGTATAATCGTAATAATTTCTTTTCTTTACCGCAACCTTTAAGGATGGCGATGAACCCACGAGTGATTTTCAGAGGTTTTGATATGTCCAACAATATCGTACCATGAAATGCTGTCCCGTGGCCAAAAAGACAAGGCGTCTGCCTTGCAACCCGGATGTCGCGGGCTCGAGCCTGCGCACGGGACCAAACGACCCTTTCAGTATCCCTAGTCCTCGCGCGACGTGTTGGTTGCGTGGTAACCAAGCGTCGATGCAGCATACTGCTGATGCCTTTGCCCGGCTCATGGCGGAAAGGATTACACGCCTGCCTTGTAATCCGGAGGTCACAGGTTCGAGCCTGCGTTGGAGACCGGGCGGCCTTCGCGGTATCCTTAATCCATGCGTAACTGATAGTGGTTGCGTGGCAACGAAGCGTCGGTACTGCGTACTGGCATTCTGCTGATGCCCTCTTTAAGGTCAGAAGTGACATCTCCCAGTGTATTTCTTATCACAACCCATCGCATTCATGAAGGAATAAAAAGTTTTTCGCACGCCTTTTTATCCTTCTTTGACAGTGTAGTGATTACGGTGCTGATCAATAGAATCAGCGCTTAAATTCAGACATATCTTCCATTGGGCCCGATTCCGCACCATGTCCTCAAGGGTTTCCAGTTAGCACTATTCTTCCTTCTTGGCTCTCCGACCCGGAAGACGCATGGGACCGACGATACTTAAATTGGAAGTCAGCGCTCTGAGATTTTTTGGTCATGTGGTAGGTTGATCACCATGCAATTCCTTCCAGTGCGGTCCCACTTGAACAAATAGAGCGCGTCGTGGTAAATGCTCGTACGGCATGCGTGGGATTTGCCCTAGTCCTCACTGTTTGCACAGCGGTATTAACTGGTCAAGAGGGAGGCCCATGTTACCCAATACGCGACGTCTAACATCGTCGTTGTAAACGTGTTGTTCCTACCACACGAGCTATCCTGCGCGTGAACACATGCATTATCGACACTGTCCTTTACTGTGAGTGCAACCTCACGACGACGTCACAGGTGCCTCAGATTAACGGAAGATGACCGGGCTTTGACAATACGGAGAGAGAAATCTCACTTACAATGGTGCCGTCAGCAGAAACACAGTTCTTAAGGTAGATAGAGATATCTACTTGTTCAAACTGCGCGCAAGTGGATCCCAGTCCTTTAGTAGGACTTTGCATTTCGATTGGGCGTAGGTCATACCATACTTGGTAACTTCAATCACCAAGCGGTTTAGAACGGCCTCCATAATCTATGAGTCGTCACGGAGCAAGCCAATATTCTCAGCTTAGCTCAAGTCATTCGCGCGGTTACCTGAAAGAAGCTCTACGCCGCAACCCTGGAGACCTTTCGGACAGCCTAATAGAATATCCTGAATCGCATAGTTGAAGCGAGACGGGGACATGGGCCATCCTTATCGCACACCACTAGTGACAGCGATTGATAAACATACCTTATCATAAGCCCTCACTGCGCCTGTACTGTATAACACTTAAAGGATGGCGTTATACTTCTCAGGTACCGCATTCCTTTGCAGACAATGCCATAAAGTAGACCAACCGACCGAGTCGAACGCAGTTCGGATGTCTAAATGTCGACAATGGTTGTCTGGCGGTTAAACTAACTCTGTTCGAGTAGTTGGCGGAGCGTCAACATGTGGTCTTCATACTCGATGAGGAAAGAAACCAGCCTGTAGTTCTCCAATTGGTGTTAGCCAGAAAAGTAGAATGGATGTCAGCAATTTGGAAGTGACGGATACTAGGCTGATTACTCTGTAGTTGGCGCATAAAGTACAGGCACCCTTTTTGAAGATCGGTGCGATAATCGAATCCCGCAAAGAGTATGAGACCTTTTCATCGCACCAAATCTTGAAGAACAGAGCTGTTAACTAGTTGACAATTGCCTTGCCACCGTAATTGAACAACTCCGCACGATGTCCATCCGAACCAGTGATCTTGCATCATTTCAAGTGACGAAGCTCACGGCTAACCTCCGTGGGTTACATTGAAGCGTTATAAGACGCGCAATCAGGCGTCCTTGTTAAGCAGTCGGAAGGAAGACGCCAGCTGAATTTTGGATGGGAGTGCTCAGCCCAGCGGTCCACGCGTTTACGCAGTTTTGTGATTAGTAATCCGCCAACATCGCAAATAGCTTCTTCTTCTGTGGCCGATGATCCGAATGAATTGGACAAGTCTGCGGAAAGTTTCAGAGTGAACTGCTGTCTCCATCTCTGAGACTCGCTGAGACCACCAAGTTTTTTGATCGTTATGCAAACTCTGCTTGAATTGTTGGCTTAAGTTGCGGCGGACTTCGCCGGGGTTTGAATCAGCTGGGATAACTGCGACGGTCAAACAATTCCAAAGAGCGAGTAGAGAATCCATCTTGTCAGAGGACGCGCAGTAATTCCACAAAATGACTGGCCGGAGAAAAGCAGACCTCCAAGAAACTCCAGTGATATTCGATATCTGGAAGTGGAGCACCAACGAACACATCTAATAAAGAGTATTAATAGGCCAGTTTAATAGCGGGGTTAGCTAGCCTGTTGGTATCTAGCTTACGGTGCTTTGGTTTCGAGAAACCGCCAAGGCAGACATACTAGCGCGTGATCTGAGTCAAGACAGGCGGACGAAATCGCTCTGCAATCCCGTACACTCCCCCGCCATCTGTAACTGATCGCATTCTAACCAATTTATGACCACGCTTTCATTGGTAAAGAGGGAAGCCAGGTGGCGGCGCATCTCTTCGAATGCTTGAAGTTCATGTTCGAGAGAAAGAGCCGCTTATCTGCACATGACCTGAGAAGTCTATCGTTATCTGAGCGACCCTCATCAAGGGCATAATGATCACGAAGATGACGTTCGCATGATAGCAAACGACGGACCAATGCACTTGATTCCCCGGATTTTTCGGCTTTGCTCAAACGCAAGTGGTCAGCGATAAAACTCGTCCTTAACCGTTACACAACTACAGTTGGTTGAAGCGTAGTCAATCACAAATTGAGTCTCTCCACAATGTCGGTTGATCCTTCAAGAGCCTTGAAGTCGAACCGCACACAATCGGCAATCATTCGGGAACCAGTCGAAAGGCGATACACCAGCTTTGTCACTAAGG
This sequence comes from Dicrocoelium dendriticum, assembly GCA_944474145.2. Lineage (NCBI taxonomy): Eukaryota > Metazoa > Platyhelminthes > Trematoda > Plagiorchiida > Dicrocoeliidae > Dicrocoelium > Dicrocoelium dendriticum. The sequence continues at coordinate 40,509,169 of OX104067.1, read as the reverse complement.
GAAGAGTGGACTATTTTTCAGTTGGGACGAGACTGTATGGTTAAAGTGTTCCCCCTGCGCCACGTACGATGGCCGTGCCACGCGTATTCCAAGCTGACTGTAGACACTCTTCTCTTACCAAGAGTACGTTTGACTCAGTCGATCATTCCGTTCCATTCGCTATACTTGCCCCTAAATCTGACTTCTCATCTGCATTTTCCTTACCGCCTCAAGTTATCTCTAGGTCCACAGCTACTTGTTGCACATCCTTTTACTGAGGGACGTACCATTACTACATTTCTATCCCATTTCCTCGTATACACTTCATGGATCATCTTCTTGTTGGGTTTCACTTAGGAAACTTGTTTGTTGGATTACACTGGCGGCAATCACGTTGTACGGTTAGCTATTGACAAATTTTTCAGACTGGCCCCATCCTTTGATATATGGTTGTTGCATAACGATCACCCGCTTGTTCGCTACTTGACGACCAAGATCGAGGTGCATATTATCAGTTCATCTCTGGAGTCGAAAGACTTTCTGACGCCGACTCTGCACGGTTCATTGAAAGATCGCCTCTGTATCACCAACCTGCTCTTGACACGGCGTGAATAGTTGCAAGCGCTGGATCGGGGGAAGTCTGCCTACGTGATCTACATTGATTTGAGTAAAGCCTTTGGTAAAGTGAATCATGAGGTCCTCCTGCACAAGCTGAGCATGTGCGGTGTTGTTTTCCCACTGCACAAGTGGATCGGCGACTTTCTTATTGGACGGAAATGGAAGGTACAGGTGGGTGACAATCTAACGAACTGGTATTCCTCTACCAGTGTGGTACCCCTTTTTGTTCTTGATCTATAACAACAAACTGACTCAACTTTTTAGATCGCCATGTTTACAGGTGACCTGTCGATTTGGAGAATAATTTATGCTCCCGACGATTGTGACGTGCTTCAGCATGACATTGACCGCCTGTCCATGTGGTTTGCATATGTCGGTCTGCCGGTCAACTCGGTCAGATAGTTATATGTGAGCTTGAGGAAGCGTGTTGATGGGCCAGCCAACCGCTACATCTCACACCTTCCGTGCACGATCGTGGCGTACACTCACGCGGCGATTTGAAGTCCGTAGACAACACGAACAAGCTATATGGAAACGGACTGTGCATGGTTTTGACGTTCAAACTCTGCTTCTGCATTTAGTGCTAAGGTATTTCCACGCGCCTCTTCTCTTCCGTCATAAGGCCGATGCTGGAGTACGGATCACCCGCCTGTTGCCCGGTCACTTGTGGAGAAGTGCAAAGACTGGAACGGGTTCAGCATGTAGCTACCAGACTCATCTTCAGTTTATGGGGTATGTAATATGACCGCCATTTCCATTTTATACTTAGGTTTTGTGTTGTGTGATTTTGATCATTTTGCTTGCCGATCACATTGAATCGCTATGTTGGCTGTGCTTGTGATCGCACTGTTTTTACGATAATTCCGCTTTTGTCCTTCAGTTGCTGATTACCTATAGTGTTTGTTTTTTATACAGCTTTCGCCGGATACTCGGCCGGTTCAAAGAGCCATCGCTCGGGAGGTTACACTACTCGTTCACGGAAGTAAGCACCTACCCCCGAAATCCACCGAATTTCCGTCATTCGCACTGTTAATAATGTTGTACTACTGCTCCGCTGTTGTTTATGCCCCGTTGCCTTACATCTGTGATTTGTGGGAAGGCTTCACTTCGTAGGATCTCGGCCACCATGCACGACGCAGGAGCATCTGCTTGTGGCACTATCCATCGTCACCGCACCAGTCACTGAATATCCGAGAGGTCGGTGAACCTGTTGGAATCTAGAAGAAACCTCCCGGCTGGCTCTGAGCACAATGTGACCAGACGGGCTATTAGACGCGAACTAAAGCGGAGCCTACGTGCTGACAAGGAAGCCTGGTGGACCAGTCGGGCTCAAGAAATGGAGGATGCAGGAGCACTAGGCAATTACCACAAGCTCTTCTAGCTGATCCGCACCACTGGTCCTAGGAAACCAGGTGTCAGTGAGACAATCAGAGACAGTGCGGATGCACTGATACACAATAAGGAGCGCCGTATGGCTCCTTGGGTGGAACACCTTCAAGATCAGTTCAGCTGGCCCCTTGTTCCTGGACCTCTTCCTACTCAGGTGATGCAGGACGAGCCATGGACAGTTAGTTTAGAGCCTCTGTCGGAGGTCGAGGTCCGAAACGCGATCACAGCCCTTAATCATTATCGTACTGCTGGCCCGGATTCCCTGCCACTTGCACTATTTAAGGATGGAGATGAGGTCCTCTGCAAAGCACTGACCTCACTATTCGAACGTATCTGGAAGGAAGTGTCCCGGCTAATTGGAGCGAATCGAGTATAGTGGCAATATACAAGAAGGGCAGCCGCACAGGCTGTTATAACCACAGGGGTATTAACCTAACGCCAGTTGTGACAAAATTACTGTCCTTGATTCTCGTTCGTCGCCTCACTGCGGAACGGGAATCTCGGATTAGGGAAGAGTAAGCAGGTTTCCTCCTAGGACGTGGTTGTATAGACCACATATTCACTTTGCGACAGGTGCTAGAGCAACGCCACGCATACCGCAGACCGACAATAGCTGTGTTCCTCGATTTCAAGAGCGCGTTCGATTCTGTTCGAAATACTTGCGCGGAAAGGTGTTCCCAGGAAATATGTGAACATCCCATGTGCTCTATACTCGAACACTGTAGGCTGCGTCAGGGTCTACGGTGGTCTATCGGATAGCTTTCCGACCACAAGTGGCGTTCGTCAGGGTTGTCCGATTTCCCCATTTTTATTGAATTTCCTCATGGATTCTACCATGGAGTGTTCCCTTGCGGAATCTCACGATGTAAACGTTGAGGTCCTGTCTAGTGAAAGATTGCTTGATCTTGATTATGCGGACGATATCGTCTTGCTTTCCGACGATCAACCCTGAATAGCCTGTCTAGAGTGGTCCCATTATTTGGAATGCACTTCGCACCTTCAAAGTGCAAGGTGTTGCTGCAGGACTACCAGCCACTTGATGACCCCTTGACGCTTGCCAACGGGGAACTCGAGGTGGTTGATCAATTCACTTACCTTGGCAGCTGCATCAACAACGATGGGTGCATAGGAACTGACGTCAGCTCACGCATTGCAGAGGCCAGAACTGTCTTCTTGAACCTGTGGCATCTTTGGCGACAGAACGGAATTTCCCTCCGTCTGAAAGCTGTGTATACAAGGCCACAGTGAGGGCCGTTCTCCTGTCTGCAACTGAGACTTCTGTCTGGAGATCTGAGGCGCCTTCAAGTCTTTGATCATCGTTGTCTGCGAAGCATTGCTGGTGTCGGATGGCACCCGCGTGTCCGCAACGATGATGTGCATAGGCGAGTACTAGGTAGTGATAATCATGCTAGCTCCCTAGAACAACAAATAGCACTGAATAAGTTGCGTTGGCTCGGGCACCTGCTACGTATGCCTGGTCACCGCTTACCTAGGAGGGCCTTGTTTAGTTTGCCAGATGTAGGGTGGCGCAAGGCTCGAGGTGGACAGAAGTTGACTTGGCAGCGGGAAATAAAGTCACTGACGACCAAACTGGGTGCGGTTGGTCCGTCTCACCTTCCGGACTGGAGTCCACGTGATTCGCCTTGTGTTTAGCTCGAGAGTTTACAGGACATGGCTCGCGGTAGACACCAGTGGCACGTCTGCTGCCGTCTCCTAATCGGATTGCCTGTTTAAAGTGTGTTTGATGCTGAGTTATCTGCGGGGTAATGGCTGATTATGACGCGGGGCAGTGAAAACCGCAAGGAAGCTGTCTCGTCTATGCCGCCTTATATTTGCACGATAGCCAGCTGTTTGTGACGGTATGTTGTCTACACAAGGTGTAGGCGCCTTGACCCTGAATGTTTGCTTAGGGCATTAAGGTTTTCAGGTAAGTCTCCCTTCTCTCCCTCTTATTATTCTTTATTTCCTAGGTCATCATGGTTGTATGGCAGCGAAGCATCAGTTCAAATGGCTGAGGTACTACTGTTGTTGGTTGATTCACCTCATAGTATAGGGGGAACAGAGTGTAGTCAGCGGGAGTATTAAAATTGCCCGCAGTCGCTGGGTGAAGGTATTTACATCCCATGGAATCACTGCATCTTCTCTTTGATCTTCCATTTCACTAACAATTCTCATCCAGTTTCTTTTAATTTGTTTAGCATGCAGGCAGCATTCGACCCGCCGTTGGTTTCCATTAATCTTGGTAAGAACCAGCCTTCGTCGATGTAGTTATGGTAGGTCCGGGATATCATCACTGCCTTACTATTGAGCAGATATTTTCGTCTGGACCTGGACATAGTGTAAGTCACTTTTTGGGCCCGAATCCTAGAGGTACAAATCCAGTGAAATGTGGGTTTGTTAGAATAAGCTCAAAACGAAAGGGTAGGTGTGTGATTAAGCAACCCAGAGACCAACTGGTTAGACTTCGAAACTGTCACAGAGTGGTCACATACAATTTATGTTTGAAACCACCCCAGATGAATGATGCGACGTGAATAGGTCACTTATTCATGCGAAACATATGCGAATTCTGCAGGTGGTTCGTTTGCCTATTTGTCAACTGTGACCGGAGTGTGGCGGTGCTACGAAGCTGATACATTGACTGGTTCTCCTAACTGGGCTCTTCGGTTTCAAATATTTTCCTAACCGAGATGGCATCTTCAATGCGTAATAGTGAATAACTTGTTAGCAAATACTGAGCCTCAAGCAAATCCAGAGGTGGATTGCTTGAGTCGCACGCAGTTCTCTCGCTTCCACTGCCTTGCTTTTTATTGTCCACTTTTGAAGTATCCTTTTCGTGCATGCCGTAGTCCATATTAACCGACTTTGACCAACTTGCCGATTGATAGGCTGAATTACAGTTTACTGTTGACTATACCAAACCACTCCGAGAAAGTCAGTATTCCTAACTTGTTTTTCCACGATTGAGTACCTCGCGTATAGCGGTAAACGTAAACGGACCACTTCTTAGTTTGTGCCGTTATCAGATTGTCGTTTTATAGCCCTTACTGTCGTAGTACACATTGACCACCGCACCGTATGCAAAGAACGGGAACCGCTTCACTTCAAGGTAGATTACTGTTTGGAGTGAGATTATGTGCCTCAATCCATTGGCATACTTTAAATAAATCAACAATGGATCACGAACGTTATCGCATGGGTTACTCTCGGACCCCGATGGTATATTGTTGAAGGCGTTGACTGACAACCTCCATGTTCAGCCCATCGCGACGACACTAGATGTTAATGTGGTACGATGGTTTACCCACTTCCGTGACCCATGGAGGTACACTGGGTGGTACTTTCAGAGCCACTTACACCAGACAGGTCAATGGTTGGGGTCAGACTAACTCAGTCTCAGCATCCTTTTCGGAGGTGGGTAGTGGTCGATGGCCCTCCTCCTTCAAGGCATAGACATAGGGCACAACAGGTTTACGGGTTTTAAGTTCACAGGTCGATTGGCTTAGTGTACGAATGCCGCGCATTGTCTCTGACGGTGGGGGCACCGCCCGGTGCTCGATTGTTTGCTACCGTCCGCCTCAACCCAGGCAGCCCCTGGTCAAATTGATGCAAACCCGCTAACTCTCGCCTGCGGCTGCGTGATCGCAGGTGCGTAACGTAATACGGTCGTAAAACATATGTGCATTGTTCTAACTCTTAAAAGTCTGTGAGGGATAGGCTTCAAGCAGATCCCATTGGGTCTGCAGTCACACTCCCGACCTTGACTTGCTTCCCACTACCTTGTAGGTCAGGCTATTGAGCCAAACGCTCCGTGTGCAGTCCTTCAAGCGAACATCCGTGTACGCCACCATCTTGTGAGACTGTGAGGTCAAGTGTTAGTAAGGGGACACTTCGAATAGGGCCGCTCTCACTGAATGGGTACCTGGAGCGTATCACCTGCACTCGCCACTCCTTCAACGATATTATTCCTTCCAGTCTTTCCCCCCCTTGTATAACCCTCTACTTCCCGTATATTGAGCAAGCGACTTCCCCTGACTTCGCAACGGGCGATATCGATATATCTAATTTGTTCCTCACACCAAGGGTCTCGTTAAACGTCTGCACCCTGGGTCTCATCGGCCAACAAGCAGCACTTTTTGTTCTCTTGGTAGTGATGTGTGCTTTGTCTTCGAAACACGCATCCAAGATATTTAGGAGGTGCTCAACAGTTTTCTTTTTCAGTACCGGTTCACAACTAACCCGCAGGCACCGAACAGTCTCTCATGCTGAATCTTAGACGAAAAGACGACACCTTGTGTCTCCAAATGCACTGAAGTCAATCCTATGAAACTCATTCTGTAAAAGAAATTCAACAGTTGACGGAGAAAACGGGGCCAATTCCAGCAGCAGCAGGATCAAATTCAGTCACAGATGAAAGTGATCCTGAATTGGACGCAGTGCTTCATTTTACAGGAGACCGGACCATTTGCTCCAACCATAGTGGCATCAGTCTCATTTGTGTCGCATCCAAACTGCTCGCTGCCCTACTCTTACGGAGGCTCAGTTGCGTACGGGAACAGCACCTGCGTGAACAACAAGCTGAATTTCGCTCGGGTCACAGTTGCGTCGATCACATCTTTACCATCCGCCAGATACTTGAACATCGCCATACGTTCAGTCGACCAACTGTAGTCATATTCTTGGACATTCCAACCGCTTTTGATTGTTAATAAAGTGGCTCTTTGGGACTGCTTACTGAAGAGGGGAGTACCTGAGAAGTACATCAGCATTCTCCGTGCCATTTACCATGAAACTTCGGGCCGCGTGCGAGCATACGGAGACATTTCGCCTCCTTTCACTATCACTAGGGTGCTAGGCAGGGTTGTCCAGCCTCTCCATTCTTGTTCAACTTCGCCATGAACCATATCCTGGATACTACCCTGGATAACTCTGAGTCCTGCGGTGTTGAACTTCTCTATGGTGACCGCCTTCGGGACTTAGAGTAGGCCGATGACGTCGCTGTGATTTGCGAGTCCTTCCAAGCCGCCCAGCATGTGCTGCTCAGACTGCGATGTCCGCCTCCCAATTTGGGTTTACTTTTGGCCCTTCCAAATGTAAGGTCCTATTACAGGACTGGCCAAGTGCATGTCCTTCTCTCACCCTTTCGGGGCATCCGCTGGAAGTGGTCGACAAATTCATTTACCTTAGGAGTTGTCTTAGTATTGGCGGTTTAACAGATGAGATCTTCCTGCGTGTCTCCAAGGCTAGAGTTGCTTTCGCTAAGTTTTGTTTCCTCTTGCTTCGTCGTAACCTCAGCCTCGCTCTCAAGGGACGAGTCTTGAATGCTACGATACGAGCGATTCTGCTGTACGGCTGTGAGACGTGGCCCGTTCGCAAAAGCGATGTTCAGCGGCTATTCGTTTTCGATCACCGCTGCCTGCAATGCATTACTGGTGTTCAATGGCAGCATCACATCAGTAATGAGGAAGTGCGTCGGCGAGTCTTCAGATCTAACGAACTTCGCCGACCGATTGATAGCACCATTTCACTGCGGAGCCTTCGCTGGCTTGTGCATGTGCTCCGCATGCCTACCAAGCGGTTACCATGGTGAGCCCTATTTGCGAGCGAAGATGTTGCTTTTGCAAGCGACGCAAAGCAGGGCAATGTAAAACTTGGATCCAATGCGTTAAGGCCCAAACGTGGAAGCTGGCTGTTGTAGGGCGTTCCCGACTCCCGGGTTGGGGACCAAAGGACCCCGAGCACACCTGGTTGCAAACGCTGGTAGATATGACTATGGACCGTACGCAATGGCGCACTTTCTGTGAGACTCTTCTACCCTAACAGTTGTTTTCACTTTCACGCTATTTTTTCCTCTTATGTGTTGTGGCACTCAGCCAATTATATTGTACTTGGTATAGTGTTAAATATATATATTACAGTCTACAGTGGCGGTTCCGCGTAATACGTGGGCAAATTCTATTGACTTCGCAAATTCCATCTGTGCGTTTAGCTACAATACGTATTCCGGGTACACTTCGTAGGCGTGGTTGAAACGCTGGGAGGACTTGTTTCGTACGGATGTCAACCGTTAGGGTGACTCCTGAGAAGAACAGTTTCTTCTTCGCCAGCTTGATGCCCAGGGTTCATTGATCACATACTTCCAAAGCAGTCGAGAGTCATTACTTTTGATAAGGTAGTTTCGCAGTTTTTTCGATATGTTTGGTGAGCTCTCGTTGCTGTTCACTATTCGGTATCTGTTATGGGGACCTCTACGTCTCCACAATGATTATAAGCTTTAACCACGGAAGACAACGAGACTCGATTCAGACCAATGCACATGTTTCGATCAGTCTTCCAACTCGTGAGACGTTCACGTTTCGATTGGCCTTTGTACCTCTGAAAACATTCCTGTTTCCGGGCAACCTCCCTTCAATCATAAAACATTCAGCCATTTTTATCTAAGATTCATTCAGTTTTCCAGTCCAGCCTCCGCATCTACCAACATCCACTTTTCAGCATGTTCCGTTGGCATGTTTGCATGGTACTAATTCAGTTGCTTCCAGGATTTGCTTATGCAAATCATTAGTGACACCGAGGTATAAAAGAAACGCTGGACTGCGCTTTAAATCGCCTTAAGCCTGACCGGTAAAAGGACCTACACTATGGCCTGTCCTTTTGTCTTGTTCTCTCGGGTTCGGGTAGTTGCGTGTGAAAATGCGTTCGGTCTAGGAGTCCGTTCAACTCGCGCGTAGAAGCCATGTTGCGCCTGTCTCACGGGTCGTACAACTTCGAAATTTGTTGGTTACTTTGTCGTGCGTGAAATAGTTCCAAGCCACATTCGTTCGGCCAACTAGGAGAGTTGATACCGGATCGTCAGTGTGTGGCGAAAACAAGAGGCCGTCATATCAGTATCTTTGTTAGAATATTGTTAAACGTGATGCAAACGATTATGGAGCGTTAGAAGACATTGTCAACCGTGAACGCGACCGTTTCAAGTTACACTAATGAATGGTTAATTCGGGTGCCTAGGCTTTGAAGTCCCCTTCAAGACGCCAAAATCCTCACACGACTGCTCCCTAAATTTGTTCAGAACCCGGACCTAACACTGAAGGCAATCATAGCATAATGTAAGCGGATACCAACTTTGAAATATGGTACTTACCTGACGAATTTTTTCGCTCAACCGCAAGGTATTTTTGCAGTAACAAGTGACAAGCAGAATGCACCACACTAGTCCGCTCAGAATTCGCAGAACTAACCGTCTACTGCCTGCTAGTCACGTGGTAAGTGGCGTTACCTTGATTCTGACCACAACCGAAGCACACCTATCAAGTGCCCCAGAAACGGACTCATGAGGAAGAATTTTGTTGTCATTCCCGATCAGTGAACGTTCAGACGTGCAACCGCAGGGAAAGACTAACGCTGAATCCTTCTCACTCCTTGATGCTTTTCACAGTAGCTACAAGCCCCATCAAAGTTTCTTACTGCGCCCATCAACGGGATTCCATCGAAACTGCCGTTTGACATAGCGTGTAATATGGCTATCATTTCTGAGAGCGATTGGAACCACATCAAGTGGCCGAATATTGCCAACTCTGATAAAGTGATTGGCAATGTACTTGGCGGTGTTGAATTAGATCGGAGAAATCAACTGTAACATTCCATCTGACCCTTTCGCGCATGAATTTTCTGCGTGATTATATCAACTCTCCGCCATTTTGACTACATAGTAGAAAGAAACAATTACGGCGCCAGCAATGGTTACATCACCCAGGACAATGTCTCTGCAGTGGACTGCATGCATCAGAGGTCATGAAAAACGCCTGTGTAGCTGTGGAACGAGCCAATGGTAACCGCCCACTACAGTGACCTCTATACGCGAAAGGGTTAATGGAGTAGAAAAGAACGAAATATACTGACTGTCAGATCGACAGAGGTTGCATTCCTCGTATTTTACTGGTTTGAGTAGCTAGGTCTATTTGACATTCCACAGAATGAAATCTGCAATCAAGATCGGGCTAAGCCGCCGCTTCCTACGTCGGAGTTTGTCGAGGGCATGACACGCTCGATGAAATAGAAGTTCGCATCTGTGTTTCAGGACGGCCTCGGTCATTTTACAACATTCGCCAAGAAGTGCGACCAGCCTTCGAAGCCAAAAGATCGGTGATATATGCTGTCATACCGATATTTGAGTAGGAGCTTGACAGACTATAGCAAGCCGTTGTTCTTACGTCAGGGAATTGCCCATCATGGGCTTCACAATGAAGAAGGCGAATGGCAAAATTCGCGCTTGTGCTGACCTCTTAACTGGCTTGAACACTGCTCCCGATGATCATGATTATCCACTCTTGATACCAAAAGACATTTGTGCAAATTGCACAGTGTTAATTACTTCGCTAAACTTGATCTGTCCGATGTTTATCTTCAGGTGGATGTTGCTAATGACTAGCGGGAACTACTCCCACTAAACACTCATCGTAGTATGTTTCTTCCCAACTGTTTGCCTTTCAATGTGAAAACGGCGCCAGCAGTCTTGTAGCACTTGATGGACACGGTAGTGATCACTTATTCATGTAGACTTCGCAGGCCTCATTAATGGCCAATTATTTCTCATTGTCGTAGGCTCCTACAACAAGTGGCTCGAAGTGTTCCTTATGAATAATACCACAACGAACATCAACGCTGCAAGCTTTGGCAGATCTTCGGCAAATTTGGATGCCAGGAACCAATTGTGACAGATGTTGGAACGCAGCTCACTTCGACCATCTTTACGGCGTTTTACAGAGGGTGTGCTATCGACCATATTCGCTCGCCTGCAATCAAATAGTTATGCTGAGAGGCTTGTGTGGACGCTCTCAAGCGCGCTCATATCAAGTCAAACAAGGAGGTATGTATCTAAAGTAATGGGTAGATATCTTTTTCTTTGCCGGTCCACATGTAACCCACAGGCGCCAGACGGAGTCACTCCAGCAGTATCTTCGATGAAAAGAGGACTCCGTATGCTTTTGGTGGGTTCCATGATGAAAGCGCACCTGAACGTTGCGCACAGCGAAAAGCGCACACGAAGATTGCACCCACTAAAGTAAACACATTTTAGAAATCTGGTCACTTTATCTCGAGTGACCATACTATTTGTGGCACTAACAAGATCCAATTTTAACGTATGCCACCAAAAGTATCAAATTGTGACAATTATGACATTCACACCCACAGTGCCCGTTAGTTCGACCGCTGGAAACGCACCGTACTGCGCAGTTTTGCAAAACCATATACCAAACTACGCAGACGGAGCATTGCTCGCATACTGCAGTTAGTCGAGGCCTCAAGGAATCGGCGGCTAAAACCCACTATGTCAGTAGGCGGAGTTAATGTTCCCCCTTCCCTTGCCTTACTTTTACAAACGCTGAAATCAAAGACGGCTATGTTCACCTGAGCCAAAGCCTCATAAAGAATGCCAGCAATGTGGGCCTAAAGACTTCCTTTGAAATGGATGTCAGCCAAAAACTCCAACTCAAGCCTCTGGCTGCACTGACCTTTATTCCAATCATTGATGGAAATTGAGTGTTTGATGATTTTTACGCTGCATTTCCAAATGGTATCATGTAATAGGATGCTCACATACCACTGCACGTACGGTTGCGAAACAATCCAGTGCATTAGTAATTCATATCGAGATAAACGATCTGCTGGACAGTTTTTCTGGTAGTGACCACGCGACATAGAGACTTTTCTGCATTACCGGAATAAACGGCACCCCACACCCGCTCATACAACGTTGCATCCGGGGGGAATAATTGGACACATCTCCAACACTTGGGCTGCATTTTTCCGCTCCACCACCTAGCTCACCAAGACACAAAGGATGCGGCCCAAGGAAAATGAAGGTGGTGCTTCAATGAAGCAAGACGTAATCGCAATTGTTAGAACGCCAATATGCAATTCGTAGCAGACTACTTTCTGAGCTCTGGCTCAAGACGGCGTCGTCCAAGCGAACAGCACACCGCAAACTGAATCTCACCTGGTAAGGCGAACAATTCAGATGGCATCACTCAGCGAGCGTGCGAAGTTGGCGATCACACCCCATTCAGGGACAATATACGCCTGATGGGATACGAACTCGGTTCCCAGTATGACACAGAAAAATGATTAGTGGCCGATCTCTCATCGGTGTTCACAACCTCACATCCAATTCACACGTCCCCCGACTCACAACTGCTATCAGAGGTGTCATACGCGCGGGTCCTCATCTTTATGACTGAAACTTGGTCGCGCGCACAAATTACCCACGAGGAAGTGAATGCCCATAATTCGCAAATATGGCAAACGGAAATGGGCTACTCCTAATTTGTCAGTACAATCATTCCCTCACGTGAATTTGCAACTACTAATCAGTAGGGACAGTTTTTGTTTGCGGCCGCATTTATGATGTCATCCGAGAAGTCTCTTGATTCTGCGACGAAAAGCTGACAAGCGACCACTTTTATTGGTTTCGGGCAAATTATCTTATCCCATAACATCATAGCTTCAATTTGAGTCCGAAATGAGGGACACTATGGGAGGCTATCGAAGTGCGTACGATCCATCGAGCTGCTGGGACGCGCGCTGATACTCCCACAACCCCAACCCGTATGAATCATCAGTGCCGTTTGAAAGCGGTTACCTCTTGTGTGCGCAAAACGTACGCGTTCCTATACATTAGTGCGTTGTACAGGACTGCATTTTCATAAACTTGGAAAAATGCCCACTTGTGCAATGCGAGAACGGGTTAATCACTCGTAAAATGATTTCATATTGAAAAAGACGAATGTCTGCAAACCTAGGTCGCAATTATATTGCTCGTACGAGCACAGTTTGCCATTGAGCGCAAATAGCTTTGAAATAAATGAGAATATCCGTAGCTCGGGGTGTGGATGCGGATTTTGAGCGGTTCTCCGAGCTGAGTGATTATTGTGCAGACGTTTCGTTGCCTGAATAGGCAACATCATCAGTGCGGTTTCAGGGGCCTGGTTCGCAGTGCCTCGTAAGCGACTTCAATGTCCCAGTGCTTATTGATCGAGTTCTGCTTTGAATGCTAGGCTTCAATGAACTCAGGTGCTTGCCGGCTTTTAGCCCTTTCGAGGATACTGGCATGCTCTAGGTCGAATTGATGGTTCTCAGCATCCATGTGCACTGACATCAGGGAGTTCTGATCGTGGCGACGTATGGCTAGGCTGTGTTCGTGTAGCCTTGTGCCAAGTGTTCTCCCAGTCTGTCCCACGTAGTACTTGTCGCAGTTCCGGCAGCAGATCTTATAAATCACACCAGTTTCTTCTTCTTTGCTAAGTTTATCTTTCACCTTGAAGAGTTTACTGCGAATGGTTTCCGTTGGATGGGGTGTTTTTTTTTTTTTTTTTTGCAATAAAAACCTCGCTGCCATTTCAGAGATACCGTTGGTGTAGGGCAGTGTTGTTCTCTTTTCAGCTGTTACATTTGTCGTGGTGTGTCGAGCATCCTTTTGTGATGCGAGGCAGCGTAGAATGAAGCCTTTTGGGTACGAGTTCCGCTTGAACAGATTGAAGAGATGATCTTCCTCTGCTCGTCTCAGCTGCGGTGTTCTACAGTGGGTTTGTGCGCGTTTGAAAAGGGTTTGCACGCAGCTGCATTTGTGGGCTGCCGGATGATTGCTGCCGTAGTTGAGGATCTGGTCCGTATGCGTAGATTTTCGGTAGACTGTTGTTTCCAATCGTTCAGCATCAGTTCGTCGTATGAGAACGTCTAAGAATGGTAACTGCTGGTTGTTCTCCTCCTCCCTGGTGAATCGGATGCCATCGAACACACTGTTGATTAGTTCGTGTGTTTCCTCCAATTTGGAACGTTTGAGGATGACGAAGGTGTCGTCTACGTATCGTACCCAAAGTTTTGGTCTCGCGATCGGAAGTGCTATTTGATCCAGCGCCTGCATCACTGCCTCGGCTATTAGGCCAGAGATCGGCGATCCCATTAGTGTGCCACTTATCTGTTCGTAAATTTGGCCATTGAAAGTGAAATGTGTTGTTAGACAGAATTCTAATAACTCCATCATCTGTTTGGGTTCGTGTTCACTGTTTGTATCAGACGACGTGTGCTCCTCTAGCAGGCGCGTCATTGTTTGTTTCGCCAAGCCAATGTCGATTGAAGTGAACAAAGCGGTAACATCGAAAGAGACCATTATTTCGTCTCGTTCAATGGTTGCGGTTTTAAGTTTCTCAAGGAACTGTTCTGCCAAGTTGATCGAGTGTTCCGATCCCGCGATTAAGTGTTTTAGCCGTCTCCAGAGCTCCTTTGCAAGCCTGTAATTTGGTGCTCCAGGTATCGACACGATGGGGCGAAGCGGCACTCCGCTTTTGTGTACTTTAGGTAAGCCATAGAACCGCGGTAGTACCGAGTCTTGTGGTCGCATCATCTTGTGTTCCAATTTCGTGATTTCCCCGTTTGTTCCAGCTTCTGCAGGGTGTGTCTGATGTTGCCTTCTAAGCGTTTTGTCGGGTCTTCGTTTATCGGCTTATATGTGTTGGTATCACTGAGTAGATGTTGTGCCTTCATCATGTAATCAGATTTGTCCATTATAACAGTAAGGCGTCCTTTGTCAGCCGGTAGCATAACTATGCACTTGTCTTTCTGGAGGTTCTCCAGAGCTTTCCGTTCAGCGGCGTTGAATATGTTGGTTTCAGCTTTATGGCTAAGAGCCGGGATGATTCTGTGTCTGACCTTTTGTTGTGCTTCAGCCGCGATGTTTTATGATTTTAGGGTCGATTCAAGTGCAGCGAGGAAGTCGATGTTATTGGAGTCCTTAATATTGAGTTGCATACCTCGGACAAATAGCTTACCGCTAAGTTTAACGCCGGTAGGATCAACAGGCGGTCATTATTGCTAATTAGCTGATCTTCGCAATCATCTAAGGTGGTCATCCGTGGATCCGTAATCTCGGACACAAGAAGCAACGGCAACTTGCAACGCATCGTATCTTTCTTACTCACCTCAAAGTGACCTGCACGCGCATTGGCTAGTGTAAGTCTGTGGCAGGCCAAGTCCCTCTGTAGTCCATCGAGCAAATGCCATACGCTTAAATGACCGCAGTGGAATAAGGAATTCAAAGCATTGTGAAATCCTTCACAACAGTTGGTGGTTTTAGGTGACCGCTCATGAACAGCATCGTGATGGTTCCAAATTTTCATTGGAAACTACGGTTCTCGGTCTGCTGCCCCTTCAAGGTAAATAGAGAAGAAATAAGTAAGCATCGCATTATATGATTCTTCATTTGGAAATGTGCTAGCAAGCTCATCAAAACTCTTCTCACTTCAGCGACTAGGACAAAGGAAAGGGCAGCCAGCGACTTCAGCTCTAGTTTAATATTGACATACGTTTCAGAGGCACTCTTTAGGCCGACGTTGCAGACTTTTCTGATGATGCTTTGGCGCAGATGGAAATAGCACCCTTTCATTTCTGCGTCGGGAACTGTGAATCTCTCAGCGGTAATAGAAGTCTTCTCAGAATCGACTAACAGCTTTCTTGGCATCAAATCCGGTAAGAGTAGTTTCATTATTTCAAACATTCTCGTATAGATCTATGTATCTTTTTTCTGCAATCCTATATAGATGCAAGAGGTATAACTGTTGCCTATGTTGGTGTGCCATCTGTACAGCGGATAAAACATTTCGGGAAATTTGCCAAAAGTGCTGTCCCTGTATATTGTATATGTACACATTGCAAGTGTAAATTCTTTATCATCTAACACGAGAATCTTTTCTGGCTTACCACACCTAAATCATGTAGAATTAGCTTGGGTTATTGCTCAGGAATAGCAAAATTTGTACCTGTTGGACAATGCAAATGACTGCTTTTTTGATGACTCAGCAGAGTTTTTACAATGGATGATTGATTGGGCAAGTGGGCCAAAGCTTCACTACTCAGTGCGGAAAACACACTCCCTATAACAGTACGAGCCGTCTCATTGACTGCCATCATGTCCAGTTTCATTTGGTTTCGTGCAGCATTTGCTTCCGCTCTTTGAGGACATGAGTTATGACAGTGCGCAGTCGACTGTTGCGAAATGGTGCCGTCTCCTGTCTTCATCGGTGAGTGAAACTTCACACTTCAGCTTTTGCCTGCATCTCCAAGTTACCACTCCTTCGATAGTGTGGAAAGCAATGTATTCAAACCCCAAGTAAGTCAAAACTAAGTTGTCCTTCTGACTTCTGGAGTGCTCCATAGGTAACATGCAACAAGAAACGACGATGTGCGTTGCAGCCCACTTCGCAAATCGTGTACTCACTTCAATTGTTTAAGAGAACCGATGGATTAAATCGGTTACATACACCCCATCACACTGCAGCGTCTTCGGCCAAATACTGGCGATCAAAGGTCATTTGATGCTATCCAGCCTTCTGCTCTGCGGCTGCGGTCATCAACCACATCACGGCTAGGCGACACTAGCGACGAACTCCATCTGCTTGCACGGATTGGGTTGCACCCACAATTACTTTGCTGCTTCGACGAACTCAACTCTGTGAGCACTACTCACTCTGTTGCTTGCGGTTAATGATTTACACTCCAATGCGGGTGTACAACCTTTGTGCCTCTGCTAGGCTCAATGAATGGTTCCATCTAGCCTGCGATGTTTGATACGCGGCTGATTCGCAATTTCGTCAGGAATGCTGTGCATGTTGAAGAAGTGGGTGCCGGCTCCATCACCTTTGAGAGCAGCGGGATGAGAATCACTGGGATGATGATGCCCTGCTTCCACATGTTAGAGACCTGCCGTCTGTCCAGGCGTCCTTGGAAAAATCATGTTTAATGGCTCTGCCACCTGCAGTGCTTCCTAAAAATGGTGACTACCATTCACTTGCCTCCTGGTCTTATTCCTATGGGTTTACACTGGATGTGCTGTGTGTGGATGGAGCTATGGGTGGTACAGCGCAAGTCAATCATAGTCCATCTCATTAGACGCAGGTATCCTGTGGCTGTCCACATGTAGGACACAGTACCAAGCAGAACCTGGAACGGACACTGCCAGCCATCGTTCACACTGGTTTGGACATGCATGCGTGATCATAACTGTCTATTTGTGCGGTTGTACTATTAATACTAGGTCTACAATTTTGTGGAATACTACTGGTTTTTGTATCCTCAATATGAGTCAACGTTTGACTGTATTTTTAGAGTCATTGGTAACATGTTTATTTTGTGAGGTAACGTGGGTTATATCGTGATGGTTGGGATTGTTACACTTATAAACAGGCGTTCGTGAGGAGGAAAAAGTACAGCTCAATCTGTAGATTTGACAAAGCGTTGGAAATGTTTCCAATTATTCCCCCTGAATGCCACGTCGTATTAGCAGCTGATATGTAGCATATATTCCGGTACCGAAGATAAGTCTTATTGTCTCGTACTCACTACCATAAAGATCTTCAGTAAATCGTCTCACTCATGTGGGTAGTGAGTAAAGTACTTCGTCCCTCTGTAGGTGCAGACGTCTTGTGGCTGTCCTGTGGAGGCCGCAGTGACAAGCAAATCCGGACACGGATGCTGCCAATTCATGGATACGTAGTTATATGTGACTATGTTACCAGATCGCCAAAGTGTGTTTACTTTCCATGTCCACAATCTTCAGTGTGCGCATTCTTTCATATGCGCAATCTTCCTTGTGCGCCTTTTGCTGTGCACAACTTTCGGGTGCGCTTACTTCTGGTCACCCTTTTGGTACACTCAGGTTACCCTTAGTATGTGAAAAAATCTAACACAAGATAACAGTGTGGTGGTGAATCTTTGTCTTGGTTCTACATCTGTAAACAATGCTTACACTCTTCGCCTTCTGTGCGATATTGAGTCAATGGCTCAAGGTAGTTGCTGTGTTGGTATCACCCCGAGCAAAAGTACTAAAGGTAATCTACTCGACTGGATACTAGTGAACAGCGACATGTGTGCAGTTCGATTTCGAACCTCTATTTGGTCTGCTGGGCATCATCTGAAGACAATGTGCCCTTTCATCGCTTCCGTCTATTCCCCTACTGACTGCAGCTCAGAGGGTATCGAAGACGAATTCTTTCGTCGCTCTCATGTCTCCGGATGGCAAGAATACCGCTTGTCATGGTTGTTGTTAGTGACACATATGCCCAAGTAAGTAGGCTTTCGGACTCTGACCACCACCCGAGAGTCCGCTTCGAGGTCGATGCACACCGAACAGACAATGACGATAGATTCTTACAATTATGTGCTGACCACAACTTTAAATTATCAGCATTGCTTTCCAGTAAAAACGTTCACATCGCGTCATTTGGCACTCACCGAATTACTTAATGAACTGAACTCAGATTGACTATGTTGCCATCATCTACAAATGGCACACATCAGTCCATGACTGTCAGTCAATTTGGACCACATGTCTGGATCCCGACCATGCTCTAGTGCGCACACGCCGCTTCAAAGAAGCGCCTAACTTCTAACCTTTTTACTTGTAACTTGAACTCGCAGTCCGCAATTCAGCAGTATCGTGACGAACCGGCCCACTAAGTATAAGCGATGTATAAGATTGGTGAACCGGACGCCGACTGGAATCATCCCAAGTGTGCCACGAAGAATGCCTTTGACGCTTGCTGTACGCTCAATTTGCGAGATCCGAACTGTAAAATAGATTTCTGAGGCCTCGATCAGTTTGTTCGAAGTGAGGAAACGGGTTCCAATGGACGCCGAGTTTGAGTGTGACCGTCAGTGCTTCAAATTGGCCGTTGCTTTTCTCATCTAGAAATCATTTTTACTCTAAGCACTGCAAATTTATCCAATTCATAAAACACCCTTGTTATTTTGTTTATCCAAACTGGTTCTTGACCTCCATGGTGTCCTATTTCGGCAACCTTTTGCAATCTCTCCGGGATAATACTGCTCTCCATCCGCGTATCGTTCAATATGCCCACAATGTCAGAAATACTTTTAAACAAGTATGAGGAAACATTCTAGTAAATTGAGAAACCCCGTTCTGGCTGGCAACTCAGCCTTGGACGTCCTGCAATTGACAAGACACAAATTCCACTGTCTTATCCAGCAATATTCGATCACTACTCCTTGGAGGAAGGGTGGATTTTACCGCTTTTATACGGCAGATTGAATATTCAAATGCAGCCATTTTGATGCTTCAAGAAACCTGATTACTGCTGATGTAGAAGACAATGTTATTCAACTTGCTTGTTATCTTCCCATCATACCCGACCGCCTTGAAATGCCTCAAAATCGTGGAAGGGGTGTCATCACCTACTTCCAACAACGCTGTTGTAAATCGCCATCTATATTTGTTACCTGCTCAGCGGTCGCAATCAATTGCCATCTGATTGAATGCAAGCCAAAGTTTTTGAGTTCTTTTATTTCGGTTATCATTGGATATATATACAGATTCCTCGACACACAAGCGTCTGAGTTGAAACTTTTTTACCGATGGTCTGTCCTCGGTGTTACTACCGAAACTTGACAGCTCAGTCCGTGTTATCGCCGGGGACCTCAATAAAAGAAAGGAAACAGAAAAAAGCAGCAGTACGCCGGTACACAGTACCGATACTTCGCTGCCGCGCAAACACCACCGGTCGCACGTGTGCTAAGAATACTGCGATGGTCGCCCTGCCTCTACGCAGGCTCGAACCCGCGCCGTCAGATTATAGGACAAGCTCGTTAACTATACTACGGTCTGGCAATAAAAGTGACACCCCATTCATCCCGGCACTTGGTTTAACTAACATAGTGGCCTTTCCGACCAGATTGGAAGCGCAACTAGATCTCGTCTCACAAATCATGCCTGGCTGTTTTCTGCGTAAAACGTACCCCACTCGGTAACTCCGATCAATTTATCATTAATGTGCTCCCCCTAGTTTATGGTAAGACTCACTCCGGTTTGTTGGCTAATAAACGCTTCAAAACAATGAGTCATGGTTGAGACGACTAGAATGTTCAGCATCCAATATTGCGAGACTCCAGGAAACATTGACTTCTACTGATTTTACTCTTTCCAACAACTAGGATCTGTCTGTTCATTTCGGACATCTTACCTGCTGTCTTAACTTTCGCTTCGAAACCATCTACTTACGGGTAGATGAATTCTTCTCATCATCACTCACTTAGAAGGAAAAATGAACAGGTAGGTACATGTAAAATGACTGTCTATGTCGAACAACTCTCTTTAGCGATAAAATCTGAGAATTCACGGTCGAATAATTTGTACGTTGAAGCCGTGTTATAAAACCATAACTGTTGAGACCTGTGAAGACTATTAAAACAGCTGTGCGGTGAAAGTGGCTTGGCTCTCTGGATGCAGAAATGCCCAATTATGTGCTCTCTTCTTCCTCCTCACAGGAAACATCCTCCTCCCCATTCATTCTTTTTGCCTTCGTTCTCTGGCTCTGGCCCAAAAATTACATTCCAATACGAAGTGAATTTTGAACTCAGGAATCTGAATTCATGAAAAGCTAGGGGGCCTGATGCTCTTTCACCAATTATCCTAAAAATAGTATGACAATACTCTCACCATGCCTTCGACATATCTATTTTATCAAGTGTCTACATGGTGGATTTATTCCCGACTTTTGGAGGCTTGCCAGGGTAACTCCCGCGCCAAAGAAAGGATCCATGAAATTTCGTCCGATCTCCTGTACGTCCATCATACTGAAATTCTTCGAGCGACTACTTGTGCCTTGGCTCTCAACAAGAGCTCCGGTTGTGGACGCATCTCAATTTGCGTACAGACCCCGATGTTCCAGCTTAGATGCACTAGTTCACTCAATAGCATCTTTATTAGATGCGAAATACATGACTGTTCGGCTCCTGTCCCTTGCTTACACCAACGCTTTTGGAACTGTCAACTGGTCAATCCTGCTTAATCAGCTATCTGCAAATGTTGTGCAACTACGTAAATCGCTCTCATTTCACCCAACTAAACGGTAAAAAAATTCCCCCGCTCTTCGTGATGACTGAGGAGTCTTACAAGGAGCAACCCTTTACTCTCTTTTATTCTCTCTCTACATCGAAATGCTTTCAATCCCCCTCCCCCCAAATTTATTGGATATAGATGCGCTGACGACGTAGTTCTAGGTAGCATTGCTCCAACCGCTAAATCATCATCGGCTCTCCAAAGCGGGTTGGATCGAGTTCAGCATTGGTCATTTGTCCCGATCCCTTATTCTCAACGTTGCTAAATGCTGCGATTTAACTTTCTCTTTTCACCGCAATGGCAAGCCTCTGACTTTGGCAATCACTTCCCGCCCCATGGTGATAAGAGACCACAACATACCCTGTTCATCCACCTTACCGTATTTTTACCTCATAATCTGTCTTGGTCAACACACGTTAACGAAACGTTCCGCAGGATGCGAAAATCATCATGGTTTGCTCTGAGACTTGAAATGCTTTCAATGCCCTACTCTTTAATTCACAAATTCGTGACTGCCTGTATTCTTCTTCATTGGCTAAATTGCTCATTTTTTCTGGTCTTCTGCTAAAAGACTACATTGATTGTGCGTCCCATTAAGCTCGACTATCTATGAAGACGGCGGGTTATCAGCCTGTTAGTGAAAGGTAGGGTGTATAACGCTGCGGTAAGGTCGGTGTTACTGTATGGATCAGATGCCTGACCAGTTCGCGGCGAAGACACTAAACGCTTGGCCGTGTTTGATCACCGGTGCTTGCGAAGTAGTGTCCACATCTGGTTGGAACACTGAGTGAACAATACTGAGGTCTGCCAATTGGTTTTTGGCAAGAGGCCTTCTGGTGCCTCACTTCAGTGTTTGCTGACCCTTAAACGCCTACGTTGGCTAGGCCATGTTCTCTGTATGACTGTTGACCGGCTTCCTTAACTTGCATTATACGCCTTGGCCGCGCCAATTTAGGCAAAGCCGCGATGTTTCCAATCGATGACGTTAATGAAGGCATAAGGAAATTGACTGAAAGGCTCGTTTAGGCTTGCGCGGGTCCTCGGGATTTTCCACATCATTGCTTGGAGACTATCGGACATCACGTAGTAAGTAGCATTCTTGCATCTTGTTGTCATTTTTCATTCCATACTGATTTATTAGTGCGCTTCTTTTTTATTCCGTTTTCCGTGACATTGACGGCGTGAGTAGTGGCGACTGCACTTTGGTGCCCGAATCAGCTCGACTCCCGATTCGGTCACCTCCACTCGAAAGTTGTAAATAGGCTCGATACCTTTCTTTTTAAATGTTGGGAGCGGACTACACCTAACTCTTAGTCGCTCCCGTGACCTTTCCGGTAAATTCGCCCATCCTACTCCATGAATCCACATGCAATTGATATCATTCTATATCATTTGTGATCGGATAACTGAAAAATGCCGCTGTTTGTTCCTTTTCTTAGTTGATGCAGTTCGTTCCACGGAGTTGGCCACTCGTGTGCTATTCCCTAAAACGCGACCTGATCCTCCTCACGCCGAACACGACGTACCTAGTTCCTCACTTGACGCACTGTCCACTGACCTCAATCCGACAGAGCGTGACTATTTGTTGAATTATCTGGATCCATCTGCCGGGCTGTTGCCCGTTATCCATACTGATCTCCCTCCTTCTACATCATCCGATCTTGGATCGTGGTTGCGAAACATCCTTCTGTCGATTAACAAGGACGCGAACACGTCAGCTACTCTGCGGTTGTGCATACAAAAGGGGGTTTTTCTGAATGATCTAACTTTGTTAAAACCTGACAGTACTATCTCAAGTTCGATCATCCCGGACGAACTCGGCATTTTCCAAGACCCGATCTTGTGCGACGCCATCACCAAAGCCCTCAGTCGGCGCTCTGATGCAAGCGGTGTAAACGTCCTCCGCGTGGGTGAGCGACCTAATTCTCTCTTTGGTGCGGTGCTTGCTAGCATTACAGCATTTTTCCTGAGGCCGAGATTCTCCGGTTCCTTTAGTCTTAGCTTTCTTGATTTTTCGCGATTTAAATCATGCGAAAACATTCCATTCTCCAAATTATATACCCTTCCTTTTTATGGCTCTGATGCAAGCCACCATTTGGTGAATGAGAACCACCCACTCTGCACACATTCACGTGTTCCTTCAAAACTATGCTTGTCCAGTGTTGATGCGCCAACTGTGTCACGGAGACTCGCATGCTCCCTTACATTGTTTTCGCACCGCAACGAGGTAGCGTCCAATGTGCACTCTTATCTAGCCAAATTCACTTTACGATATGAATCATTTGTGCTGTGGTTTCGAATGTGCACTATCCTGTGTTCTCCTTCGGCTGAGTCCGCACAGATGTTCTCACCGAACGTCAGTTTTTCTGTCTTTGGTTCTCGGCGTCCTCGTGGAACTTTCGCGCGGGGCGATGGTCAATTAGAATTCCGTTCAGCTACTGTGTGCATGTGAATAACGAATCGGTCGCTGGTCCGTTCGAATAGGGGCGATATAACACTATGTATGCGTTTAATTGTTCCATTGTCTGGTTAGTACAACGTCTTTGCTGGCGGTCAGAATCCACGAACCTGGGCTGCATTTATCCTTTTGTCCAGCCTCATTTCATCTGACATTTTTGAGTGAAATGTTTGACTCCTAAATTACTTGGATTCTGAAGCAAAACTCAAAAATACTGGAGTTTCTCTTGGTTTACAGCGAATTTTTCCAATATTAGTACGTATCCCTTATGCCTTGGATAAAACGCTTGATTTTAGTTTCAACCACATCTAGCCCAGAAAATTCCCCAGGCATAAAGCGATCATATAATCACTGTTTCTGATAGTCCTACTCTCTCTATTTTTTCCAGACTTCGCTCATACTTTCATCCGGTTTCTCTGAACTCTTATTTCTTCTAACACATGTATTGATAGTGCCATCCGCCAAAACGGAACACTTGGTAACTTTCTTCGCTGTTGTTGTTGACAGAGACGCTAACGTTACAGTTTCTCTTTTCTCAGGCCGACACGACCGCTGGTTCCTGGTAACTCGCCAACAACGGACTACTTCGCGCTACCCCGTAGCAAAAGCACGTGAGATCTAATTGGTGCGTCCGCCGGGGCACACACACACTGTAAAAATGTTACCGCTTCTACTTCTCCCCCATAGCACAACGCAATAACGATCCATCTTATCCGCTGTTTTTTTCTCTCCAATGGGTACTAATTTGGACATGTCACTCCATGGTGTCATCGGCATTGAACTTCTACAGCCTTGAATCCGGAATAATTCGAGTTCTCCCTTACTTGCCGACTAACTAGGAGATCCATCATTGAAACTGACGTTTTAAATCCTGCGTTTTCCCTAGTGTCTATCTAGTATCAAAAGAGTATGAATAGACATTTACCACAATGTAGCAAAGGTTCATCAAGCAACCTACACCTCACTGGAGAATAGAGTTCTAGACATCGAATAGGAAGTCGATTCAGACAGGACCAATCAATGATAAGGGAGTGCTGCTTTCTGCCAACACCTACTTCTGCGTCGGGCTTCGACTTTGTTCAGGCTCCTCAGGTAGCGATAGCCGCGAGCTGGGAGTGGCATCCTACATGTAGTGTTAGTGTTTGACGCCAAGCGTTGCTGACCGAACCCGGTGTTCTGTTAATCAAAGCGTCAGCAATAATCAGCCACTAGGTACCCAGCTCCTATCCCGGCTCCAGTTATCCATAGCTGAAGAGTCTAAACAAGGGCGAAACCGGTTGTGTGGTACGTGTTGAAGTCATTGACACTAAGACAGTATCTCCTTCGAATACAGTTTCAGCGATCAGGCTGATCTAGGTTGGCGTTAAAGTAAATCTTGGTCTCAAATGTAATTGCATTTTGTGGCCCGAATACGGTAGGAATTGCAAAACAGTAATTCTAGTGATTACAGTCTGCCAGCTTTCAGGTGGGATTATCAATCAATACACGTTCACCAAGGGTGAGAAACACACCTCATTTACTGTGCCGCAACACAAAAAAAGTAAGACATAAAGCAGTGTAGACTTAAAAGCCATAATAAAGTAAAATAATGCTAATATCACATTTTTGATGGTTCTTAGAGGGGAAGCCAAAAGGAATGTGAGACAGAGACTCACAACACAAGCACCATTGAGGTCGACCCTTCGCCTTGTCAGCTAGTGTATCCAACAAAACGTGTTCATCATCTTTCGGTCCCCAGCCAGGCAGTCGGGAAACACCAACCGACGCCAACTTCAAAGTGAGGGACTGCATTCCTGTTGATCAACTCATTGACTGGCCTCCTCTTCCATCCAGACCCCGGGCACGCAAACAACGCACGTCGCGTGAGTCATTGTGCTGGCATACGCAACACGTGTCCCAGCCATCTGAACATGATGTGTGATATGATGGTGCTGAGCGGTTCAATTGCTATCCATGCACAAAATACGCGACGCCGAACATATTCATTGTTCACGCGGTGCTCCCACCAGACATGAGCTAAGCTGCGAAGGTAGGGACGATCGAACGTAGCTTGCCTCTTTATATCTGTCAACTTGATGGGCCAAGTTTTACAACCGTACAGGAAGGTTGTACGGACGGTTGCATCAGGTGGAATTAAGGTCGCTCACAACCATGAAGATGATTGCGTACTTCCACTCTCATACACGAAACGTTTCTCCTGGACCCGGTCCCGTGCTGCACAATTTCTCCATACAAAGTTTGACTATCGCCAACACTTGACCGGACCCCTTCATTTGGTTGCGTACCCAACCGTAAATTGAGTGCGGATTTTCGCTCCAACTCGCACACCCTGCTCCCTAGGTTGTGTTTCGTCCCCTTCGTTTGTCAAACCTCAATTGGCTGAACTTTCATTTTACACCTGGATGCTTCCCACTCCTAAATTGTGTTCACATTCTTTCATCCCCGCTAATGCCCTTCGTATGATCTCGACTCCATCGATTCTCTGGTTTTACACCATACCGCATATGTGACTCCATTCAATATATGGCGTGAATGCCGCAGGAATTATTTTCCCTATGCATCGCAACATTTACCAGCCACTTTGCCTTACTCGTCTGTTGTGAACTAGCACTCCCGCAACTCCCCTGTAATCATTTGGAGTTCTACGTTCCGATATCGTGGTGTTCTTTGCTCCTAATAGTAACCATATATATATATATATATATATATATATATATATATATATATGCGGAGACGCGCTTTGAAGGCTTGAGCCCAGTGTTTCCATCAGAACTAAATAAACAAACTACTTGGACTGGGTACCAGGGCATTTAGCTTCACTAAAATGTACGAACCTCGACAATTTGCTGTTCCAAATCAATTCGGTACAAACAATTTGCGATTCTTTCCAAATACCTATCAGAAATGGCTTCAATATGTTACATGCCTAGACTATATTTTACCTTTCTCAAGCCTTATATCAACGACCACTGCACCCCAGTGTACTTCTGAACGTTTACGCTCGACTTTTTTTTACTTTTACACTGATGTTATTTATCAACGCATCCGTCTCGGTAGACGCTCAGTAGATGACTCATATTTTGATTTCATCGTATTCACCCCAACCATCCTACGGGACGTGTTAAACACTTGCTTTTATCCCGTGACAAATTATTGTTCATTAATGTCGTCTTCATAATGTATGCTGGATACGACATGTGCCTCAAGGGAGCTGACCAACGGAAAATCGCGGAGCAATGATGTGAAGTAGGCAGAAACACGATTGTATGTACGAATGAATGGGTTTCATGTGTGGCCGCACACAGATGATCCAACGATGTGGTGTCACTAAAAGTACGGTAGTACGGTGTCCCATGTAACATCCGTGGGCTGACTCGCTAATTTTTAAACTGTATAAGATGACGGACAACACGACGTGCAGTGTCACATGTTAATTGTATTACGGCATCTCGTGTTCCATACGCCTTACTAAGCAAAATCTGGTACAGTCGGTGGGCCGTAGTTTGGTAACCCCTCCGTAGAGCTCGAACGGCATGCAGTCTCTTACGTTGGGAGTGCACCACTCGCCCTAAGTCGGGAAGCCCTTGGTCAAATTAGTGTAAACCCGCCAACTTCCATCTGCTTACAGCCATGCTCTCAGGTGCGTGACATGTTTGGCGGCATCCGGTTCTGGATTTGTCTGTCGCTGCTGTCCCCATAGGAAGGCTATAGGACGCCTGCGCCTATAGTGAAACTTTGGGTGGTTTGCGCTGCACCACACACTCCATATGCAGTGTTAACTCAAGTAGTAAAATCGGGAGATATGGGAACCGTATCATCAACGGACCCGGCCCACAGTCCCTCAACATGGACAGCAGAAGCATTCCTGTCTATCTAATTTGGGAATCATGCGTACCGGACGTACACAACCAGTGGCTGGGACGTAGCCCATTTCACACTGGATGCATGGAGCGACTCTTTGAGCCTAGCACGGCCACAAGGACCGTGGACCCGTCTCCTCAAGCAACGATTAACTAGTGTGCACCTTGTCAACATTCACATCGAGCGCAGCCACACCGGGGATATCAATCAACAACCAACACCTGAAATGTAAGAAATCCAACACGCATGTCACGTATAGACTAACTGCAGATATGATGTAACACACATACCACATCGGCCGAAATATTGGTCTGGGTTAGTAAATGGAATGGAATCGGATGCAGAGTACTTAAGCGCTGCGCTGATGATGACCACATATTGAGCTGACTCGTCGCCTCTTGAACTTGCATCTCGCCTCTGGTAGATTATCAAGCCGGCTTGGGCACAGGCACTCGTAAGCACATGTGACGCACCACCATACTTTCTACTTCGATTAATTATCCCCCATCGGCACATGTTACTTCCCTACTCGGCGTTTCTATTCCGCATGCAGCAGTGATTCCTCATGCATCTGGACAACCACCCACTTGAAATCCCATTGGCTCCGGTCCACTGTCATCGCTTACCTAGACCCATGTCCAGGTAACGTAACTTCCTTTTCCCACGTTACGTTTCCCTGTACGTAGTTGGCTATAAAGCAGCTATTTCAGTATCCGGGTCCAATCCATGCGGCGAACATAGCCGGGCTACCTCAGGTGCCTCAGAGGAAG